>JASJET010000056.1:1222000-2441500 GCA_034092305.1 Diaprepes abbreviatus
TGATGCTCTATCGTTGAAACAATTCCGGGCTAGGCGTAAAGTAAACAAAACTAAAAAGTAATTAGACTAAAAGCATAAATCTTGATTCAAATAGTAAAAAAGAATGGCTGATTGATGTAGTGTAGTGTTGAATTTTTAACGCTTAAAAACCATTTGTCGGAACCTTAACTACCACAGTGACATTGATTTGACACGCTGGGTTTCCAAAAGTTTGATTTGATTGATATGAATATGAACAATGAGTCAGGGGTAAAGTTAAACTGGGCATACATACATAATATTTGCAATTTAAAAAAGAATCGAGCTACGTAGATTATCTAACCACCTATGACTAATATATAATAACAATGAGATTCTATACCAATCTCAAACCCTCCATAACAACAAATTTGTATATACATAAATATTTTTTCGTACATAATACTAGTTATTCTGATGAAATTAAACAAGAAAAGCTTCATACGAAAAACATTAAAATTGGGCCCTGTCCATTTTTCTAATCGTACTCCCAGTATAGCTTCGTTCCACGGAAAAAGGAAACATTGTGGACACAACTAAGGATCGGAGGCGCTTATATTCCTAATAGACAACTTTTTGACGACTTTTATAAAATATATTAGTTACTCTTGCTATGTTTTAACTTTTTTATGACAAATCTATTTTTGTTTATTGACAATGAGACTGTGTACCGGGATTTTATCGTGCATAACCTATAAAATGGGTGGCTTGAGTTTCGCGGTTTTTTTTGTTGTGTTTTGAAATATAAGTTTAGAAAAATAGCAGGTAATTAAGTTAAGTTGATGATTTAGAGATTGTTCTGCTATTGGATATACTTATTCTTATATTTTTAGTTATTTTGTTTTTTACTACTTTTTAGGTATGTTTAAGATTGTGTAGACCATTGAAAGGTGCTTAAAACAGCTAACGATAGTTCCGTGGGCATGGGTTAATATTAATTAACTTTCATGGCCAAAAATGGGGACCGATAAACTGATACGGAATGCAAATTTTATACCAGAAGCAAATTGGTTTACAATGGTGTGTAAATTAAAAAGAAATCATTTAATTAGTTACGAAAATGTTGAAGAAGAGTTGGAAAGAATGCTGGAAAATAATGGCACAGAACAAGAAGAAATTACTGAATATATGCAAAGAAAAAAGCGACCCAGGGTGATGTTCCCAAAAACTATGCCTAGTCAAAATGATTTTCATAGCATAGCAGATGAATGTCTGGTAAGTATATTTCAAAATTTTATAAAATTATGTAGTTCTCTCTGGTTATTTAGGTAAGTTAGTAATAACGAACTACCTCTGTTTTGGTCACGTAATTTGTAATTAATAATGCGATTTTGTACAGCAGGAGGCGTCCTTACAGAAGTCTGTACAATCACCTGCTGTGGAGAATACTGAGGTGATTGATGTACCACAATCTATATTACATTACAGAAAATATCACTTACCAAATTCTACCAAACGACGATAATTTTAGTTCAATTTTTGGAACACAAGCGATTACATCTTCTTTGGATCCCCAAATAAATGAAAAAATAGACAAAATAATAGCCAATCAAGATCTTGTAATTTAAAATTAGCATGTAATTATAGATAATTTTAAACCCTTGAGTGGTCAAGAAAACCAACTAAAAATTATGCAACATCTTGCTATATTAGAATTAATGTTAGATAGAATGGTTACTAATAATTCGATTAATAATACCTGTTCCTGCAAGACCGCAAATCAAAATTCATTATTAACAACAAAAGAAGATATTTTCTTTGATCCAATTGACACTTTAGCAGGCAGAGTTAGAGGAGCATGAAACCAAATGGCAAATCAGACTAATGTGGAAGAGTAATTAAAAAAGTTCAGTTACGTGTGTGAAAGAAACGAAATAAGTAATTGCCACATATTGGTAGACAAAACATTTTCTAGAAAATTTATCACTGTGCTCCTGGGCTGGATGTGCCAGAAATAGCAAAGAAAAATTTCTTTCAAAATTTTTAAAAATATATTACCCTATTCTTCCAAGTGGTGAGGCTATGTGACGAAGATTTTACCTTAAAAATTGTGAAGAATTTTTTAAAGCTGTAATTAGAAATTCAACAAAAAGACATGAGAGTTTCCTCTCTACAAGTTCAAGAAGCAAAAAAAAGACCTAGTAGCATTTCGTATAAGGTAAGCAATTTAATATATCTTATATATGGAGAAAATAAAGAAAAGCAGCAATAGTGTAAGTTAATAATTAAATAATCTCTAAGTTGATTTAATTTTCTTTTTTTTTTCTTTCAGAATATTGCTGAAAATTATAATGAAGAAGAAAGAAAATAATAAATAGTAATTAACAAAAAATCTTTATTTGAATTTTAAAGTAAGCTTTCGTTTTTTAATACACAGTATTTTATTTTTTATTTGTAGGTAGTTACTTAAAGAGTAAGCACTAAAGGAATAAAAACTATATCATTTATTTATTTATTTATTTATTTTATTGCCATTTTTTTTTGCACTCAATATTTTTAACTCAATCTAATTTTATTGGCTTTTGAACAATACAACGAGATTTAAAAATATTAAAATGAGATGATTTTATAGGGATTTCCAAACATCTTTTAAATCACTGACAGCAATTCCACTGATAAATAAAGTGTTGTTTATTAATAAGGCATACACCATAAATATAACATCATTATTATGAGTAAGAAACCATTTATTAGTATTATCTAGAGACAGTGAAAATCTTTGAAACTCTATTTTAAAGAAAAATCCTGTATCGCTTCCTTTCTTTAGCACAGGAAAACGATTATAATTAATATTTTTTAAACATTCATTTTCGCATTGCATAATGTTACTCATACTTTTTGCAATCTATAGCGAGCCGCATCCCTTGTGACGCCGCTTATGGATTACAGATGCTAGGAAATTAATCAGGTAATTCGAATATTTGAAAATTACAAGCAAAATAATTAAGAAGTTTCAACTGTAAGTAGATTGATCCTTTTATACCAGTGCCAGTGAAAAGAAATCGGCTGTGTATAAACTAGCAAAACAGCGTTTAAACGGGTAGTTTCAACGTCTTTGTTTGATCTTTGCCGAACTGCTTATCTGTTGCTAGGCGGTCGCTGCTATGTTTACATTTTTATGCTTCTAAATGAATTATTAATTTATTAAAACAAATTATTTTTTAAACAAAATAATTTATTTGTTTCAGAAATAAAAAGTTATTTAATTTAAAATAATATGTCTGAAGAAGAGAAATCAGCTGATAAAATCAAAGCTTTAACGCAAACGCCGAAGCTTATATTTAACGCTCTCCCACGTTTTATAATTTATGTTAATAATTTTTCTGATGCAAGCAAAATTTATGAGTTGCAAGCTCGGTTAGAGAAGATGAAATTGGTATGAGCAGAATTTTCTATTGTCCAAGCAGACTTAGAGTTATTAGATACCAAAAATGATTATAGTAAAGATCGTATTAACTTTGAGGATGAATTTTTTGAGTGTACTGGGATAGCCAAAAGTATGATTGACAAATATTTCTTATCACTGTCGAGGCAAAGCATGCCTGCCTCAAAATATTGTAGTATCAAATCTAAGAACAACAAAGAATAATGCAAATTTACCTAAAATTAAATTGCCAGAGTTTTTCGGGTTTTATGAACACTGGCTTCAGTTTGTTGACACTTATAAATCATTAATACGTCATAGTAGTTCGCTTGGCAAAATCGAAAAATTTTGGTATTTGAAATCATGCTTGAAAGTAGATGCTGCTAACGTTCTTAATTCGTTGGAGGTTTCCAAGGTGAACTATGATAAGGCATGGGATATTTTAAGCGAACGGTATGAAAATAAACGGGTGATAATACAAAAACATTTAAAAGCTTTTTTCAGATACAATGCATAGCGAAAGAGTCTCGCATACTGCTTAGAAACCTAATTGACATTTCTGTGCTGCATTTAAGAACTCTAAAATCATTGGGACTTCCGGTTAATTCTTGGGAAGCTGTAATACTTTTACATATCACATCAAAGCTTGACCTTATTACTAGGAAAGAATGGGAAGATCTTTCATTAAAATTACCCTATGATATTCCTATCCTAAAAGACTTCATTTTTGAACAAAAGATGGGAAGTTTTAGAAAATATTAGCTCAGCCAGATTAGTCACGTATAAATAAATAAACAGAACTAAGTCTAGTGCAGCTCTTCTTGCTACAGGTTCACCATTGTGTATTTTATGCAAAAAGGAATATTATATTTTTTTGTTCTGATTTTTTAAAATTAGCACCCTTAGAACGTTTTAACAAATTAAGAAAATTACATGCTTGTACAAACTGCCTTCGCCAAGGGCATTCTGCTAAGGATTGTATGAGTTATTAGTGTAAAAAATGTTCAGCAAGGCATAACACACTTTTGCATTTATGTAAATCATCCAGTCAAGGTAATCAAGTATTAGCTAGCCAACCAGTTAATGATATATGTATGTATGTGCTTAGAGTTGGGGGTCTGTACACTGCGACCTGGTAGATCTATTGTGCCTCTACTTCTGCCCAGTCGCAAGAATTACCCTATCGGCTAGAGCAGGTCCTTCACTTGTATTTCCTTCAAGAATCTCAGGATATAAGACAGCCTCAAGGTGGGTAGCTCCACTTATTCAATTTGGTGTGGTCCTAAGGACCGCATTCTAGGATTTTCTAAAGCGCTACACTCTGCAAGGATATGAATAGAGGTTTCGTCCTCCTCCTCACAGAATCTGCATTCTTCTCTTTCCACTAGTTCGAGTTTTTGAGGTGTCCCTTTAGGTGGCAATGCCCCGTCAGGACCCCTGTCAGAATTCTAAGCTGGTTTTTATTCAAGCTTATACATTCTTTGAATCTCTCCTGGTCGTAGTTCCCCAGAAGTATCTTCGCTTGTCTCAATTCTAGCAGCTCCGTTCAATAATTGGATCTCCTACTTTCTTCTTCTATCTTTATTTCTTCCAGCATTACGCTGCTACTCATTCCACAGAAAGGTTCTGGCCCCAGAAAAGGTATCTCAGCCCCTTTCCTCGCGAGCTTGTCTACTATTTCATTCCCCTTTATCCCGGTATGTCCCGGTATTCACATGAGGGGGCTTTATTATTCTTACTCAAATCATTTAGTTCCTCTGGGTATTCCCAGACCATCTCGGAACTGATAACTTGAGAGCTCAGAGCACTGATGGCTGCATGACTATCCGTAATGATAATCTCTTGACCGTGATAGTTTTACTCCTTGGTAAATTGAATACACATCCTAATGGCATGTATTTCTTCTGGAAAATGCTTGGTGACTTACCCAAGCTTCCACAGTGTCCGGTTCTGGGTACATACACTCCTACTTCAGTTTCCTCCATTGTTTTGGAGTCACCTGTATACCATATAGTGGATTTCTTGCTGAGTTTTTCAATGTTTCTGTTCCATTCGCTCTTGCGACTCAACTTTGTGCTGAAGTTTTTCACAAAGTTGAATTTCTTTTTCATTTTATCTTGAGGCATGTACCAGATTTGTTGATTTTTGGATGAGAGATTGGGCCTTCGTTTTATGATCTCATCTCTCATCATCCTATAAATTGTCCTCTTCGGCATGTTCTCTAGAAATATATGTTGAGGTGAGAGGTTTGGGATTACTTCCATGGCGGCCGTTGAGCAGGTTCTCATTGCCCCAGTTATACATGCACTACCAGTCTTTGAACTTTCGAGAGGTTAGCTCTCGTATTAGCCAGACTGGCTCCAGGTCACTGCCCCATATGTGATGATTGGTCTCACTATTGCAATGTACATCCACTGCATAATTTTTGGGTTTGTACTCTATTTTTTTCCCGCAAAGTTTCTATACACCATGAAGGCTTTTGTAGCCTTGTTGATAACTTGCTTTTCATGCTTATTCCAGAGGAGTTTGTTATCTAGAATCAGTCCCAGATATTTGACCCCTGACTTCCACTCAATAACATTCCCATCCATTTTGATAGTCTTCAGATTGAGGTTTCTTTTCCTTGTAAAGGCCACTAGGGCGGTTTTGGTGGGTTTAATGTTTAGTTCCATCATCTAACACCATTCTCTAATTTATTCAAGCCCTCTTTGAACTATGTCACAGAGGGTATTCTCTTGCGATCACAACTACGTTATCGGCATAGCCCTGACAAGATATGCCGAGGTCAGTCAGATCACAGAGGAGCTGATCTACAATTAAGCTCCACATAAGTGAAGAGGCTACTTCACCCAGAGGGCATCCTCTGGTAGTACAGAGGGCTATAGTGTCCTGTCCTATCTCTGTATCGGCTATTCTAATGTAAAAAAGTCGTGCTATCCATTTGGATGTCGTTCCGTCCACTTCCCTGTCGTTAAGTGCTCTTTGACTACCTCATGTGAAGTGTTGTCAAAAGCCCCCTTTATATCAAGGAAAGCACTTATTACAGTTTCCTTCCTGTTCAGTGCTTCTTGAATCTCATCTGCTAATTATATTAGTGCGGTTTCCGTAGACCTACCCGCTTGATACGCATGTTGATGAGGATGCAGTGGCGCCTGCTCAAAATTTCTGTTCTGATATAATTATCTACTATTTTCTCCATCATTTTTAAAATAAAGAAAAAGTTTCATTTGTAATTTATGCCGATTTAGAATGTATACTAGAAAAATATGGAGATCAAAATAGTTCAGATCGCATGAAAAAAGTTCAAAAACATGTTCTATTTAGTATAGCATATAATTTATTATGTTCATATGATGATTCCTTGTCAAAATTTGATTTATATACATGTAAAGACTGCATAAGTTGGTTTGTCTTACAATTGCAACAATTGTCGCAGGAATTATCTCCTATATTTTCAAATGAAGTTCCAATGGTTCCTTTAACTGATCAAAAAAAACAAGATTTTATATTATCAAACAAATGTTATATTTGTTTGAAACTTTTTCAGGACGATCAGGTAAAGATTAAAGATCATTGTCATTTTTCTGAAATAAATAGGAGTAGTGCCCATCTGTCCTGTAATCTAAATTATAAGGATGATACCATGATACTTGTAGTCTCTCATAATCTTTCTAGTTATGACAGCCATTTTTTAACCAGAGCACTTGCCACAGAGGTACCTGGGCCTATTAATTTATTACCAGTCAATAAAGAAAAATATATTGCTTTAACAAAACAATTTATCAATGCAAACATTCAATTTCGATTCACTGACTCATTTCGTATGATGCCAAGTAGTTTAGAGAAATTAAGTTCCTATTTGGATGATAATGAAAAAAGTATTACACATAGTAATTGCAAAATCAATCAAGAATTTGAACTTTTATCAAAAAAGGACATATTTCTATACGATTATCTTAATAATTGAGATAGGTTAAAGGAAACTCAATTACCACCTAAGGAGCTCTTTTTTTATAAAATTACTAAATCGCATACTTCAGATACCGATTACCAACATGCAACTAATGTTTGGAATACGTTTAAAATTGAAAACATAAAGAATATGCCGAATTATATTCGAAAACTGACGTCTTACACTTAAGCGACGTTTTTGAAAATTTTAGAAAAGTATGTTTAAAAACATATAACCTAAAATGTTTAAAATACTGTACTAGTCCAGGATTGGCATATTCAATTGCTTAAAAATGTTTGGGGTTACTTTGGAGTTATTGATTGAAATTGATAAAATTATGTTTATTGAAAAAAGGATTCGAAGCGGAGTTTCACAATATTGTAATCGATATGGAAAGGCCAACAATAAATATATGGAAAAAGATTATGGTCCAAATGACCCGTCTTCTTTTCTTATGTATTTTGATGTGAATAATTCGTATGGTAAAGCTATAAGTGAGTATTTACCGGTTAGTGATTTTTGTTGGATTGACGATCATAATTATTATTCTGAAAATATTACTAACTAACCTGATAATTCAGATGTAGTTGATTGAGAATATCCATCCTACCACTTAACATAATGATCATAAAGATTTACCATTGTGTCCCGAACATATGAAACCACCTCTAACCTCATCCAAACGACCTAAATTATTAACAACACTTTTCAATAAAAAAGTTATGTTATTCATTATAGAAATTTAAAATAAGCTGGAAATTTAGGTTTAGAAATACAAATATTCATAAAATACTAAAATTTACACAAAAAATGGCTTAAAAGTTATATAGATATAAATACTAATCTAAGAAAACAGAGCAAAAGTAAATTTGAGAAAAACTTTTTTAAACTAATGAATAATCCTGTTTTTGGTAAAACTATGGAAAATGTTCGGAAATATAAAGATGTTAAATTAGTAACCAAATTTGCGGGTAGATATGGTCCGAAAAATTATATTGCCAAACCTAATTTACATAGTTTAACAATTTTCGATAGTAATATGGTTATAATAGAAATGAAAAAACTAAATATTAAATTTAATAAACCTATATATGTTGCATTTAGCATTTTGGAAATTTCTAAAACTATTTTGCTTGACATTATAATTATGTTATACCTAAATTTAAAGAAAATATAAAGGAATAGTTATGGTTGTCCTATTCAATCATTCAGATCAGGATGTTACTATTAATGTTGGAGACCGAGTAGCTCAACTTATCTGTGAAAAAATTTACTATCAAAATCTAAAGGAAGTAAACGAACTATGTACTAGCAAACGGGGAGAAAATGATACGGGATCTACTGGGAAATAATTGCTTCATGTAAAACAAATGTTATATTTTTTATAAAGCTATATGTAGTCTGCTTTGAACCTTCAAAGTGGAAGTATTGATTGTTTCGTGCACAGGTTGTGCATAGTGGTGTAAATTCAGTGCTTCTCTTTTAGGTACACGGCCATGAGCGAGGATAGTTCTGGGTAGGTGCCCTCGGAGCCCCAATTAAAGTTCCCAACAGTAAGCGATTACGTCATCGCTCAACAGCAAATTGAAAGTTTGGAAAAACAAATTACAAACGGTAATGACGAATATCAGAAGCTGATGGCAAGCTTTAGCGATCAAAAGATTCAACTAGAACATATGATTGAACAGAAACGCAAACTGAACGAACAAATTGAAAGCTTAAATGGTCAGATAGCACCTGTGATTAGCCAAAATGCGGAGCTGCTGAAAAGATCTAACAGGTATGGGAATGGTACTAATATTTTTAATTCTAATAATTCAACTAATTTAGATAGCTCTGTTAACTCAGTTAATTGCAATTTGATTATTCCTAGCTTTAGTAATGAAAATTTAAATAATAGACAAAAACACGCTAAAAATCCGTCAAATTTGACGTTTAAAATTGACGATCCTCAAAATGAACTGGTCCTGTCAAATTTGACAGATTCAAATTCTAACCTTAACAAAATGGAAAATGTGTCAAAAAAGACAAGAACTAGTAAAAGTGCATCTGTTATAACAAATGACGGTGTTTCCAATGATGATTATGTTAGTAATCCCAATAGTCCGGGATCTAATGTTACAAATAATGGTGTTGAAAGCATGGAAGACGAAGATACGGTCACCGGAAGTGGCTCAGATGCTAGTAACGATTCGGATAAATTTGTCCAAGTTAAAAACAAAAGACGATGTCGACGTAATAGACGTTCAAGGTCCCCAATTGCCAAAAAGGCAATGCAAGACACTGATTTTCTGCCACTTCCTGGTACTTCGTCCGCTAGCAATAGAATTCCTATTATTCCAGTTGCTTCCAATGCCATTCCAAGTACTTCGAACAATGTCATAAATACCAATGCAGGTAGTAGCAACAATAATAATACAAATCCTAGCCGGAACCATCGTGTTAGGGTTCCACCGATTATATTACGTGACAAAGCACGTTATAATCAATTAACTGGTGTCATGAAGGCACACAACATTGATTTTGGCAATGCCGTCAACGTCTCAGAAGGGATCAAATTTCATCCGCCTACTTGGATCACTACAAAAAAGTAACGGCCTTCTTCCAGGCCAATAAAATACCGTTTCATACGTTTAGTTTTCAAGATGAAAAATTATTACATGTGGTTTTACGTGGGCTGCTGGAAAGCTGGACCACGGAAAAAATCAAGAATGACCTGGAGAACTTAAATTTCTCGCCACAGTCGGTCACTCTCACTCGTTGGTAAAATCGTAATCGCCAACCGATGCCATCGGTTCTGAATACCATACCTAAAAGCTAAAAACACTTTTATGACCTAAGGGAATTAGACAGCTTGAAAATTCGTGTGGAAGCCTAACGCAGCCGCACGCATAATACTCAGTGTCATAGATATCAGCTCTTTGGCCATACACAGTCAAAGTGTACGGCTCAGCCTAGATGTCTTAAATGTTTAAGATCTCATTTTACATTCAATTGTGATCTGAAAAGAAATCAGAAACCTACTTGCGTGAATTGTGGTGCCATAAAAGAGAGAGCTGCAAATGCTAAAGCTGCAGCTAATCCACCACAATTCACGTGGGGCTCTCAAGACAATCGAAAATTGGCGGCTCCCAGCAGTTCCTTATCGCCTCTCATGCAAATGCAAGAATTTATTAATAATTTTCAAAACTTTATGAAAGCATTCAATGATAACATGCAGTTGCAATTCTAGCAATTCATGGCATCAATGAACGTTACTAACAATTCTGCACAGCGATGAATCTAGTAAGATCTAGACCTTCCTATCTCAAGATCATTACGATCAATGTTAATGGCATTTTGAATAAAAAATTAGAAATCATAAGCAGACATTTCGCAGATGTGGTTCTTTTACAAGAAACATGGCTTAAAGGCGAGCGATTTACTTGCCCGAACTACACAATTTTTATGGATGACAGGCCAATTAGGCCGCGCGGAGGTCCCATGATTTTTGTAAAAAAAAATATCTGATTGTTTCGTCTATTCCGAATCCGAAAGAGTTATTTGAAAGAACCTCTGTCCAATTAAAGGATATTTCACTCATTTTAGGTTCTATTTACATTACTCCAACTCAGAATATAGATATCCAAAATGTCATTAATCTATTTGCTACTAATCAGCCTATCTTCATTGGCGGTGATTTTAATGCAAAGAACCGCATCTGGGGTGCAAGATCTACAAACACGAGAGGCCTTATTTTTGAAAGAGCAGTGGAGCAATATATCCTGGAAGCGTTAGCGTCAGATGAGCCTACTTATTATGGTCCAATTAGACTCTCAGAAATATTAGATCTATTCCTTATCAAAAACACTGATAGGCTTTCAAGCTTTGTGGTTTTCCAAATTCCGATCCTTTGCCTGTCGTGATAGAATATGGCGATCCTAATTCTAAAAGTGACCTTCACCAATTGGATTAAATTGGAGAAATCCTCAATAACATTGATTACCCAGCCATTCAGGCAGACGTCAGGTCAGTGGATGAAGCAATGGAAAATATTATTTTTCATATCCAAGATGCTTTGCTCAAATCTTCAGTAACTAAATCTTTCAAAATCTCCAAATATGGCAATTTTCCACCAGACTTAATAGAACGAATTAAAGCCAAGAATAGATTAAAAAATAGGGCCTATCGTACTTGCGACCCGGAGATTAAAAGACAAGCTAATCGTGCGACTGACGAGATTAGGAGGAAATTGATTGATTTGTATAACCAGAGATGGAAAGATAAGCTTAAATCTCTTGAGATTCAGGATGGCAGCTTTTTCAAAATGACAAGGACCCTAACAAAGGGATCCAAGAAACCTTTGCTACACATCAAGGACAATTACATTAACGTAGTTTACACCTAATCTCAGGATAAGGTTAATGCTTTTGCTGAAAAACTATGCAAACAGTTCAGGCTTAATCCTAGTTCTGATGGTGCAAAAGAGATTAGAAATGATCGCACAGTGCAAATTTACAAATCTATGCAATTGGCTCAAAACTCACCTGTCATTGACTTGGAAGAAATCAAGGGCATGGCATTACATCTCAATGTTCATAAAGCTCCAGGACTTGATGGTTTGCCCAACACTGCTCTGAAAAGAGCCCCTGAAGCAACTCTGTCGGCCATAACTAGTCTGGCTAATGCTATTATCTCCTCTGGACATTTTCCTACAGTTTGAAAAAGAGCCAAAGTCACTGGGAGTGCCCAATTATATCGTAAAATTAATCCTAAATTTCTTGGAGAACAGAAGCTTTGTAGTATCGTCGGATGACTGTGTTTCTTCTGTTAAATTCATCGAGGCAAGAGTGCCACAAGGCTCTCCTCTCTCGCCTTTGTTATATAATCTATATACTCACGACATTCCTCAAGTCAAGCACATTCAGCTTTATCTATTCGCCGACGATACTGCAATAGTTGCCACAGCTGGCAAATATGGGATCATTATAAACAGACTGCAACGACAGTTAAGTAAACTTGAGAAATGGATGTCTGATTGGAAAATTAAAATAAATCCGGCCAAAACACAGGCTGTCATGTTCACTAAATCCAGATTCCCAACGCCTTCCAGTCAGGTAACTATTTCTCAAGTTTCGATTCCGTGGAATTCTTAAGCCAAATACTTAGGATTAATTTTCGATAGGCGATTAAACTGGGCTCAAAACACTAGTTACTTATTTGTAAAGACCAGGCACTCTTCCAGCGCATTATATTCTAGGCTCAATTATAACAGCAAGCTGCTTACAAATTTATATATAAGATCAATTTTTACATATGGTGCCCCAACTTGGATAAACATTGCCAACTGGAAAATCAAAAGAATTGAAGGTTACCACAATAAATTACTCCGACACATAACCAATGCCTCTTACTTTGTAAGGAACTCCCTCATAAAAACGGGTTTACACACCGAAGACCTTCAATCCTTCCTATCCAGAACACTCGACAAATATCTAAATAATGCACTTGCTTCAACCAATCAACTCGTAGCCACATCTCACAACACCACAACCAACCCAAGGAACCGCTTCAAGTTCCCTAAAGACTGGCTTAATAACCACTGACAAAGCTATCTAACCCCCCGCGTTGCGTAGACCACTCTCTCCCTTTACCACGTCATCAGATAAAATATAAGTCAATAGGATTTTCCTGACTTAAAATCACAGATATGATCCTATGTAAAGCTCTATTTAATAAACATATGTACTACAAAAGTTTATATGTTTTATATTATTTTAAACTATTTAGCAAAATATCCATTCTTTATATAGTTTTTTAAATTTTAATTTTTCTTCGCAATACACCTGCCGTGTATGAGACAGCAACAGCAGTTCGTTGACAACCACATATTTTCTAATCTAATAGTTCGGTAAAAATAGGCAAAATTATTTCTGGTAAATTTATTAGCTATTGGTAATTCTTTTTTTGAATATATTACTTTATTTCGATAATAGTTGTTTTGTGACATTGTAATATAATTAAGATACGACTACATTTTTTTAAGTTTAACACTAAAATGAAAAACAATTACCAATTTAAATCATTTTAAAAATGTTGTTTACTTGCATTAACTTGCAAGTAGGAGACATTGGTGAAAAATGTAACATTTGATTCAAATTACATATTAAACAATAAAATTTACCACACATCTTTAGTTCTATCTTACTCCACATTCCCCTCGTTGTTGACTAATCATTCAAATAAGGCCTTTTTCAACAAAATCCTCTTGATGATGCACGGTACTTATACACAAAAAAAACGGTAATTACAGATATTTACAGGAAAAAAAAACACCTCCTAAGTGCAGGTAATTTACTTCTTGTAAAATTTTCAGGAAAAATTTCCTGAAAATTTACTTCTTGCAGAAATCTTTGGTCTCCTTGGATAGTACATCCATCCAAGTGTCACAAAGCCTCGTGAGTTTATCTACTTAGGAACAACAGCAGTATCTGTGACATATGATATGTGGACATGTCAGCATAACAATCAGAGTTTCTTGAGTTTTACTGTGCATTGGATAACTTCAGATTTTATTCTTGAACATAGCGTTTTAGCGATGAAGCCGTTTGCTTGTTCACATACTGGTACCAATGTCACAAAAGAACCCAATGCTATTGCAGAAATATGGAATATTTCACATAGCAAGATCCATTTTCTTGTCCATGACAGTGGTACCAATATGATAAAAGGTGTAAGCGATGCAAAATATGATTCTGCCAAGTGTTTTATTCATTCACTACAACGAGGTGTCGAGAAATCGCTAAAGTCTCAATCGGAAATAACACAGATGGTAGCTGCTGTAAGACGAATTGTCACCTATTTCAACCACTCTGGTATAGCACAAGAAAAGCTGAAATACATTCGTCAAGAACTTAATTTGCCAGACCACCAATTAACACAAGATGTAAGTACACGCTGGAGTTCAACGTATTATTTAATGGAGCGATGATTTTAATAAAAGCGAGCTGTCTCTTTGTACATAACTGATCATGATTCTTTAAACAATTTAACACATGCCCAATGGGAGCTAAGGGAACAATGTATCAAACAAACTCCTCAAAGGGTTCGAAGAGATTACAAAAATAACCAGCTCGGGTATTTCCTGCATTTCAAGAAATCGTTTACGATAACGGAAATTCGAACTCTTAAAACGGCTCTGGTTTCAGCCCTACTGGTTGCACATTAGCAACAAATCGTAACGCAGTATTATCCACAGCGAAATTCAAGTACTTAATACGTCAAATAATACACAGTTTGTGACAGTCCGAGCACTGTTAGATTGTGGATCAAAATCAAGCTTCATAACTTCTAATCTTTGTGACAAATTAAAACTAAACAAAACGAAATTTAGACTAGCCGTAACAGGTATTAGCGAAAAAGTGTCTTACGCTAATTACAAGTGCGATTTAAATATACGATCACTAAATAGCAATTATTCCTTTTATCCTGTTTTATATTAGACAAAATCAAATCCGATCTTCCAGACACTTTTATTGATATTCAGAATTTACAGATTCCAATTAATATAAAACCAGCAAATCTCGATTTTTAAGTATCTTAAGCTATTGATATTTTAATCGGAGCAAATGCATTTTGGCAACTTTTAAGCGTAGGGCAAATTAATCTTGGAATGGATGCACCTATCTTACAAAACACTCGTTTAGGATGGATAGTTGCTGGTTCTATGATTACTAAAAGTACAGGTAACTCTAAATGTCATTTAAGTACAAATATGTCGGTTGAGGATAGGTTATCCAAGTTTTGGGAAACAGAAGAAATGGAAGCTAAAAAACCCTGGTCAGTCGAAGAACAAGCGTGCGAAGAGCATTTTGTTGAACATCTATCTACTTCTGATGAAAGCAGATTCGTCGTATCCTTTCCGTTCAAAGAATCACAGGAAAAATTCGGAGAGTCGCCCGAAACAGCAATTAAACGATTTTTGATACTTGAAAGAAAACTTATGTCGAATGAAACACAGCGAAAATTTTACACAGTTTTTAAAAGAATACGAACAATTAGGTCACATGACTGAAGTCACTGACGATGTGAACGAAATTGGGTTGGAATATTTTATACCTCATCATGGCGTGCTTAAAGAATCAAGTACTTCAATAAAACTACGTGTTGTCTTCAATGCTTCCGCGGTGACATACTAATCACAGGTCCAATTCTTCAACAAGATTTATTATTTATTATCTTACGGATTCGTATGAAATTTATACTTTTATAAAGCGATATTAAAATGATGTATAGGTAACTATTTATCGCGCTTGAGCAGCGCAGTCTTCAAAAAATTATATGGCGATCAAATGCTAAAAAATCTCTCAAAAGTTTCGAGGTAAACACTGTTACATAAGGAACAATGACGGCGTCTTTCTTAGCCATACGTTGCTTTACGAAATAGTGTCCGAATGCGAAACTGTACCCTTAAAAATGACTTGGTATAATCGACAAATTTTATTTAGTTGGTGCATTTAGGTTACCCAAATTAAGTATTTTTTTATTAGAAACACCAAAACGTATTTTTATTTAGCGGCCTTGTATTAAAATATTATTCAGGAAGCTAAAGGAAAAAGTTATGTATATTTTAGTTACGAGAAATAAAATATTTCGTTTGTTTTAAATTTTTCTCAAATATAGCATATTTAAAAACTTTGGCAAGTTTCTCACAAACTTGTTACAATTAAATATTACGATATTTACAAGTACAAATTATTCTTTAGTATTCCCAACCAATTTTCTTCAATTGCGGGCGGGAATATGACGTCGAATCAAGGTCGACCACTTGTTCAAGCTGCAATAGTGCCCTAAACGTTTTGTTATGTTTTGTCTTCTTTCTTTAAATTGGGATGAAAAAAAAACGAATAATCTTTTAAACCCAGTACGCCTATCGAGTTTTAACTCGAACTCCGTTGGAGACGAAAAACAAGCCTACCGAAATCATTTCACTCTGTTTCCATATTTGCAAAGTTCGGAATAGTTTTGCGTTGGCGAATTTTTTTGTTTATAATTGTATATGGATTATGTTTCTTGTTACTATTAACAGGTAAGTAATATATTTATTTTAATTTTATTGCATAATATCGATACTTTAAAATGCTCAAATTCAAAAATTTTATAAATAAAATTAGTGGAATATTGCCGTTGAGAATATCAATGTCGGCCATTTTTAACACTTAGAAATTATTTTAAAACGATCTTTAAATAAAAGATGTTTAGATGAAAATGTATTTCTCGTTACTAATTACACAGAACGGTAAAATACAATATTTAGAAGTGCCCAAACCATATTTAACAATTTTATAAATAATATTAGTAGGATATTGTTGAGTATATCAGTGTCGGCCATTTTAACAATTAGAAAACATTTCAAAAAGGCCTTAAGAGACAGTATGTTTATAAAGTATGCATGTATAAGTTGTATATAAATTAATAAATATGCATATTTCACCCTTTGGCTATATTTGAAAATTTCTAAAAACATCAGTGTCACCCAGATGACTTTTATGTCTGAATTTGACACACCCTGGTTTTTTGAAATTCTACTAGTTTTTTATTAGGGTACGTTTATACAGCTTAATATATTTTTTCTTCGTTATTAAATACAATTTGGTAAAGGTAAAGTTCTTGAGAATATAACAGAAAGAAGCCTTAAAACTATAAATAGGGTAAGAATCAACAAACGATATACAATATAGATTTAACTTTAGACATAGTTAGTTATTTAGATTATTCTCCGTGCTTTCCCACTTCGAAAGTACAATTTGTAAAAGTAGATTCTTTAAATAAATTTGTTATACGCAATAAAAAGTGTTTTTTAAAAAGCCTAACCGCTCGACTGGACGTATAACTGGCGCAGTCTTGGTGGATCTTCAATAAAGCACGAAAAAAGTTCCTCGAATCTACTAGCCTGAGCAGCAGAACCGCAGAGTAAGAATCTCTAAACTTAGAGAACTCTTCAGTCATCGAGACCTGCAGAACTTTGCCCAGACGAACTCGAAGTCCTTCATCGCTCCAAGTTGCTGTGATCTGTCGACTTTAAAGAAAATCTGCTTAAAAGGAAACATTCACAATATAATGAGAAGTCTGATTTTCATTTTTATGTAAGTTAATTTATTTTATAAAATATTGATATTGTGTTTCACCCATAGTTATATGACCGAAATTGACTATTTAATAGACAAAATATCCTCTATTAAAATTATTAATAATAATATATCTAATTCATGACATCTAAGTGAATCAACAATGCCAGCTTTTAAGTCAGAATATCTCTCTTGTGTATCAACTTTTGATGGCAATCCAAATAACTTAAACCGTTACCTTTCCGTTTGCTAGTCACTAATTGACAATTTTTACAAACCTAATGAGCCTAATAATTTTCAAAACAGTTATTTACTTCATAGTATTATAGACAAATTAAATGGTAATGCCAAACTTGTATTAGGGACGCAAAATATTACAACTTGGCAAGAATTTAAAACTATACTAAATAATCATTTTGCGGATCAAAGACATGTGATAAATCTAACGAATTTTACGATCGTGTCATGCATTTACTAAATCTTCTTTGTTCTTACGTTAATAACCACGAAAATTTAGACCAAACAAAAGAAACAAAGAGACTCTTATATAACCAACTGGCATTAAAAACCTTTTTATCAGGACTTAAGGAACCTTTAGGGACCATAGTGCGTTGTAAAAGACCAAAAAACCTACCAGAAGCTTTACAATTCGTATAGAAGAAGATAATATTGCATATTTTCAAAATTATAATAAAATCACTGCTCCTAAGCCAAACAATAACCAAAAACCATTTTTAAATTACCGACACATACCTCAAATGAACTTTAGTCAAGCTAATAATAACTCTCAACCATACTTCCAACCACAACAATTACAACATACAAGATTTCCATCTCAACCAATCCAAAACATTCCTAAACAATTTCAAACATTTAAACAACCCCAATACCACAATCAAAATGTCTCTCGCCTCAATCAAATAAACAACACATTGTTACCTAAACCAACGCCCATGTCAGTGCAAACTAATGACACTTATCAGCCCAGAAATTCTAACAATATTCAATCACAACGATTTCCCAACCAACAGTATACTCATTTTAAAAACTCTTATCCAACTAAACCTAATTTCGTTAGTGAAGAATTATTCAATACAGATTCGTTTAATTTAGAAGAACAACAGTATTATAACCCTTCGCCTGAATGGCAAGATCACAAAATACAATTTCATCAACCCGAAATTACTGACGATTCTGAGTACCAAAATTTTCAGGAAAGTCCCACGTCACAATACCAAAGATAACGCCGGAAGTAGTATTACTTAATAATATAATTAAAAGCGAATTTTCATATATTAATATCCCAGAATATAATGTAAAATTATCAATAGATAGTGGATCTACAAAATCCTTATTGATCCTGAAATCGCTTTTAAACTATTCCCTAATAATATTCAAAACGACCCTTTCATAGTATCTACGATATTTCAACAAAGCTCTCATAAATTTAGTGTTTTTATTCCATCATTTCAATGTTTAAAAGCTCCACAAACACATTTAAAATTTTACTTATTTACAATGTATTTGACGGAATTATAGGATTAGACAATCTACAACTTTTAGAAGCCAACATAGATTATAAAAACAAAATTCTAAGTATGCCTCTGACAAAAATAAATCTAAAATTCTATCAAACGAAAAAACAAATAAATAACATAATTGTCGAACCCCAATTTGAACAAGTCATTAGAAAAAAAACCAAATATTGATAATGGTGATATCATAATCCCTTATCAAAAACTCAATAATTGTGAGATACCAGAGTGTATTTCCACTGTCAAAAATAATTATGCCCTAACGACTATCATTAACAATTCCACCGAGCAAACAACATTAGACTTATCAAATGAATTAAAAGACGAACAATTTGTCGAACCTAACTTTCATAATTATAGTTGTTTACTTGATGAATCACTAAATGATAAACAGACCCTGGACCCTCCTGTAATTAAGACGAAACATATGAACAAAACAGCTTCAACTTCCACATCAAATCCTTCGCCCAACGATTTAAATAACTCAATAAAAAACACTGACTCACTTAATATCGACTTTAAAAAACAATAAACATCAGACTATATTTTAAAACATAAAGAAAAAACTAAAAGATTTCTGAAAAAATCAATGACAAATTAGTTAACAATAAAATAAATTTACTTAAAAAGATTAATAAAAATAAAGACCAAGTAAGCACATACGCAAAACAACATAGAGTTAAAAGGAGCAATAACCTTTTTAAACCTCAAAAAATAATAACGTTTACCAATCTACACAGAAAAAATACAAATACTAATCCAAAGTCAAAACTATATATAAAAATTATTAAGCATCCAAAAGTTAAAGGTAAACCTCCTGAACATAATTCTTCTTAATTGTTCTAGGTTTTAAGGGTTTACTACAAGTCAATTAGAAATAAGGAATCTTAAAAATAACCCTGGTATTTTACCTGTAGAATTAGAAAAAGCAACCACCCTTTCAAGTTATTACACCCTTATTCATTTTTATGATCTAAACCCATTAATTTTAGAAATAAATAAAATAAATCTACTCATAACAAATCTTAGGCCTAATATCCCAATAAATCATGTACAAGTAGAAATATTATTTAATTTCATTTTTATAAAATTTAATAGAATCGAAATTAAATTAGAAGGAATAGTGCCCTTCAAGTTAATTTATAACAGCCGATTCAAGCGTGGTCTTATAAACGGAATAAGCTCAATATTTAAAATGGTGACAGGTAATTTAGATGCAGAAGATGGAAAAAGATATCAAATTATTAAATAACTAACTAGTAGACAAAATGACCTTTTAGCAAAAATTAATACAAAAATATCTCTATCAACATCGATCTTAGAGAGATTTAATAAGACCATAACGCTATTAAGTCAAAATGAACTTCAATTACTGAAAAAAATAAATCAGTTTATTAAGTTTCAAAACAAACAAAAGCTAATTGAAAGGTTAAGCGAATGAAACCATAAATGTTGTAATATCTATTCTCCAAGATATCGAAAAATGCAATTACTTTTGCAAAACATAAAATATTACATCCCAGTATTATACAAACAAATGAACTTCTAACCGAATTAAATAAAATTCAAAATAAAAATTGTCATCATAAATTGCCGATTGATCCTATTATAGAAAATTTGCATGTTCTAGAAAATCTAATCGTTATTGATTATTATATTTCTAATAATAAAATTAATTATTTATTATTTTTTCCTTTAACAAATAACATTTCATACGAATATTATCAATTTTATTCCATTCCAGTACATAAGCTCGACCATTTCGAAACGTTGTTGCCAAAAAATAAATACATGTTAAAAACACAATAAACAATGTAAGAAAATCAAAGATAACTGATACTTTTGCGAAATAGAAAAGATAAAGGTAAGACGTGTGAAGTTCAATTGGTTGATCAAAAAATTCCTACAGAATATAAACCAGTTAAACTACGTGTTGACTATCCTGTGATATTTCAGATAATTAATAAAAATCAATATATACTTGTATTTCCTAAAACCCAACAAATAATAAAAAATTGAGAAGTTATTAAGGAAAAAATCACTTTAAAAGGCACTTATTTAAATACATTAACCCCACATTGCCATCTTCATTGGGATAATGTTACTCTAGAAATAGACACTAAAATCTTTCCTCAACATAATAAAATTTTACAATTTAAAACGGATATTGTCAATAGATCTACAAGCTATTTGTCTAAAGAAATACAAATAGAAACTATACCGCTTGATGAATTGCACAAATTACAAAATGAGATCTATTTCGACGATTTGTAACAACGTAGCAACAAACGTAGATTATTGGGTAATAACTTTATACATCATTATAATTTTAGCAGGATCCATTTTATTAGCATATTGTATTAGATATAAGATCAAAAATTGTAAACTTAGCAGGTCAGAAATAGTTAAAAAAGACGAAGTTCAACTTCTTTCAAAGTTGAATCTCAGAGGGAAGGAGTTATAGGATGAAACATCCTGTATATCCATAATTTTAAGATAATTTGTTTCTTTAATAAATAATCATTATATTGTCATTAGAGATAAGCCTTAAAACTATCAATAGGGTAAGAATCAACAAACGATATACAATATAGATTTAACTTTAGACATAGTTAGTTGTTTAGATTAGTCTCCGTGCTTTCTCACTTCATATATATATATATATATATATATATATATATATATATATATATATATATATATATATATATATATATGAAGTAAAATGCAAACAGTAAATGCAAACTTCGTTCCATCATATCCTTTCCGTGTTGGAGGTTGCACAGTTTGAATAGATTGCTACAGAACACAATCCATCCAATTCCACCACCATTGAGATGATGGCCTACCTGTACCACCATATCGAGAAGAAAATCAAAACTTACCCTCCCCGCCCCAGTAATACGGCAGAGGCACATGTTTCGTCTCTACTAGACTCATCAGGGTACCGACATGCACCTGGTTGTGCAAAGGACAGATCAGAAGGAAGCATGCAAATACTGAACGCGGTTTCGCCGACCTCCCGCCGGATGGCGTTTATATGTTTATGCGGCTTTCACGGATTCCTCCGTGTGAGTTGCAATAGCAGTGGATACATCCATATTATGCCGTTGTAATGCTGAAATCATCCGGCGGGAGGTCGGCGAAACCGCGTTCAGTATTTGCATGCTTCCTTCTGATCTGTCCTTTGCACAACCAGGTGCATGTCGGTACCTTGATGAGTCTAGTAGAGACGAAACATGTGCCTATACCGTATCACTGTGGCGGGAAGGGTAAGTTTTAACTTTCTTCTCGGTATGGTGGTACAGGTAGGCCATCATCTCGATGGTGGTGGAATTGGATGGATTGTACTCTGTAGCAATCTATTCAAACTGTGCAACCTCTAACACGGAAAGGATATGATGGAACGAAGTTTGCATTTACTGTTTGCATTTTACTTCACTTATTCACGGAGTTGCAAATGGTTGTACGTTTGCTGAATGTGATTTCAGCACTACAACGGCATAATGTGGATGTATCCACTGCTATTGCAACTCACACGGAGGAATCCATGAAAGCCGCATAAACGTATATATATATATATATATATATATATATATATATATATATATATATAAATTATTTTTAGGTTCTTGATGACTCACTAGAAAAAATTGAAGCTCGTCAAAAAAAATTGGAAGTTTTAACCTCTCCTCTCAACCGATGTGGATAATATTTGGAGAAGACCTGGACTATATCACCATTGTTACACATTGACATCTTCCTTGCTCTGTCGAAACACCATTAAAAGCAGTAGAAACAAAATTTTAAACAGTACGTGCTTTACATGCATAACTTTAAAGATCTGTTTAATAAAGAATTGCTTTATTAATATGCAAACTTTATAATCTTACTCATTTACTAAAAAGTTATATTCAGTTAATTATCAATTATCTATCTGAACTCTTTAATAGTCTTGAGATATTTGAAAAATTTCTAAAAATAAATTCGGATGATGTTACTAGTAATATTAAAAAATCATTCTTGAAATATTTAAGCTGCTTTAAAATCATTTTGAAATTTATCCATTTTTTTATGTCAAAAATTTTAACGAATAATGAGCATTTATCAAAAAAGTATTGTTTAGTGAAAGTCAAATTTATAAATTTTTAAATTTAGTACGTGGTATACATACATTCATAGCATAAGGTAGTCTTAACATTTAAAAACCTAAAATAAAATTTAAGAGAAAAATGTATCCACATTAATATTCAAAAATTATCAATATTGCCCAGTTTGTTCCATTTATTTTGGACCTACTCTACCTCAGAAACTATAGAAGCAAGAGAAAACAATTATATACAAAAGTTTTTTTTTTTGGGTAAGCTTCTACGTTAAATTTCTAGCTTGTGCGCAGAGACTTATGTTTTTTTTTTATGTTATAAACATAAGATAATTAATTACTCTTATGTATAATTTCTTATAAAATTCAAGAAATTTTTTATTTGAAGCATGTGGTGTGTCTGAGATTATAATCTGAAAAATGCAGTTTTTACGTTGTAATAGATCGCGACATTCAGACAATGTATCTTGGAGCAAAACAGTTTTTACGTTCCTAAATTAATTTTTCATGCTCTACTTTAGCATACCAACTTCTTATTTAATGGTAGCTAAAAAATGTTTATAGGAGTGTAAGGGGCGAAGGTATATTAATGAATATCAGCCCAAATGTCAACCTCACCTACTCGTGTAATGACTTAGGTCATCCGGCGCACCCTGTTAGATAACTGACGAGGTTCTGACGACCGAACGACTGCCGGAATAAGCAGTCTCCACTTGGTGGCCAACAGCTTCGGGTGGAGGAGCTGCCAAATGTAAGGGCACTCTTTTGTCCTGGGACCAAGAAATTGGGTCCAAAGGCGGAGGAACTATTGATTAGTCAACGACATAAGAATGTAGAAGGCAAGGAGAAACCACAACATTAAAGATCCCTCATGGATTTCTCTAGTATGATCATTATGACTATACAGCACAAAACAAACTTGACTACTGATCATGGACATCGGAGACCAAGATCCGGCAGGGGAGGTATTTCTGAAAACGATCATAGGGCCTCCCAGGTCGTCAACAAGCGAAACCCCTGTGATGTAGCAAAAAACACAGCTAAGAAAATACTACGAATTGGTACGTGGAATGTCAGGAGCATGTAGGAACCTGGAAAAATGCATAATGTAATACAGGAGATGCAAAGGTTGAATATCGATATCCTGGGAATAAGTGAGGCAAGATGGCCGAATGCTGGCAACTTTCTGACAACTGAAAGTATGGTGTACTTCTCCGGAAATAGTGACACTCATCATAGAAACGGCGTAGCCATCATTGTATCTAAGAACATGTTGCAGTCTGTTATCAGTTTTACTCCAGTGTCAGATAGGATTCTATTTCTGCAACTACAGGAAAAAACAGGTAAACTTAAAATTATACAGATTTACGCCCCGACTGCAGATAAGTCTGACGAGGAAATCGAACAATTCTACGAAGAAGTCAACCAAGTAATAAACTCATTAAAGCCACGAGATACTACAATCATTCTTGGGGATTTTAATTCAAAAATTGGCAAAGGGAAAAGTGGCAAACATGTAGGTGAATATAGACTTGGTACAAGGAATAAGCGAGGCGATAGACTGCTCCAGTTCTGTCAGGAGAAAAATATGGTGGTAACCAATACATTCTTTGAGCTGCCAAAGAGAAGATTCTACACATGGAAATCGCCACAAGATGATAATCAGAGAACAGTTAGAAATCAAATAGACTTCATATTGATAAATGAACGATACAGAAACTCGGTAAAATCTGTTAAGGCTTACCCAGGCGCAGATGTCTATTCAGACCATAATCCTCTAATAGCACAAGTGCACATTAAATTAAAACGACTATTGCACAAAAGAAAAACCAATCAAATAGATGTGAGTCGCCTATGTAACCCAGAAATCAAACGGGAGTTACAAATAAATATTAACAACAATCTAAATATACTGTGCGCAAATGGCGAATATCAAAAGATAGAGAGCACAGATAACAAATGGCTGGGCTTAAAAACGGCGTTGATGACACCCGCAAGGACTATTCTGACTAAACAAAAATCAAAACAAAAGCAAGAATGGATGACTGATAAGATCCTTCAGCTAATGGATGATCGAAGAACTCTCAAAGGCAAGTGTGAACAAAGCTATAAACAAATACAAAAAGTCATCAAAACTGAAATCAGAATAGCCAAAGAAAATTTCTATAAAAAAAAATGTGAGGAAATTGAGCATCTACAGATGAAACATGACATTTTTAATATACATAAAAAAGTGAAAGAACTAACGGGCACACAAAAACGCAAACAACCCAACACATTATATAACACAAACGGAACAATAATAACAGAACTGGAAGAAAAATTGGAGGTATGGAAGAACTATGTTAATGAATTTTTTACAGATGAAAGACATGAACCTAATCTAAACAGCATACAAGAGGATGAAGGCCCAGATATAACCAAAGAGGAAGTAATGTATGCACTAAGAAGAATGAGGGATGGAAAGGCTCCGGGTCCAGACGAACTACCGATGGAAGTCCTCAAGCTCATAGAGGAAGAGTCGATTTATGCATTGGTGGAGCTTTTTAATCATATCTACAAAACAGGAATAATACCACAGGAATGGCTTTTATCCACATTTGTAACTATTCCAAAAAAGGGAAAAGCAAAACAATGCACCGACTATCGCACAATAAGCCTGATGAATCACATACTGAAAACATTTCTAAAAGTTATACACACTAGAATACATAAAAAACTGGAAATAGATATTAGCGATACCCAATTTGGATTTCGAAATGGACTCGGAACGAGAGAAGCGTTATTTGCACTGAATGTCATATCTCAAAGATGCCTTGATATAAATCAGGATGTATATATGTGCTTCATAGACTACAATAAGGCCTTTGACAGAATTATATCGAATATTTATTACAATCAGAAAGCAGTAGTGCGAGTGGAGCATGAGACGACTGAAGAAGTCGAAATAAAAAGAGGAGTGAGACAAGGGTGTATACTTTCACCGACCTTGTTCAATCTTTACTCTGAGGACATAATGAATAGAGCACTTATTGACCAATTCGTTGGTATTAAAATAAATGGAATTTTAATAAACAACCTCAGATACGCCGATGACACAGTACTTATCGCAGAAACACTCGAGGATCTCCAGACCTTAGTCAATAGAGTAGCAACAGTAAGTGAAGAATATGGACTGTCACTAAACATAAGAAAAACAAAATGCATGTTAATATCCAAATCAACACAAAATATCCCAGATATACGCATACAGGGTCAAAATATAGAACACGTCAGAAAATACAACTATTTAGGCACCGTCATCAATGAAAACAACGATAGCTCTGAAGAAATCAAAATCCGGATAGAGAAAGCAAGAGCCGTATTCACGAAAATGAAGAGAGTGTTCTGTGGCAGAGACCTGAGTCTTGAATTAAAGGTTCGTCTGGCAAGATGTTACGTACTGTCAGTTTTGTTTTATGGAATGGAGACATGGACGCTTAAAAAGATCGATATTAACAAGTTGGAAGCCTTTGAATTGTGGATGTACCGCAGAATGTTAAGAATATCATGGATGGAGAAAATCACAAACGCTGAAGTACTGAGGAGAATGAATAAAGAAAAGGAGGTCATACTTACAATTAAAAAACGAAAATTACAATACCTGGGACACGTTACGAGAGGAGAAAGATATCAACTACTGAGAACTATTATGTCGGGAAAAATTATGAGAAAGAGATCTGTGGGAAGAAGACGAAACTCTAAGTTAAAAAATCTAAGAGAATGGTATAATTGCAGCAATAACCAGCTGTTTAGGTCAGCAGTCTCGAAAATACGTATAGCTCTGATGATCGCCAACCTTCGGAACGAAGACGGCACCTAAAGAAGAAGAAGAAAAAATGTTTGTCTTCAGGTCAAAACATAATTTGACATATTTGGGTAAAGCGTGAAAAACTAGGATAGAAACTTCAACTATTTTGC
Organism: Diaprepes abbreviatus; assembly: GCA_034092305.1. Taxonomy (NCBI): domain Eukaryota; kingdom Metazoa; phylum Arthropoda; class Insecta; order Coleoptera; family Curculionidae; genus Diaprepes; species Diaprepes abbreviatus. The sequence goes on from JASJET010000056.1 coordinate 1,249,038, forward strand.
TATAAGATGAATTGTGGATATTTCAGTTTGGGTAAGTGTAAACACTGCATTTTTTAAATGTGAGTACCTCATAAATATATTGATGTTATTGACTTATGATCCAAATAAAATGTATGTAAAATTTTAGTAACAACTCAGAAATTTTTATTGTAGCCAGAGAATAAAAATTAATAAACAATTTTTATTTATAGTGTTTTATTACAATTTTCCCTTTGATTTTTGTATAAGAAATTTCATGTGATAGTGACATTTGAGGTGAATCACGATAGTGTTTCGTTAACTGTAAGAGGGAAAACTAACATAAATTGAAAACTGAATATTTGTATAAAGGGATTTATTAAAACTTACTGTCTAATAAAAATAGTGTCTATTTTGTTTGCACCGGAAATCATATATATATATATATATATATATATATATATATATATATATATATATATATATATATATATATATATATATATATATATATATATATATATTTGAGGAACTCCAGAAATAGCAAATTGACTTTTGTGCTTTCTGGGCCATTATTCCAGTTCATCTTTAAATTGATTTTTTCAACAAACTATATTTTTTTCTCATTTAAAAAAAAAACTTTAAATTTAAAAATATTATTTAATAATAAACTGTTTTCGGCGTAAACGATACTCGACTCTATTAGACCTTTAATAAAATTCCATTATACAAATTTTTAGATTTCAATTAGTATTAGTTTTTCCCTTATGGTTAAAGATACTTTGTCGTGATTCACTCTGTATGTCGCTATCACTAAAGAGATATTTTTTGTAACTTTTTCGATTAGTCACAGAAAACTAAAAATAAGCTGCTATAACAAAAATTGTAGCTTTTCTAACTAAAATTTTAGTTCATACAACTAACAGCTATGAGAATTTTTAGGTAAGTTGGCTCGTCAAATGTCAAGATTGAATTGCCAGCACAATGCTTTTTGTTTATTCAACTTAGACTTTAATTCTGATAACTAAAAAGTGTAGGTTTTGTTTACTTTGGCAATGAACTAGTTTAACTTTTCTAAACCAAGATTTTTTTCTGTTCTGTGAATCAAAATTTCGGTTGAGTCCATTTTCACTAAAAAAAAGGTTGTCATAACTAATTTCTAGTAAATATTACCAAGTTATTTTGAAGAGTATGAGCATCTAGAAATGGCAAACATAATTCGAAACGACATGTACGTAGATGATTTATTAAGCGCTGTTGATACGCTTTAAGAAGCAAATTACGTGAGCGAAACGATTTCAAATTTCTTTCTAACGCATAGATTTAAAATAAAAATGGAAATCTAATGACAAAAATGTTCCTTTTGGATTAAATACCGAATGTACTTCAAATGTAGTTGAATTTCCCAACAATAAAGAGCATGATCATAAAACGTTAGGTCTTTTATGGTAATGTAATCGAGATATCTTAACGTATAAAATTCAACATACGAATATTACAAATACTAATTAAATTACCAAAAGGATAGTTCTTTTTAAAATAACCACTATATTTGACTCTTTAGATTTAATCAGTCCTTGTGTGATAATCGCCAAAGTATTTTTGCAAAAACGTTGGTCCGAAAAACTTACTTGGGATCAACCTTTACATAATCACGTTCTTACTTGTTAGTTAGAAGTTTCAGATGAATTAAATACCTTAAGTAATGTAATTATTTCGCGTAGAGTCGCATGCGATAATCCTACATCCATTTTCATGCACGGATTTTCAGATGCTTTAGAATCAAGTTATGGAGTATGTATATAAGTTGTTTCAGAAAATTCAGAGGGCAAACGAGTCGCAAACTTATTATATGCTAAATCAAAATAGCACCCATTAAATCATTAACGATGCCTAGATTAAAATTATGTACAGGGCTTGTACTATCTAAACTAATCGAAAAGGTATTAAAGTCAATAAACACTAAATTCCATAACATTTACTGCTGGTCAGATTCAACCATTATTTTAGGGTGACTTCGAACATCCCTTAACTCATTAAAACCATTTGTTGATAATCGCGTCACAGAAATTCAGAAAATTACTCACACATTTGAATGGAGACACGTACCAACAAAAAAAACGAAAATATTAATTACAACAAACGATATGTGGTGGCGCGGCCTCAAATGGATTTTGCTAAATAAGCAGCAATGGCCAAATTTAGATACCAAGATAAATGAGTTTCCAGAATTAAGGAAGGCAGAGTTAGTCAGTAATGTATCAAAGGTTAATTTTCCATTTGAAACCTTTTCTGACTTGAATAGATAAAAACGATTGGTTGCTTTCATTATTCGCTTTGTTAAAAATCGTAAACTCTCACATGAAAATCGAAATAATTCTGTTTTAAATGTGATAGAAATAAATGAAGCTTTCTTTAAATTAATAAAAATAGCTCAGCAAGAGTCATGTCCGCAAGGTTATTCGTTACTTTTTAATAAAAAAAATTACCTTCTAGTAGTAAAATTCTAAGCTTACACCCCTTTATGGATGAAAAAGTTATTTTGTGCGTTGGCCTATCGCTGGTAAAAATTTGGCACGAAAAACTGTTCAGAAATATATGCAGTGTACTAGATATAGTCCTAGGAGTGTTCAACCAATGGGAGACATACCCGCCGCACGAGTAGAACCAACTCTGTCTTTTTCTAGAGTAGGTGTTGAATATGCAGGACCTTTTTTGTTAAAAGATAGACGTGGTCGAGGTTGTAAAATTATAAAGAGTTTGTTTTAGCTCTGAAGCAATTCATATAGAATTAGCGTTGTCTCTAAGTACTGATGATTTTCTCCAAGCTTTTTATTGTTTCATTAATTGTCGAGAAAAATTGTCAGATGTTTATTCAGACAACGGTATACATTTTGTTAAAGCGCATTTGCTGGAAAAGTTTCTAAAAGAGAACGTAGCCTCTATTATCGAAGCTGCATCCAATATGGGCACTAAATGGCACTTTATACCCACAAACTCGCCCCATTTTGGTGGCACATGGGAAGCCGGTGTAAAAAGTTTAAAACATCATTTGAAAAGAGTTGTGGGTAACCATACTTTATTCGTCCAAGATTTTCAAACTTCGCTTATTTGCATCGAAGCTGTACTAAATTCCCGTCCACTTTCTCCTCTTAGTTCTATTCTCGATGATTTTTCCGTTCACCCGCACGTTTTTTAATTGGACGATCACTGCTTACATTGCAAAAACCAACATTAAATCACCTGACAGGAAATCGTCTGTTCCAATATCAGTTAATTCAAAAATTGTACGAATATTTTAAGGACCGTTGGAGTCGTGAATACTCCGACAACGAAAAAATTGGAAGAGGTCAAATGACAATTTAAAACTTGGTCAGCTAGTGTTAATCAAAGACAATAATACATCTCCGATGAAATGGCACATGGGCCGTATATTGGACTTAATCGAAGGAAAGGATGGAATCAATCGAGTGGCCAAAATAAATGGTATTATTTCCCATGCCGTCGTTCAACTGTGTCCGCTTCCGGTTTGAAAAGCTAACCCTCCAAGGCGGGGAGCATATTCCAGCCTGACCGATGTTACGTCCATGGCAAACCGTATCTTTCTGAAGGGCGAAGAATCATCTCTCTCATTCGAGTATTCTATTATGCGACAAGCTAGTACGTTATATTTTGTTCTCGATATTATTGTATTTTATGTTAACAAAGAAACAGTTTTTTGTTATTAAAAGTTGCAAAATTTACTTCATCATACAGTCTGCTACACGAAACAGGCATGAAACAGAATAATTAAAGTATTAAAAACCTTTTAACGTTAACATATTTTGCATCATCGTTCCTACAGGTGCCAGAGATTTCGAAAGAAGAAAAAAATATATTACGTTAATAGCGGGTTTAAATACAATTTAGATTATTTCGCGAGTTAATTATTCACTAAGTTGTCAGCGGATAGTTTAAATCAAAAGTTGTTAATCCAGTTGTTGGCAGAGGGTTAGTTTTAATCGAGATTATTAGTGAAGTCATCGGCAGATAATTATTTTTTTAATCGAAAGTTGTCTACTGAAACTCATGTGTTAAAGCCCCAGCTGTAAGAAAGTGAACCTTAATTTTTCAAAAATCAAACAAAGTCGTTATTTCGAAAAAGTAGACATGTTAATTCTGAAAGTAACATATAACGGAGATATTTTCGGAACCGAAGGGCTAGTTCGGCTGAGGCCTAAATATAGCAAAAAAACGAGATTGTAAGTGTTCGAGGTGTAGCGAAATTTTGAGAGTTAGTGTACGCGCTTAAACGCTTAATGATAAAAATATAATTAGAACTCAAGACATAGACATTATGGTCCTTTTGATGCAGCTTCAGCTACATAATAATAAAATGGCAACAAAAGAGAAACACAAATAGTATATCATGCTGCTAGTTTTGAATATGGAAACATTCGCGATATAAAAGCAGGTATTCATGTGTTATTAGCTGCGACACAAGCTCATGTCTTTATGGAAAGAAAAACAGAAGTTAAAATAATAAAATCCAATGTTGGTTTGGGACCAGTCTCTTGACGTAATTATTCGCGATAAACTGAGACATACTTTCACGTGCTTATACAAAACGGGGTGTATTAATAACAAATGTACATGTAAAGATCATGGATTAAAATGTAACGATTTTTATGGGCACTGTGATGGTTAATGTAACAGATGTTCAGAAAACAACTCTGTACGACAATGGCCTAAAGAATGATTGCGATTATAATAGAATAAGTAATAAGTATGAGAATGACGCTGACAATGAAATATGCAATGACGGTGATAATATTGAAATAATTACAAAAAAGGAAATTTCAAAGAATGATTGATGTACACACTGCCGAATTATGCACTTTTTAGCATAAAAAATGGATTGGTGCATTTTTTCCCAGAACGGTCTTTTTTTCTATTAATTTAACTGCCTTAAATCACGGTTATTTTAAAATTTGACCAAATTGTTATTTTGCAAACTTTCTATCATTTTTATAATCAAGAAACACTTTTATTTTTTTTGGTGTGTGACCAGTCAGTTGATAACTTAAGCATAGATGACACACATTTACTCGTTTCTACACAATATTCTTATATACGACATACATTACCTTATTAATACAACATGGACATATATGATGTACATATATATATATATATATATATATATATATATATATATATATATATATATATATATATATATATATATATAAGTGGCAAACCTAAATTTGCACCCCAAATGCATTATTGTTACATTAATGGCTCCCGTTTTAACACTCAGACATTCATAGGGATTTTGCTTTTAAATGTTGATTCGGTACATTTGGAGACACCTAGTCTTACAAAAAGCAATTTGAAAATGTACCAAAATTACGTTATTTACCAATACAAAAAAAGTGCGATAATTCTACTAGATGTCGTGCGCTTACATACAAGTGAATAAAAATAAAATATATTGCCATGGTCACCCTGTGGTATTTTGTGTGAAAAGTATCAGATAACAATTTCCTTTACTTGATAAACAATGTTACTAGGTGTCTTCTATAAAATGTTACTGGGTGTCATATATAAACAGTATTACTGGGTATCCTTCATAAAGAAAATGTCTGCAAGAACCAAACTAATATTATCCTTAGCCATGCAAAGTACGGCGAGTAAATTTTTATTTAGATAGGATACGAAGATGTTCCATCGTCAGTGGTATTGTAAAATATCTTCATTATTTTTAACTACATCATATAAATGAATATTAAAGATCAAAAATTGTTCGATGGTCATAGCACCATTAATTTTAATACCGGCAGCAGCGATATCGGTGTCCATTTATTGAATTTGAAAGTGTTGTAGATGTTTGGGAAACGATAAGTTGTTAAATAAATATCAATAAAATTAAGGCTACAATTATTAAACAAAACATATACTGTCATATTAATACACTTATTTTAAGATAAAATATTAAATATTAGGTTTAATACTGCCCCAAACTCCCCCCCATTAAAAAAAAATACCCGTACAACATTTAAATAATTTAAAAACTTCGAGTCGGCAAAATCAGACATCAAACAGCGGCGCACAACTTGATTTTGGGGAGTGCCGCCATTTTACTATAAAAGGAAGATGAAAAATCGGCGAACCTCAAGACATTACGCGTTGCTCTCTTACAGGAGACAACCTGTTCTTTTTCTGATTGAGTTCGGCTCTCAGGGGTCATGAGAGAGTCCTATTTTTTAGGCAGATCGTGATTCTCACGTAGGTTGTTTTAACGACATACAATTTGACAGATAATAACGATCGTGAGGAGTTAAATTCCTGATATTAAAAATCTTAATAGCGTCCGAAAACACGGCGAGAGTTAGTAGTGCATAATGAACTGATTACAGCTCGGATTTAGAGGTTTAATCTTATTTAGTTTGTCACTGGAAACGTTCTGTTAGACTTAATATCGCACTTCGTTAAGATACTTGGTAAAAGAGTTAGATAAACTTAGATTGCCGGTCCATCAGGGTTGAATTATTCCCGTAAAAATGTGTCCTGACAATAATTAAAACGAAGTCCAAACCTAAGTTGTAAATAGAATTTTAAATTCAAAACTTTGAAGACTTCGTACTCAAGCAAAAGTGACCAAAGTGGAAAAAATCCAAAATTAACAATGAGACCAATAGTCAGTCTCACTGATTAGAACGTTATGAAATCCCGAAGTTGACAAATCAACCCCAAACGTGACAGTGGAGAGTTAAAAAAATCCCGGGCTTGACATTGCGGAACACGCATCTGAATTCAAAATTAAAAAGCGGAAAAAAGTAGGAAAAGTGAAATGCGAAAACAAGTTAACAAAAAGTGAAACAAAATAAAAGATCATCCAAGGATGAATGTAACGTCCATAACTTCTTCCAAATTAGCTTATTCCCTAGATGCGTAAAGAAATAAAATAAAAGTAAATAATCTTCTAAAAATCCTAGAGCTTCACTCATTCTCTTGTTTTCCCGTTGAGCGAGAAGAAAGGTGAGGCGACTATCATTTCTAAGATAGTCGGGAGGTTTGGCGGGACCTCACCAATTTTTCGGTTTTACACAAATTTCTGGTAGAAACGAACTTCCAGCACCACTACAGGATAAAAATACTTAATAAAATGCGGCAATGCAGAAATAGATCCATATTCACGGATAGGAGTACAATTATATGCGTTGACGTTTCACTAAAATCAAAAAATCGTGAAAGGATAAAAAAAGCCCTTCAAATAGAATAAAAAATTCGGTAACTTAAAACGCTAATGCAACATGGAAACCGAACAGAAACTATGCTGCCGTTGATGTTGATGCTCGAAAAATAAAAATCATAAAAAATCAGGTATCCCATGTCTGTTAATATAACAATGCATTGAAAAATATACCAACTTCAGAATCAAATTTGGAAATTTCAGATGTGAGTTACATCTATATTGATTAATAATAAATTGATAGTTTTATTTAAAGGCTGAATAATAATTAAGGGATATTCATGGGTTAGTTATTAAACTTTTATTTTAAAATACATATTGACCATTTGTTTTATTTTCTATATAACGTATATTTCCGTTGACGCTGTCTTTAAATAAACTTTAAATTTCCAGGGGAACTGATGCCATAATATTAACTTCTATTTTTAATTCAACTAGGAAAAACAAGAAAGCGTACAATTGGAAAAAGAACTAAAAAATGTAAGGAAAAATTATTTATGCTGTACTGGGTGTCACATTTGTTCATATTTCATATAAATTGAGTAAAGTATAATTTTCATTTATCAAAATATATCAACGTATTTAATGAGAGAAGCAATTTTTAACATAGGATTAATTCAAAATGTTTAAACTTATAGCTACATATATTTTTATTTAAAATAACTATGTTCAACATAACAATGCAAATTTGATTCCTTGTGAATTTTGGAGTCACTTTGTAAGTAACGTAGAACTTCACGTACTTTAATCATAATGTATATTAACCACAATTAAGAGTTTTTGATAAAAGGACTTCTCTCTATGCAGTGTTGGGCATTAAACAAGTAAATTTTCAATCAATTAATTAATTGGTTGAAAATTTAATTGCGATTAATTTAATCTAATTATAATTAATTGCAATTAAAATGTTTATTGTACGTTGCAAATAATTTAATTGAATTAATGTATATTAGTTGTAGCTTTCAACTAAATCAATCACAGTTAACTTTTTCAACAAATAGTTAAAACTGACACCCGGGTCATCCTTCGTGCCCTCGGAAACCTCTGCAGCCGGATGCTCCTCATCGTCTTCGAAATTGCGTCTTAATTTACTAGACGAAACTTTTTTCAAGTACTTACCAGAATAATCTACAGGTAATAAGGTTATGGCTTTGTGAATGAGATATCCAAAAAATCAAAAAAACAAATTTAAACGATATAAAATCTATACCTCAAACTTTCTAAGCCACCTGAAGCAAAAACACCATCGCCAAAACTTACACAAGAACAATTCGATGAAAATATTGTAAAATTTTTTATCCACTCTATGATCCCATTACGTGCTGTGGAAGATCCATATTTTGCTACAATTTTTTCGGACTCAGAAATATCTGAAAAAGGTCTTACTGTAATTAGTCGACGAATCCTAGGACATCGTATGGAAAACTACTACGAAAAGTAAATAACAAAGATAAAGTCTTAATTAAAAAAAGTTGACTATGTATGTAGAACATTAGATATCTGGTCAAGTAAAAGGAAAAGTTTCATTGGCGTGACGGCATACTGGATTACAAGTGATCTACGAAGAGTATCCGTGGCGTTAGCTTGTCAAATATTCAAAGGAGTTCACAGCTATGATCGGATATCCGGAATAGTTCAAGAAATTAATGCCAATTTTGATCTCAATGCGGATAAAATAGTCGCATCAGTAACTGACAATGGCAGCCATTTTTTAAGAGCCTTTAAAATGGTCGGTGTGACACTCACCAATATTGATCTTGAAGATGACTCTTCTACAATTATATTTGACACCGACAGTCATCCGACTGAAGACATTTCTGAATCCGATGCTGAGGAGGAAGAAACACCCAACGCTGAGGACATTCATTTACTGTCGGTACATCTACGGTGCTCTGCTCTCACATTAAACCTATGTTCAACTACAGATGTCAATAAGATTTTAAGCAAACAAAATACTTCATTATCAGAAATCCATGCCGGAGTGATGAAAAACTGTAATAATAAATGGAAAGTTGCAAGGCGACCAAACTCGGCTGAAATAATTCAAGATGTATTACAACACACCTTAAGCCGCCTTGGTGAAGCGAGATGGAATAGTCTATATGACGCGCTTAAGCAAACTTCACTTATCAAAGACAAAACCGTGCTCTTACATAAAGCACTAAATATAAAAAATGCTATCAAGGAAAGCGAATATGATTATTTACAAGAACACTTGACCTGCGTTGCGCCAGTAGCAAAAGCCTCGATATCATGCAGAGTGAAACCAACACATTACGGGATAATACTGCCATGCCTTCTGGCGTTAAGGAAAAAATTACAAAAAATCGATAAAAAAATAATTTTTCTTACTGTAAACCTTTGTTCAAGTCATACAAAGTGTCGAAAAAAAAAATTGAGAAAATGCTTGATAGGAACACTCCAGAAACAGAGAATGCAGCTATTGCCGACTTCTCATATCCTGGCTTTAAAAACAAGTGGCTGGTCTATTTAAAGTCTACGGATTGTACAAAAATCTTAAAGGTTTTTAAAACGAGAATATCAAAACAAATAAATGAAAATAAAAGCGCAACAGCTACAACAAAAAAAAAACGATCAAGAAAATTTTTTTTTTTTTTGTAATTTTGATTCTGATTCAGACTCGAATATGTCAATAACAGAAACGAATCGATTCTCCTCTGATGCTCCTTTGACAAAAGAAGAATTGTTAATGCTGCCTTTTTCTTGCAGAGGAAAGCCAGGAACTGCAGCTACTTAATAAATATCCTGAAATAAAGACTGTTTTTATCAAATACAACACGCCTTCATTCGTCATCAGCAGCATTTGAACAACTTTTTTCCTTTGCCACAATGACTAATCTGCTAAAGAGCCAAAAATTGTCAGTATGTTTCAGAAGAGGATGGTATTGAAATATAATCTTAACTATTATAAGAAATAAATCACTAAAATTGAACTTAAATTGATATTTGATTGTCAAAACTAAACTTAAGGAGAGAAGTGATTGTCAATATTAAACTTGAATTGATAAGTAAGTGATTGTCAAAAAATTCTTAAATATTATTGAGAAATTCTTGTTATAATTAAACCTATCATCTAACGTGCCATCATGCCACCATTAAAATAATTTAAAAAATAGCAGCTTTTATTTCTTACATACCTTGACCTTGCGTATATTTATTTATAAAAACTCATAACTTAAACTTCGCACCACTCCGCTTTTAACGCAATAGTAAGTTTCAAATATTAGTTTTTATCAAATGCACCAAAAAGATTGACAATTGATTAATTTTTAATTGTGGATTAACAATTAATTAATTGTTAGTCACGAGTTTTCACAATTACAATTGATTAATTGTAATTGCGATAGACGTGATTAACAATTAATTAATTATTAGTTGTAAAAACAATTAAATTTTGCCCAACACTGTCTCTATGCTCTCTAAATGACTAACGTTTAAATGAGATTCAATACACATTACATTTCATTTGCTGGAATCAAAATAATCGCCTATATTCCCATTTAGTCATTTTAAGACAAACAGAAAGACCCAGATATGTGAAATAAAAATATTGAATACTAAGTAACAGTATCATCACAATGAAGTGACGTAATAAAATTTAACTATTAATACTTATAAAATGGACTAAATATGTACTTGGCTGTTCGTCGAATATCGTATTTATCAAATATATACTTTCAACGTCATTTTAATATACAAGATAAAGAAAACTAGAACTTCACCAAAGTAGCTTTAAGTTAAACTTTAGAATTTGTATACCAGAAGACATTTCGTCTTCCTAAAACCATCATTAGTTCAATTTATCGATAACCGGCCTAATCTTTTGTTTTTTAATTCTTTACAGGTCTCAAGTACAGCCATATATAATACTTATCAAATCACCTAATTTTTTGAACTCAAAAAATTTAATGTTGATCTATTTTTTATTAAGCTGGTTCATATTAAGGGTCAGGCATTAATACACTGATGACTTTAAGATCTTCAAAGAAATGAAGTTAATAATCCGGATCATTATATGAAAAGCTAAAAATAATAATGGCTGTAGAAAAAAACCTAGTATGGCAAAGTTCATAGCCGATTTTTAAAGAGAATTGAAATTGCCCCAAAAAAAGGTTACTAGTTTTCTTTGACTTCTGGTATAAAAGGCACAAAAAGAAGAAATATTCTTAACTAGCAATTTTTTGGTTTGGGAACTGTAAAATAGCTAGTCAGTATATTTTATTTCTAGATGCAGCGGTGGTTATATTTCAGCTTAACGGGTTTCTATGGATAGAAAGTTACACTTTTTTTCTCAAACAACGCTATAGCTATCCTTTTCTCTATAAATTATTTTTTATTAGAGGGTAAAACAAAAATTGAACGATATTTAAAAGAAAAATTTTGTGTTGCCTCTTCACATGAAATAAAAAAACGATTTTACGCTAGGATTTTAAAATTAGTTTTAAAGGTCATTAAGCATATTTTTTCAGGATGATTGTTTATTTAATACAAATGTACATAATAAACTTGCAAATTTTGTACAGAATTGTAATAATTTAGAAACAGACGCCTCAAAAGTAGAATTGAATAAAAAGGTGTGTTGCTTTGTTGTTTGAAAAAAAAAACTAAGTATAAAAAATTTAATTTTTAGGTCACTGGGGTACATCAATCAGCATTTCTGAAAACTAATAAGTACAAAAAAACAGATCGCAAATTTTGTGACGATAAAATAACGTTAAAACATTTTTCAAGGCATCTGCAAAGAAATCATGTTTATGAAAAAGAGGTTAAAGAAATATTTTTGTCAAAATCTAACAGTGCCAAAGGACGTAAATTAATTGTTCTCGCCAGAAACGATGGAAACTTGGATTGTGCGTTTAGAGGCAAAATGACGTCAATTTGGAGATGACGTAATAACAAACGAGACCGACTATGTAATATTGCGAGGGTTATTATAGGTGTTCGGGTCTTAGTCGCCCCGTCAAAAGGTATTTTGCCAGAAACCCAAAATAACTTCAAAAGTTCTGGAAGATCCTCTTCTGCTATTTTTTTGAGAGAATTGTATTAAGAAAACTAAAAATAAAAGAAGTAATTATTACATATCGAACAAATTTCGAGAATGTGGCAAGCTTATGATCCAGATAAAAAATTTGGTTCTAAGGCCGAGTTTATCAAACGATTGGTAAAGTGATTGGTATTAACCAACGAGATAAGTTATTCTCTTCTGGTAAATACAAAATAGGTTTATCATTACGAATTTAACCCCTTGGTTCATAACTATTAGCAACTCTTAGAAACAATATGGCAATGTTGGAATATATAATCAAAAGAAGAAAAAGTAGGGTTATATATTATTTATTTATGTTTTTCTGGTTCTGCTGTTTTTCTGAATATTTTTTTGCTTTCTTTATTGATATTTTGTGTGACGTAATGATAAAATACACAAAAGTTGTAGAATCAAGGAAAACGGATGTCTTTAGTTGGAAACAAAAATTGGAAGCCTGGAAGAAAATAACGAATGAATTTAATATGAAAATACTTGGTTCTCCTAGAACAGTGCAGTCTCTTAAATCCAAATATGACCGGTTTAAAAATGAATTAAGGAGAAAAGTTTCACTATATAAAATGGAACTATATAAGATTGGAGGAAGTAGATACAAATAATTGAATTTGACACCAAATGAAGAAAAAATATATAGTTTCAATTGCTCAGTGTAGAAGGTTTACCGAGCCGTTTTGATGATGACATAAGTTTTTTTATTTTAACCGACAGCTTTAATGAGCCCAGTATGACTGAAATTAATTTAATTTTGTTGTATTTTAGATCTTAATCTAGAACTGGTCCAAGAAAACAAAGAAAATGAAAATATAGAAGAAGAGCAGGAGGAAATAATTTTATATATAATTAAATTATATTTTTGCCAATATTCTAGTACCATACACCAAAATAAGTACTTTAATTGTATAAAAAACACTTTTTGTTTAAAATTTAAATTGCTCATCTGATGATTCTTTAAAGTCAAAAAAGAAATTTTTAAGAAAAAAGGCCCTTTCTCAAACCCACTTAATCGCAGTAAATACTAAATTTCTTACAAGTTTTTATTTAGCAGTAAAAGTTTTAGTCAAAATGGATATATACATTAATTTTTGATCTAAGGTTACCTTGGCAGTTCCATCATTAGAATAAATATAGTAAAATTTTTCCAAAGTCGGATTGGCAATGTTGTTTAGTCTTTTTTTTAGTTTTGAAAAGCTATAACTTTTTACTTTTGTGGCTGTACACCGTTTTTATATTTAGAACCGATGATATTGTTAAGACTACAGGTGTATCCATTAAAATTCTCATAAAATCAAGAGAATATTTAGGCTTAGAAATTTTAACATTTAATCGTTCATTTGGTAAATTCACTTCTATTGGTTTATATAATTTACTTACCAGCTGCTTCTAGGATGAGCGAAAAACAAGTAATAACCCTCCTTATATTTTCCATGGCAATCAACAAGATTAAGTTACAACCTCTACCAGCTGTAGGTGTAGCAGCTGGTATGGGAGCAGCGCCCCCTCCTCCAGACACACTAGGCAGAGGATTTCAGCTACAGTGTTCAGATGTGTATGCTTACCAAGACCAAAATGGCCCAAACATCATGCAGGAATTTGCAGCAAACTATCCACCAGTATATACCTTCGAAACGATAGAATCTTGTATTTTTCCGGGGGAGCAAACTCACAAATATCTTAGGAAATATAAATCCCCATCATTGTGAGGAGATACATATCGTGTTCCCAGCCATGACTAATTACAAACCGCAAAATAGTAACGTCGATGCCATTGTGGTGGTACCTGGTGGCTTTTTAGTAACATATTACAAATTCTGCGCTTGCTATCGAAGATTTTACAGAAGAAGAAGAAGACAAACCGTTAAAGCATTTCAATCATTTCCGCACAGGTATTATGTGCCCCCCCCCTCCGATAACTGGATTAGGTGATACAATACAAAGATGCGATGACAAGGACTGGATATGGGGAGTACAAAATTTTTAGTTTACGCGTATGCGTTATTGCACGCAGGTTTACTGGTTACAATTCGAATATCCTTCAAAATGTTTTTTGATTTGAAGACTAAGACTTCTTTTTTACTCATAAAACAAGTTTTCTGATTATGTACTAAAATTTAGGAAGTATTCCAAACAGGCGTAAAATATCGAAAACACTTATTTAAACAAAAATATTAAATATTTTTAAATACTTTCTTTTTGTTAATTGAACTTGCCTTGCTTTTACCCATATTAGAAATAACTGAAAATTAGTTATAAGCGAAGAAAATTAGAAATAAGAAAGAAAATTAGTCTTAAGTGCAGCAAGTCAAGTTCAACGAATGAAAGTGTAAAAACAAAAAACAGTGGAAGTGAAAGAAAAGTTCTTTGTTGTTTGTGAGACAAATTGAATAAATGCTACAGGAATTAAACGAATCACGCTACTCTTAATGTAAGCAACATATTTTTAACTATTGCAAGTTTTAACCATTGCATATTTTAACCATTTATATTTTATTAATCTGTTCGAAAACGATTTTTTCTCCTCTTTCTTTCTTCTCCTTCTAAAAGTAGGATTGAAAATAAGTTCAATCTGCCGCAGTCAACTCATATTTTAAATTTTAAAAGTTAATGTCAGACGCCGACGGAGAGATCGAAAATAAAATCATTAGATTCAGATTAGGGAATCTATTTAGTAATAAGCAAAATAATAATAATAAAAATAACAATATCTAAAATACTAATAATCGAACTAATATTAATAACCAAAATCTATATATAGAAACAAATGCAACTAATGCAGCCGCAGACATAAGTTATCAATTATAAAGATTATATATTAACACGATCCCAGAATTCAATGTAGACTCCCAAGCGATTACATTATTTATAAATAATTGTACAAGTTTAATCAATCAGTTTTATAGACAAACTGATGACGCCCATAAAGCTTTATTGTAAGAGCAATAATTGGTAAATTGTCAGGTCGAGCCCTAAATTTAATAGGTTCTCTAATGAACGAATTAAAAACAAGGAATGATGTAAGCTCTCGAACTAAATTTCAGAAAATATAGAAATTTGGATTCCTTGTTCAAGATTTAATAGCTTTCACAATCTTAAAACATGAAACCCCGTATAATATCACTATGCGTTGTCAAGATGTACGTTCTTTAATATTATAAAAATAAAGGCTATTACTATAAGAGAAAACGAACCAAAAATAAGAATAAAAAATTACGATGAATTATTTTTAAAAAGATTTGTTAGAAGGCTTTCTTGACAATTATAAAAGAACGTAAAATTAAGAAATCCCGAAAACCGGAAAAACCGATTGACAATTATCAATACAAAATAAACTATAATATAGAAGTCCTGGCAATAATGAAAAAGTTGGTAAAATACTAGCTAATTATAAAAATGACACAGGGCTTATTAACTCGCCACAAACTATAACTCATATTCAAAATTATTTTGTAGCCAGCACAATAACTAACTATAGCGAAGTTGAAGTTTAACTTAAATATTAATAACGTAAATATTATAGAAAAGAATGGATGAGGATAATCGGTCATGCACTAGATAATATATTAAAAAGTATTTAAGATTACATCACTGTAATCCAGAAGAAAAGAAAGCCATAAGAAATCTCAAGTATGAATATTGAGATAAGCTGTATTCGATAAAGTTCCTTTTAATATTTACAAATCAAATGAGACATAATTTTAAATTAAAAGACAATATAGAATTTATTAGAACTTACGGATAACCGGAAATTCATAAACATGAAGGAAAAAATCAAATAAACAAAATGCTGGAAAAAGATATGATCTAAGGCTCAGTCTCATCTTGGCCAAGTTTCATTTGGATAGTACCAAAAAAAATTGAAGCCTCAGACATGCGGAAATGAAGACTACTAATTGAATATGAGAAATTAGATGAACGCAGTATTGACGACAAATTTTCCTTACCCAATATTATAGATATACTAGATAAGTTAGGTAAATGTCAGTACTAGCCAATGGATTTCACCAAATTAAGATGAATTCAAACGATATTCAGAAAACCGCGTTTTCTACAGGTAACGGGCATTATGAATTCAAACGATGTCATTTGGTCTTAAAAATGCACCCGCAACCAAGAATAATGAATAATATTTTAAGAGGATTTCAAAACGACAAATGTTTAGTTGACCTTAATGACATAATAATTTGTAGTCTTCTTTACAAGAACATATTGAGCGATTGAAAAATGTATTTAATAGATTAAGAAACGCAAATTTTAAAATCCAGTTGAATAAATTCGAATTTCGAGCTATAGAAGTTAACTACCTAGGATACGTCATAAGGCAGTGTGGAGTTAAATCAAACCCAGAAAAAATGAACTCAGTAAAAAATTTCCCTATACCTAAAAAAGCCGAAAGAAATAAAAAGTTCTCTGGGACTAGTTGGTTATCACCAAAAATTTATAAAATATTTCGCAAAGACAACTAAACCATTAACTCAATATTTAAAAAACATTTTTAAAATAATACACGATAAGAAATTTATGTTAGCATTCGAAATATGCACAAATTTATTAATAAATACACCAATACTTAAATACCCTGATTTCAAAAAGCCTTTTATGTTAACCACAGCTGCCTCAAATGTCGCGTTGGGTGCAATTCTATCCCAAGGAGCAATAGTATAGTACGATTAAAACAGAACGATTAGCCATGCACGTTACACTTGGAAACAGAAGAGTAAAAATAAAATTAGAAAATATGTTGGTATGGAAAAATATGACACACAACTGACTATGTGTTAAACAAAAGAAAAAAAGGTTTCAAAACTGTCTCTGAAAATAATCAGATAAGTATCAGAAAAAATGATAATACCAAAATAATATTAACTATATACTACTATATACTACTATATAAATTAACTTTGAAGATAAAATATCAAAAAAAAACGAAGCACAACTGTTTATGGACCAAACAGATGTATGGCATCAAAAATGAATCATTCGTGAAAATTCCCAAGTTCAAAGGCTTGTTAAGTGTGTATGAAAGGAAAGCAGACAAGAAAACCTTTCAAGAGTTTGCCAGACGAATTAAAAGCTAAAAAGATATTAGAAGTTATTTCAAGTGACGCAAGCACGCCATGATGGTATAAAATACTTCATATCTTTAATTGATCACTACTCGCATTTTTCAAAGGTTTATTTTATGATTAATAAAGGTGCTTTTTAAAATGTAAATAGTATTTGGTCCTTGTAAAAAATAAATTTAAGTTGTTACCTGGAAGATAACGTTGAGATAAAGAGGTGGGCGGATATACCTCATAAGAATTTAAAAATGTTTGTAAACAAAAAGGAATTAAATTGGAGTACCATAGTACCAAGAACTCCTGAACAAAAACAAATTGCAGAGAGGTACAATCTTACGTCAACAGATAAATCTCGATATCTAATGTTCTATGTAAACATGGAGAAATAATTTTGAAAAGTGGCTGTAACAATAGCAACCTATTTGACAAATAGGACCCCTATATCGACTTTATCAGATAATGAAACCCCTGTAGAAGTTTGGAACAAACTAAAACTTAACTTAGAAAATATAAAAATCTTTGGTTGTCCATCATATGTTCATATTCTGTTAAGATAGAAATAATAAGCTAACTCCTAGAATTAAGGAACCTTGTCGCATTCCTAGGTGCACTTTCAGGCCATCAGATAGGCAATGAAGTTATCACTTTCTAGATTGTAACCCATTTAGTTCAAGTACTTTGCCTATAAAAGCCCATGCATTTTTTTTTAAATAAAGGCAGTACGGAAGTAAAAGCTTCATTAACACATCTTGAGTTTTCTTTTTAAAAACGATTTCTTTCGAACAAAATTTGTAATTGGCGCTGCAAGCAGGATTGCTTTATTGACCTTTATTGTTTTCGCTGTGGTAAGAAGCAACTAATAAAGAAAAAATAACCAAGTGCAAAAAAGAAGCCAGTTGCTGCAACAAGACCTAGAAGTCAGTACTCAATGCTAGACACGGGTACAGGTGGCAAAGTATTGGTCCAGTCTGCGACATCTCCGATCTTCTTGCATCAAAGTTATTAGCCTTAGTATTGTGAGTAAATTTTTAGATTTTTCGTTGTATAATTAAGCTTTATTTTTGTGGCATAAAATTAGTAAAATTTTCTAAGTTAATATTTTATTACAAAGCTTATTAATTTATGAACCGCGATAGGTCACCATTAAAAAAAAGTGAACCAAATAATTTAAATTTAGAAATTTTTAAAATGACTACACATCCTACTATTTCCTATTGCGATATTCAAATTCGTTTTAATTTTGCAAAATGTATGGTGCCTGAATATTATGGAGTCTCAAAAGATTTAACATACTTTTTAACAAATTCAGAAGAATTCATTAGTAAATTTATCTTTAAGAACGAAACTCTAAATATATACTTTTTCAAATATGTAATATCAAAAATAAAAGATTCGCGGAGCGAAGAAAACCTTCTCACCTTTCTTAATACTAGTTTTTATAATAAGGCGCAAACATTCGAAGAATTTGCATTAGATATTAAACAAAAAATACACAAATTAAAAGAAAGTGGCAGATTGAGTATTCAAATCATTTTATATGCTTTTATTTCCGGATAAAAAGAACCATATTGCTTTTCGTGAGGCAACGAAACTCCGCTAATATGGATAAATGCATTAGTATTTGTAGAGAATATGATAACACCCTAGCACGGATTAATCACATAAATCACATAAACTTTTTAAGAAAAAACTTATCGAAGAAGAATGTTTTAAAGTCATATATAACGAATTTGCCTCAAATTTACCTCAAACTAACCAAAATAATTTTAAATTCGATTCATTTCCCCGATGTAAAATTGATTTACCTAATAGAACACATCAATTACGACGTTTTCCCACTAACATACAGGTTTTTCAAACTCCCAAAAATAATGTTTTTAAGCCCCAAGGCAATTCGAATAATTTACGTAAACCGACCCCTATGTCTGTTATGACAATATATATTCCCATTCAAATTTCCCAAAAGGGGCACGTCCAAATAATTCTAATAATGGCAGTTTTAATAATCAAAATTCTAATCTTCAACAGAGATTTACAAATTATTAATATAACCATTTTGTAAGGTAAGGCCCTGCATGCCCAGGTACAATAGTCGAAGAAATGTATAACGCTGAAGCGAATCCTCAGCAAGAATTCTCCTAAGACTTCCCAAAAAATTCGCAAGATTCCCCAGAGGAACCTGTTGAAAATTTTCAGGAAATTGGCTTATATCAAAATTTTACTTAAAATTAAATAACTGTTCGAACCAAACTCGTTAACCTTAATACATAGCCAGAAATATAAATTAAATATACTTATAGATACAGGCACTTCATCTATCAATTTGAACCCAAACGCAGTTTTCAAACTATTTCCTTCTTATATTTATATTCATATTTTCGAAATACTCACTTACAATAAAACTATGAAAGAAAAGTACGCTGTAAAAATACCAATTTTATCCGAGATCAAGAATTTCACCCTTATTGAATTCTTAATATTTTCCTGGTATGAAAAATACGATTGTCTACTTAGCTTTAAAGATTTAGTTAACTTAAAATGTAAGATTAAGAAAAAAAAAATGTTTAGTAATGCCACATCTACAAATTTGTTATCAAGAAGATATTAATAAAAGTAAAAAAAAAATAATGTGACCTTTAAGAAAGGGAGAAATTTTAGTACCTAGTATAAAATTAAATGAAGGAATTGTACTAGCCGACAGTACTTGTAGTGTTAATAATTATGAGGTCAATTATCCTTATGACTTAAGTAATTTAGAGATAAATTATAATTACGCAGAACCATTAGATAATTTTTATATTCAAAGTGAAATAAACGAATCTAAAAAAATCTAGTAATTTAAAAATAGAAAAAGTCATTAGAACTAAGGACGTGTGACGAGAAGCCAAAGTAATTAAATCATGTTATGAGTATTAGCAATTATTCTATTATTCTGAAGAAAAACTTTGTATATGCAATGTCACTTCTCATTCTATTAGAACCAAAGATAATGAACAGATATATGTAAAAAAATTGAGACACTTTTAGATAACGAAATTACTCGACCGTCGATATCTCCGTATTCCAGTCCAGTTTGGATTGTACTAGAAAAATTATATACCTGAGGTGAAAAAAATTTCGGTAAGTAATCGATTTTAGGAAAATTAATAAAAAAACTTTCAAGAACAAATATCCCTTACCGCGAACCGAGCAAATTCTAGAAAATCTTGGAAAATGTCAGTACTTTAGCACCCTTGTCCTAGCTCAAGGCTTTCACCAGATTCCTTAGATAAAAATTCAACAGAAAAAACTGCATTTACGGTAGAAAATGGTTATCTTGAATACATCAGAATGCCATTTGGTTTAAAAAATAAATGGTTCGGGCAGATTCCAAGGAATGATGGAGTCCCTTCTTTTAGAAAATTTGCATAAACTTCGTTTTGTTTCGTCGTATACTCTAAATCCCTCGATGAACATATTTTATCTCAGGCGTATGTTCGAAAAACTTCATAAATTTAAACTGAAAATACAGTTAGACCAGTCTGAATTCTCACCTAAAGAAATCTCCTTTTTAGGTCACGTTATTACACCGGAAAGAATTAAACCTAACGAGTAAAAACTTAAAAGCATAAAAAAACCTCCTTCTACCTAAAAACATAAAAGAAATACAAGCTTTTCTTATGGGATATTATAGAAAATTCATTCAACCTTTTACTAAATGTCTGAAAAAAAATTTAAAAAAAATAATACAAGCTACCCAGATTATCTAGAAGCTTTTAGTATCTGCAAGGAAACAATCTGTAATGCTCCAGTACTTGCATACCCTGATTTTAGCAAAGAATTTATTTTAACAATCGACGCGTGCAATGTAGCATTAAATGCCGCCTTATTTCAGGACGGTAAACCAATTTCATGTTATTCGCGTACTTTAAATACCGCTGAAAATTGCCCGACAACTGAATTGAGAAAGAACTACTCGCAATTGTAGACTCTTGTAAATATTTTTGTCTCTATCTTTTTCGTCAAAAATTTATGACAGAAACAGACCATAAGCCTGTTACTTGGCTATTTTCACTTAAGGGACCAAATCAGCGATTAATACGATAATAGAAACTGAGATTAGAAGAATACAATTTTGAAATTAGGTATAAAAAAAAGTAAAGAAAATAAATTAGTTGACGCTCTTTGCCGAATAGAAATTAACGCTTTAACGAGAAAACAAATATGCATAGAAGATAACGACTTACTTTCACTGCTTCCCAATATTGAATCTGAATTGTAGTTTAAGACCCGATGACGCCGATGAAATATTAAACAATAATGCTAAAACTTCCGATTTAGAGTCACTCGATAATTTACCCCTATTAGATCGATTAAATCTCGTTATTAAAAAAAATAATGACGACATAACAATACATACATCAAGCAAGAACTTCATTTGCATTCTTGCATATTCGGAAAAAAATATATTCATTTTTAAATTATCCGATTCATATTCAGTTAAAAACATAGGAATAAGTTCGTTCGAAGTAATTTTAAGACACGAGTTAGGTCACCCTATTTCTATAAGACAATATATAAAAGTGCGAACTATGCATTTCGCTGATTGTGCATAATTTCCCTTTAATACCATTTGTAATAGTATTTTACTTTCAGTCAGAGTTTGTCAGAGCTAGTAGAAGCTTCATTAAATATTATTAATTAATAATAGTGAAAGTTGCTATTTTAAAACAGACGAAAGTAAATCATTAAAATACTAAGTTGTAAAAATAAAACAAATAAAGTTGTTTTGAAAAAAGGATTTCCTGGAATTAATAAATTGGCGCAGTTGGTAGGATGTGTTGATATTGATTGTGCACCGAGCAAAATCCAGTTCGATCATCGATTTGATCAACCATCGAACATTGTGACTTTCCTGAGGTGAAGTGTGTGTTGTTCTGCAGAGTGGCTTCTCAAAAATCAGAAAACCAAATCCATCGAGGAACTGTGACAATCACCGCCTGTAGAGAGAGCACGGAGAAGGAACACAAATTGTCCTTTTCGCAAGACGTCTTTGATTGGTCCAGACAAGCATTGTTGCATTATTAAGGTATCTTGTAGAAAAATGACCAGAGTAATCCACTTAGTTATGTAAGTGCAATGTAAATGTCTGTAGATAATCTCTTAGAATCGTTACAAAAATTAAGTATAAACCCTTCAATGGACTCTGACTCTACTTCCCAAATTCACTCGGAAGTATCTAATCAATTAAGTTCGCAAATAAACAATTTAATAAATACAAATTCAATTTTAACTAATACTGTTGTCGAAAATACCGCAGGTATTTCGCAACAATAAAATAATTTAAATTATAATTTTTTTGATTCATCAAGTGACGAATAAACTGAAAAAGGTCGTTTAGATTGTGTTATCAATCTATTAAATAATAAAATAATGCCTAATCAGTTTAAGCCAGAATATTTAAACTGTGTTCCAACTTTTGATGGCAACCCGACCGAACTAAATAGATATTTAGCGGTGTGGTAGACATTAATAAATCAGTTTTACGATAATACGAACCCAGAGTTATTTCAAAATACTTATGTTTTAAATTCTTTAGTTGGTAAGCTCACAGGAAATGCTAAACTAATTATAAACATACAAAACGTATCTAACTGGGCCGAGTTAAAAGAAACGCAGATAGGCGCGATGAAAGTTGTCTTACGAGAGATTTAGTGATGCTGAAGCAATTACCTAACGAGTCTCCACAACATTTTTACGATCGATGTTTAGAAATACTAAATTTATTATGTAGTTATGTAGACGTACATGAAGAGGCAAATGCCGCACGCATAAAACGAATTTTATATGAAAATTTAGCTTTAAAAACTCCTTATCAGGACTTAGGGAACCATTAGGCACTAATATTAGATGTATGAGACCACAATATATAATATTAAAGATGGCGTCCGAAGCAGATGTCTGTTTAAAGTGCTCTGAAAATTTTGTTGTTAGTACCAAGTTTGTGAAGTGTTTTTTCTGTGGAAACAAGTATCACACAATTTGTGTATCAATTAAAGATACGTGGTATAAAATTCTAAATGAAAATACCAATATTTTTTGGATTTGCGAACCTTGTAAAGGTAAAGGTAATCATCAGCCCGGTCAACAAAAAATTGGCGAGAACTTGGATATTATCCGTTCTGAAAATATTTTGCTGCGTAAACTTGTGGACGAAAAAGAGTCAAAAAATAAAATCTATGAGAATATCGATTTACTCAAAGAAAAAATTGATCATATAGCAGAAAAATTAAAACAAAAGAATTATTACCCACAAAAGATGAATCAGCATCAGGGAAGCAAAGAGGGAAGCAGTATTTCTTCTCTTTCTTATGCTAATGTGGCTGAAAGGGATGGAAGCACTGCAGTTGTATCGGTATCAGACTTGCGTTCGTGCGGTACTGATAAGCAGATGGCTCAGGCAACCACTCATACAAGTAACCTCAAAAGAAATGAAAATAATAACATTAACACTCGACCTGTTATCCGTACCGAGCAGGTGAATCTGGCGATCATGAAAGCTCAACAAATAAACAAAATGGAGGAAGTGCAGAGCTTGCAAGAGAACCAGGACTGTGATGAAAATTCTGGCTGGAAAAGTGTGAGGCACAGAAGAAAACGACGTTTTGTTGTAGGCCAAAATAACAACACAGGACCTATTCAAACTGTCCCTAAATTTGTATCTCTACATGTAACCAGGCTTCACCCTCATACTACACCTGGTGACTTGAAAAGTATTTTAATGAAGAAGTTCCCGGATGTTGAATGTGAAGTGCATGAGTCGAAGCATCCTGATAAGTATGCTTCGATGAAAGTAACAATCCGCCAAGAACACTTAAGAGATGCTTGGAAAAGGGAGGTATGGCCAGTTGGTTCACTTGTCTCACGGTGTTTCTCGCAAAGGAGGATGCTGCCGCAATCAGAGGGACAGGTACATCCTCAGAGCTAAATGTAAACAACACTCAAGTAATAAATATTTACTATCAAAATGTCAGAGGTCTTCGAACAAAAACTACCCAACTTTATAATAGTAGTCTGTCTGAGGATTACGACTTAATATTTTTAACAGAAACATGGTTAAATGCTAGCTTCCATGATTCTTTTTGACCCAAGGTACAACGTGAAAAGAATGGATAGATGTAATGATAGCAAGAGGGGTGGCGGTGTTTTAATCGCAATTAAGAAAAAGTTTCGATTTGAGGTGATTAAGACTAACTGTGATCCTGAATGTGTGATATTAAGAGTTAAATTTAGAAAAGTACTTTTATATGTATGTTGTGTGTATATTCCACCAAATCAGAGTATAGATACGTATAAAAAATTTTATGATTGTTTGTCCAATATTTTATCAACTAGGGTTAGGGTTATAATAATAGGTGATTTTAATGTACCTGAATATAAGGAAAACGACTGTGATAAATCTGTGCTACTAAGTCAGTTTCTTGAAATTAATAATTTAACTCAGTATAATACAGTTCTTAACCATATGCAGAGAAAGCTAGATCTTGTTTTGTCTAATACTGAAATTATATCATTAGAAAGGTGCGATTCACCCTTAATTGTGGAAGATTTATATCATCCAGCATTGTCTATGTCTGTGCAAATAAATAACCAACAATCTTTAATTAAAAGTACCATATCTACCTCTTTTGTATATGATTATGCTAAAGGTGACTTTTTAAAGGTTTACAACCTAATACAACAAACAAATTAGTCTGAAATAAAAAAATTTACAGATCCAAATGAATGTGTTGCCATATTTTATGATAAATTACTTAACTGCTTAAATAACGCAATTCCAAAAAAAGCTAAATCTGTTGGTAATAGTGAAGTAAATTATTGTAAATATCCTCTTTGGTTTTCAAATGATTTAGTACGTAAAATAAAATTAAAGAATAGAATGCATAAACATATACAATGTGGCAAAGCTAGTGTTTTTCAATATGAGGAATATCGTAACTTAAGATATAATATTAAAAAACAGATTGATTATGAGTCCTCTTTGTATTTAAGAAATATAGAGAATAATGTAAATTTTGATCCTAGCAGTTTTTGGATTCATGTTGGCTGTAAGAGTAAAAGGTATGGTATGCCAAAGGTTATGTCTTATAATGGAGTATCATTGGAAGAGCACGAACATATTGCCAATGCTTTTGCACAGTATTTCAGTTCAGTGTTTGAGTTGTCATCAGTGTCCAACGGCGACCCTATAGATATTAATAGATGGGGAGACTTGGAATTTTCTTTAATATCAGAGGAGACTGTAAAGAAAAGTATAAAAACCTAAAACCAAAAAAAAAGCACAGGAGAGGATAATATTCCCTCATATATCTATAAAGGCTGCTCAGACTTTTTAGCAGCCTCTATTGCTCATATTTTTCAAGTTGCCCTAAAAACAAAAATTTTTCCCAATAAACTAAAAACAGCAATTATTTCTCCCATATTTAAAGATGGTAAACAAACAAATGTTGAAAATTATAGACCAATTAGTATACTTAATTCACTTGCTAAGATATTTGAGATGATCCTTTCAGATGACATTGTGACCAACATCATTCATAAAATAGTAGAACAACAACATGGATTTGTAAGTGGAAAGTCCACAGTAACAAATTTATGTGTGTTTACAAATCATGCCTCGGAGGCTATTGATGGCGGGAAGCAGTTGGATACAGTGTATATTGATTGTGCAAAGGCATTTGATAAGGTGGACCATCGGGGTGTTGCTCGCTAACTTGTCGAGTTTGGCTTTTCTAGGAATGCTTACCTCTTCATGAAAAGTTATCTTTCGTGTAGGCCGCACATGGTGAGGTTGGGAGGGTCATTTTCTCAGGCTTTTATGGCAACATCTGGTGTACCGCAGGGTAGCAACGTGGGCCCACTGTTATGTTTAATGTTTATAAATGATTTACCTAATAGTGTTAAACATTCTGATGGTCTCTTATTTGCGGATGACTTTAAAATATTTAAGAAAGTAACAAACAGTAATGATTGTAGTGCACTGCAAGCAGACTTAAATTCAGTAACAGAATGGTTTCAATTAAATAAAATGTTTTTAAATACTAATAAATGCTTCTTTATGTCTTATACAAATAAAATAAATCTTATTAATTTTAATTACTTTATTGATGGAGCAAAACTACAAAAAAAGACTGAATGTAGGGATTTGGGGGTGCACTTCCAGTCTAATTTGAAATTTAATACCCACTACCGCAATATTATTAATAAGGCTGTTAGGGTGCTTGGTTTTGTGATTAGAAATACAAGTCAGTTTAAGAACCATAATATAATAATAAAATTGTATAATGCACTTGTTCGTCCTCATCTAGAATATGCATCTAATATATGGTCTCCTAGTGCAAATGTGCATTGTGATGCTATTGAGCGTGTTCAAAAAAGGTTTTTGAGATATTTATATGTTAGGAAAAATAACTTATATCCATATCTGATCTCTTATAGCAGTATGTTAGAAAGCTTTAAATTTCAAACTCTTCAGAAAAGAAGGCAAATTCAAGCTGTGATATTTGTTTATTGTATTATCAATAATATAAAATTTAACAATTGTTCTTTGATTAATTATATACCTCTTCATGTACCAAAGATAGGATTAAGGATACAAAAGGAAAAATTCTTTCATGTCTCCATTGGTAGTCATTCTCCAATGAATTTAATGTTAACTGAGTGCAACATACTATATAAGAATAATGATATTGACTTTTTTAATTGTACCAAGAAATTGCTATTGCAACTTATGCAGTGACCTTTAGGTTTATTCAGGTTTTTGTCTGTGCTGTCTTTGTTCTGTGTTAGTTAAGTCTGTAAAATTTCTCTTACTTATAATTACCTTGTAGCATGTTATGTTTAGGTGTTTGTAAGAGTATCAATAAATAAATAAATAAATAACAATCTCTCAGATGCTATCCAGTTCGTAATTTAGGAAGGAAATATTAAATACCTTCGAAATATGGGTAATGCCCAAATAAAAAATACAAACAATAGACCAAATTTCGGAACACGTGCCGTGAACCAAAATTTTAATAATTTTATCCTAATGTGCATCCAAGACCCCAATTTTACAACAATAATTTTAATCCCTAAAATTTTAATCAACGACCTTTCAATACAATTAGGCCAAATTTCCCTTCACAACCCATATCTATTAGACCAAACCCCAATATACAACCACAAAAATACTTTACAAAGTCGCAAGTATTCAGAAAAAGAAACGTTTTTAAACCAGATCTTAATAAACCTTTACCTAGGCCAATACCTATGACGGTGTCTACTAGACAAACTTTTAAACCAAACAATAACAAAACAAAAAGGCAAGGTACTTCGTACCAACCGCAATTAAAATATATCGAGGAAGAATTGTACAACGCAGAAATGAACCCTTATGACACAGAGCAACAATATCAAAACTGCGAAACAAGCGACCCTGACCTACCATACTATGACGATAGTTATGAATACGAGGAATACCCGCAAGATATACTCGTATCCTATTACGAACAAAGTGACGCTAATAATGTTCCACCACAAACTGACACAGAATATCAAAAATTTTCAGGCATCTCCACAAGAGGACCTCTATACGCCAAAACAAATAATATCTTTAAATAACACTAATTCTAGTGATCTTTTATACATTACATTGCCAGAATATAATTTCAAATTTTTTGTTGATTCAGGTTCGACGAAATCTTTTATAAATCCAAATTTAGGTTTTAAACATTACCTGAACTGTATCAAAAATGACCCATTCATCGTATCATCTATATTTCAAAAATCAGAACAGAAATACAATGCAATGATCCCCGTATCAAAAATTTTTAATCTACCAGAGAAACTTAATATGAAACTTTATCTATTCAAATGTCATAATGTTTTTGATGGATTAATTGATCTTGAAGTTTTAAAGGCCAACTTAAATTTTGACCAAAATTTATTAATTACCCCTTATACAAAAATAAAATTGTGTCTTCATAAAACCCAAACAGAATTAAATTGCGTCACCATTACTCAGTATAGTAAAGTGAATCACGAGAACAAAACCAACAGACAAAAAAAAGATAACGTACAAAATGAAGATGATGACATAGATCAAATTATCACTCAAGCACAAGTCGACAATGAATTGTTAAATAACCTCGACGCACAAGATGACGATGACGCCACTGTTCATTCAAATGATGAACAAAATCCCATTGTAGGAATCCCGATAGCAGATATACCTGTAAATTACGGCGCGAATCAAATTTTAATCCAAGAAGTATTACATTCACCAACGAAACTTAAAAATATAATTTTATTCGAGAAAAA
Source organism: Diaprepes abbreviatus (assembly GCA_034092305.1). Classification (NCBI taxonomy): domain Eukaryota; kingdom Metazoa; phylum Arthropoda; class Insecta; order Coleoptera; family Curculionidae; genus Diaprepes; species Diaprepes abbreviatus. The sequence goes on from JASJET010000056.1 coordinate 1,277,692, forward strand.
ACGCAGACTAAAAGTCCAAATCTCTAAAAACAATTTTGAACAGGATATTATCAATTTTATAAAAGAATCAATCAATCCAGATAAACTCTATTATTTATATTTCCAAAATCCAAGTATCTATGAACCATTTTGCGAGGTATTAAGGAAAAATTTTAAATGGCCTTCTATAAAATTTATGCGTTGTCTAACAAAATTCATTAATGTTATTGACAAACAGGATATTCTTGAGATAATCAAAAATTACCATGAAAGTAAAAGTATTCATAATAGACGAAACGGAACAAAAAATTAAAAGTAAATATTACTGACCAAATTTGAAAAGTTCGATTCAAACTTATATAAATATTTGTGAAATTTGTCAAATCAGTAAATACGATCGGAACCCGGTTAAAATGCAAATGAACATAACACCCACTGCATCAAAACCATTCGAAATAATCCATCTTGTTACATACACCTTAGAACAAACAAAATTTTTGACCATTACCGATAGTTTTTCCAAATACGCGCAGGAGTATCTGTTAAAATCTCTTGCTTCTACTGAGATAGTAGATAATCTTCTATTTTATTTCTCGCATCATAAAATCCCTAAACAAATAATAGTTGACAACGGGCCGGAATTTAAAAACTCCGTAGTTACTGAACTCTCACAATTACATAAAATAAAAATTCATTTCTGTTCCCCCAATCATCAACAATCAAACGGATTGATTGAAAGATTACATTCTACCCTTTCGGAGCATATCCGGTTGCTCAAAAGCATATAATAATTTCATTCATTCAGCTACGAAACTCAAATCTATTGACGTAATCAATGGACACATTACAGACCCTAATCCATTCGACATAAACATCGAACAGTTATTACTCACTAATTATATAAACGATTATAGAGAAAAAACGAAAATTCTGTATTCTCAAATCAATGAAAAACTTATAAATCAAAAAAGTAATATTATTGGTAAAATTAAAGAAACCAGAGACGACCCTGAGATTTTTACACCAGAACAAAATGTATACGTTAAAAAGCATATTAGGCAAAAAACCGCGGATAAATTCACAAAAGCAACCAAGTTAGTTTCCGGGAACTAAGAACGCAAAACAGCAAAAACAAATTCACATGAGAAAGTACATCTAAGTAATATAAAACGTCCGTTGAAAAAACGATATAGTTTTAAATAAAACATGATCTTTTTATTTTTCAGAATTCTTCAGTTAACATTCGGATATGAAGAAAAAATTACCGTACGAAAACTAAACGACAATCCCGGTATAATTCCATTTAAATTAGGATCTGCGAAAATGCAAGAATTTACATACACTTTAATACATTATTATGACCTTAATCCAATAATTTTAGAAATCAATTAACTTTATATAAAGTCTAAAAAATTATCGGAAACAATAAGTTGCAATCCCCAATACATATTCGACACTTCGAATTATTTTAAGATTTTAAAATTAACACAAGATAGGGTTGAAACAAAAATAATTGAAATAATCCCTCATCCAAATAGAATAAAAGGAGGTTTAATTAATTTATTAGGATCAGTTTTTAAGGCTGTTACAGGAAACTTAGACTCCTCGGACGGAGAAAGATATGAAAAACTTATTACGGAACTGCAAAATAATCAAAATAAATTAAGCGCAAGTATTTTGAAAGTGAACTCAATATCTTTAATTATTATTAGGAAATTAAATACTACTATTAAACAAATTAATAATAATGAAAAATTGTTGGATACCAAATTAAATCAAATAAATTTGATAATACAAAAAACTACTTACACGGAGAATGCAAACCTAATCAAGGATACCTTAAATCAAATAATTAATGTATACGAAATTATTGACTCCACTTTACAAGATATAGAAAATTCAATTGCGTTCGCAAAACTTCAGACTTTACTTACATCCGAGTATAATAAAAACGGAAGATCTTTATTTTGAGCTCTTAAAAGTACAAAAACAAGTTGGATTAAAACAAATGCCCTTACAAGTCACTTTGGAAAATACTTTAATTTTTGAAAGTTAACTCACGACAAGGAAGAAACGAACATATTGCAATTTATACAAAAATGCATAAATCCTATCTTTACTTATGGTATTTATCACGAATAAAAAAGGATTGAGCCAAAAATAATTCAAATTCTTAAGAGATAATTTCGAAAAACTAAAATTTGTCAAATCTGCTTTTAAACCAATTCTTTTAAATAAATGTTAAATTATGACCGAACTATCTTTATATCACAGTCAAACACAACGGTATTAATGAAACTTATAATCCCTTTCAAAAATTAATATAATACCAAATAATAAAAAACTCATTACTAATTACATAAACCAATGTCAAATCTGTTTAATGTCTAAATACGAAAGACATCCTATAAAGACACCTTTTAAAGGGCCTTTACTGACCAGTAAACCTTTTGAACATATTTTTATAGTCGAAAAACACTTAGTAACTATTATTGATTTATTTAGCAAATATGCATAAGCTTATCATATCCTTTCAAAAACGGCCATTACTATTCTAAATAAATTCGGTCACTTTTTCGCACATCATAATTTACCTGACAAAATAATCTCTGATTCAGTAAGCGAATTTAATAACCTTACGCTTAAGGAATATTTAAGATTACACAAAGTCGAATATCACGTTACATCATCTATGGACGCTACTTCTTTATCACCCTTAAAACACTTTCATATCACACATAAAGAAAAATTACGCGTACTAAGAATGCAGAATAAAAACGACCGTATTAAAGATTGTTGTAGAAACGACTTATTCACAGTAATTATTAAATTAATGACCAAAAAAATTTAAATTTTTGCGAGAATTAACAACAAATTACAACATTCAGGAATACTGAAATCGACAAGACTGGGATTGGTCAATTCCGAAAAAAAGGGGGCGGAGCTTCCCGATAAGTATAAAGAGCAAAATTTGGCTTGAATCTCTCTCTTACATTTCTGACTTATTATATATCAGCCTGCGTTCGATTCTGAATGGCAAGGTGCCTAGTGCCTACCATTCCATCCGCTATTGTGTTTTGATTTTCTTATTCAACACGTGATAGGGAAAGTTGAACCAATTAGAGGTATTTTGCTCGCCACCTCTTTGCGCATATTAAGAAGACCGTTAAGCTGTCACGCTAACATAACGTTGGAGGGTAGATCTGTTAACGACGCCTTAACAAGACATCTTAGAAGATAGTTCTGCTAAATTTTCTTCTGTTAAACCGCCTAGGTTTACCCGTTAACTAATCATTACCTGAAAGAATTCATAAACTTGGCTGAAGAGCTCTAGAAGTGAAGACTCAAGAAACAAGATTAAGCAAAAATGTCCAAGATAACCTAGTTTTATGCGCTAATTCGATGACGGAGAACTCTGTACGTGGTGATGACACTATACAGGAGATGAACCTCACTTAGCATTTTCTTATTTTTATTATTGTTATAATAATCGCGAAATTCTCGTCAATTTAACAATATAATTCTCCTAAATCGTACGCAAAACGATTTATCCGCGTTTTTACGCATTTTTTCTATGAATTGTTATTCCATTTTTTATAGACATTCTGATAAACACTTTTTTCATGATAAACTTTTTTTATTCCGATAAAAAAAGCATTTTTATCTCTGTAAACCTAAACACAACGCTTATATTTGTTCGGTAAAGATTTTGTGATTTTAAACGGGTATTTTCGAGAAATCTTCATTAGAAATAAATCGCGTTTTATTTCTTCGAACTTTTATGAAAAACTTGTTAATCATTTTGCGGGCAAAAGCCAAAAACATTCAATTACCGACTGGGACTCTCTTATTAATTTGCTGCGTATGCAAATTGGAATTTTCGTGCTGAACGGGTTCAGTTATTTCACCGTTAGTTTGTTAGGAAGGATATCCTCTATAATCCTTCTGAAAACCAAACGACTGCGAATAGCGAAGTGCGAAATTTCCGCGGATGTAACAGTGTATTTCGATAATACAATTCATAGACAATTCATTTATTGATTGCAACTCTTTTTCATTAGTTCCTTGCGTATAAGAATTGGACTTTTCGTGCTGAATGGGTTCAGTTCTTCCACCACTAGTTTATTAGTACGGCTGATTCCAATTAAGCTTTCTTTTGATTAACAACTTAATTAATAAAAATAATTAGCGATTTTCTGATAGAAAATAACGAATATTTGGATACAAGATTTCGATGAAAATAATTTAGCGAATTTATTTTTCCGCAATTATACTCATTTGAGGCTTTGGAAAGATATGTTTAATTTTTCCGCTTGATAAATTATTTACTAATTACGCGTTGAATGATGTTACTCTCAAGAAAATAAATTTTGATTTTTTTGAATTTCGAAAAATTTAAAATTTGATCTTAAACCAAACTTCTGTTATTTTTTCACATTTCTATGATAAATTACTGATGACGTAATTGTCCAGAGTGTAATTCGTGATTTTTTGACCAAAAAATTTTAATTTCGAATTTTTAGTCGGAACGACTTGTAACTGACTTTTAAACACTTTCTAGATATGACGTCACATTGAGAAAAGTGATTCATGCTTTTTTAATGAAAATTTTAACTTGGAAAAACCTTACATTTTGCAAACATTGATTGATTTAGTCACATTCTAAAAAATTATTGAAAATGTATACTGTCATGAATTTGATCCTTGAAATTTTATCGAAATTTTAAATTTTGATTTTCTGCATTTGCACTTATTAATTCATTGTCATAATTAATTCATATCAACTCACTTTGAATTTAAACGTTTGTTCAAAATTAATTTATTTCGATTTTTTAAACTTTTTTGATAGTCAAAGTTCCTCGTTGTTCGACAACTAAATTTGTTTTCGGTAATTAAGAAAATTGACCGTAGTATTTCCGAAGTGATACCAAGTTCTCGCATTGACCAATCGTCAAAGTCAAAAATATTTTCTTGCTAGAAAATTGATTCTTCATCCTGACTTTCCAGATTCAAACACTAAATTAATTTGGAATGACTTAAATTTCAACTAATTGGATTAGGACTAAAAGTGTTTAAACAAAACTTGCGAAGGGGAAAAAAACCTTACTCCAAAACATTTGCGATGTTTTGCATATTCAAAAACAGTTCAAGATTTCTAATTGCAAAACTCTGAAAATAGTGATAACTATTTTGTGCGATGAAACTTTAAGATAAGATACAACATTGTATAAGTATTAACTACTCTTAGTTATTTTTAATGCGTATTGAGAGTGTTCTCAGCGAACTCAACTTTGAAATTTTATTTTCTCGATTTAAAAAACTTTGCGACAAAGCCTTAAATTAATATGCGCTTAAAATTAATTTATAAGCATATGCATAAAACTCTTCGGCGTTTTTACGAATAATTAGCTAGCCCAAATCGATAAAACTACCGTGGCAGTTGGTTACATTTTCTCAAAGCTCGTAATTAACTGAAAATAGCCCCCTTATTTATCACAAAAACACATTCCAAAAATCTCACAATCTCATTGATTAAAATTCCACTGTAAATTGAAAGTCCAAAAATATTCCTCTGTGAAATTAGAAATATCTTGCAAATTAAATTTCCCAGTAAGATTGAATAGAAATCATTATATTTCTTTCAATTAAAATTTGATCCAAAATATCACGATCCTGTATCTATCCCCACAAGTCAAATGAGGCATTTCTGGTTTCTCTGCGAGTTGCCCTTGACTTGTTAAATCAAACCAAATCATCAAACATGAACAAGTTACCAAAGTTAACTCCAACCTTGGCTCCAATACAACAATGAATCAAACGTTTTGGGTTCACTCGAGATCCAGACGATAACGACTCACAACAGGCACAAGATTCAAAACAAACTTGAAACAAATTTACTCAGGGTTACCATCCAAACGTCTCTTTCAGACCGACAGTTAATGATGGACGCGTAGACTTATCACAATCGCCGTGGCTAGGTTCGAGAAATTACGATGATTCTGAGTTTGTTAACGACGTGAATTGGCGAAACCCAAACAATTAAAAATTGGATGTAAACATTGCATCCCTGACGACAAATATTTCCAACCCATCAATGTACACCGACGACATGATGATGGAAATGCTCAATATTCGATCCCGTGTTAAGTACATAAATGAAATGGCATCCAGCCTGGTGGAGAAATTTCGGAAAAACCTCAACACAACCAGGAAAGTTTGACCAAAATACGAAACGATTTTGAAATAATCCAAAACGACAATCGCGAATCAGACCGAGATAGTTTCACGACATACAGCAATGATGATGGAAACTCGAAAATGGCAGTATTAGGTTCAAATTTCGGAGACCGGACTGGCGCTGACCATAGCACCGCGAATCTAACTGAGACGAAGTACGAAATTTCTCGACGATAAAACGAAACAAATCCTTTCAAAATAAATTTACAATTCGATCGTGGATATTTTGAATCGCTCACTCGATTAGAAAACGCAAAATTTAACATTGACCAGGTTAGCAAGCCATCGAGAAAAACAAACTTCACCGGCGAGAACTCATTTAAGAGCAAATTTTATTACGCTCGTGACAAACTTCATGCGAAAGCAAAAATATGGTCTGAGCCACACAAATAGTTCGTAACAAATTTTGACGATTTCGCGTTAAAATTAATCGAAAGATTTTCTTTTGTAGAAAGTATCGCGGAACTTAGCACAGATCTCTACGCTACACATCAAAAACAAAACAAAAGTGTCGAGACACTCATTTGGCGAAAGGATGCATTATTTTTACGATTAAATTCGGATGGTTCAATCAGAAAACTTTTGGAAAACTTTATTGACGCAACTAATTCCTGAAATCAGATCACATTTGAGAGGATGCGAAATTCGCTCCTTAAAGCATTAATAGACGATCGAATATGGTGCACTTCGCACCGCGAACTTGGTGCGCTCCGGACCATTTTCGATGGTGTGGTTATCAGCCCGCCGCACATTCTTCGGTGCGCTTGGTTCAATCGTTTGCCCACCGAACTTGGTGCGGATCGCACCAAGTTCGCTCGTATGGAGGAATCACCGTACCGTTCGGCGCTTCAGTCATAAATCTACCTCCAAGTGCGACATACCTATTGTTAATGGCGTCCGACCGCGAAGACGTCAATATAACTCAAAAAAAAATTATTGTGGAAGCTTTAGAGCTCCATAAAGATTTCCCGTGTTTGTGGGATACGTCTCACAAACTATATTGCAACAAAGATGCCCGCAATCAAGCGTTGGAGATAATTTTAGAAAAAAGGAAAACATGTTACCCACGTGCCACCATAGACGATGTCAAGAAAAAAATTGAATATCTTAGAGCCGCATACAGGCGTGAGCGAAATAAGGTAGGTATATTACAAGTAAACAGCACTCTTTAAAATTAATATTTTATTTGTAAGAAGTACATAATATACAACTAAATAAAGTAATCCACTACCGTACTAATATGTAAATGCCAAAGGGTGTTTGTTGGTTTGTCCTTCTTTCACGCAGCAACGGATTGGCGGATCGACGTGATTTATTATATAGACATAGTTCACGGATCAGAGAGTAATATAGGATACTTTTCATTCCGAAAAAAGGTTCATGAGTTTTAATAACTAGGTTTTGAGTAGTATGTGTATTTAAGTAATTGCTTGTTTCATCACAAATATATAGATAAATATTAGATATTATAATTATTTTTAGGTGGAATCTAGCAAATCTACCGGTGCTGGGTTGGAAAACGTGCACAGTCCGTCACTATGGTTCTATCCGTATTTAACTTTTCTGCACGAGAAAACAAATTCGACATCAGAGGGAATCGATAATATAGCAGAAAAATCAGATTCAAATAGCGAGGTACGTACTTAAATATTAAATATTTAATATATTAATCATTCTTTCCTGAAAATCAACACGGCCTTGATTGTTAAAATATTCTGTGAATATCTGCCTAACGGCATTACCATCTGCAGTACGTTGTCTCTCTGTTCGATTGAGACTTACCGAGTTGTCATTTTGCCGCCAGTCTCCTGGCCGGAAGGTATTATTTTCAGTGTCTTCCAGATCGACACAATTCCTCGTGACGTACTTTGCAAGACTTTTTTATCAGATAATTGTGCAGCAAACATGAAGCAATTACCATTTTTGGTACATTTTTAACATTAATTGTGATTGGTTTTTTAAATACCCTAAAGCGTTCAGCCAAAATGCCGAATGTATTTTCAACAATTCTCCTAGCTCTGGAAAGTCTATAGTTGTATATTCTCTTGTCATGTGTCAAGTTTTTCAGTGGATATGGCTTTAAAAGATTTTGATTCATGGCAAATGCACTATCGGCTACTAAACAATATGGAGCAACTACATCTGATGATGGCAAGACAGATGATCTCGGTAAATGCAGTTGATTAGATAACAACTTTTCATGAAAGGATGTATGTTTAAATACTGCACCATCAGAAATACTCCCATTTGAACCTGCATTCACATAAATAAATTCGTAATTGGCGTTAACAATGCCAAGCAAAACTATGCTTAAGGTTCCCTTGTAATTGTAATATAATGAACCGGAGTCTGGTGGCTTTTCGATGATAACGTGCTTGTCGTCAATTGCACCCAAACAATGATTGAACTGCCATCTTCGTTCAAAGTCTTGTGCTATTTTTAACCATTCAACTTCTGTTGCAAGAACCTGCGATAAAAAGGAAAAGAATTCAATCAAGCGGCAAAATGTCCTCTACAAGAAACAGGAAGATTTAATAGAGTCCGCGAAACAATTAATCAATGAGAGCAGCTCGAGTGAAGATACCTCGGCAGATGCTTTTCGACACTCAGTGGGCTCTCAATTGAAAGTCCAAAGATGTATTGTAGAAAAATTAATTGGAAAGCTATTATTCCATGCTAAATTAGGAGAACTCACTTTGGATGCTTCAATAAAGTTAAATAAATACATACATTCGCATACTGGTACACATCCCTACATCATTCAACCATATGGAAACAATTTATATCAGCAACATTCACCACAGTTTTCACCGTCACCGCAGCATTTACAATTATCACCATACCAACCACCACCGTCACCTCTACATTCACAACTATCATTGTCACCTCAACATTCACAACCATCACCCTCACCTCAACATTCACAACCATCAGCACTCACATCAATTATCATCACCTCACCATTTACAACATTCATCATCATCACTCCAACAATCGACACCCTCTCTGTCTCAAAAACCAGCAGATTCGTTAATGATTTATTCAGCAGACCCACACTCACAATACTTGCCTTTAAGTCAAGTATCGTTACCAAATGACTTCTCAGATACAATTATTACTACCACTAGCACTCAATCAGAGTTGACACAATTATATGTGCCAATCACTCGTGCAAGTGCAAGTAGTACTTTAGAAATGACGCGGGCTATTTTTAGGGATAAAGGAACACAACTACAAGATTTTTTGATTTTTAAAAAATAAATATTTTGAAATGGAGATTTAAAAATAAATAAATAATTTTGGATGGAATTAGTCTTATTACTTTTAAGTAATACATACCTGCATATAATTTTTAAGTACTTTATAGATTGCTTCACAAGTCTCTGGTATTATCTTTGGCAATAGTTGCGATGATATACTGGTACTAAATTTAAGTTCTCTAAATTCTCTTCCTGACTAGAGATATTTTAAGGTTGCCAATAATCTCTCTTCAGCTGTCACAGCTTGTCTCATAACTGTATCGGTTTTGGTTATATATGGTTTCACAAGTTCCAAAAATTCAGCAAATGAATCTGAACTCATGCGAAGATAGATACAAAAATCTTCATCATCCAGGTCTTTTATAAGTTGCATATGACTATACTGTTTTCTGTTTTTTAAAATGGAATTTTGCCCATTGTTTTCTTGCTTCCCTCTTCTTTTCGAGAGGTAACGTAGCAGCTACGATGGTTGCCGCAACTAACGCGATTTTAGCACGTTTCGATAAAATTGGAGGCCTGTCGACGTGATCACGCATTTCTAGCACGGAAAGCACTGGACCGTCTGTGGTGCGGAGCACTGGTGTGGTGTGACGAGCGCACCATACGGTCCGTTGGTTCGGTCGCACCATATTCGATCGCCTATTAATGCTATTAGAAGGACTTACTGCTTTAGCGCGGACAATCGAAAAAGATTTAGCCGCTGAACGGAAAAACCCTCCCCAGTTAAGTTCACAAAAATCACAGAAACAAATACAATCTCATGAATCAACTCTCCCTCGACTAGTTCTGAACCAAAATGCTAATCGTGAGGATAAAAGTCCATTCAACAAATACAATCAAAACACGCCACGCAATGTATCTGAAAAGAAAAACTTCTTCGAAAAACGCGACAAAAACATTTCACAAACAGGAAAAAAATTCTCAGGGAACAATCCACGTCCTGAACAGTATAACGATTTTTTCAAAAAATACAGACCTTGCAGATTTTGAAACGGCGACCATTTCGACAATCAATGTCCGGAAAAACCGACTGAAAATTTCAAACGTCCCTGTGAAAATTCAAATGATTTCAAAACAGTCGAGAATGACAATCGCGACAAACGAGTAACTCATAATCGAAGCGAATTTCGAAACAACGCGCGTAACAATAAATTTCCGGAAAAAGACAAATCCGATGATCGAAAGTTTACATCTACTCCAAAACCGAGAGTAACCGCCGTAAATTTTCAAAACAGACCAATTGTAAGAGTCGCGTATAATAATACCGAGTGTGAGGTTTTATTAGATACCGGGGCAAACTGCAATTTGATAACGCGACAGTTAATTAAAGACAGAATAATCAAACTAACGGAACAAAAGACAAGCAAACTCCCGTAATGGGAACTTGCGAACGCACATTCAAATTAGGCAAACAAGAGAATACACAGAAAAATTTCCCGTGATCAATAACTTTGACGCGGATATTTTAATATTTTACTTAGAACACCATTCCTAGAAAGGGAACAAGCTGTCATAGACTTTCCCAGGAAATGTGTGTATATTCGTACAACGGAACGACAAACCGTGTATTGGAGAAAGCTTTGGTTTAAGCTACGAGTACATCGAATTACCGGAATTAGAGACAAATTGTCCAAGAGAATTAAAGGAGTTGGTTCTTGAATTCAAAGACCTCTTCTACAAAGGGTTGACATAACCTACAACGCACACAACGTAATACAAATTTGTTTTTAAAAGTGACAAATTGGTTAACAAACGTTGCTATCCACTGAGTCAATAGAAAAAGAGAATTCTTTACGATCAACTTGGATAAATGTTGGCATTAAATGTGATAGAACCAATAGTATTGGAATTTTCAAGTTCACCTGTTTTGGTTGAACGACTTGATAAAGATCCTCGCTTTTGTGTGGACTTTAGGGATTTAAATTTAATAAAAACCGACGAATCGGCGAATTTACCACGTATCACTGACGCGTTAAAAGCAATATCCACTGCAAACAATTTTCAGTGCTTGACCTTCGAAAGGGGTACTGGAAAATACCAATGAGTCCTGAGTCAAATAAATTCACAGCTTTCACAACGCCTGACGGAGCGGAGTACTATTTAAATGTAACGTCTTTCGGGTTGAAAAATGCCCCTAGTACATTTCAAAAATTGATGGCTTCTCAACTATTAGCATGGCTAATATAAAAATCACTCATAGCATATCTCAACAATATAAGCACGTTCAGCAAGACTGCAAAAGAACATTTCAAGCATGTAAGACAAGTTTTCGAACGTCTTCAAATGCACAATCTATAAATTTCAGGAGAGAAATGCAAGTCATTTGCGCAACAAATTGATTTTCTTGGATACAATCAATGGAGACCTTGTGGAATCACAAGAGAAACACAAAATATAGATACGTGATTTTGCTACACCAAAAGGTTAAGAGAATATGTACCGAATTTGGCTGAGATCACAGCACCATTGTCGGACTGAGAAAAAACAATAAATTCAAGTGGAGCGAACTTGAATAAGGTCCTTTTGACAATGTTAAGATAGCACTCGAAAATTGTCAACCTCTACATAGACCAGATTTGGAAAATATATTCAATCTTCAAACTGACGCGAGCCAAATTGGCATGTCAGCTTTTCTCTACCAAGAGACAAATAGTGAGAAACACATAATTGCCATTCCAGTGCCAAGTTTAGTAGAACAAGCCAACATTACCATATCAATGAGCCAGAATGTCTAGCGGTAATACAGGGTATCCGAATTTACAGTGGCTATTTACAAGACAAAAAATTCATACTCCGCACAGATAGCAAAGCTTTGGCGTGGTTTTTTTAAGGACACTCGACTAAAACTCACTCGATGAGTCATGTTGCTCCACGAATATAGCTTTGACATTGAGCATATTCCTGGAAAAGTAAGTGAATTTTGCCACTACCTTAGTCGAAATCCTCAAGAAAATGTGTCGTACAATAACCAGCCAGACAATGAAAGATTAATTCCTCCTGATGTAAAATACAAAGTGAATCTAGTTTACAAAGCCGAATTGTTAAGAGACATCACCACTATGCAACGACGAACACATTATATTCCACGCTTAAGAAAAGGGCTTGAATATTTGGAAGAAAATGAACCGGAAACCGCACAGCAACGTCAAATTCAAAGAATATTCATAAGACATGACGATTTGTTATATCGAAGAAGTGTTCATGATGACTAAATAATTGTACCAAAGAAATTTGTTGACACAGTAATCAACGAATATCATGACTCGGACGAAGCACCGTATCAAGGCATCGACGAAACGTTCCGAACAGTATCGACAACATATTGGTGGGATCGCCAAAGAAAAGCAGTCGCGAAATACATAAAAAATTGTATCATTTGTGCAACTTGTAAGACTCAACAGAACACGTAAAACTCCTTTACGAGCTTAATCACCGAAATTGCCTTTTAAGATGGTATCAATTCATATCCTAGGCCCATATGATCTTCCAGCTGCAAAAACTGGATCCAAATATATCATTTTAGCTAAAGATGTATTTTCTCGTTGGATTGAAGCTAAAGCTTACACCAGCGTACAAATAAAACATGTCATAGATTTTCTTGACAGTGAAACTGTATGCCGTTATGGTATTTCAGAGAAAATAATTACCGACCAGACAACTGTCTTCACGGCTGACAGGCTGAAAACATATTGCACTGAATAAGGTATCCAACAAATATTTTCGGCGATATATTACCAAAGAGCAAATCCAGTTGAACGGAAAGTTCAAGAGCTCAAAAAAGCCACGAGAGTCTTAATAAACAAAAGAAGGGAAAGTTCTTGGGAAGAATTACTTTCAAAAGCTTTAAGAGTTCTAAGAGAACGTATTTGTAGAGCTACTGGCGAAAGTCCGGCTGCAATAGTTCTAGCATATGAACTAAACATACCTGACGAATGGGTCAAACATTGGCCGCACGAAGGCAAAAGGCTAAAACGCGAGGAACATGACAGACGAAATCGCGAAGTCGCTCAGAAACAAAAACAATATCTACTCAAAGAGAATCACAATGAGTCAGAACCACAAGTTGGGTTCAATGTGGGTAACTTAGTGAACACCAAAGCGCAACAAAGACGCTCACATGCGTTTGCACAATATTGGACTGGGCCATACAGAATTGTAAGATTAAATGGTGACACAACGTATGAAGTCGACATGGAAAACGGAATATACACTATTCACCTGAATGACTTACGTCCAGCCCCAAGTGGTAACAATTTAAACAATGAAAATGATAGAGATCTGACATTAGAATTAGATATATCAGAATTTGAAATTCCTCAAGTGCAAAGAGAAAATGCAAGAGATTCAGATGAATCAGATTTAAAAACGACTTACCACCTCCTACTATCATAGTACAGGCGGAAGTTCATCCAGAACCTCGGCAAACTGCATCACGTGATCGTTCGGTTGAAAAACGTTCAAAATCCACAAATGACTTAGATGCCATCGAAACCATTGAGTCAGGAAACGAAAATGTCATTACATTGTCGGAATTAGCAAAGATACCACAAGAATTAAAAAATTTATTGGAACAGGTAGAAGACACAGCTCACAGAGCTATCATGATTTCAGAGAAAAGCATTTCCTACAATACTAGCTTTAACGACTTCGATCTACTGACACATAATCGACGGGCAAGGTCAATCGCAGCGCATGATCACGTCTAAAGAGGGGGGGTGTTGTAGAAACGACTTATTCACAGTAATTAAGAAATTAATTACCAAACAATTTCGATTGTTTTGGCGAGAATTAACAACAATTTACAACATCTTCCCCCCCTTAAAATCCAGACCCAGTCCTCAGACAACCCCTCATCTAAATCCTCCAAAAGCTCATCTCGAAAATAAACCCCAAAATCTTAAAATGAATCCCTACTAGATATGATGGTCGACTATCCCCTCCAACAAGAAGTTAATAGCAGTTTAAAGAAACCCCTAAAAACAAAAGGTAAATAAACAAACATCATTAAACCAATGTATCCTACACAATTATCCACACAATATAACCTAGTAGGATCGTCAACCCATAATATTCTCCACTGGAATTGCAATGGTCTACTGCTCCATCTAATCGATATCAAACTTCTTATGTACAGATATCGCCCTTCGATATTTGTCATCCAGAAAACAAACCTAAAAGCAGCAGATAACCTATCAATAAGAGAGTATACCTATATTAGGAAAGACAGACCAAACCCTATCAGAGCAACTGGAGGTGTAGCCCTAATCATAAAAGATAGTATCCCTTTTACAGAAATCCCTCTAAACACCCCTTTGGAAGCCATTGCAATCTCAGTCTACTTAACATTTAAAATTACGATCTGTAATATTTACCTACCTCCCAACACAACTATTAATCCAGATGACCTTATTAACATTATTAACTTCCTTCCCTCTCCTCTTCTACTCATAGGAGACTTTAACTCCCACAACACTATTTGGGGATCCAAACACACTGACACAAGAGGTTGATCAATCTCGCATATCATAGACACATCACACCTAAGCATCTTAAATGATGGATCTCCCACTTTTATATCCTCATCTACGGGAGCCTTATGTTCCCAACACATCACTCCCCACTTTAAACAATCAACCCTCGAGGACACCTTTGGAAGTGACCACATACCTATAGTAATTGAAATATCCTCCCCTCTTTCCTCATCCTGTAGTTCCCCCTCATTTAACCTAAACAAAACCGACTGGGAACTCTACTCCTCTACATATATCCCCATAAGTCGGATCCTTTCAATGTTGATAAATCCACCTCTCGGTTCACTGATTCAATACTAGAAGCAGCTGAGAAAAGTATTCCTAAAACCAACCTTAAATTTAAAAACCACCCAGTACCTTGGTGGAACGATCAATGTCACCAGGCAATAAAGGAAAGGAAAACTGTCCTTAATAGATTTAAACACCATCCTACCACAATTAACTTGATTGCTTTTAATAAAAGGCAAGAGCTCGAGCCAAGTTAACAATTAACAATTCAAAGAAAATATCTTGGACCTCTTTTACTCAATCCATAAATCCTAACATCACTAACACTGAACCATGGAATAAAATTCATAGACTAAGAGGTCAACCCTCCAAAACAATCAGTGGGATTCTAAACAACAATGAATGGCTTACTAATCCTTCAGATATAGCTAATGCAATAGCTAATCACTATCAATCTTTTTACAATACTCATACACCAGCCTATCCTAACTTACCCTCTCAATCCTCAAAATCTCCCACCCTTCCTTACAACTATCCAATAACTCTTAAAAAACTAAATTACTCCCTAACTAAATGTAGAGAAAGTTCTCCTGGGTCAGATAAAATATACGTCTCCATGATCAAATATCTTCCTAATTCAAGCCTTATTTCGCTGCTCAATCTTTACAATATTATATGGAATACAGGTCAATTTCCCACTCAATGGAGAAATGCCATACTAGTACCAATCCATGAACAGAAAAAGCCTAGAACTTTAGCAGACAGTTACAGTAAGATACTGGAAAGAATCATAAATCACAGACTAACCTGGTACCTAGAAAAACACAATCTTCTCATTCCGGAACAAATGGGCTTTAGACAACATAGATCTACCTTAGATCATCTTGTAGGACTGGGTATAGATATCCGCAACTCTTTCTCCCATAATTCTCACACTACAGCTACCTTCTTGGACATGACTAAAACTTTCGATCAGTAAAACATGAATCTGTTTTAAACACTTTCTTAGGATGGGGTTTCTCAGGAAACCTCCCCACTTTTATAACAAATTTCCTACAAAATCGATCATATAGGGTAAGAGTTCGCGGCTCTCTTTCGAATCCTTTCTCCCAAAACAATGGTATTCCTCAGGGATCTTCAATTAGCCCCACACCCTTTCTGATAGCTATAAACAACATCAAAAATCATATTCATCCAACTGTTCACCTTAAACTATTTGCTGATGATATCCTACTATATCACTCCTCGGACAATCAAAACTCCCTACAAACATCCCTCAATTCAATCCTGGCATGGTCTTACGCTATTGAATTAACCTTCTCACCAACTAAATCGTCACTCGTCCATTTTTGCAGGAAAAGAAAATGCAACATCAACCCTAGGCTTACTATGAATTCTCAAGACATACCTCTAAACCCCCAGCTCACATTTCTTGGACTAGTATTTGATAAGCGTCTCAATTGGAATGCCCACATCCAATACATTAAGACGAAATGTCCTAAAGCCCTAAACATCATTAGAATGCTATCAAATACTAAATGGGAATCAGACAGGACATCGTTATTGAAAATTTACAAATCTTTAATACAATCCAAGATGAATTATGGATGTATAGTCTACTCTTCAGCCCCTACCACCTACATCAGGAAATTAAATCATATCCATAACAAAGGCATACGCCTTTCCATAGATGCTTTTCACACCAGTCCAATCAATAGCCTATATTGTGAATCAGAAATCCCATCATTAGAACATAGAAAGATGCAACTTACGTAATTATGTGAGCTCTCTCTACTTTCGTCCCTATATCCCGCATTTTAAATCCTTTTTCAACCCCCCCAACAACTGCACTTCTTTGAATAAGTATCCTGCTTTTATTCATACTTGCTTCGCCGAAACCAGAAAACGTCTATCAATAACTATGCCCTCAGTAGATGAAATAAACACCTACCTATTCCTATCCTGGAGTCATTTCTCAATCAGTCGTAACTTGGAACTTACACTACTAAATAAAAAAGAAATTAACCCGAGAATAATCCAATCAACGTACCATCAAATAATTCAATTAAAATACAGCAATCACGAACTCATATTTACTGATGGCTCCAAAAAAGCTAACACAGTCGGAGCATCATACTATACAAAGAATGCAGAAAAAGTGTTCTCCCTTCATGAATCCTCTTCAATCCTTACTGCGAGCTATTCGCAATTCTTAAAGCCTTACAATATTGTATAAATACCTCTGAATCAAACTGGCTGGTAATTTCAGATTCCCTAACACAGTCGGAGCATCATACTATACAAAGAATGCAGAAAAAGTATTCTCCCTTCATGAATCCTCTTCAATCCTTACTGCTGAGCTATTCGCGATTCTTAAAGCCTTACAATATTGCATAAATACCTCTGAATCAAACTGGCTCAAACTAATCGAATCATACAATCCTAGTTATCTAATAGCTCACGAGATCAAAACCCTAATAAAATACTCCCATATCAGGAACAAATCCTTCACCTTCCTCTGGGTACCAAGTCATACTGGAATCCCAGGAAATACTAAAGCCGACACCCTCGCATCCAATCATCAAAAGTCTCCTAATAAAGGAAAGAAAATATTCCACCCTCAAGACCTTAAAAACTCTTTACATCGTATGTCTCGAAACCTCCTTCAACTAGAATGGGACCTTCAGGATTCAATCAACAAACTACAATTAGTTAAAAAGACTTTCTTTACTGGCATCCCCCTCCCTAATTTACCAAGACACGAATTAACCATAATGATGAGGCTCCGAATTGGCCACACGAAGCTAACCCATGAATACCTTCTAAACAAATCCCCCTGCTCCTTACTGCGAAACCTGTCATATCTCCTTATCAATCAAACATATCATCACTGAATGTAAAAAATATGAGCATCACCCATTCTGTCAATTACAGGAAAACAAGATTGATGTTCTCCTCTCCTACCAAAATTCTAACAATTTTATCAAATTTATCAAAGACATTGGATTATACAATCTAATGTAGAACAAATAATATACGTATCAAGGAAACCAAACAATGGACGCTAAAAGACCTAGTAGTCGATGCGTCCCTGATCCATCTCTCTCTCTCTCTCTCCCTCTCTATCTATCTGTGCTATCATTTATGCAAAGCAAATTCGAAAATACTACAAAAACTATTAATTTTCAACTTGTGCAAGTCACAGAAAATCTTAATAAACTTAATGAAGAGGTCAAACTGCAAGAATTAATATTTAAATAAATTTTTAATATAAAAACTTTAGAAACTTATATCGATAAAAGTCTGAATATAATAACTTTTAGCGTTAAGGAAGAAACATAGTTTTTTACTTTTAGACACTTCAGATTAGAGATTCCACGAATAGTGATTTTTCCGAATATCAAATATTCGTCTAAGCTCTCGGCCGAAGCGCTATATATTCCGCGGCCCAATATTTGTTCGCGAAAAACTTCACAAAATGACACCATTAAATATTAAATCATCTATTTGGGAATAATACGAAATTTGTAGTAAATACAATGAACTGGCAATTTGTTTGCTGTGTAACAGCAAGATCTTGCGCGGTGGAGAAGGAAAGAAAGCAAGTAAGTAAAATTATTACGGACATAATGATTAAGTAAAACTATTTTAGTCATTTTAGTTTAAGTACTTTGTTTGCCTACAAAAGCCAATGTATTTTTTAAATAAAGACAGTACTGAAGTAAAAAGCTTCGTTAACACATCTCAAGTTTTATTTTTTAAAACGATTTCTTTCGAACGAATTTTGTAATTCTAGGAGTAGTAAAATGTATCTAAATGGACACATTGATAATGGGTATCGATTTTGGAGCCCTATAGAAAGAAAAGTAAATATCAGCTAGAAATTTTGTGATTGATGAAATACAATTGTTAAGCAGAGATGTAACCCAAGTTTGGATAGTTGTAGACAGCAAAAATCGTATAAATTTAATGACATGACTTTTATATTTCTGACAGCACTCAGAGTACTAACAGTCAAAGTAATGAAAAAAATGCAGTTGAAAATGTTGAATATTGAGAATTTAAAACAAAATTAAAGAAATAAAAGACAATTTAAAACATTAAGGAAATTCGATGACTGTCTATTGCACTCTAATGATGAAGAAGGACTCATGACAGCACTTAATACAAATAGTTATGAATCCGAAAAGCTCCAGACTTATTCTGACGCAGTGTTTTTGGGTAATAGTTGAGAAAAACTTATTAAATGTGAGTTAGATGCTGTGCAGAAAAATTAAACTTGAGAGATACTGATCCGGTTGTGAAAGCAGTAATAGTGAAGTAACTAAGAAAGCAAGTCTTATTGCACGTAGCTATCAACAAAATTAATGTCATAGAGATTATGTGTATTTACCAGTAGTGCACACGTTGTCCATTCGAGAGCTTCTGTTATTAAGTGGTCAGTTAGATTTTAAATGTGCAAGGTGTTATGGTCAAACATTCTTCCAAAAATATGTGTAAACTCCAAATGGAACTCGTTTGCTGGCACAAAAACTTGCAAGCATATTTATTAGATATAAATTTTCAAAGATTTTAGTCAGATTCATATATATATATATATATATATATATATATATATATATATATATATATATATATATATATATATATATATATATATATATGAAATGAAATAGGAAAAATATCCCTTTTATTCATACATTGTACTAAGTCCGTTATTACAATAATTCACAGTAATTAAATAAAGACACAGTTTCTCACATTAATAGCTGATTTAGCATCAGACTTCTATAGAAGTTTATATAACAAAGAAACAGATATGTCATCATAATGTGCAGAACCTATAAATACCTGCAGCCAATAAACAAGGCTAATTCGAACTAAACATTCTTAACATAAAGTATTATTTAAAATTCCATCTAATCATTGTCGGAGCAATCCCAGTCGTCGTGAAGAGCTCCGTAGAAGCTGACACGATGCAGCCTACACACCTTATGTGGAAGGAACACCTAGTGACACTCCTGGCGTAAGAGCGAACACGAGCGAATTGATTCCCCTTCCAGCTTCAAGCAACGCACTCAACAAACCCCCAGTTGACGTGAAGAGCTCCGTGGAAGCTGGCGCGAAACAGCCTACACACCTTACGTGGAAGAAACACCTAATGATACCCCTGGCGTAAGAGCGAACGCGAATGAAACGCCTTTTAATTTGCTTAACCGAACTTAAAAATAACAACAACTTAAAAAACCGATTAATCGACAAAAATGGTAAACAATCAAGATAATGATAATGGTGTAGCTGTCGAAGCATATAAGTTATCAGAAATATTCAGCTTAATCCCTGAATACAAGGAAGACCAAATAGGTCTAAATACATTCACAACATCTTGTGACCAAGCATATCCATTATGCACAGACGAACAAGTACCCTTATTAGTAATCAAAATAAAAAATCAATTACGCGGAAGAGTAGCGAAACTAATAACCTCTAGATACCTAACAACTTGGGCAGATATAAAAGCCTTATTAACAGTTCACTTGGGAGATCCAAGAGATCTTACCTCTTTAATACAATATCTTCAACGAATGGGTCAAATGCCAAATGAAATCCCCATAACATTCTCGCGTAGATTACAAAATGATCACGCAAAAATGTATGCGGCAATTTCGAAACAAAATCTTGCTCAAAATCAAAAACACGCACAGATGATCTTAATTGATAGAATGTGCCTAAATACATTTTTAATAGGTTTAGAACCTAAGCTAGGACAAATAATATGCGCAGGAAACCCTTCAACCATAATTGATGCAATCAACAGGTTGAAACGAGAATTACAACTATCGTATTTCGAAAATTAAAAATACCAGAGAGCTAAGGCGCAGCCACCTCAAAGACAAAATCAAAAAATGTACTCATTTTGCAAAAGAAACGGTCATACAGCAAATGTATGCCGTTTACGACAAATACAAATTCAAAACCAAAGCCCAGCGTATATACAAAATGTACCGAACGTTCAAAATTCACAATTACGGTATAATCCAAATTTTCAAAATCCGCAAGTGAGAAATCCATCGGCGCAGTTACAAAACAGCCGATTTCAGGCGCAGCCACAAAACAGCCAATTTCAGGCGCAGCCACAAAACAGCCGATTCCAGGCGCAGCTACAGGGAATCCAAAGGCAAATTCCTAACCAAAACAGTCAAAGATTTCAACCCCAACAAAGGTCAGTTATAGTTCCTAATCCGAATTATCAAAGACCTAATCCACAAAATCAACATCACATTAATCAAAATAATCAAAATTGTTATAATTTTAAACCCGATTATAGTAATTCAAATTTTGATTACTACAATAATGGCAATGAGACTTTTACCCCTGATTACGAAACTTTTACTCCTGATTACGAGATTAACCCCGACGTTAACCCATATTTAATATATAATTCCAGTTATTGTCCGAATATCGAATTTTACTCTCAAAATGCTGAACCAAATTGTGAAAATAATTACGAACAAAATAATATGTCTGAAAATTTATTTTCTCAAAGTAATGAAAATTTTCGAGTACAAGCCTCGGAAATAATAGAACCTACAGATCAAATACAAGCGTTACATATCCAACAAAACAACAAACAACCTTTCAACCAAAACGAACAACATTTCGCTTAAACATAGTCAGTTCACAAACTTTATTTTACATTTATGATACGTCCAAAACTTATAAATTACTGATTGATTCTGAAGCAGATATAATAGTTTTTAAACCAAAAACGTGTGAAAAATTCAAAAATAGATTTCCTGAAAATTTTACAATAAAAGGTATAACCGAAGAAGATATTCCAATTTATGAATCTGTACTCGTACCTTTTAATGATTACAATCCACTAAAATGCTACATATGCAATCTTCCGATTAGTTTTGACGCAATCCTTGGCATAGATTTCCTAGAAAAATACGAATTTGTCATTGACTTAAAAAACAAAGTCTTAATCACAAACTTTAAAACAATACCATTGCATCAAGTTCCATCTTTATCGGGTAATTTTCTCGAAAACGTGCAGAAAGAAATTAAAAATCAAAATTTTGAAAATAACTTCATTACGATAGAACCTCGTGCAGAGCAAATTTTTAAATTTCAAACAAATAAATTACGCAACACAGAGGCTACTTTTAGCGCAACCGATTGAGAAAGTAAGAATTCCAAACGCAATTGTAAAAAGTAACGAAAAGGATGAATTTTTAATTTCCGTTTTAAATGTAAATGCGTTCGAATCACCCAACCTTTGAAGACGATAAGATAAACGTTTTAAATTCCAAAACAGTAAAGAAAAGAAAATACTACATCATGGCTTTATCATTTCTAAATGAGGACGCAACACCAACTCTATTTAAAGTGCTGACAGATTCGTTAAACATTTTAGACGAAAGCAAGACTTACTACGTCGAAAATAATGTCGATTTACCATTAATAGAACAATTATCGTTTATATTTTCAGAAAAAAGACTAAAAAATTGTCGTATGTCAAGACATAATCACTCAACCCCCTCAGGAAGAAATACCAATTATTTTAGAAAAATATCATACAGGAAAATCCAATTTTCACAGATGTGTAAACGAAACAGTTGGAAGAATAAAAGAAAGATACAACTGGACCAGTTTAAATAAAGACGTTAAAAATTACATAAGAAAATGGGAAATATGTCAAAAAGCAAAATTATTACGCAAAAGTATGGACAGTCCATTGGTAATAACCGAAACGCCAAAAACACCATTCGAAAGAATTAACATAGATATATTAGAAATCCTAGAAAACAATTATATTTTAATAATTAATGGTGAACTATCAAAATTTATACAGGCATATTCATTGATCGATAAAACGTCGAAGTCAGTAGTAAACACACTTTTACTATTTTTCCAACATTATGGAACACCACCTTGAACACATTCGGATCAAGGTTTACAATTTACCTCACAACTGATGAAAGATCTTTGTAACCTTTACAATATAAAATTGACATATTCATTGGTGAATCATCCACAGTCAAATGGATCTTTGGAAAGATTCCATGTTACCTTGTTAGAGATGATCAGAGTAATGACATCAGAAGACCCAAGAGAACATCCATGTCAACTAATTCCGTACGCATGCATTTTTTATAATAACTAAGTGAACAAAACAACAGGATTTACACCTTACGAGTTTATTTTTGGACATACGTCATCTAGACCCCTGAAACTCTGTACAATCAAAAAGAATTAATCTCCAAATATATACGCGACCTTAATGCCAAAATAAAACACTATTATGATATTGTTAGACAAAAAATACAACTAGCAAAAGAAAAAGCAAAGCAAAGATTTGACGAACACGTTTCAGCTTACCCTGTATAGTAGGTGATATGGTATATGTGCGGGAATCACAAATTAAAAATAAACTAAGTAAATAAATTTAAAGGGCCATACGAAATCAAGGAAATTAGGTTAAATTCTGCAATTTTAGAAAACCCTAAAACTAAACAAACGGCCAAAATAAATTATGACCATTTAAAATTATGCGACAATCAGTCAGCCATAAAAACTGATAGCATAATATACAAGAAATCTTCATTAAACCAGACGATAATAATGCAAGAAATCAAGAATAAATTCTTTGTTACAAAATAACATTCATCGTGGCCTTAACCTTCACTTTAAATAATGGAACTTCAACAAAACAGGAAGAAAATTAAAAATATCTATATACATTAACACAAGTTGAAAATAATGTAGGAGTCTATTTTAGTCATGAATGCAGACTAAAAATCAGTAACGAAAGATGGACGTTACTAGTCTATAAAGATTTACATGGCTTAAGAAAAACGTACGAAAATTCAATAAGAATATTACATTCAATAACTTCAACAGTTAATCAACAATCTGACATATATTCAGTGTTGATATAAAAACTCACGTAACTCTACTGGATCAAATTGCGAAAAACATAAATGAAAAATTTGAAGAAATCGAATTCAGTTTAAAACCAAATATTCGAGAAATAAGTAAAAGAGGGTTAATTAATGAAGCTGGTAGCGTCTGGAAATTTATCACAGGTAATCTAGACGCTATAGATGGAGAATGTTTGGCTTCAGGAGCAGTCATAGCAGCGTTCAGCAGACCACCAAGCTAGCGTCAATGATAACCCAAGGTCTCAATAGAATAATTCATACGGGTGAAATCTTCGACATAAGCAAAGCTTTTGATAAGGTATGGTACAACGGACTAATTGTAAAGATGTTAAGACTGGGAACTCCAAGTTACATAGTCAGGTTAGTCGCAAGTTTTTTTGAAGGGAGAAGATTCGTGGTGTCGTCAGATGGCGCAATGTCGGAAATAAAACACGTCAGAGCTGGAGTGCCGCAGGGGTCACTCTATTTAATTTATATACAACGGACATTCCAACTGATAACTTCAGCAAATTATTTCTGTTTGCTGACGATACTGCGTTTGCGATCTCTTCAGGATCCTTAAATTAAGTAGTCTTGACACTTCAACGTCACATAAATAAACTAGAGAAATGGATGGCCGATTGGAAAATCAAATTGAACCCAAATAAGGCTCAAGCCATCATATTTACAAAGTCGTGATTTCCGATCCCAGACAATCGATTAACCATTTTGAGTTTCCGCATTCTTTGGCGGGACAATGCGAAGTACTTGGGGATAATCTTTGACCGTAGGCTAAATTGGTTATTAAATATGAACTACATTTTATCCAAGGCTAAAACATCATGGTTGGCTCTCTATTCGCTTCTGTAAACCCAGCTTGCGGAACAAGCTGACTATTTACAAACTCTTTATACGATCTATTGTCCTTTGATGCTCCGACCTGAATAACCACAGACAGATCTAGATTCAGGCGAATAGTACATAACTGATCATGCTTCTTTAAACAATTTAACACCTGGTCGACGGGAGTTAATGGGAAAATGTATCAATCTCCTCAAACCGTTCGAAGAGATTGCAAAACTAACCAGCTCGAGTATTTCCTACATTTCTGAGGTTATTCCTCATGTTGTCACGTTGTTGAAATACCTGGGGAAGGAAGAGACAGCAGAGAGAACACCAAATTTATTGAGAATGAGATCTTCACTACATTTGAAGAGATGTTCAACTTTAACGAGAATGACAAATATCTAGTTGCCACTTTTCTTGGCCCGCGTTTCAAAACTAATTTCCTGGGATTAGTTCAAACACAAGGAGCCAAACAAAAAATAACTTTAGAAGCTCTGAGAAAGAGTTGTGATGAGCCTAGTAGCACCGATGATGATTCATCTCTACTTCGCAAGAAGAGAACTTATTTATCATCTCCCGGTAGCAATGTACATGGTGAGGGGCTATTTTCGGCAGCAGGTACAATTTATGAGAAAAGCGCAATCCTTTGCTATCAACAAATGCTGAAAATACTGTTTTCATTCATCATAACTTATCACTGATAAACTTTCAGTATTAAATATGCTGATTTTTTGTTAAAATAAAAATTTTTGAGAGTAATATAATGCATTTTTTCCAGGCCTAAATATAGCGGTAAACGGGATTGTAAGTTCTCGAGGCCTAATTTTCAAAGTTAATGTACGCAATTAAATGCCTAATAATAAAAATGTAATTACAACTCAAGACAGACATTATGGTCATTTTAGCGCAGCTTCAGCTACATAATAAGAAAACTACAATAAAAGAGAAACAAACTTAGTATATAATGTTTTGCTAGTTTGAATATGAAGACATTGGCGACATAATAGCAGATATTCATATTTTTACTGCCTGTGACACAACTTCGTGTCTTTATGGAAAAGCAAAGCAGAAGTTAAAATAATAAAATCCAATGTTGGTCTGCGACTAGTCTATTGACGTAATTATTCCCGATAAACTCAGACAGACTTTCACGTGCTCATACAAAACGTGGTGTATTAATAACAAATGTACATATAAAGGTCATGGATTAAAATGTAACGATTTGGATGGGTACTCTGATGGTCAATATAACAGATGTTCAGAAAACAACTCCGGATGACACTGACTAAAGAATGATTGCGATTATAATAAAATAAATGAGCATGAGAATGGAACTGATAATGAAATACGCAATGAGGATAATAATATTAAAATAATTACAAAAAGAAAAGATTAAACAGTGATTGAAGGACACACTGTCGAATTATGCACTATTTAGCATTTTTTCCCAGAACGGTCTTTTTTTCTATTTTCCGTTGACTAATAACAGAATTTTCAAAACAGGAATCGGAGTAAATTTTAATTTAACAGTCTTAAATAACAGTTATTTTAAAATTTGACCAAATTTTCGATCATTTTTATAATCCAGAAACACTTTTTCTTTTTTGGTGCGTGACGTTGCCAGTTGATAACTTAAACATATATGACACACATTTATTTTTTTCCCACAATATTCTTATGTACGACATACAGTTCCCTATTAATACAACACGGATATATATGACATATATTTACTCTCTTCTCCACAGTATTTTTATGTACGACATACATTACCCTATTAAAGCAACATTCACATATGACGTACATATATATATATATATATATATATATATATATATATATATATATATATATATATATATATATATTACAAGTAAAATCTTAACTCAAACTAAAAGTGCAACAAGCAAAATTGCCTTTTTAAATGAGCGCAAACTTCGCTAATAAGCATTTGAGAGATTAACATAGGTAAATCGTTGCGGATAATTAAAATCTAAAGTTAAAATACACAATTTCAGTAACTACGTGTTAGTTTATTGCAACATATGAAGTTTTAAAAGAGCAGATTTTGCACGAAAACAGCTTGTCGCTGATTGTCCGAGCGAAAAAATTAAGGCATTAAATATCAGTTCAGAGCCTAGAAAAGTATAAATAACTTGACAAATATACTAAAATCCTCTATAATAAGCCTGACATCGAGGGATTCAAGAGTAACATTTTTCTGCAGGCTTATCTCGAGCTTCTGTCGTAACAAACAATTTTCATGCATATTGTTGTAACCCTTTATCTTATATATATATATATATATATATATATATATATATATATATATATATATATATATATATATATATATTCGTATATAGGTAAGGTTATTTCATATTGCTTATATTTTGTTCTTATCAAATATCTTTTATTGCCATGACTCACAAGCTAAACTGAAAACTTAGAGATTCTTAATTTCAAATGTTCTTGTCATAACCAAAACAGAGGTTAATAAAACGGCGGCGGTATGACAGACCTTTTATCTTTTGTATTAGACCATACTTTTATTATTTATTTGTTTAGCCCATTTTTAAAAGTTACCACCCTAAATCAACCTTAGATAGGATAGAATAAAAACTTATAGAGTTAGAACGCATAAGTTGTGTCTGTAAAGAAAAAAATAAGTTTGTTTTAGAAATTATGAAGAATCATATGTTTATTCCTTAGTTTATCTTTTAATTTTAATTCGTGGCTTTAATCACAATACCCGTGTTTAGAAAACGCTACATTGGTGACAGCGGTGGTGGAAACCAGAAAACGCTATATTGGTGGCAGCGGTAAACTTTTGGGTGATTTGAAAAAGCGCTAGACGCAGCAAATTCCAGAAATTGCGGAATAAATATATAGGGAGTCTGAAGACTATTTGAAGGTGCGCAAGCAGCAGCAAAAGTCAGAGGGAAGCAGAAAACAACTGTGATTGGTTTGAAGGAGCAGCAAATCTTCATAGCAAGAAGCCGACCCTTAATTCTCATTCATCTACAGACCTTGGATCCGGAAACGAAAATCAGGATACCCAAGACATTGGATATTACAGTTGGAAATGAATAAGTAAGAACCTTCTCTGTTTTCTGTGTAACGCTATATTTCTTTTTGCGAACCCTTTTGTTAGGTTAGGAATAGGTATTTAAATATTACGAATATATATTGAAAATCTTCCGAGGTAATGCAAATAACGATTTATTAACATAAGAAAAGAAAAATTTAATTCATATGATACTTTTAATTAAAAATATTTGTAAAAAAAATGGCTGATAAAAATGGTATTGACTTTTTAATTCAAATCGATCTCTTGATGGGTATGGCGATACAAATTCTCTTATTTTTTTTCTTAAAAACTGTGATGCTATGACGAAAATGTAGCCAAAATACTAGTAGATAACTTACAAACCATACTAGTAAACAATTTCAGAAAGGGTTTGCACAATGAAAAGATTGAAATACGAATAATAGCAGAAAATAATATAGACTTAGATAGAGCAATCTCAATAGAAATAGAACTTTAACTCGAACAAAACGATAAATTTAAAATTAGTCAAAACTCTAGAAATATAAATTTAATTAATAGCAGCAGAAGTACAAACTGAAATTTTACGCTAGGTCCAAGTCAAAGCTCGTGTATGTTTTGCCATAAAAATAACCATGTAACTTCACAATGTAGACAACTTAACAAATCTGAGCAAAGTCAAGTAAATAATAGTAATTGAAATTTATACAGTCATGATTGAAATTCTTCTTCACAACAAAGAAACATTAATAGCTTCGGAATGCAGTACAATCGTCGTAATAATTTTCAAGCCCCAAATAGCTATGCGAATAGTCCATTTTTAAACGATAACAATATTAATTATCCTCATAGTAATCAAAATCAATAAAATTACCGGAACCAAAATAATTCAAAGCAACGATTTCTCCTTAATAATCAAAATTATCTTAGGCAACAAAAATTTCCAAATCGACCACATTTTTCTACGCAAGAAAATCATTATAATCAAAATTATCCTTTTCAACAAGAATATTCTAGTCAAAACCTTGCAAATCAACACAATTATCCTAATGAACAAAAATACCCTAATCAACAACTCAATATAAACGGTAATTTTAACCCACTAGTTCAAGCTATTAGCGGGCAAATCTTAAACGATAACAGTCCCATCAATCACTCTACCTCACTACCTAGTACATCTCGTGAAAATGATTAGGGACAACGCATAATAAACCTTTGCCGCGAGCAGCCGACTATGACGATCGATAATAGCTGTTCAAAAAGATTATAGCAACCCATTACCTTATTTAGAAAATACAATTAATAAAAATACTTTCAAAGATAATATTCAACCAAGTGTTTCGTGCAAAACAGTTTTAATTCCTAAAAATCAAATATTGGATATAATTCAAATAAATTCCCCCAGTACAAAAAATTCTGAGGTGAAACTTTTATTAGATACCGGAACGGATGTTTCTCTTTTAACAGCAGTTAAATTAACGGAAAAGTCCATAACAAATAAGGAAACAGTTGTAGAACTAAAAGGTATTAGCGACCAACCAGTTTACACTCTAGATACTTGTTTCGTTTTAAATCAATTAGAAAATCATAAGATTTTAACACATCCACTTCACATCGTTTCTGATAATACCCCAATTAAAAATGAAGGTCTTTTAGGACGTGATTTTCTGCAAAAATATAAAGCCAGAATTGACTACGAAAAATAAACTGTTTATTTTAAAGACAATTATTTAAAAATTCTACCTTCGGAAACATTTACAGTTATTCCTGCGCGATGTGAAAAAATAATTTCTGCCTCAGCGAATATTTCGGATACAAAAGGAATAGTAAAATCAAAACAGATTTCTGATAAACTTTATTTAGGCTCTACTTTAATAAAAGTGAAAAACTACAAATGTTTTATTAGTGTTTTAAATACTTCAGTTAAAAATTTAACTATTGCAGTGCCCCGAATCAATATCGAACCATTTACTGCTAATAATTTTGATGTTATGGAGGCAAATAATATAAACCATATCAAATGGTTAAAAAAATGCTCTCAATCTTGAAGGTTTAAATTATGAAGGAAAAGAATCTCCATTTGAAATATGTAGCGTTTTTTGTGTTATCTTTTGTCAAGATAGCGATAAATTTTCTTGTACTAATACCGTTAAACACAGCATACCTACAGATCCCGCCAAAAGTCCAATTAATATTAAACCCTACAGATTGCCTGTAAACAGAGATAATTTTAGTCTCAAGTTCTTAAGTTTAAATAACTAATGTAAGAAAATTTTAGATTTATGCGGTCAGGAAAACGCACGTTTATTTCTGCAAAAGATGAATCGTCGGTACTCCATCTCTTAAAGGAACAAACAATTCTAGTTTAATAAACTTTAACAATACAATAGGCACCTTAGATTTTAATAAAAACATCCTAAAAAAAAATATTAAAAATCGTTAAGGAATTAAATAAGAGTCAAAAACATGCATAATTCTTAAACTTAAAAACAAAATTAGAAGATCACGTAACCGTAACAAATATGATCATTAATCAATTACAACTAGAAATCATGTCACTTACCAATGCATTCCTTATTGCAAAGAGAGATATTTTGCACCCTGCTATTATTACGCCTGTTCAATTAACAAAAGCGCTAAGACAAATCTCTGAATCTCTTCCTCGCGGTTTAGAATTTCCAGTACCACTAGGTACATCAAAGCGAATATTTTACTAAGCATAATCGAATTACTTAAAAACGAACGATTAATATATTTTATAAACGTTCCGCTAGTTGAAACACAGTTATTTTACTTATGTAAACTATCACCTTTTCCCAAATTAATAGACTTAATCGAGTTTATTTTAATTCATCCCTCATCTAAATTCATAGCCATTGATGAAAGTAAACAACAGTTTCTACAGTTTTCAGATACTGAGTACACCTCTTGGCTTAAACCATTAGAAAATAAAACTATTTGTAAACACAAAAGCCTGTATCCCTAGCTTATCTTGTAGACAATTGTGAAATAAAACTACTTCGAGTTACCAATAAAATACCAGATATTTGTCATAAGTGAATTATAAAGTCAAATAGAGGTATTTTTATCCAGTTACGCACAAGTAATACATGTTTATTTGCAGTCCCTAATCCTGAAAGTCTGACTATTTCTTGTATCAATAAGGATAAACTTTTTGATGTAATTTTAAAAAATTATGGTAGCGTTACTATAGGAAAACATTATAAGGTTTACAGTGATTCAACTATGTTTGTACCTCATAATAATATTCTTCAATCAAAAGTGTTTAGTGAATTCGTGCCTCCTTCTGATATTAACGACGAGTGTTGTGACAAAATTAAGAAAAATAACTCAAATATATCCGAAATTTTATTAATCAAACAGTATAGGACCCTTTGAAAAAACATTCCTGAATTAAATATCGCAAGTCATAAATTAGAGGATATCGAGAAATTGACTAATTGACCTATTCAGGCTCAATAATATCTTACATTTTAGTTTTATGTGCAGTAGCGTTTATCATTTATAAAATGTATAAAAAATGTTGTAGCAAAACTTCTTGTTGTGGCACAGTCCACAATTTATGTATTGGAATTAATCATTCTACAGAAACGACATCTGACCATAATAGGTATGTTGCAGACTATACTAATAATTCTAATGAGAACTCCCAGGTTGAAGAAGGTGTACAAATCCGACCTCTCCGCGTAGGGTTATTGATTATATTTACGTAAGGCGTACTACTAGATAAACCGTATATATAACTGTAATAATAAAAAAATGGATCAACTAAAAATAAAAATACTAATAAGTTTTCATTAAATATCTTGCTAATCTATGTCATTTCTTTAGTTACCGAAATATTAGATTTAATTACATTTAATCTTTGATATCGTTTTTGTATTGCCTACTAATACTCTTAATACATACTATGTGGTTGTTGGAATATATATATATATATATATATATATATATATATATATATATATATATATATACATAAAATAAAAATATGTATATTTATGGAATAGGATACTAGTCAAGATCCTGGAGATTTTACAAAATTTAAATTTTATAAAATCTCCTTTTAAGAGGGCAGGTGTTGTAACCCTTTGTCTCGGCTTGGAATTCCAAGCCGAGCAGCTGTCGAGGAAACATCACTTGAAAATGCCAGCTGAGATGTTGGCGAAACGTAGTGAAGATTTTTCTATTGACGAACGGATTGAAAACTGGAAAAACACCAGTGCACCACCATCCATGAAATATATATATATATATATATATATATATATATATATATATATATATATATATATATATATATATATATATATATGCACTCAAAATGCATAACTGTTATATTAATGGCTCCCGTTTTAACACTAAGACATCCGACTTTCGGTGCAATAGGGACTCTGCTATTAAATGTTGATTCGGTACATGTGGAGAAACCTAGTCTTACAAAAAGCAACTTGAAAATGAGCCAAAATTACGTTTTTTATTTACCAATACAAAAAAAAGTTGACGATAATTCTACTAGATGTCGCGCGCGCAAATAGAATGCGGTGGCGGCGGAAAACGACGCAGAATCTGAACATCCTGAGTTATTTTTCAAGTGTTGTGTGAGGAAAAAGGCATTGGGAGTATAAATTGTGGCGCTTTATTTCACCCTAGTTGTTTTCAGAGGAAGAAGTGCCTATATGTCGATAATACTAGAGTAATTTGCTGTTTAAAAAATATAACCCATAATTCGAAGGATGTAAACAAATTAAGTGGAATTGAAATGGAAAATTTCTTATTTAAGTTGGTTTTGAAACAGTTTCAGGACCAGAATTTAGCCATTCAGATAGATTATCAAAATTTTAAACAAAAATTGGATGAGATAACAACAAAATATAATGAGCTAAAAAATAATGGTTTTCCTTCGCTAAATTCGTCGGTAGACGCACGATCAAATTCTTATGCTAATGTATTAAAGACCGAGTATGTGATTATTGTAAAACCAAGGAAGAATCAAAACAGTAAGGATACTAAAAAATATATTAGATGTAAGGTTAACCCGGAAGGTTTGAATAAATCAAAATTTCGCCAAGTCTCCAATGGGGCGGTTATCATTGGCAGTAATAGTTCCCAGCATATGGTTTCTCTTAAAAATCAAATAGAAAAAGAAATAGGCAAAGACTACATTGTTGAGGTTCCGACTAAGAAAAGACCAAAGTTGAAGATTGTTAACTTGAACAGTTCCGATGTTAGTGTTGAAGATGACGAAGGAAATATTATTAGTGAGATTGTAAAATGGAATGGGCTTAAGGTAGATGAACTTTTTCATATGAAAATTCTAAAGGGGGTCAGAAATAAGTATAATAATATCGATCTGATATTGGAAACTGATTCCAAAACACACAGTATTTTGTTGGCCCAAGGTAAAGTAAACATTGGCTGGTCAAGAGCACAGGCATTCAATCATATCACCGTTTTACAATGTTATAAATGTATGGGATATCATCATTTTGCAAGGGATTGTAAGAATGCAACAATGATTTGCTCGAAATGTGGAGGTGGTCATACCCATAAAGAATGTAAATCGGATGTAGAAAAATGTATTAACTGTGATAATAAAAATAAGAAAAACAAAAATGTTTATTTGGATACAGCACATACAGCATTTGACCGGAAATGTCCTTTCAGGGTTAGTGTTATTCGGGAGATTAACAAGAGAGTAGACTTTTTTTATTCAAATCAAGTGGACTAGGTAATCAGTGGTGAATAATAAAGTAAATGGTGGCATTTTAAATTTGGCCCACCTAAGGTCAATTTTTACTGGGTTCCTCGAATTTAAAAATTTAGTGTTAACAAATAATTTTAACTTAATCGGTGTTACTGAAACTTGGCTAAAAGAAAACAGATCGTCCGATGCTCTGGCAATACCGGGTTATGCCTTTTTTGGGAAAGTTCGAAGAGGTGGTGGCATAGGCATTTACATAAGATCTGACCTGCAGTGTGAGTGTTTGCAGTTGGCTGAATCTCCAGTTGTAATGGGCTTTGAGTGTTTCTGGATTCGAGTAAAATTATGTAATATAACAACAATGGCAGTTGGAGTAGTGTATCGTACAGGTAGCAATATTTTGGGGTGTGTGGATGTGTTGGATTCTCTGTTACCTGAAATCTTGCCGGTTGATAATTATATTGTGGTCTTGGGTGACTTTAATATTGATATGATGAATGTTGTCACTCCTCGATTGTTCGATAGCTATGGCTTTTTTCAGGTGATAGATGAGCCAACCAGAATTACTGCTCATTCTGCTACCTTGTTGGACCCTATCTTTGTACACACCCGAGAAGTAGTAATAAAAAGTGGTAATCTTGACGCAAGTGAAATAAGTGATCACAGGTTGACATGCTGTGTTATGGGGATACCAGGGTATACCAAAACTGTATTATATTTAGAGACTTTAAACATTTTAATGAACAATTATTTCTGATGGATTTAAATAGTGTTCGTTGGGATGATTTATTTTATCTTTATGATATAGAGGACAAGATTGGTTTTATGACAGGGCATTTGAAGGATCTGTTTGCTGTACATGCTCCAGTTAGGACTATAAGAGTTAGCAAGCCCCATGCTCCATGGTTAACAATAACTATAAAGCGGTAAATGAAAGAAAGAGAAAACGCTAGCGTTAAGGCTAGGTTGAGGAACACTGCAGAAAATCGAGAACGTTATAAAATAGAAATTTTACAAAAATGTCTATACGACGTGAAAAAGCTGCATATCTGGCTTATGTTGAAAATGAAAAAAATACACGAACACTGTAGAAAACACTTCAAGATTTAAATGTATATTCTAACAAAAGAGCGAATATTCTCCCATCTTCTGTTGATGCAGACTCACTTAATAAATATTTTGGCAGTGTTTTTCAGAAAACAAGCAACTGTGATAATAGAATATTGTATTATAAGAATAATAAGTATAATAGTAACATTAAGTTCGTTTTTAGGTTAGTAAGCCCAGATGATATAAGTAAATTTATTAATAGTATTAAGTTCAACGCAGGTGTAAGTGATGATTTGATGCTTTTCAGGATTAGGTTATGTTTGCCCACGATTATTAATCATATCACCCATATAATAAATTGCTGTCTGGAAATGGGACATTTTCCACAATGTTGGAAGAGATCAGTAGTTTTTCCGATCCCAAAAACAAAAAACCCTATAAATGAGAGTGACTTGAGGCCCGTAAGCTTGCTTCCGGTCTTGTCTAAAGTGTTGGAAAGAGTGGTCCATGTAGAAGTCTCCGACTATCTCAGGAATAATAATTTGATTCCACTTCATCAGTCTGGTTTTAAAGAGGGTCGTAGTATAGTTTCAGCACTTCTGAATATAACTGATAATATTGTAGGAGCACTTGATAAAAAATTAGCTGTCATTTTGGCGTTGCTTGATTATTCCAAGGCGTTTGATGTAATTGACCATGAATTAATTTGTGCTAAACTGTCTTTCTATGGGTTTGATGATATTTCAAACTATTTTTTGGATCCTACTTGTCTGGTAGATCGCAGATTGTAAGAATCAGGGATGTGGTTTCACAGCCTGAAGCTGTGGTGTCTAGGGTACCCCAGGGATCCATACTTGGTCCTTTGTTGTTTGTAATATATACGTCTGATATTTTTTCCGTTGTTTCAGCACTCATGTTAAATCACGATTTGGCAGCCATTCTACAGTATTCTAAGGAGCATAATTTAAAAATTAATCCCAACAAGACTGAGATTCTCTTGTTTTGTTCCGAAAAACAGCGCAACATGCTTACAAATCGCCTCAAAGTATGTATTGGAGATGATGTTTTACTTTTTTCAAATTGTGCCAGTAACTTGGGATTACATTTGGAAGTTAATTTAAGATTTCATAAACATGTCCAAAGCCTGTTACAAAGGAGTTATGTTAAAATGAAGGTTTTATATTCAAATAGATATATATATATATATATATATATATATATATATATATATATATATATATATATATATATATATATATATATATATATATATATATATATATATTGAACTTTAAAATGAGGAAAAAATTATGTGAAACTCTTATTATGCCAATCTATAACTACTGCTTACAAAGAAGAGAATATGTCCAAAATACATGCTGTAGGTTTATTTTTAACTTAAGAAAGTTTGATTCTGTATCACATAATATCAGGCAAATTGGCTGGTTAAGATGTGAAAATATATACAGATTGTATTCTCTGATATTTTTTCGAAAATTATTAGATACTAAACAACCGATGTACTTGTATAAAAAATTGGAACTTAAGACTGATGTAGATAATATTAATATAAAAAATCAAAGTCTGTTTACGATACCAAGACATATAACTTCTTTGTTTCAGAAAAGTTTTTCTTATAGTTTTGTTAAGCAATATAATACAATTTCACCACAGTTTAGGCACTATAATATCAAAAGACTTAAATCATAATACAAAAATTTTCTACTTGAAGCCTAATAAGTATTTGTATTGTTGTTGATTACTTCTTGTTGGCGCATTGGGAGGTGTGGTTGGTTAAGTGGAAGAATGGCCAATGGTTAAATTTCGCCAGCCGCATCCCATGTGTGCATTGTTAATAAAGACGTTTATTATTATTATTCTTATATAAGTGAATAAAACTAATATATATATATATATATATATATATATATATATATATATATATATATATATATATATATTAGATATCCCGTGGTATTTTTTGGGTAAAAGCATCAGATATGTGGCAACATTGACCTGTTCATTATAGTGAAATAAGAACGAATAAGAGATTTCTTTCACTTGATAAACAATGTTACTAGGTATCATTTATAAAGTGTTACTATCTAAATCTAAATAAAACGTCTGCGCATCACTTGATTTCAGGGAGTGACGCCAGTTTACTATCAAAGAAAGATGAGAAAACGGCGAACTTAAAGATATTACGGGTTGTTCTCTTGCAGGAGATAACCTGTCCTTTTTCTGATCGAGTTTAGCTCTCAGGGGTCACAAGACTGTCGTATTTTTAAGCCAGATCATGATTCCCATGTAGGTTGTTTTGACAACATACAATTTTACAGCTAATAACAATTGTGTCGAGTTAAGTTCCTGATACTGAAACTCTTAATACCGTTGGAAAACACGGCTAGAGTTAGTGGCGCAGAACGAACTGATTACAGCTCGGAATGGGAGATTTAATCTTATTTGGCTCGTGACCCGTTTCATGAACTTCAAACCGCTATGTCTTTGTGCTAAGAAAGGCTTTTTTAGCTAAGCTTGAAAGACTCTGTTGGAGTTAATATGGCACCTTGTTAAGATATTTGGTAAAAGAGTTAGATAAACATAGATTGCCGGACCATCAGGGCTGAATTAATCCCGTAAAAATATGAACTGACAATAATTAATAACGACCTCGAAACCAAAGTTGTAAATAGAATTTTAAATTGAAAACTGAACAAAGTGGAGAAAATCGGAAATTGTCAATGCGACTAATGGTCAATCTTATTGATTATAAATTAATGAAATCCCGGAGTTGACAAATCAACCCGAACAAAACATAATTCGGCTCTAAATTTTTTCGCATTTTCGAAAATTTTGAAGTGTAAACTTGAACATTTCAAGGTAAATAAAATTTTTTATAAAACGTATCTATTTTCGCAAATCCACAAATAAATACTTTGCACCGGATACACTGCTTGAGATCATTCTGTATGTATAAAATATATAAAACACCACCTACTTTAAGTTTTAAATTCACTTTAACTCAGTTCGTTAAGAACTGTATGTATAAAATATAACTTAAGAACTATACTGTTCTCAAAACTCCAGGTATGCTCAAAACAGTTAATTGCAACTTCATCGGATTCTAGTACCAATGGCTTCGCGGTATGAGAAAAAGGTACAAAAACAGAGGCGCATTTCATAATTAATCACATTTCCGCTCTAGAGGCAACAGGAAGAAACAGGAAAATCCTCGACTTGTGTAAAGTTATACAGAAAAGTATAGTGAAGTTTATACATTATTTTTAAAAGTTGATGCTATACAATGAGGGTCCAAAAAAAACTGACCTAAGGTAGTTATACATTAAATCTCGTTAAACTTTCCCAATTTTTCTTATTTTTTTTTGAGATATAAAGAAATAAAATTTAGGAAGGATACAGGGTGTATACGAAAAACTGATCTAAAAGTTGAGAAGACTGAATCTTGGGAAGCGATTCACTAAAACTTTCACGGTTTAGATGCCAAAGAGAAATCATCGAGATCCAACATATAATATGAACTAAAGCCAAATGCCAATAGGATTGCTACTTCAATGTTACCAACTATGATATTTTTGTTTCAGTTCTGGCTTATGAACTTTTCAAAAATAAATGAAAAACTGTATAAGGGTAACGTATTTTTTCTTATGCGACAATGACTGGTCTTAAACGCACACATCTTTGATATCAAATTGAAATTTCTCCGAGCGTTAACATCGGATCAGCATCAACGACAAAATCAGCAACAAAATAAAATCAATCGAAATTTAAATATTAAATCTAATAATTAAAAACATCACAGTCTAACTAGCGTCAGCTCACAATAAATAATTAGATCATTAATTTTCTTATTGACTTGCTACGGTGCAAGAAAGAGAGAATTAAAATTAAATACTTTGACACAGATGGCTATTTTTTGGTGTAAAGCATAGGATAGGCATCTGGAACTGTTATTTTATTAGGCGCGCGATAATCTACACAAAAGTGCCAGCAGTTACTCTTCTTTTTGATCATTATTATGGGAGATGACCACGGAGAGTCAGATGGCTCAATAATATCGTCGGCTAACATCGGCGCTGGCTCTTTGATTACTTCGTTTTGAAGTGCTCGCGATAGGGGGTAATACCGTTGTGAAAGGAGTGAGTCCGTTTTGATAACTAGTTCCATTAGATTCGTGCAACCAAGACCATTGCCCATAGAGAAAAATGTTTCATTTATCAGTGCATCTAGTGTTTGCTTTTGTTCAGGTGAAAGCATTTCTACTGACTGTATTGCAGAGAGTTGTGGCGTTTGAGTTTCTTCAGTTCTAAAGGACTATTCGCCGGAGAAAGATCAGGTACAATTTCCGTATCCAAAAATCAATTCCCAATATAAGATTGTGAGGTAATGCGGAGGACAACTAAAGTTCCTAGCAAAATAACACGGTCACGGTATAGGTAGCTATTTTATCCCACCACTATTTATTTTCCCTAGACAGAGAGTTAATGAGAGGTTGATGATTGGTGCCCCATTAGGAAGCGTAGCCCTGGCACAGCCAAATGGATGGATGAACGCCGAATGCTTCTTAAAGTGATTTCAACACTTTGTAAAGTGTTCAAAGCCTTCTAAAGAGACGCCAGTGCTTTTAATTTTAGATGGTCATTGCAGTCACAAAGATCTTGCTGTTATAAGTTATGGAAAAGATAACCACGTGCATATGTTAAGCACTCCAACGCACATGACCCACAAACTACAGCCGTTGGACAGAGTTTTTATGAAACCATTCAAGGGTGCATATTTTGAGGCGTGTAGGTTATGGATGAGAGTCAACTCCGGTGCAAGGATAACAGAATATGAAGTAGCTGCAATGGTGACACAAGCTTTCACTCGCATTGCACGTTTGGATATTGCGAAATCTGGATTTCAATGTACTAGAATTCTGCCTTTGAATCCAAACATTTATACAGATTTAGATTTTCTGCTATAAGCTGTAACCGACGTGCCCATGCAGCCTGTTACTGAAGGAAATGTTTGCAATGACACAAAAGTGAAAACTCCCCAGGATCTGCCTCAAGAGACTTTCGAAGTCAATGGAAAGGAGAATGTTGCGACACAACCGTCGACAAGCAAAGGTATTATTACTGTGATTCATCCGCTATCACCAGTCCTAAACGCTACATCAAAGTGAGCAGAGTGTTGAGGACCGCACATGACCCACAAACTACAGCCGTTGGACAGAGTTTTTATGAAACCATTCAAGGGTGCATATTTTGAGGCGTGTAGGTTATGGATGAGAGTCAACTCCGGTGCAAGGATAACAGAATATGAAGTAGCTGCAATGGTGACACAAGCTTTCACTCGCATTGCACGTTTGGATATTGCGAAATCTGGATTTCAATGTACTGGAATTCTGCCTTTGAATCCAAACATTTATACAGATTTAGATTTTCTGCTATAAGCTGTAACCGACGTGCCCATGCAGCCTGTTACTGAAGGAAATGTTTGCAATGACACAAAAGTGAAAACTCCCCAGGATCTGCCTCAAGAGAATTTCGAAGTCAATGGAAAGGAGAATGTTGCGACACAACCGTCGACAAGCAAAGCTATTATTATTTCTATTTTTCATCCGCTATCACCAGTCCTAAACGCTACATCAAAGCGAGCAGAGTGTTGAGGACCAAAAGCTGAGAAAATTGAGATCTTAACATCCTCCCCCTATAAAAATGCGCTCGCTGAAAATAGAGCAACAAAGGCTAAGCCTGTCGTGTTTAAAATGCAACTAAAAGGCAAGAAAACTAACAACCCGACAAAAATAAAAAAGACAAAGGAACCGACTCCAACACTAAAGACGATTCCTGCAACATCAGTGACCGAAAATCCAACAACTTGTTTGATCTGCCAAGAAGATAATGATGAAGATTGGATTTGCTGTCAAGTTTACAATCAGTGGGCTCATGAAGCATGTGATGATGTTGAAAAAGGCGATTAAAAATTTATGATTTTATAGAAAACTAGTTACGGTCAAAGTTTATTATTATTAGGTATAAATTTCTTTGTTAATCGTTGACTTATCCTATTCAAATTGAAATATTTAGGAATTTTTTGTTAAAATTATGCTTAAGTTTAAAAAATGAAGCAAAAGGTTCACTGTCCGATATTAGCTTTTTTGTTACACAAGTTGTTCCTTAGAATCTACTACATTTATAGTAATTTTTGAGGCTGATTATATGTCTGTGATGATTACACATACAAGGGAAAGTTCTTTAAATCTAAATAAACAAATTGCACTACTTAAGATTTTTTTTATTTTTATCATTTCTTAAGCGTCCGGTACTCGGGGACTTTCCCCTAATTTTATAATTATAACTATCAATATTTTTTGTAGTAAATGTAAGAGATCTCTATTTTATTAAAGTATGTATTTAAAAATTTGTAATTTTGCTAAGACTGATTAGAGTGTATCACCGGCTTGTAGAAGCACTACCCAAAAACTAACAATGTCCAGGTGTGATGAAATTAATGAGTTGAGTGCAAAAATGTTGAAAAAAAATTGATGAAATTGGTAAGTTAATTAAAACCAAAAGTGACTATTGTAAGTGAATAAAATTTTTAAACAGAAATATTTTTGTTTTGAAATAATATTTGAGGGGTGAATCTGTAAATAAAAAAAAAGTATCAAAAGTAGAATTAAATTTAAATTTGTTGAAAAATTATAGGGAACAATTTAAAAATCTTAAAAATTCGATTAAAACAAGGCATTTAATTTGAGATGATCTGGAATCTTGTTTTAAGAATGCATAAGAACAGATGCAATAGTTAATTTAAATAATAATGATCCTTTAATTTGTTTTTAAAAAGGCTTATAAATCTTTTGCATGTAAAGTAAGGAAAATCATTATTAAAAATCAATGTGATATTCTTGGCAAACATTGTAAAGCGTCAAACAGGCGAAATTGATTTAAAACATTGTAATACAAAAAACCGTATAATTGGCCATAATACGGATTTAAAACAATTTTATAACAATTATATTAAAAGAAATATTTTATCAAATTTAGAAGAAATTCAAGAGCGTGATTCAGGCTGGGCTCTTTATGAGATTTTACAGTT
Source organism: Diaprepes abbreviatus (assembly GCA_034092305.1). NCBI lineage: Eukaryota > Metazoa > Arthropoda > Insecta > Coleoptera > Curculionidae > Diaprepes > Diaprepes abbreviatus. The sequence continues at coordinate 1,319,631 of JASJET010000056.1, forward strand.
AAAAATTAATTTTAATAAATATTTACCGATAAATATAGTGTTCAACTTACGTTTCACCACCAAAATATATTCAGAACACTAATGGGGTCCTTAATATTCAAAATAATGATAAGTTTTGTTTTCTTTGGTCCATTGTAGCTGCCCTTCATCCCTGTCCTGCCAATAAAAATCCAGTTAGGACTTATTCTTATCCTTATTTTAGTGATGTTTTAACATACGATGACATTGATTTTCCTATGCAGTTAAAAAATATTAATAAATTTGAAAAAACGAATAGAATTTCAATTAACGTTTTTTGTTCAGAAAAAATAGATATAGTGTCAGTATGTTTGAGCCAGTGTGAATATTTAACAACCGTTAATTTATTAATGATCTCGACAGATATGAATAAAGATAATGGTGATCATACCTACAGTTTTTCTGAAAATATTATTAATTTTCAGGTAGTCTATTATTTTGCTTTAATTAAAAATCTTTCTCGTTTATTATGTAAACAAAGTGGTGATTTTAGTCACTCACAATTTTGCTGTGACAGATGTTTAAATCATTTTTATTCAGAGGCTTCCTTAAATAAACATATATTTAATTGTAGAAAAATTAATAAAACCAAAATAACCCTACCAACAGAACAGGATAAATTTATAATGTTCAAAAATTTCATAAATAAAGTGAAGGAGCCATTTGATATTTATGCAGACCTCGAATGTTTATTAGAAAAATGTGAAGATTCAAACATAAATAGTACTATTAAAAAATATCAAAAACATATTCCCTGTAGTATTGCATTTTATCTATTATGTAGTTATAACAACAATCTTTCAAAATTCGATTTGTATACGGGCAAAATTCTATAAGAACTAGATCCATTTTTTAATTATACTGTTCCTATGACACTATTAATGGATAATGAAAGAAAATGTTTTTTTTTACATAAAAAAAAAATGCCATATTTGCTTGAAACATTTGGTGAGGAAGATCAAAAAAAAGTGAGAGATCATTGCCATTTCACAGAACAATAGCGGGGCTGTTGTTTATTCAATAATATGGATTTTCATGCTGAAGAATATTTAATTCGAAGCAAAAAACATAATGTATATAGAGTAAATCAGAGAAAAATTACTCTTACATCACAAGATGACAAAAGGATTGTTAATTATTTATTTACAGATAGATTATCTTGGGGTTATTAAGCAGTTTAATATTTTTTATCCACTTAAAATACATTTTTATTTTAATTAACAATTTTTTAAGTTCCTCATCTCAAATATATTGAAACCGATCCTCGTACCTATACATGAACAAATGGTAGTGAAAAAGTAGCTGCATATGATATAAAATGTCTAAATGATTGCATTGTTCCTGCTAGAGAAAGAGCAGTAATCGCAACTGGACTTAAAATTGAACTACCTAATGGCTATTATGACCGTATTGCTCCAAGATCTGGTTTGGCTGTAAATCATTGCATTGATGATGTAGGAGGTAATAATTTAAACCTTTTTTTAATTTACACTAAATTTAATACAAAGTGTTCTTTCAGCTGGCGTTATCGATGCAAAATATACTGGAGAAATTCAAGTTGTTCTATTCAATCATTGTGATGAAGATTACTACGTTAAATCTGGAGATCGAATAGCACAACTCATCTGTGAGAGAATTTTTTATTCAACACTTGAAGAGGTAGAAAACATTAACACAACAGAACGTGGTGATAAGGACTTTGGATCTTCGGGATTTTAGAAAAAGAGACATTTAAATATTTATTAGATTTATTGTAATAATTGCCATCTTTGTAAATAAATAGAAGAAATTAAATAATCGTTTTATTAGTCCATATCTACAAGAAATTATGTTCATAAATTAGCTAGGAATAACAATAGATAGGTATAACACATAGCTGGTTTATACAGGTATATTCAGGCAAAAAGTAACATCTTAGGTTGATATAAATAGTATTAATTTCTAATGTTTTACATGCAAAATTTCATTAGCTTATCTACTTAAATTTCACCTTTCTTATCTTTTAACGTGACCTCACAATATATATTTTCGATTTAAATAATTAAAATAAAATTTACGTTCTCTCTTGACTAAAAAGCGTAAATCGTACATATATATTTTTCCATCTTTTACTATCTACGAGTAAAAGAGAGACAAAGCTATACTTAAAATAACCTAAAATTATCTCTCAGATATATTTAATACATATGAGTGATATATATATATATATATATATATATATATATATATATATATATATATATATATATCACTCATATATATATATATATATATATATATATATATATATATATATATATATATATATACACAAGAATATCAATCTATCTACATCTGTCTCTCATACACTTGGTCTTGTCCAACACGCAGTATACAGGGGGAGGCAAAACTCTGGTTTTGGCTCTGGGCTGCTGTTGCTGCTGCTGGGCTTACATACAGAATCAATACAAAATATATTTTTGGCTTTTTGATACATCCTGTACAACAAATATACACCTCTAACTCAGGTGTTACAACTGCTAATTACGTCCTCTATTCTACCTTGCATATACAGAGGGCGGCGGCACACACACATATATAAAATCCCATTCATTTACATAAATTTACACTTTTAATTACTACACTTTTTCACACCCTGTAACTACTTCAAGAGCCACCAGATTTGCGACATCATTGACATCACTTCTTTGACACTTCTTCATACTCTTCAGCCACCGTATATACAACATACATAGGGACTTTTTACACCTGTCAGGTAATATTTTGTCACTTTTTTTGTTCTTCAGTCGCTTCTTTTGGCGATTCGTGACCGATCACGGCTTCTGCGGATGGACACTGGCCATCCAGAGCAGATGACCTTGAAGCGTAACAGATCCACGTTAGTTACACTACTGGTGTCCTTTTGTATCACAATTCCAGCAACTAAGTTGACTCGTTGCATCATTTGCATTAACTGTCTGGGTTGCAGAACGTTCCGCAGGGGAGGACTACATCGACGAGTCTAGAGAATTTAGGTTCGCGCACTCCACTGAGGCAGCATGATGGGTAGGCGTATGGTATGATAATTCAAGTTCCAAAAGTTGCCTGTACTTAGTAGGTGGTGGAGCGAAGCGTTGAAGACATAACTCTGTTTCCTCGATAGCTCGACTAATTCGGATTTATTCAGATAATGAAGATATTTGGTGAGTAGCCAGACGGCTCCGAATATATGGCAGAAGGTTTTGGTGGACTAATTGAAGCTGTGCTGTTTCAGAAGGTGGTTCGGGCAATTTACGAAACAAATTTTGCAGAGCAACTCCAAAATTTAGGACACGTTCTTGAAATCCCTGAGTGCTTTTAAGAATCTCGTCTCAAAGGCTAAACTCATAGTCATAAGGTTGAAAAGCTTCTCGTAATTGTGAGGTCAAGTTATCCCAGTCGTTAAATGAACGGGTTCGATACCACAAGTGTGCATCGAGGGTGAGTAATTCGGGTGCTGCATGCAGTCAATGATCTTAAGATACACCTCTTGATAATCTTAGCTCCTCAACTCTTCCAAGAAAATTAGTAACGCTAGACTTGGCAAACATGTGTTAAGTTCCAAAGACTAATGTCGTAAAACTGAGAGGTGAAAATTCAAGATTATACAATCGGTTCGTTAGACCAATAAGGGGCATGGACTGAGGTGTCTCTAAGGGTCTCGTTGAGTTTATATTGGCTCTATTGGGGACAAATGAATCAAAAACATTCAAAGTGACTTGTGATGAGCCACACTCAGCATTAAGCAAAAGATGGTCAAGGGTTCTCAAATTTCTGCTAGAAGAATCTAAATTTTGCAACTGATCAGCAGTAGAATATACTGACGGATTCACGGCTGCCGAAACTGCACAACGTAGTAGTGAGAGAGTAGGACAGTGTCAAGTCTCTCGGGCTCTAACTGATTCAAATGTGAGAGGAAGGCTGGTTGTCTAGTTACTGGATTGGCTTGTGTCTGAGGGGTACTTTAAACTATATTCATTACAGGATGGTGAGAATTGTGCTCGATAAATAGCAAATGATCCTCAAGTCATGTCTGATATCGGGAATGCACTGGCTTGTTACAAGTGCTAAGATCTAAGTGACTTGAACTCGTAGGAGCAATAGAAGCTAAAGGGGTAGTAGAAGCTGCAATTTCACGGTCTAATAATGACTCCGTAGAATTAGCACTGCATGGGGGAAAATTAGATATTGTAGCCTGTGTATTACGAGAATTATGAAAATATAATTTTGGAGCCGGTACCGCACTATGAAAGTTTATTAAATCAAACTGGGAGTTTTGATCAACAAATGCATGATTAGTGGTTGATGAAAACGGCAAAAGTGGAGTGTTTGATGCATTTCTAGACACACTTGAATTTTTTACAATACCGGTTTTTGATGTGACAGGTGAATAAACTTTTAGGGTTTAATTTAATATTTATTAAAAAGACTATTTGATGAAAATAAAGGATTAATTTATGATGAGTATTAGCTTTATTGTTGGTATTATTGGTAAAATTATTTGTAGTTTTGTTCGTAAAATAAGAAAACTGTAACAGATTATATTAAACAGCTGTCAGCCATGAATTAGTTTGAAGTGGCAACATTCCTGGGTGCACTTTTGCCAGTTTCTGCTCTGAATTTATTCATGAGGGAGTCGTTCGTACTATATTAATATTGGTTCCTTAAAGTCATTTCATCTGTAAGGCTGGAAGTCATTTTTACTTGGTTTACAAGAATGTCTTCTTAATACAAAATGCATATATACATACATACATATATATATATAATATATATATATATATATATATATATATATATATATATATATATATATATATATATATATATATATATATATATATATATATATATATATATTAAAGTCTGGTCATCTCTGAGAATTGCAAATTCAATAAAAAAGATATAATAATAATTGTTTTAATAAGATGCATCCAGTGGTGATCTTAAACATGCCCTCCGTTAACCTTGAGGGTAATTTTTGGTTAGAATACTAGATTTACTTTTTGCGTTACCCAGAAATAACGACGTGGACATAGTAGTTTCTGTTCTTTTGGGGTGCTTTATTAGCGTAAGTCTCCTTAACTTTCACGTTCCAAGTTGCACTATCGTGCGTCTTTGCCTTTGACGACGTCACACAGGGCACGAAAATTCTAAAAAACCTAGAACATACTTTGTTAACCTATATTAAAAACGTGACTGAAAAGTGAAATAAATATGCTGTTTAAGTTACGGGTCTAATGTAAAGGTTTTAAAAAATCGATTTTTTTTTTTTGCAAATTTCGTAATTTCGTATTAAAAGTATACTGTGAAAATTTCAAATAAAAATTTAAAATATTCTTCATGTTGTAGAGCAGAGAAAAGATCGCGGTGAAAGCACCTTATTAAAAGAAAAGAAATTAAGTCATTTTAAATTTTTTTATAAAATTTGCAATTCTCAGAGATAATCTGACCTGTTTAAGTAAAATAACCTTTGAGTGGGCAGTAAGGTCACACCTGGCTTGTGACTTGAGAGCATTCTTACAAGTAATATTTTCTTCTCTCTTGATTGCTGATATCAAAAAGGGAGCTTCCAGTAAAAAAAAATTGACCTTAGAACGCACTCAACGGACTTTGTTAAAGTAAGTAAGTAAGGCAAGTATTAGTGATTTTCATAAGCTGCGCTTGTCAAAACGTGGACCTTGTTAAAGTTCCAAAAATCTTTAAGGTGGACATCAAGGTCTCATCTGACCTTTGATTTGGGTACATTTTTAAATGTAAAATTTCACTCTCTTTCGATTGCCGATGTCAAAAAAGAGGGGGTTCCATTTAAAAAGACAAAGACGACCTTGAAATAACCTTCAAGATCATCGTCAAAGGTCAAAACCAAGTCTAGATCCAAAATTTCAAGGATAACCTGAGATCCACCTTTTAAAACAAATTTTTCACGCGTATCTTTTACAACATATTTCTTATTAATTTTCTTATTAGGAAAGTTTAAAGATGGGAAACCGGTTTTGGCATAAAATTTTTGGGATGAAACTTAAAATGTAGAGATCCCATTTATCTCTTGGCGGGAATTATAACTCACTCGAATAAAAGAATTCGCCGAGCTGCACAATTTCTTATACAATAACATATGAATTAGGTTTGAGAGTAAACAATATTTTCAACATATAACGGATTTTGATTCTTGTTCAGCTGTGAATTATTTTTTTAGTGAAAATGTCACGGGGAAAAAAATGTTAACCATTTGTTTAAGTGAAAATCAAGGTAGATAAATTAAATATTTTTTTAATCATTTTGTTGATATTTACATCAAACAGCGTCTATATCGATATTGGTTATTGCAGCTAAAGTTATAAACATTTACTTTCAGGTGACAAAAAATATGAATTTAATGAAGAAGAAACTAATGGTCCCTGGTTACCTTACCAAATATGGCCTAAAAATGAAAATTTAGTAAGTTAAAAATGTATATATATATATATATATATATATATATATATATATATATATATATATATATATATATATATATATATATATATATATATATATTGAGGCTGAGAAAGAGTTTTTCAAGCATTTTAAAAGAATAGTAACAATTGGACAAGACGGTAGAGCAGCTCGTATTTTTTTTCCAAAAATATTCAAAAATACATCGAAATAATGCTTGTGGTAAGAATAAATACTTACTGGCAAAGAATCTAAATGAACTAACGGATCCAGAATAATAAGAAATCATGCCGTTTCTCGCGGGGAATAAAATAAGATACACCCGTGACGGGTTTTACATGTAATCAATTATTATTCTGATTTTTGACATTTTAACATAGATATTTTTTATTCGTCAGTAATCATCTAATAATGTTAGTTTTTACTAGAAAGTTTTTTAAGTTTTTGATACGATAAGAAATTGAAGAACAGAATTAATTTAGAAAAGTTTGTTGTTTATTCTTGAATTTGTATATATAGTTGATTTTATACTGTTCATATACAGTCTTAAATTTTATATAATATTAACTAATCAAAATATTTATTATAAATATTTTACTTATTTACTACTCATTTTTGTAAAAAAATTACAAACTAAATTTTTCGATTACTGAAAACCATCTCTTAAACATTAGAGATAGTTAAGTTACATTTAAAGTTGAAAAGCAAAAAATTGATGTTCAGCTATGGGCTCTTAAGTTGACGAGCCAAGTATCTTAATAGAAAAAAGACGTAGAAAAAACATATAATTCCAAGGAAGCGAAAAAAGGTATATTTTACTTATTTATGCAAAGTGTAATAATATTAATATTTCAACAACATCTTTCCCTATTCTTTAAAGTAAGAGGCCCATACAGTGTTCCAAAACTTGTTTTACAAGAGTTTTGAGTCTCCATGAGTAAATTCTTACACTTTTAATGATTAATCTACTTATCGCATTTTGAGCTGTAGTCACAATACTATCCAAAATCACAAATAATCACTACATTTTAATGCATAAAAAACAACGGGTGTATTAAAATTCAAGAAAGAAAAAGGCACTATGCTTCAGAGGAATGTATATGACCTTTCATACTACCGCATGTTTTTTCGATTTAGATGCAAATTCTATAATATGTTTTAGATTACTCCCCGTAATTCATAATAAAAAGTAATTTTAGAAGTTGCCATTTCAAATAGATTAAAATTTAAGGAAGTTCGGTAGTTTCATGCGGGGGTTGACGAAAAAGGGGAGTTCCTATATTTTATTATGGGGAGGTATCACTTGAGAAAAATATATCATAGAAGATTAAAAACGTATAATTCAAATAAAATAGTTGTACAATATTATTTAAATGTTATGGAAATAGTTTTTGAAACTTATCGAAGAGAGTGAACAAATTATTATATTGAATATTTATTATAAATAATCACCGAAAATACTACAAGAAGTTTGTCAACGTCGCTTTATGTAGAGCACTTTTTCGAATGCTGGTAAGCATGTATATCGTGTATAAACACCGTGTCCTCTGGCTATAGCACTAATGGTATTACATTAAGAATATACACAGTATATCTTACACTGTTGCATTATAGTATAGTAGCGTGTTTCCACCTCGTAATTATAACCTCAAAAGTATATATGTTTATTAATAATTAAATTTCAAGTAATTTCAGTGTCAAAAATATCTGAGAGTAAGATATAAAGGACGACTTGCCAAAAAAAAGTGCTTCATGTACTCAATTGGAGATCTGAAAACATCAAAAAGTATGCAAATAAAAAAGTGCCTCAGATGCATCTTAAAGTTGTATGCCAACTCCAAACATTAATGACAACAGAACTGTTAATATAAAACACCTGGCAAAACAAATCGAATGTGTGGAGTGTAAAAAGCGTTTATTAATGCAAAATGTTGAAGGCGAAACAAGAAGAGGCTTCTATGGTTCATATGTGTTGCGGTGGTTGTCTCTCGATTAACCGAATGAAAAATGTTGAATAGTTTGAGAACCCATCGACTAACAGCAAAGTATCTGTAACAAACTCTAAACACTTAGTAAATATAAATTATTCTCATTTATAAAAAAACGTTAGTTGGAACTAAAAATAAAATAAAACATTTATATATTCTTATAAAATTCTCATTTTTTTTTATCAGACTCCACATCTTATGATAATAATTATAGTTCTAAATGAATATTTTGTATAGGATCTATTCACGCTGGGTTTGGTGAGACACAAATGAATAAATTTTTGACATCTATGCATATTCTGGCAATGCAATCTGCAGTTTTCAAGACTCATGAAAGGATCATAGGCCCAATAATTGAATACGTTGTCAAAGATTGTTCAGAAGCAGCAGAAATGGAGCGGACCTTAACATCGAAAAATATTGAGAAGTTGAGAAACATGTTGTAAGTATTGGGTTTAAATTTATATTGGGGAATTCACAAGAAGAATTCATCATCATTCATATAATTATTACTACGCCAATGTGGAATATGAAATCCAATAAGACATCAAATTGAGCCTATAAAATGTGTCTGTCAAATAATGAAATGAAATTGTACATATGCACTTCAATAAGTTATTTCAAATTCATATGTATATTTTTTATCAATTGTTTATTATTTGTATACAAGTTTTGAAATATTTGTCGTTTTGATTCTTTTGCAGACTTACCGAATTTCAAGACAGTTATTTAATTATTAATGTTGATGGAATGTCAAGTGGTGAGCAAAGGCCAATACTTAGAGTGTTTGCGTCGTATGATATGGGATGGGAAAAGTTTAAAATTACTGCACCAAAAATAGAAAATGTAGATTCTGTGATTCTGAATTGCGAATTGGAAAGGCTATACCACATGACTGCAAATTAAATTTCACTGGATCTGCGAAAGCAACGGATGCTGTTGGAGCAGTAGACCTTCTTAAAAGCAGCATTTTTAAAGAGGCATACAATAAAGTTGATGTATTCATTGGTGATAATAGCTGCATAGCAGCCATCCAAAAAGTTACAAAACATGAACAATCTGACACGAACCACTCAACAAAAAGCATTGGTAATATTCTACACGTAATGCATAAAAATAAATCATCGGATCCTGATGATGAGTTAACAATAAAATAATAAAGCATATTTAAGGCTGCTTTACATCGCTGTACACCAAAATCTGGGTAACACACAAAGATTGAAAGCTACTATCGAAAATATTCCAAGCCCTTCCATAAGTGTGGTGACTGGTGCAAAAATGATCATGAAGATAAAGAGAATATAACGTTTATCATACTCCATAATTCAGTTTTATCCGAACAAGTAAACACATTTTTCTCCCAACTTGCTCTCAGCGGTGAGAAATTTGTCATTGCTGCAAGTAGTCAACCAATTCAATGTGCAGTAAAGCACCGAAACGAATTTTTTATTCAACGTTAGACCCATCCGATTTCAGATATGCACCAACAAACTGTGAGATGGATTATCTTCATCGAGTTATCGGAGAGCCGAAATGCCTTGTAGTACAAATTTAGCAACTTACACTGAAAAATCTGATGAAAGAGCATTGAGGAGAAAAGAAAAATCTAGTCATCTAGAGTCCAAGAAGAAGAGTTTAGAGCAAGAGGCTTAAAATTACAGCTAAGAAACAGAAAAAAAAACTAAAAAGTTACATACCAAAGCAATATAGGCTTATTAGAAAATTCAACAGTCAACGATAGGACTTATTTCAGTATTTCACCAAATGATACTGTCAATTATGGAACGGATGAATTTGACATAGTATTTTTGATTTAGATGCAGCTAGATTTAAACTAACTGATGAAATACTGCAAGTTGCTACGAAATGTGGTAAATTAAGATTCAGCTCTTTTGTTACTCCTACTCCTGCTGCAACAAAAGCCAATGGGTTAAGTGCTGTGCTTAAGAAATTGTTCCAGAATGGCAATGAGTTCCACTCTCTCCCTGTTCGGTTAATAATAAACAATCTGTAAATACTTTCTTCAAAAGCTGCAAAGCACATAATGCTTTTTTGATTCAACTTACCTCATTTATGTACTGCAGAAAATAAATCTTCTAGATTTGAAAAATGTTTTGAGGGATTTAGCGATTTATGGACATTATTCAAGAAAAAGTTTCCCAAAAAAGAAAGTGGATATAAATTTAACAACATTAGCCTCTAAACGTATTCATCTAGTTGGCAAAGGTGCTCATGATACGAGATTTGATGTAGATTTATTAGAAAAACTGACTATTATTTTTTTAGATGTGGAGGATATTATTGATAGTAAAAAATCAATTTGCCAAATTGTCTTGATATGCAAAATACTGAAAAAATCAAAGAAATAGTTCTTGACTTATGAACCAATGAAGTCAATTATAAGTATATATGCAATAGAGATTAGCGAGTCATGATATTACCTATGGAATGATTGTAGAAACTTTCAAATTGAAAGGACTTGATGAAACAGTATTCTTGTCGAAAGGGGTTGAAGATGGAAATTCTGATACTATTAATACAATAAAAATAATATATTAAATTATTTGGAAACATTGTTGACGAGTGTTGTCTGAAGAACTATATGTATAAGTATATTAAGTCATTTATTTTGTTAATTGAGGTTGATACTTTATTTGTATGAAAGAAACATATTATTTAATTAAGTTAAATATTTATAATGTCAGTTGTTTTTATTTCTATTTAATGAAAACTTTTCAAGTTCAAAACCTAATATAATTTTTACGCTATATACATATACAAATATTAACATAAATTTATGAGCTAATATTCAATTAAATATAGTTTGATTGTCACAGTACACACATAATTTTTATAACACTCGAGATTAATTTCTATGAAAACGTTAGATTCAATATAGTTTACCTGATACCGTATACACACAGTAAATACCAAAAATTCCCATTGACACTAAATAGCCAAATTTTAACAGTTGCACTGCAAAGATCGATTCAGTAAGCTACCAGCACCTAGTAAGTATCATATGCACTTAGTTATTACATTTTGCTTATCATTTGCAGAAGTAAACCGTATAGAGCATCAATTGAACTCCAAAGTTTATATTAGAAGTAATAACATACGATTGTATAATATGTTATGTATCTATAACCGGCACACTGAACTAATAAGTGTACATCTCTATACTTACATATATATGTGCGTGCGTCTTACTACCGATCTGGAGCACGTAAATATGGAAAATATTCAATTCAAATCACAAAACCAGAAAATCTTGGAATGTGTGGAGAAAAGCGCAGCGAGCAAACCACCTAATTTTACTTTGACACAGGCAGAAAGGTATAAACAACTAGATAATGAAATACGAAGATATAAAGATGAAAATATTTACTTGAAGCTACAGATCAACGGTAAGGAGAAACTGGAAGTGGAAAATTCATATTTAAAAGATTTTCTCTCAGAAACAAGAGACAAAAACGATATACTCAGGGGAAACACCCGTCTTTCACTTGAAAAAATCCAACAAAAACAAAGGAATAGAGGAATATATGGAAGCTCCCCAACAAGAAAAAGTCACTTAAATGAAAACTACATAAAAACCAACAACAGAATTGAAAGCGAATCCTCTGGTAATAATTTAATCAACGGAGAAGCTCAACATCATTAATATATAAACAAGCAAACTCAGGAAGTGAAAGTGTCTAATCAGGAAAATACATAACAGTAATAATACCATAAATTCCAATACAAATCCCCTCCGTCCCAGAAAATACAGCGAAGCGAAGGTGAATTTGCAGCAGTCAACTCGACAATATTTTTAACAACACTGACCTGGAGCACGAGTGTGATATTTATGTTGCTCACTTCTCTGATCATAAAGGACATATTCTATCATTTTCGTACGAAAAACCTATTATCCCAATAAATTTGTTAAAAAACGTTTTTTTACACCGAATAATATAATAACTTCATAAGTTCTTTAAGGGGGGGGAACTGGAATGATGTTCTGACTTCAAGAGACAAATGAGAAATATCAAATATTTTATAATGTACTGTACTACCATTTCAATAAATCATTTCCACTGTGCAGTTCAAAGCGAAAAAATATAGAAAAAATCTTACATAAATAATGAAAGAAATAACTATGCCAAGTATATAAAGGATCTTTACGTGTGGTCACAAATTACCAAAGATGAAAAGCTACACAGGCAGTACAAGATACATAGAAAAGAATAGCGTAAATATCTTAAAGAACTTGGAATGGCCACGAATGAAAACAAAATTTTAAACTTTAGCAATAAAACTAAAACTGCCTGGAGTATTTTTGCCCAAGAAACTAATCGAGTACGGACTTGTCAAGACATTAGAGTGCTTCACAATCAAAGTGTTGTCGATGACCCACAAATGATTGTTGATTTATGGATAGCTTCGATATCCCTACTGTCATTCCTTTGGGTGGGAAATTCCTCCCCGATCCAGTTGCTCCAACTATTTTCTGGAATCCTGTGGATAGCCCGGAAATCTTTAGGGTAATTATGCCAAATAAGTTTTCGGTGGAGCTGGATGAGATACCAACAAAAATTCTCAAACACTCAGCCGAGTTTGTTGCTGAACCCATAGCGAACATTATAAATGTATGTTTTCAAACAGGTGTTTTTCCAGACGCAATTAAGGCACCAAAATAGTACCCATTCATAAAAAGGGAGACAAGCTAAACATGGCAAGCTACAGACCTGTGTCTCTTCTGTCCTCCTTATCAAAGGTCTTTGAGAGAGTAAGATATACTCGTTTCATAACTTTTTTGCATAATTTTAACATTATCGCAGACCAGCAGTATGGCTTCAGACCTAATAGGTCTACTCAACTTGCTGTATTTAAAATAATTTCCTATATTATATAGATAATGTTGATACTAACAAGAAGGTTGCGGGGGTCTCTTTGATCTGTCAATGGCCTTTGACACAATATATCATAAACTCTTGATTCGAAAACTCTCACACTACGATATAAGAGGACTGTGTGTTTCTTTGTTGGAGTCCTACTTGAAGGGAAGAAAGCAGGTAGTGTGCATCACAAAGGACCAAGATAAGTATTTTTCCAAACCAGTTTATACGACCCAGGGTGTTCCGCAGGAATTGATGCTGAATTGTGAGAAGACTGGTCTGGTGTCGTTCCGAAAGAGTTGTCAGTGCTCAGAGTTTGTCTATGTGAGCTTACAGGGAAAGACGATTCCGGTGGCTGAGTGTTTTGGAACTCTGGGTGTTTCCTTGGGGGCTAACCCTAGTTGAGAGCGGCATGTTGCGGTTCTTCAGCCGAGACTTAATAGCGTTTATGCTTTAGTACGTCGATTGAGGGGATCACTGATTGTGGAATCACTGCGACAGTTTTATTCTGCAGAAGTGCAATCAATAATATCTTTAGCGTGATGTTTTGGGAATCATCTTCGACAACCCAACAAGTTTTTATTACACAAAATAGAATTATCCGAATTATGCTGAAGTTGCACCCTAAAAAATGATGTAAACCTCTTTTTAAACCTCTGAATATCATCAGAATCAGAAAAGGCACATTTTTTACATACGATAAGGTAAATATCGATGTAAGTTACATAAGGAAATTGTCAAAAAAAAACTCTATAAAACTTAAAAATATATAAAAAAAATTTGGTACCATCTTAATTTAATGTTGAAACTGGGCCCGTACTGGTGCGGGATATTTGGAGTTTCTTCAAGATGTCCTCACTCCTACACTATAATTTTGTATCCAGACCCATAAGAACCCGATATATTCCAACTTGACCCTTTTTTTCAACTAGATGGAGCGCCGCTCACTACGCTATCCTTGTCCGTCCTTATTTAGATGATATTTTTCCGAATCGTTGAATAGGTAGAAGAGGGATACTTGAGTGACCAGCCAGATTATTATCCCTGTCCGTCCTTATTTAGATGATATTTTTCCAAATCGTCGAATAGGCAGAAGAGGGATAATTGAGTGACCAACCAGATCACCAGATTTGACCCTCTTGATTATATCCTATGGGATACTTAAAAACTAAAGTTTACTTGACCCATCCCGACAATTTGGAAATCCTAAAAGTGCGAATACGCCAAGAAGTACGAAACATAACAGAAGATATCAACGTCAATGTTCAAAAATAATTTATTCATCGAGTTGGCTATTGTCTGATTGTTACCAAGGCCCAGTTTGAACATTTAATTTAGACGGTACCAATTTTTTTTATATTTCAAAGTTTCACAGCAATTTTTCTTGAAAATTTCCTTTCGTAACCAATATCGATATTAACTTTGTCGTATGTGAAAAAAGTGCCCTTTCTGATTTTAAAATAAAAAATTGTTTTACAATTAAAAAAATATCGATGACGTCATGGCTCCATCTTGAGATAAGCTGTATATTTCGGTATCACGTAAAAAAACTCCAAACTAAAAATAAAATTCAACGTGTCCGAGTGTGCATTACACACATACCCCCATATATATATATATATATATATATATATATATATATATATATATATATATATATATGTATATTATTTTTTGTTATTTTCTTGAGATTAGGTTCACATTTAAAAAGCGTTTTCCATGGCTTTGATATTTTGTTCTTTATTTAGAACATCTTCAAAAACAATCGTCTAAAATTTAAAACGAATTATGAATATAATATAAATACAACTATTACACACACTTAAATTTCTACATTTATATTAATAACATTTAAAACAATAATAAAAAAACTGATTATTATGGATTCTTTTTAGTAAATTTTAAGCACCTTGAGATTTCGTCAAAACTATTACTAATATCAACAAACCACCGACATTTTATATATGCGGACATGATGAACAAAAAATTAAAGGAATTTATTTTTGCGTTTAAGGAGATATATACATTTTCGATCTTATTAAGGGAATATACTGCGTCTAAATTATATTGTAGACTCTTAAAAATGACTAGGTATAGCTGACAATTTTTTTTTAGTTAGTGCATTTAGGATACCCAAATTAAGTATTTTTTGTTAGGAAAGCTAAAACGCCACTTTCTTTAGTGACTTTTAGAATAAAATATTGTTTAGGCAGCTAAAGGAAAAAGTTATGAATGTTTTAGTTACGAGAACTAAAATATTTCATTCATTTCAGATTTTTCTCAAAAATAGCATATTTAAAACCTTTAGCAAGTGTCATAAAAAGTTGTTACAACTAGTAATAATGTTATTTACAAATAAAAAATTCAAAATAAGTCAATACAAGTTATTTTATAGTATTCCCTGCTAATTTTCTGTTGAAAGCATTGTGGGTGGGAATGCGATTTCGAGTCGAGGTCAACTACTTGATTCGTGCTCCAAACGCCTAGTTATGTTTTGCCTTCTTTTTTTGAAGTGAGGAGAAAAAAATGAATATTGTTTTAAAACCGGTACGCCTGTCGAGTTTTAACTCGAACTTCCTTTGAGACGAAAGACAAGAAGCCATTTATTTCTGCAAGGTATGAATTGATTTTGTGTTACCAATTGTGTTTTCTTTATAATTGTGTGGGAATACTGGAAATTGTGATTCTTATTACTCTTAACAGGTAAGTAAATATTTTAACATTGCATAATATCGGTACTTAAACTTGTCCAAACTAAAATTAGCAATTTTATAAATAAAATTAGAATATTGTCGTTGCGAATATCAATGTCGGCCATGTTTAACACTTAGAAATTATTTCGAAACGATCTTTGGATAAAGGATATGTAGATGAAAATGTATTTCTCGTTACTAATTGCACAGAAGGGTAAAATACAATACTTAAAAGTGTCCAAACCAAATTTAACAATTTTATAAATAATATTAGTAGGATATTGTTGAGAATATCAGTGTCGGATATTTTTAACAATTAGAAAACATTTCAAAAAGGCCTTTAGAGATAGTATGTTTAAAAAATTAAAATGTAACTCTCGTTACTAATTACACAGAACTGTAAAATTCATAATAAAAAATATAAATTTGATAATATACAATACGTGTGTATGTATGTATAAGTTGTATATAAATTTATAAATATGCATATTTCACCCTTTGGCTATATTTGAAAATTTCTAAAAACACCAGGGTCACCCAGATGACTTTTATGTCTGAATTTGATACACCCTGGCTTTTTAAAATTCTACGACCTTTTTTTATTAGGGTATGTTTATACGGATTTATATATTTTTTCTTCGTTATTAAATACAATTTGGTAAGGGTAGGGTTCTTGGGAATAGAACAGAACGTGTTAAATTTGGTAATAATTCGGATTGAGTGAAATCTAGGAAAACGAACATAACAGACCTCGACATATTTAATATAGATAGAATTTGATAGAGCTACTGTAAATATGAACTTAATAACCTTAAATTTAGTCTATTACTTTTTGTAGATTGTGCAGAGGACGACAGCGTAAAAGAGGCATTTCAGGGGCTGAAACATAACATAATACCTTTTCAGTAGGATGAAAAATGCTGGAAGCAACAACAGCAAAAAGAAGAATTTTATTAAGAAATACACCAATTCGTTACTAAATCCATAATCTTCCCTATTTTGCATACCAATGCTGAATATTAATGGTAAGCCCGACAGAGTTTTAAAATTCTAGTTAAAATTTGTGAATAAGTTCTTAAAAGAAATTTTCTTTTGTATATTTGACAAGCATTTTGATGTAAACTTCTTGCTACTCACATGTTGTTGTAAAAGTTGAGAGACCTACAAAGAACACAATTGTTTTATATTTGAAATGGAATCTCTTTATTTATTAAATTATTGCATAAGCCAAAGCTAATAGTATAGATAAAACTGTAGCAAAATTACTCACTGAATTTGAAGGTGATATCAGTGAAGGTAAATTTTTGTTGCTATTTGAAGTGTTATCAGATTTGTTAATTAGATACATGAATTATTTTTCGGAATGAAAAGAAAAATAGAATACTGTGTTTGTTAGCATATTTACTAATACAAATATCAGTGTCGAGACAATGGAAACCATCCAAGGTAGAAATGGAGGAAGCATTTTTCATGCATGTGAAGGTATCATTTTAAATAAATATTAGTATTTTTAGGATGCAGGACCCCAAAACATTTTTGTCACATTAATATTTCATAGCACAGAAAGGAACGAATTTGGAAACCATATAATTTTTAATGCTCTGTTGGTTTCATTAAGACACGTGAAAACTAAAGGTGTAGTTATTGAAAGAGAAAATGGTCCAATAACAGTATATTTGAATTTACCTATAATAAATGGAGAGAACTTAGGAGTACAGGTTTTTGCTGCACATTTTGTATCACTCCAAAAACAATGCAGGAAGATTAGATAGAATTAATAAACAGTGGCATTCGCCTAGAGAGCACATATATGGATCATGTAGAGAAAAAAATAATTTAATGTTAAAGAAAATTGTATATGGAATGACCTAAAGAGTTTTCACATTTATAAAAATCATTCGGTGAACCTTTGCAAACTCAGAATTCTAGAATATGGTATTTTCAGTATGATAATCACAACAAAAATAAACCACTTGCTGTAAAAAAGGATTACTTACAAAACGAAGCAATTATATTTTCAGCACCAGAAATGTTGTGTTTGGTAAATAATTTTAGATATTTCGTGGGCGATTTTGTTTCAGGAAATAATATCTTATGGAAATTTTAACTCTATACTCGAAATAACAGAAATTTTAACTGTCTCTGAAATTAGTTTATCCCAAATTGTTAATTTGAAGTAGTTGATTACAAATCATTTACAGATGTATCCCTCTTTATTTCCTGGTAGAACTCTGAAGTCAAAATACCATCTGCTATTACATTACCCAGATATAATCAGTAAAACAGGCCATGTATCAAAAACCCACTGCCTCCGTTTTGAAGGTAAACAAAAACTATAAAAAAAAATTGCTAACAGTGTTGAAACCAAAAAAACTATACCACTTACTTTGGCTAAGTGGTTACAATTGTAATTTGCTTGATCACAAGTAGGTTTGGAAGAGAAAAGAGTTTAGAAAAGAAGTATCTTTTGATTCCGGCTTTGAACTCTACAGTTCTAATCATGAATTTGATAAAGAAAGAATTATAAAAACATGTTTTGATGAAAAGAAATGGTAAGGCCGAGCTGTAGATCCAGAGAAATAACGTGCATTAAAAAAGCTTAAATGCAAAGATTAAGAATGCACTTTAGCTCTATATTTTAAAATAATTTTCGCATATAAGGGGTGAATTAAAAATTTGCATAGATAAGAAGTTATCTTTTTAAAAGTAGTTCCCTATTGTTTGATTGATATGTCTCTGTCAAAATTTCCACTGTATTGAAATTTTTTCCTTTATATTATGTTACACTTTTTAGGTTGACTAGTTCAAGTAAATTTTTATAAGATAAAAAGTTTATATGAATATATCGTGTAAAATTATAAGTATTAGTTCTGTCTTTCCTGGTTGTTGTATTATTAATAACTAAAAAAGTATTTTGGTGATGTCTCCAAGAATTTAGCAATTACGTCATAAAGATAAATCAGAGTTTAGAATTTTCGTTTAAGGACATGTACATAAATTAATCTTTTATTTGGTTTAATCTACTTTTTTATAAATCTAACTCACCCTATGTGCGGTTTTCTAATAAGAATATTATTTAAATGAAAACAAGCAATCTGTAGAATATATTTGTTTATTTATATTAATTTTCTAAAAGCTGTTGCTTGTCTGATTATAAAGGAGTTGTTCATTTTACTTTTTTTATTAATAGGTTGTTATAAGTTTTAGTTCTTTAATAAAAAATATAAAATAATAATACGATTTTTATTTCTTTGTGAACAAAATTTCTCCCAGAATTACCAAGACTTCTTTAACACTATACAATGCTTTCATTGTTTATAGTTAAGTTGCAAGCAAACAAAATATTTTAAATTTTATTGCATTTTACATTTCACAGTATAGTTTGAGAGCTCGTTGATGCAACTTGAATTATTTTGAGAAGTTGTCAAAGTTGTGACAATAAAGAGATTTTGTAATAATAGAGTGTGTTCAGTAATACAGTGTGTGTTCAAAAATCGGCCGTCCGGAACAAATTGGTGTCGGAAGTGGATCAAATCCAGAAGAGGTTAGTTTAGGTTATAAAATTAGAAAAAAGTAAACTGAAAGCGTATGCCAGTGGAAACTAGAAAATAGAAGGCGAAAATGGAAGAACCACTTCAAACTAGCTTATGCTAGATTCTGATAATGAAGACATGAAGAAAAGCCAAGAAGAGATGAAAGAAGATATGACGAAAAATCAAGATGATACGAAACAAGAATTAAAGACAATTCAAGAGGGTATGGCAAAAAAATCTAGATGATATCAAACAAGAATTGCTAAGATGATATGAAACAGGAATTAAAGACAAGCCAAGATGATATGAGATAACAATCGATGACACTGAAAACAAGCCAAGAAAACATGAACCAAGAATTGAAAGAAGACATTAAGAAAAATCAAGAAAGTATAAAACAAGAACTAAAAACAAGCCTGGAGGACATGAAACAGGAACTTAAGACAAGTCAAGAAAATATGAAACAAGAACTGAGAGAAGACATTAGAAAAAATCAAGAAGAAATGAAGAGCATAGAACAAGAAATGCAACAGAGGATTACCAAAATTAGAGAAGACGTACATGGAGAAGTACAACATGAGGTGACGGGAATCCACAAACAGATTCAACAATTACATTTGCAAATGGAGAAGGTAGCCAGCACAAGTATAATAAAGGTAGATAGTATTCCTGCAACTACTGTGATAAAGCCACCTTACCTTCGACGGCAAAGTACCTTGGCTTACCTATGTCCGTCAATTCGAAACCGTTGCCACCGGCAATAACTGCAGTACACCTGAGATGGCACGTGCTCGTGTTTTAGCACTACAAGGTGAAGCTATGGAGGTTCCACGTAACATTCCTGAATAAAAACAGAATGATAACGAATTTATTGTTACTTTTCTGGAGATGCGCTATGAGGAAGCCCACCTCCTAGAAGTTTATCAGACCTCAAGGAACCAAGGAAGAATTATAAGAAGAGTCAATATTTCCCGGGATGATCGCAAGACCAACGAGGAATTCTTCATGAAGTTAATGAGGGAAATGCAGGCATTTTTCAACAAAGAAGTAGCACATGACAACAAAAACACAATCTTCCACAGCAGAAATAGAATTCATTGTTGGAAGTGTGGCCAAGAAGGGCATGTACAAATCCGCTTAAAGGGGCGAAAGCTGGCTAGGTGCTACCAAGCCCCACCAACAATAACAATGAAGGTATCCCGGCTGCAAAACAATGGTTCCAGCTTGGTAGTACCCGGAAAGGTATGCGATCGGGTATGTGAAATGGTATTAGATACTCGTTCTACTCACACCATTGTAAAGCCGAACATTGTGGCTCAATGTAAAATTGGTCTTCCGGAAAAGCATTATGTCCTGCAAACCGCCAATCGTGAAGTAATATCTGGGAAGATGGAGTAGTTTTGGTTGAACCAATGTAGTTTAGCATTGAATAAATACTGGAGAAGCAACTCCAAGGAGAATACCATAAGTAAAACATGACGAGGTAGACAATATGCTTAAAGACATGCAGAATCAAGGCACCATAGAATCCTCCCAAAGTCCCTGGCCATCCTCAGTTGTACTAGTTAAGATGAAAGATGGCTCAACTAGATTCTGTGTTGACTTCAAAAGGCTTAATGACGTCACAAAGAAAGACAGTTTTCCTTTACTTTTTATTGATGATACGCTAGACACATTAACTGGGTCAAAATGGTTTTCTACATTGGACTTAAAAAGTTGCCATTGGCAAGTACAGCTTCATCCAGGGGATAAAGAAAAGTCCGTCTTTTCTACTGGAATGGGGCTATGGCAATTTAATGATATGCCATTTATTATGCAATGCTCCAGCCACTTTTGAACGTTTAATGGAACGAATTTTACATGGACTAACGTGGAAAACATGTCTAGTCTACCTAGATAAAATCATAATTCTGGGAAAAACCTTTGACGATCATTGGAAAAATGTCGAAGATGTATTTCAAAAAATAAGAAGTGCACAATTACACCTCAGTCCGAAGAAATGTCAATTTTTCCAGAAAGAAGTGAAATACCTGGAACATATAATCACAGAAGCTGGTGTACGAACTGATCTAGAGAAGACAGAAGCCATTCAAGGTTGGCCAATACCGAAAAATAAGCATGAACTAAGAAGTTTTCTCTGTACTTACTATAGATTATTCATAAAAGGAATCGCCGATATTCTAAGACCTTTTTATCGATTGACTAAAAAAAGCAACAACATTGTAATCCTCCAACGATTTCTATGCTTTTTGGATTGGGATTCCAAAATCATCTCCAAAGAACAATAAGAAGATCTAGATCTTAACCCTATCATTAAGTTAAAGAATAATAATTCAAATCGACCCACTTTTCAAGAAATATCGTCAGAAACTCAAAAAATGAAAGGTTACTCGGCCTTATGGGATTCCTTTATTATGCACGATGGTGTTTTAAAAAGAGTTTGGGAGAGCTTTGATGGCAAATACTACAAATACCAGACTATTTTACCCATCAAAAGAATTCCACAATTACTGCAAGCTTTACGTAATGGTGCAGATGGCGGACACTTAGGGATTATGAAAACTCTACTCTATTCTATTGGCTGGGGAGCCGCGCAGATGAAAAAAATTGGTACAAAACCTGTACCGACTCTGCTGCCAGTGAAGGACCGAGGACCCATAGCTATGATAAAATGAAGCAGTACCATGTAGGAGTACCTTTTGAAATAATTGCTATAGATATAGCAGGACCATTTCCTATTAGTAAATACGGGAATCGCTATATTTTGGTAGCTATGAATTACTTCAGTAAATGGCCAGAAGTATGTGCGATACTAAATCAAGAAGCCACCACCGTTGCCGAAATATTGTTTGAACAGTAGATTTGTAGATTTGGGGTGCTAGGAGAAATACATTCTGATCAAGGCAGAAACTTTGAATCCGAAGTTTTTAAGAACCTTTGCAAGCTTCTGAAAATCCACAAAACTAGAACAACACCCCTACATCCACAGTCAGATGGAATGGTTAAGAGATCAGAATACAAGTAAATGAACAACAAATAACTAGGATAAATGCATTCAGCCATTTTTACTAGTCTATCGTCCAGCCATTCACGAAACCACTGGAAAAACACCCGCTAGCATAATTTTTGGAAAAGAATTACGTCTTCCATTCAATTTGCTTACTTGATGTCCACCCGATTTTGAAAGAACTTGGGAAGGCTACACCAACCAACTTAGTAAGCAGCTTACACGAAGAAGTCCGTCAAAAATTACAAATAGAAAGCGACAGAATGAAGACCCGCTATGACCTCAAAGCCAATACTGGTGAATTCATGGTTGGTGAAAAAGTTTGGTTGTACAATCCGAAAAGAACCAAAGGGCGTTCACCAAAGCTTGAAAAGTCATGGGAAGGTAGTGACCCGACTAAACGATCTGGTGTATCGAATTCAGAAAAGCCCTCATGCGAAGATGAAAGTCGTGCATTTTAACAGACTGGCCCATTATCGAGATCAAGAGAGTTGATCGGGACGATCAAGGCTTGGAAGGGGGCAATGTAACGAACTTTATAGCGTTTTACATTTCACAGTATAGTCTGAGAGCTCATCAATGCAACTTGAATTATTTTGATAAGTTCTGACACTAAAGAGATTTTGAAATAATAGAGTGTGTTCAGTAATAGAATGTGTATTCAGAACCGAAGACAGGTTAGCAACGGCCTTTGGCAACGCTGTCGATTTCCACCATTGGTGCATAATTAAATGTACGAAAACTAAATGTCTTAATAAAATAAATAAATTTATTTGCATTTTGGAAGATAAATATGGGAAGCATTTATATAAAATCACTTGCGCGTCTGTCTGTATGTTTCTATTAAAAATTTGTTAACACACATTTCACACATATCCACAAGTGTGATTGAGCTCAAATTTTGCAGGTATGTATAGTCCCGATGACAATACAATAATATAAGTGCGTCTGTCCGTCTGTCTGTCTGTATGTAATAATATTTTGTTATATATTTTAAACAAACTCGACCGATTGGGCTGGAGAATGCTACGACATTTCAGTGTGTCTGTAAGATACATTTCACTCACCCCCATGGCGAATCTGTATATAATACACAAATACGATAGAGCTGATAATTTTATGGTATTCGTAGTCCCGTTAACAATGCAATATTTTGATACTCCACATGTTCATTTTTGTGACGAAAACAAAACTTTGAATCAAAAATAAATTAAGGAGATGATTCAAAGTCAAGAAATACAAATAATTTTTGGAGCAGCGAAAAAAATCATAATTTCATTTAAAGAAGAGTATCGTTGCTGGGAATTTTATTAGTTACTATGAATTTTCAGCTATTTTTGTTATAAAATAGCAAAGGTTGACATAAACAAATTTAGAAAAAGATCTAAATTTAAGAAATACAAAAAATATGCAGGAGCGACGATGGAAAAATCATTGTATAATATAAAAGCAGAGCGTTGCTGGGAGTTTTAATACTTCAAAAAGAAGATACTATGTGCCTCAAGATATCCATGTTATAATATAGCAAAAACCGGCATAAACAATTTAAGGACGGGGATCCAAATTTAAGAAATACACAAAATATATAGAAGCGACGATGAAAAAATCATTGTATAATGTAAAAAGTGAGCGTTGCTGGGAGTTTTATTACTTAAAAGGGGAGATACTATGTTCTTTAAACTAATTTATTCATAAAGTAGAAAAGGTCGACATAAAGACAATCAGAAAGGGGATTCAAATTTAAGAAATACAAGAAATATGTTGGCGCGACGATGAAAAAATCATCGTATAATGTAAAAGGACAGCGTTGCTGGGAGTTTTATTACTTCAAAAAGAAGATAATATGCGCCTCAAGATATCCATGTTATTATATAGCAAAAGCTGGCATAAACAATTTAAGGACGGGGGCCCAAATTTAAGAAATACAAAAAATATCTAGAAGCGACGATGAAAAAATCATTGTATAATGTAAAAAGTGAGCGTTGCTGGAAGTTTTATTACTTAAAAGGGGAGATACTATATTCCTTAAACTAATTTAGTCATAAAGTAAAAAAGGACGACATAAAGACAATCAGAAAGAGGATTCAAATTTAAGAAATACAAGAAAAATGTTGGCGCGACGATGGACAGCGTTGCTGGGAGTTTTATTACTTCAAAAAGAAAATACTATGTGTTTCAAGATATCCACGTTATAATATAGCAAAAGCCGGCATAAAAAAATTCAGAAAGAAGTACCAAATTTAAGAAATACAAAAAATATATAGAAGCGACGATGGAAAAATAATTGTATAATTAAAAAACAGAGCGTTGCTGGGAGTTTTATTACTTAAAAAGGGAGATACTATGTTCCTTAAACTAATTTAGTCATAAAGTAAAAAAGGCCGACATAAAGACAATCAGAAAGGGGATTCAAATTTAAGAAATACAAGAAATATTTTGGCGCGACGATGAAAAAATAATCGAATAATGTAAAAGGACAGCGTTGCTGGGAGTTTTATTACTTCAAAAAGAAGAAACTATGTGCCTCAAGATATCCATGTTATAATATAGCAAAAGCCGGCATAAACAAATTCAGGAAGATGATCCAAATTTAAGAAATACACAAAATATGTAGAAGCGACGAAGAAAAAAATCATTGTATAATGTAAAAGAAGAGCGTTGCTGAAAGTTTTATTATTTCAAAGAGAAGAGGCCATGTATTTTAAGATATCTATGTTATAATATTGCAAGAGCCGGCATAAACAAATTCAGGAAGAAAATATAAATTGAAGAAATACAAATAATATGCTGAAGCGACGAAAAAAAAAATCATTGTATTACATTGAAAGATTTTTTTGAATAAATTTACTGCAGAAAATGGGGGAAAATCTATATAATAAAAGAATAAAAGAAAATGTGGAAACGCAATATCATGATCGGTGAGATAGAGGAACCAATTATAATTAATTTGAGCGAAGAGAGCTTCACTGACTTTGATTGCGAATTAGATACGTATTGTTTACCAGCGTTAACACAATTTATTATTTAAATTTTCTGTAACATATAAAAATTAATTACATTTGAATGTCTTTTTAGTGTTTAATTTTAATTCTGCAGATGATTTTAGAAATGAATGAACTGAAACCTCAAATGTCCTAAAAATGTTTTTAACTAATAATAAAATGACCGATAGCCCCAAAAATTTTAATATTATATGGAAGAATTTATTTTTTTATATATGTTTATCTTCTTGTATTTTTGACAATGGGTATTTTGTCAGTATTTAAATTATAAGTACGTTTTAGTCTGAAAATGTCAAAAACGGTTACTATGCCAAAATTAAAAATAATAAAATACAGTTGTGATTTGTATTAAATATGTCAAAATTATGTATATTTTCTCTTGTATGTGAATTATTAAGAAATCATGAGAAATAAAATAATGTTATAAATACTTTTTATTTTACATTTATTATCGAAATAATATTCTATGCCATAAATACTTAGTGATAAAATAAACCTCCTTCCGACGAATATGACAAGGATTATAACCCTTTTTAACTCTTCCCACATCCAAATATCTACTGTTATCCAACCAAAATAGTCCATTATTATAGACCGGTATTGTTGATTATAAAATTTCTAACCCACTCCTATGAAAAATATATGTTTCTAGCAGATTTTGCCAGAGACATCGGACTAAAGAACACAGGTAGTTTGCGAAGAAAAAAAGGGTAAAAAATGATTTATTACTCTGTCTAGTTCTTGAATAAACTATAGTATAAGAGGCAAAATCAGGTCTATTTTCCTGAACTCAAAGCTCTTGGGGGAGCTCTTGGGGGGCAGGGGGCGATCGCCCCCAAAAGCTGACAAAGGCCGACATAAACAAATTCATAATGAAGACCCAAATTAAAAATATATTTAAAAAAAAATCGGTGCCATGATGCAAAATCATTGTTCCATGTAAAAGAGAGTAGCGTTGCTGACAGTTTTATTATTTAAAGAAGCAAATTATGATTATAATTTAATAAAGGTCGGCATAAATAAGTTGAGGAACAAGATCGAAATTAAAGAAGTAAAAGAAAATTTAAATCGACGATTGAAAGTGGTCGTTTCCTTGGCAAAAAGGAAAGTGTTGTTAAAGGTTTTAGATTTTGAAGATAAAGGCCATATATTTCCAAACATATTTTTCTATGTAAAGAAAAATACCGGAGCTGGGAGTTTTATAAATTTGGAGTTAAAATACTATGCCTCTTACCCTATTTTTATTATTATGCCTTAATGTACCTGTGTGAAGTTAGCAACGTTTCTCAGAAACGTTTCTGCCAGCAACGAATATTTGGAATGGGACATGTCAATTGCACCCACCATTTGAACAATAAATTTGAAAATAAGATTTGAAAGATCAAGTGCTTAATTCCTTGATATTCTAGTATATTTCACGATTATCTTGTACAGGGTGGTATAGTTAAAAAACCAAAAAGGATGAGCTGTAGACAACTAGCTCCAATCGACACACAATGAATGCAAGTATATTTAACAAAAAAAATGCCTTATATTGATTTTTAATCACCTGCAGGATATCAGACACAAAATTAAAAGAGTCTGCAATGCACAGTTGGTTATTAAAGAAATATGTAATTTTTACAAGGAAAGCTTCGAGTCTACACCTCGGAAATATTTTTCAAAAACTACTTACTACTATATTTGTATAGATAACCCATCCTATAAGATCCCCCAACAACCGGTACGAGTTAAAATAGAGAGTGAAATGTGCTTGCAACATACAGTAGGTCAATATAGAAATTTGCAATTTTCACGAGGAAAGCGACGAGCCTACAATTTGGAAATATTTTTCTAAAAGCACTACCATTTGAAAGAAAATAACTCACCCTCTAAGAACGCTCAACAACCCGTACGAGTTAAGATAGAGAGTAAAATGTGCCAGCAACGAACACTGGGTTAATATAGAAATATACAATTTTTACAAGGAAAGCTGCGAGTCTACATCTTGGAAATGTTTTTGAAAAACCACTACCAAATTGAAGAAAATAACTCACCCAATAAGAATTCTCAACAACCCGTACGAGTTAAGATAGAGAGCAAAATGTATTTGCAATGGACAGTAGGTCAATATAGAAATTTGCAATTTTCACAAGGAAAGCGAAGAGTTTACAATTTGGAAATATTTTTCTAAAACCACTACAATTTCAAAGAAAATAACTCACCCCATAAGAATGCTGAACTACCCGTACGAGTTAAGATAGAACGTAAAATGTGCCAGCAACGAATACTGCGTTAATAAATGAAATATACAATTTTTATAAGGAAAGCTGCGAGTCTACATCTTGGAAATGTTTTTCGAAAACCACTACCAAATTGAAGAAAATAACTCACCCAATAAGAATTCTCAACAACCCGTACGAGTTAAGATAGAGAATAAAAAGTGTCACCAACGAGCAGTGGGTTAATATAGAAATATACAATTTTCACATGGGAAGCTGCGAGTCTACGTTTTGGAAATGTTTCTCGAAAACTACTACCAAATTGAGGAAAATAATTCACCCTATAAGAATTCTCAAAAACCCGTACGAGTTAAAATAGGAAGTAAAATGTGCCAGCAACTAATAGTGGATTAATATGGAAATATACAATTTTCACAAGAAAAGCTGCAAGACTACATCTTGGAGATGTTTCTCAAAACTACTACTATATTGAAGAAAATAACTCACGCTGTAAGAATTTTCAACAACCCCTTCGAGTTAATATAGAAAGTAAAATGTGCCGGCAACGAGCAGTAGGTTAATATAGAAATATACAATTTTCTCAAGTAAAGCTGCGAGTCTACATCTTGAAAATGTTTTTCAAAAATTACTACTATATTGGAGAAAATAATCCACCCTATAAGAATTCTCAAAAATCCGTACGAGTTAAGATAGAGAGTAAAATATGTTAGCAACGAAAATGGATTAATCTAGAAATAGGCAATTTCCACTCGCTGCTGGCACCTTTTACTCTCTATCTTAACTCGTACGGGTTGTTAAGAATTCTTATTGGGTGTGTTATTTTCTTCAATTTGGTAGAAATTTTTGAAAAATATTTCCAAAATGTAGACCCACAACTTTCCTTGTGAAAATTGTATATTTTCATATTAATCAACTATTAGTTGTTGGCACTTTTACTCTCTACCTTAACCCGTACGGGTTTTTGAGAATTTTTATAGGGTGAGTTATTTCCTTCAATTTAGTACTAGTTTTTGAAAAACATTTCCAAGATGTAGACTCGCAGCTTTTCTTGTGGAAATTGCATATTTCTATATAAACCCACTTTTCGTTGCTAACACATTTTACTCTCTATCTTAACTCGTATGGGTTTTTGAGAATTCTTATAGGGTCGGTTATTTCCTTCAATATAGTAGTAGTTTTCAAATACATTTCCAAGATGTAGACTCGCAACTTTCCTTGTAAAAATTGTATATTTCTATATTAACCCAGTATTCGTTGCTGGCACATTTTACTCTCTATCTTAACTCGTACGGGTTGTTCAGCGTTCTTAGAGGGTGAGTTATTTTCTTTCAAATGGTAGTGCTTTTAGAAAAATATTTCCAAATTGTAGACTCGTCGCTTTCCTCGTGAAAATTGCAAATTTCTATATTGACCTACTGTATGTTGCAAGCACATTTCACTCTCTATCTTAACTCATACGGGTTGTTAAGGGATCTTATAGGATGGGTTATCTATATAAATATAGTAGTAGTTTTTGAAAAATATTTCCGAGGTGTAGACTCGAACCTTTCCTTGTAAAAATTGCATATTTCTTTAATGACCAACTGTGCATTGCAGACTCTTTTAATTTTGTGTCTGATATCCTGCAGGTGATTAAAAATTAATATAAGGTATTTTTTTTGTTAAATATAAAAGTACTTTCGACTTGTAAATTTACAGTTTTCCTTGCGCAAAATGTATGTGCATTCACTGTGTGTCGATTGGAGCTAGTTGTCTATAGCTCATCCCTTTTTTTTAACTTTACCACCCTGTACAAGATAATCGTGAAATATACTAGAATATCAAGGAATTAAGCACTTGATCTTTCAAATCTTATTTTCAAATATATTATTCAAATGGTGGGGCAATTGACATGTTCCCTTCTAAAAATTCATTGCTGGCAGAAACGTTTCTGAGAAATTTCACACAGGTCTTTAAAGTTCAACATAAACAAATTCAGAAATCAGATCCAAACTGAAGAAATACTATAAAAATTTGTCTCCTACTGTATAAGAATCATCTTTTTATGTGAAGACCAACAGCGGTGCTGGAAGTTTTATTGCTTAATTAAAGAGCCAGTATGTCTTTAAACCAAGTTATATTAGTATATCTTAAAGATCGACGTAAATAAATTGAGAAAATATACTGAAACTTGATAAAATGAAAACATTTTTGGCTCGACGGTGCAGAATCATAATGTTATGTTAAAAAGATCAGCGTCGCTGGGAAATTAATTGTTTTAAAGTAATATTTTTCTAGGCATAATTTGGTTTTTATACTGTAAAAATATTTCCACAGGTAGAAAATTAATTGTCATAACTTTATTCTAAGTATTTTCGTTTAATATACATATATATATATATATATATATATATATATATATATATATATATATATATATATGTATATATAGTAAGTGTAACTATGCATAATAATTTCAAAATGTTTAAATTTCTTATTGAAAAATTGGTTGGGGAGAGTGTACATTTTTAAAATGACTTAGGAGGTGCTTCCATTAATGCGACTGAATGAAAAATGCCAAAACACATATTTATTTGCAATTTAGAAGACCCATACGATACCTTACTCGATAGAGTACGCGACATAGGAAGAGGTATAATATATATTTTTTAATTTCAGCTCAATTCTGTTTATGGGGTTAATAGAATGCAGGTGTGTTTCCTACGGAAATGTTTGTTGCTGAGAATTTTATTATTTAAAAGTGTAGTTGTTATACCTCTGAATCTATTGTATTTATTAAGTAGAATATCCGACATTAAGTGAAATCTATGTGAACCTGCTATTTTGATTTAACACTAAGAGGAAAACAAAAAATTTCAGGATTATTATATATATTATATTTTTTTATATTTGGTTGACAGGTTAGTGAAAAAAAATGATTTTATTGTTTTTTAGTACAGATTAAAATTTCTATATCATGACAATGACGAAATATGTACGCTACCATACATCGAATTATGCTATAGCTCTTTTTATCTAGACCACAAGCAATGCGAGGCATAGCTATTTTATTAATTCGGTTTATTATGCAAAGCCTGCGCAAATCTGCTAGTGCTCCCCAAATATAAATATATTTCGGTTTGTCACGGGCCAGTTTTTTAGTAACAAGGTAAAAAATTTTTTGATTTCCCCAGTTCTTATTTGCACAATATCCCATTTTTTTGGATTGGAGAGATACCCTGCGTACCATATCTATCCCTAAAATAAGAATAAAATATTAGACACAGGAAAATTCCATTGTAGTTATGATTAAGCAAAAATTTACTAAACTGTTGACGTTCTGATACATCTACCATTTTGTAAATGGTGACCCACATTCAGCAAAGTCCTGTGGATGAATTCCTATTATATTACATATTTACCAAATATTGGTAATTTGTGACATATCAGGTTTATTTTGAAATACTTTTAAAATTGAAATAAAATTTACTTATAACCAACCTAAAAATTTTTGCAATTCCTTTACTCATTTTAAAATCGGCCGAAACACAGTGTGCAAGAGAATACTCCTTGTCGAGTTCAAAAAGGTTTATATTCATTTCTTTAATATTTCCACATCGTATTGCTTTTTGACGAAATTTACTCCAAAATTCTCTAAATTCATAGTTTATGCCTGACCTCTTGCTCCTAAATATGGAAAAATATATTTTGTTAATTTTTTAACGGATTAATTTCAATTCAAAATAATATATTTAATTATATTAATTCGGATGAATACATACAACTTAATACTTACATCTTTAAAAATCACGACACTACGCTTCTGACTACCCACGCCACTTTCAATTGCAGAAAAACTTATTTGCAGCTTATTTCATCTATTATTAATACGCTTTCTCCCAGTAACGTCCATGTTACTAGGGCGGTATACCCTTTGATATCAACATTTACTGTTTTGCCAACAGTCGTTCCATTTGGATGTTTTTATGACTATAAAGTTCACAATTTTCTTTTAAATATAAATATACATATAGATGAAATTAAGGCGAATTATTCACATTAAAATTTTTTTAAACCCCGGCAGGACAATCGTTAGCTAAGTAAAATGACGATCGATAAAAATGGCAATGTTATTAGTAACTAATTTCTTTAAAAAGCATCTTTTAAAAAATATAATATCTTCTTTTAGAATTACGGTTATGTAGGGTATTTCAAATAAGTAATGTACATACGTTTTTAGGATCTCCGAAACCATAGGAGATAGTAATCAATTAGAGAGAGTTTTAGAAAATTTTATAGGTAATTTAATGATGCTTAAGGAGGGGTTTTAGCTGTTTAGGTTTTTCAAATCTTTTGAATAAATTGATATGTTTCATATTAAAAGATTTCCATAATAACTTTTTACGCCGAATGCTCTTCTTTATTTAAATTTCAGTTACATTTCGGTTTTCTGGAACTATCATCCACTACTTTTTATCAGTGGGCGTCATATTCAATTTTACCTCTCCCCAATATTAAATAATAAAAAAAATATGATTTTTCGAAGAACTAGCCGACATCTCACAATTAAACACCAGCAAATATTATTAATTTTGTAATTATATTATTAAATTGAATAATTAAAATTGATTCTGCATGTAAAATATACAAAAAAATGGCATTTTCTTGTTAAATAAATAATATTCTGTAGTGTTATATTGTTCGATTTATAGAAAGCTCTTTTTTATTCCCACGATTATATATAATTTGTGTTGCTGCGTAAGATAATCATTGATACGGTAAACATATTTTTAAGTTAATATAGTTGAATATAACACCAATAAGAAAAAAACACGGTAAAAATAGATTAAGAAAATCGAAATAATGTGAGAGGAATCTTACTAAAGACGTCTGCCTCAAAAATTGGTTTAGAATTATTTTTGAATTGTTAAAAATTGTCCTAAATAAATAATTTAAAATTATTTTTGGAAATTTTCTTAAAATATCTTAAAAATGTAACGAGCAAGAGCTGCATACAAGCCTTATTTTTCTATTTAACCATTCGTCTATCGCAATATATTTACCATTATTTTTGAACACCCGGTCTAGTTTAAAAATTATTCAATTTAAAAATTTCAAAATTTTCAATTATGCTTATAAAATTAAGGACGATGGGCTTCCAGTGTGATGGTTCGAAACTCATGCCATAGAAACAGCAACAGTTAAACGGAAAATCTGCTTGAGATATGTCGATGATGCCTTTAACGTAGGGAAGAGTAATGATCAAAAAAATAATGATTTCTTGACACATCTAAATTCTATTCGACATACAGTTAGGCTTACCATGAAAAAAGAGATAAACAGTCAATTGCCCTTCCTCAATGTCATGGACAACTGTTCAAACGTAATTATTGATACCCTAATTAGATAACACATACTAGACAATATCTGAGTTATGGACCTAATCATTCTGTTGTAAGAAAAGGATGAATTATACGCGACCTTTATAATCGCACACTATCTATACGTAACAATGCAGATTCACTTGAAAAAGATATAGCTCACATTAAAACCGATTTAAAACAGAATGGTTATCCACTAAAAATAATTAACGATATTATAACTAACCTTAGAACAAAGACCACTGGACAGCAAGAGTCACATTCCTGCTTCACAATTCAGTATATTAATGGAACATCGGAGAAAATAAGACGAATTGAAAGCAGTTACAACATAAAAACACCGATAAGAAATGATGTGTTTACAAAGTTCCATGTAATTGTGTATTGGAGAAACCAAGTGTCCACTAGAAGGTGAAATTAAGAAAGATAAAACTCACACACAAAAAGAGATAACGTTGAGATTTGGTTTTGCAGAACACGCCTAGGATAATCAAGACTATATAAAATGGTCTGAAACTGCACCAATATATATGGAACCCTACATAAAAAAGAATAATTTTATAGAAGCAGCTTACAAAACAAACAATTATGGAATCTTCAGTAACCCAATGTTGAATTACCCAGTCATTGGCAACCACTACTTTGTATCTATCAATCATTGAGGTATGTTCAGTGAAACGAGACATAACCTATTCGAAATGTACAACAAAAAAAAAGGCAATACAAGTCCGGCAACCATATTTTAGTCAATCTTTAACATTGTCGTGAACCTTCAAAAAAGCGATATAACCAAGTGTTATTTCAGTACCTATATCTTTTTTTTTTTCAATTGAGTCCTATCGATTATGTTTATTGCAAGTAAAGCTACTTTCTTATAATATCAATTTTGAAGAACGATTTTGCCCCTAGTTACGGCATTGCTCCATCTTTTTTTTTACATTTTAACTTTATCTGTATTGGATGACAGAGCCGGTTTAATTTAAACGAAAGGCTCTCTAATATAAAGAACGCAAACTTTCACGACTTTGGTCAAGTTGAACATCATGGTTTTAGAGTTTAGGCTGTATGAAATTGTAATTATTATCCGATGTTTCGCCTACGATTTCACGAGGCATCTTCAAGGATCTTCACTCCACGACATTAATGTTCTAATTTCGTGGAGTAAAGATCTCTGAAGATGCCCCGTGCGTAGGCGAAACGTCGAATAATAATCACAATTTGACACGGTCTAAACCCAAGAACTATGATTTTCAATTCTTGTAATATATTTTTTTTTTCTTATTATGACAAACAGCCTTAATGGATGTTTTATAACTAACAATATTCCAATGCTGTTGGCTCTTTAACTACCTTTAGCAGTTTGGTGGTCTATGCGATTGAAAGTAGACGAGTCCAAAGCGAAGAAAAGAAAATATTCTTTTTGGTTCATATTGTGGTGTAGATAGTATATTATATTATACTATATCTATTATAATTTGGTAAGGTTATTTATTATACGTTTAGAAAAAATGGCTGCAAGAAAACATCGCGCAGATTTTAAACAATTAGCGTCTTTTTTTAATAATATCAATATTTCTTACCAAAAAGCCTGTAGTTTACCCACTGATAGTAAAATAATAGAAGAAGCAGCGTCGGTCGCTTATACTAGCAGTAAATATGAATATCGCAGAAACGTTAAACGGGTGTTAGCCAAAAATTCAGGCGGTATTAGATTATTTTTTACTACTTATGATGATTTAATAAATGTTTCTGAGGAAAGCGATGGACATATGACTGTTATTAAATATAATCTATCGAGTAACGCGTGTTCCTCTAATCCTTCCGAACAACATGATATTACGGATGATGAACTGGATATTTCCGATAAGCTTCATAACTTTTTTTTTTAAAATGAAAATCAAATATATCGCGGAGTTTTGCCTAAAGGAACAAAAAATCTTTATAATGAATCATATTGTACTACTGGAAATTCTCGAAAATTTTCTTTTAACTGCCTTGATTATGAAGGGAGCTTTATAATTACAGAAGAAGAATATAATGGTATTATAATATTAAACGATCTCGGTGATATTAAATTTAAAGAAGGTATTTATGTTTATTTTTTAAAAGAAAAATTAAAAGAGGTAAATAATACTTGTATATTTTATTCTAAAAACTATAGATTTACCAGCAAACATTTAATTATTTATGGTTATTGCGGTCACGAATTATGCAAAAGTTTTAAAATAATTTGCGATTTAGTAAAACATAATAATTCCTTTATATTTCATGTATACAGTTCGTCATTTCATTTTGTTCATGCGGACAAATTAACACGTCAGGTAAGGGGGGTTGAAAGGGCCTTAATTGGGACAAAGTTCTCTGATAAAAATACGGTTGGAATGAGAATGGACAATGTTTTACGGGCTGATAAAAACCTTACAGATTGTCAAAATTTACAAAATATCAAATCTGATAGTGTCTATAAAAATATTCGGGCCGAGTTTAAAGCAAGAAAGGATAGGGATGATGATGACAGAATAGACATGCATTTAATGGGCCGAGTACACAAAGAATACATAAAATTTACAGGTGAACCTTTAACGGTATACGTATATAGCAAGGAGCAGAATGAACTGATTTACTACGAATTAAAAAAAAAATTGGATATACCCAAAATTACCTTATTTTTAGATGCAACTGGTAGCGTTGTGAGACAACCACCAAATCATGTTGGCAATTATTCTTTTTTAGAAAAAAGAATTTTATATTATTCGGGAGTGATTCAAGTAGGGTCATATAAACAAGGTAATAGAAGTGTTTGCCCTGTTGTAGAAATGATATCTTCGTGCCATGATATTACTTCAATAGCCAATTGGTTATCTAAATTTAGATCTTTTTGGAATAAATATAGCGAAACCTGGCCGGTATTTGATCGCGTCGTTGCAGATTTTTCTTTAGCCGAAATTCTCGCAGTAACGTGGGCATTTAACGATCAAACTCTTCTCAGTTATATTAATATATACGCATATGATTTTATATATAATAAAATAACATATGAAAATATAACTCCAATTCAGCTATGTTGTGCCCATATGATGAAGCTTTTTGCTAATTTAGTTAACAAATATTTTATTGATAATTCGTTAAAACATATTTTGAAGGAGTCCCTTGCCTCAGTTTCAAATATGAGTGACATATCAGATATTGAGATATGGTTGGAAAATATGATAATTTTGTTAGATTCCAAATTTACTGGTCTTTCGGTCGATAATTCGGAGAAAAAATTTTAGAATACAGCCCAGCTCTTACAGGTGATAATATCGAAAAAGAATACGACTTGTCATTTGATTATGAGATTGAAAAAGAACATCAAAAGTTTTTATTCCAAATCCTTATTTTATCATCGTTTTTGTAAAATAAGAGAACGTGTCAGTAACAATTTATGTAATGAAGGCACTGCGTACCAAAACAAATACTATAATCCTTTATTTTTTTTGCGTTCGTCTTCATATTTATAAAAAAATATATTACATACTTACCACTTTGGACTGCAGTTATTACAAGGGGTAGATCTTGTAATGCCCCAGTTGAAAATTATTTCAACTTCTTAAAAAATGAAATCTTGTCAAAAGAAATGCGTCAAAAACCAACTCGATTTTGTCGAAAAGTTCGTGAGTATGTGTTAACAGTACATAAAACTATTAAGTTAGGTCTTAATAGAAAGTCGTGTGCCGTAAATAAAAGAAAAAGGGAAAATTGTGAGGAACGATGGTCCAAAAAAATTAGAAAGCATGGCTCCTATTACAAAGCTGCAGCGAGCAGAAAATATTTAGAAAATAAAAATTTTAATAACCTAAAACATTACCAAAAATTCCACTTCCACTGCAATGGTTTAATAAAAAATAATTTATATTATCAACAAAAGTTTGAGTCAGATTTTATGGTAGCCATTTTTCCAAATAGTCGATATCCGTTAACGAAAATTGTTACTTCCTCAACTTTTTTGACATTAAATTCACCAGCTGAAATTGTTACCGATCCGAGAACATATTGGTTAGATAATATAATTATTGATCTGATTCTAGAAAAAAATATGGAAATCAATAATTCAAATGTTACTGTATGGTCGTGGTTTGAGGGAACATCGGTTTTTCCACCACAAAATTATAAAGGAAGCATTATACCAGCCCTAGATAATATTACCGAACTTATATTTCCAGTTAATCAAACGGCAAATCACTGGACATTGGTATATATTAATTTTAATACGTGTATTTTTCATTATTTAAATTCAGCGCGGTCGGATAATAAAGAAGTACGTGTAAAGGAAATCCACAGAATGAGAGCATTATTTGAAAAATTTATAAAAAAGCACAACAAAAAATTTCCTAATTGTATGAAGCCCACAAAATATACTTCAGAAGATGTATTTATCCTAACACAACATGATTCATAAAACTGCGGAGTTTTCGTTATCTATTTTGGACTTTTTTATTTAAAAAACGATCCAATTGACACTCAGTTCGACCCGAATAAATATAGAAACTTCCTACAGACATTTATTATAGAATTCTCAGGCTCCGTCAGAAATTATTGTATTAAATGTGCGACTGATAGTAACACTACAAACACAAAATGTTTTCTCTGCGAAGTATGTGACCTGATTTTGTCGAACCTGAAAATTTTGTGTGTAAATTATGTAAAAATTTTACAGCTTCTTAAATTCCGTATACAAGATTTATTACTTTACATTTTAAACGGCTTTTCAATGATCTTGCCTTTTATAGCACCTCGGTTTGGATGCTAAAATATCAGCGTATAGGAATGGAAAGGATGCAGGGGAGTAGATAGCCCTGTTTTACGTTCGCCTTAATATTTATTCTTGCTCTCTTCCTAAATAATATTATTATAACTCCAGTTGTATATGTATCAGTGCATGGGAATGGAAAGGATGTAGGGGAGTAGGAAGCCCTTTTCTGCCTTCACCTTAATACTTCTTCTTACGCTCAACCTAAATAACATTGTAATAACTGTAGCCGTTTATGTATTAGAGTATGGGAATGGAAAGGCTGTACCCCTACAGCCCAGTAGGGAGCCCTACTGCCCAGTAGGGAGCCCTTTTCTGCCTTCGCCTTAATACTTCTTCCTGCGCTCGACCTAAATAACGTTTTAATAACTCTAGCCGTATATGTATCAGTGTATGGGAATGGAAAGGGTGTAGGGGAGTAGGAAGCCCTTTTTTGCGTTCGCCTTCATATTTATTTTTGCGCTCGACCTAAATTACATTGTAATAACTCTAGCCGTATATGTATCAGTGTATCGGAATGGAAAGGATGTAGGGGAGTAGGGAGCCCTTTTTGCGTTCGCTTTCATATTTATTTTTGCGTTAGAGCAAAATAACATTGTAATAACTCTAGCTGTATATGTATCAGTGTATGGGAATGGAAAGGGTGTAGGGGAGTAGGGAGCCCTTTTTTGCGTTCGCCTTCATATTTATTTTTGCGCTCGACCTAAATTACATTGTAATAACTCTAGCCGTATATGTATCAGTGTATGGGAATGGAAAGGATGTAGGGGAGTAGGGAGCCCTTTTTGCGTTCGCCTTCATATTTATTTTTGCGTTAGAGCAAAATAACATTGTAATAACTCTAGCCGGATATGTATCAGTGTATGGGAATGGAAAGGGTGTAGGGGAGTAGGGAGCCCTTTTTTGCGTTCGCCTTCATATTTATTTTTGAGCTCGACCTAAATAACATTGTAATAACTCTAGCCGTATATGTATCAGTGTATGGGAATGGAAAGGGTGTAAGGGAGTAGGTAGCCCTTTTTGCGTTCGCCTTCATATTTTTTTTTGCGCTCGACCTAAATAACATTCTAATAACTCTAGCCGTATATGTATAAGTGTATGGGAATGGAAAGGGTGTAGGGGAGTAGGGAGCCCTTTTTTGCGTTCGTCTTCATATTTACTTTTGCGCTCGACTTAAATAACATTGTAATAACTCTAGCCGTACATGTATCAGTGTATGGGAATGGAAAGGGTGTAGGGGAGTAGGGAGCCCTTTTTTGCGTTCGTCTTCATATTTCCTTTTGCGCTCGATTTAAATAACATTGTAATAACTCTAGCCGTACATGTATCAGTGTATGGAAATGGAAAGGGTGTAGGGGAGTAGGGAGCCGTTTTTTGCGTTCGTCTTCATATTTCCTTTTGCGCTCGACTTAAATAACATTGTAATAACTCTAGTCGTATATGTATGGGAATGGAAAGGGTGTAGGGGAGTACAGCCTTTTCTGCGTTCGCCTTCATATTTATGCTTGCATCTGGCTTAAATAAAACTGTGCTTATTCATATCATCTACGTAGAAGAATATGTGGATAACAAGAGGCAGAGAACTACTTTTTGCGGTCACCTAAAATAATTAAATACTGGCGCTCGACTTAAATAACAGTGTATTAATAATTCCAACTACCTATGAATCGCATTATAGACATAGAAAGGGTTCGGGGGAGAAGGTAATTCTCATCTTAAAGCCATGATTTGTGATTATTTATTCAATTTAATTGCGTATTTTAAATTAACTTTACCATTTTAACTCACAAATTTACTAACATTCTCATCCTAACTAACTTACCTAAACCACATCCCTTCCTGGCAAGGACAGCTCATACCTCCTCGTGGTCCTAGCTGGGCAATAACAATTAAAATAATGTTGAGGCACATTTGTCCTTTGTACTACCATCGATGAAAAGCTTTAATTGATACGATTTTTACATTTTTTTGATTTAGTTATCGTGAAATTTACGTCACGTCTTAAACAAATTTTATTATGAAACACACTGTGGTTTCAGCATGTAGATGTGAACTAATGCCTATACCCATTTGAAGATTACATATAAAAAATAAAATACATGATAGCACTAGACTATCAAAGAGCAATATTATAATCATGAACCCCGAAAATATTTGTTGATTTTGTACGATAAACTTAGAAGAAATTAATTAATTTTTGCATATGGTAGCTGAAAAAAATTAATTCGTAAATTGTAAAAATGCTGATTTTTGTCATACCAAATATCTTTAAAATAAAATATTGAATTTTTCTGTGATCCTAGGAAAAAATATAGTACCCAAAAAATTAAATAATTAAAATTAATAAGATAGTGAGCACTTCTATACTTTCAATATATACCAACATAAATCTATAAATTATAAAAATAAATGCAAATCGGACAAACTTCCTAAAATATATAACGTTGTATTCTAATTGTTATTGGCAAAATGAGCATTTTGATAAATAATAATTGTAAAACAATTTTGTCGTATAAATTTACGTTAATAGATGATTTATTTTAACAATGGTGTTTTGATTCTTTCAAGATCATTGATAATGATGTTTCTTGTAGAGTAGTAGATACATGTTGGACTTCTGAGAATATCTGAGAAGACCCGGACCAAGTTAACGCCACACCACAGCAAAACTTTACATCTTTATGAACTCCCGAAGATACACAAATAAGACATGCGTTTACGCCGTATGACAAGTTCCCGGAACTCTCCGAATTCTGAGCTTGCTCAAATACTTTTTCAATCTTGAAACCATTACAACAGCACAACATCGTGCCGGGTCAAAAACTAGCAACCTTTCTTCAAAATTATATGCGAAATGGAAGTATAATCAAAATACATTTTTATTAGCTATGACCTGGAAAGTCTATACATCAACTTTCCAATTAAGACGTCAATAAAGATCATAAGGAAGAAACTTAAAGATCAGACGAAAATATTTTTACCACCAGACGCCATCATGAATTTGCTGGAATGTTGTTTGACCTATTCCTATTTCCAAGAAAAGGAAAAATTCTACATTCGCAAACATTTTCATGGAATGGTTGGAGACCCCTGCAACCGAATTCGCAAATAGGAAACCAAAATGATGGCTCAGATACATACACTTTAATTATCTGGAATGGAAACGGCGAAGGGTTTCAAAACTTCCTTTATTATCTCAACAATATTAATCCAATCACCATTTTCAGAATAGAGAAAGAAATGCAAAATTAATTACCATTCTTAGATGTTCTGTTGAAAAAAATGACTGGCAAATTTGAACCTTAGTCTACGTACCCAGGAGAATATCTAAACTACTCATCCAACTACTATAACAACACCAAATATGAAAATGTAAGAAACTTCGTAGATGGATAATTAACTGTTTGCAACTGCAACGAGAACTAAATAAAAGAGATGGATTACATAAAAAATGACCTGGCAGCCAACTGGTCGATAAAATTCAGGAACAACGCAAAAGCAGAACAAAATTGACGAGAGACGAGGAACGAAAACCAGTATTAAAGATCACCTGGAGACATTTCGTGAAAAGTTAGAAGAATAGTAAAAAAAGTTGAATTGAAATGATTCTCTGAGAAGACAGTTTAGTAGGTAAAACCAACAACTGAAAAGGATATAAATATAAAAATATTGGGTGTTGGGTAAGTATCTCCAAATTTCTCGGGGGCATACAGGGGAGGTCAAAATAACCCTACTTTGTCATAGAAAAAAAAATTCCTGAAGTGCCCCTTAACGGAGATAGAGAGGCCTAAAGAGGTACCCAGCGATTTACTTTATCAGTTCTAAGTTTTGAACCGACTTGTATAATTTAATTAAATTTTAATATTTTATAGAGGCCTGTTTTATGGCCACCAAGGTCTCCAGACCCAAATTCCGTAGAATTTTACTTCTGAGGACACCTAAAAGGAATATTTTACTGAACATCAATAAATACTATAGAAAACTTACTAGCGGGAATGGCACAGCATTATAACGAAGTCCGTAATAATACTGGAATATTATTTTCAAGGCAGTGGAAATATTTTCGAAGAATAAGAAAATGTATTGAAGTACATGAAGCCCATATTGAACATTTGCCAAAATAACATTTAAACGTTTTCACTATTTTGGCATTTTAATAACATTATAAATTAATTGAGCCCCGATCAACCCTTTGAAAGTTTCTGGACTTAACTATATCTGAGTTGGAAATCTTTCAGCATAACATGTAACTTCGAAGAGTTAGAGAGCACATCTACATAAATTAAGGAACATTAGCACACCCTACGTTTTTTATTTTTTCTTGTTTGTGATTAGCGTTAGTAATTTTTGAGTTTTTCGCATAAAAATAGAGTTATCTCGAAAACCGCCAGTTTTATCGAAATAAATTAAGAGTGCCTTTTTCGCAGAGGAATGACCAGAGTATTAAAAAAATCAGTTTTCAGCTCTGTAAAATGACACCTATCAAAAATGATACCCAACGAGTACGGATGCAAGCCCGTTCCTGGCTTTTCAACAGATCTAAAACATCTGCTGTAGTATGGTTTAATGAGTCTTTATAGCCTCTATAACATATTAAAATTTCAGGAAATTATACAAGTCGGTTTAAA
The DNA here is from genome assembly GCA_034092305.1 of Diaprepes abbreviatus. Lineage (NCBI taxonomy): Eukaryota > Metazoa > Arthropoda > Insecta > Coleoptera > Curculionidae > Diaprepes > Diaprepes abbreviatus. The sequence continues at coordinate 1,362,207 of JASJET010000056.1, forward strand.
ACTTAAAGCCGATAAGGTAAATCGCAGGGTACCCCTTTAACGTTCTATATCTTCGTTAAGGGGCACTTCAAGGATTTTTTTGCGATGAACTAGGTAAGGTTATTTTCACCTCCCTGTATGCTCCCGAAAAATTAAGAGGTAACTACCGGACATCCTGCATATCAGATACCATATGAATGTGGCAACTTCTATGTTCAAGTAAGGATTAAAGAACAACAAAACATCACATTTCGTGGACAAATCTGGTGCCGCCAACCACATCTCAACTCATGGACGTCACATTTAATGGTCTGAAGCTAGAAACGTACAGCGAGAACAATAGAGAAAGGGGAAATTCAAAGAGGCTGCGGATATACATCGGAAACCGAATTTTTATAGTCAAACTTCTGTAGATATAGGGGAAGTGTGAAAACCACTTCTTAGTCATTGTAAAATAAAACAAAAAGCAGCATTAATGGCGTTGCCCTATGATTGCACTCATCTCGAATTCGCTCCACGGCATTCATTTTTGGTATACAAAATGGTGTAGCTTATAAATTTCTTCAGTTACACTTCAAGACGGCTATAGATAACTTATAGCCAAAACGTGGTAATTTTCAACAAAAACATTGCAAGTAATCTTCTTTGTTGAATCTATTCCCGGGTATATGCAGTCATAGATATTAATAAAAATCAAATATACTTTTGTTGTTCTTATTAGCAAAATCTTTAACAGAATGGGCAGTCATATCGAGTTTATGTATAGCTATTTTTTAGTAGGAATATGTAAGGTAAAATGGATCGAAATTCTGTACTTTTCATAAAAATATATCAGAAATAGGAAACAATTTCTGGTTTATAACAAAATTTCTCATTTTTCTTTAGAAAACAAAAATGTTTGCCACTTTCTCTATTTCATAATTTTAATGAACAAAATAAAATGTTTTGAGGCATATCTCTTCTACTATAAAGTAATAAACTTCCTAGCAACACTATATTTCTTTACACAAAACAATTTTTTAGCTTAAGGGAGATAGTATCTCCTCTTTGAAGTAATAAAACTTCCACCAACGTTACTTGATTTTGCATAAGAATATGATATTTCATTCTCGCACCAACAAATTTTTTGTTTGAAGGCTGTAGAAAATGTTGAAGATTGACTAAAATGTGGTTATCGGACTTGCATTGTCTTATTTTTGTTAGTTTTTACATTTCGATTAGGCTATATCTCTAATCGTTATCAAGTATAAACTGAATGTTTTGTCTTAAGGCTACGAGCTTATATAGGAACTGTGTCCATTGAAGCGCAAAGTTTCGTTTCACTGTACACACCTCAATGATGCTACAAAGCAGTAGCTGCCAAAGATTAGATATCTCAACACTGGGTTTACTGAACATTCCATTATTATTTTTAACATAAAGTGCCTCTATAATCTTTTCTTTCATGTTGGGTTCCATATATATTAGTAGTGGGAATAGGGGGCTTGTACTTCACCCCCCCACCACTTTTTTGATTGGTCAGCCAAGAATGACCTTGTTTCTGATTGGCTGCCCAAGTTCGCCCCCTATTCCGATTGGTTTCATAAACTCCGCCTCTTTTTGCTCCACCTCCTACCTCCTTCCTAACCACCACAGTAGTTGGAGGGGAGCTGGTATTTTAAAGGACTGAATCTGAGCGAGCTACATTCATTCACAGTTAGTCTTAAGCTTACATAGAAGATTCACCACTAATAACGAAAAGTGTTAAATTAAAAATAAGTGGTAGTTATGAACAGTGATTTGCAAAATGAAATAATCAAATTAGGTAAACAGTTTACTAAAATTCAAAATTCCGAATTAAAGAATGCAATGCTAAGAAAAACGCACCCCGAGTGGGCACAGGTATATTATGAGACTGCCTTCCAATACCAATTAGCTGCAGAAGCCTGTTTAAATTATAGAAAAACACAAAATTTACTGAAGTTCGTTCATGAAATAAAGGAAATAGGATTCAGTTACTTTTTAAGGATATTGAAGGATTATATAAAAGATCCTGATATATTAAAAGAAATCGTGGAAGAGGAAGAGAGAGATAAAGAGATATTGAGAAACAGGGAGGTTTTAGTGTAGGATTTATTATGGAATTATTAATAAGAGAAATGTATGAAGAGTTTTTGATGTCCGCAGCCTGGTCCGAGTTTTATGCATATGAAGGTCAAGAAAGTGAAGCGCAGAATATTATATTGTTTTTAAATTATATGGAACATGCAGAATTATGTTTACTAGCAGCTAAATGTTGTAGTGAATATAAAAATATAGATATTTTAATATGTAAACTTCAAGAACTAGGATTGAATAATAATATTTCATGTATTAGAACAATGTTAGAAAATAAAACACATAATTTGTAATCAAGTCTTTTATTACATAAAAAAATTGTTGTAAAGGTAATAAACATTTGATAATGCACATACACATGGTATTTTTTGATGATAAAAGCAGCAAGGATCCATTTTCTTTAGGGTGGGTTGTTCATCAATCTCGATAACTGGTTTCATGGAATATTTCTTTACGAAATCTGCCTTTTCTTCCCCTTTTACATAAACATAGTCCACCTTAGCACTTAAATCTCTTATGATATCTCCACATTTGTGTAATGGCGTAAATCCTTCACACCACTCAATGCAATGGTAATTTTTTATTAACCACAGAGCTTGTTTGTGTAAATAGGATGGTAAATGACCCATCGGAAATGGAGCTTTGAAAATAAAATGACTTGCCTTTTGCCCATCGTAAGCTGCTAATTCCTTTACAATAAATTTATTATTTTCAATTTTGAATCCTTGAAGATCTAGAATAAGTTTCATATTTTCAAATATTTTAATTTCTTGATCATTTCTACTTTTAATTGATATTCACTTATTTGTTTTTTTAATTTCTGGAACTTAAGTTGAAAATCTAATACTCGAACTGAAATCTCGTAAGACATTATATAAATGAAGAATTCTGGTTTGGCTACGTTAATAAATATCAAAATTGACGCATGCGCTCTTAAGCATAAGTAGCGGTTTGTTTAAAAGGAGTATTTTATCTTAAGGAAATTGTATTACAGCTGTTTCACAATTTTTGTTAATGGATTGTAACTGAAAACTTTATCATGAATTATAACACAATATGCCACTGTTTTAGCGGGAATTTTTTCCTTGGTTCCAAATTCAATTCTCATGGTTACTGGACATGTTTGTAGTAAATCTCTTTGATGTGAACAATTAATGTAAACTATAGGAGCATTTTCTTTAAATTCTTTCGGATTAAAAATTGGTTCCACTGGAGAGTTATAATACCCTTGACGAAAGTCTGTAAACATTTCATACAGAGTAGCAAATTTATTATTTTCAAAATCAAGTTGAAGATCATTGTAAGGATATCTTCCTGAATTTAAAAAGACATTCATATTTCTTAAATTACAATGATCAAATTTACTCATATCCATTTTTAGATTACCACGTCTATTTTTCTGAAAAGCAATTAGAACATGACGTGGCGTTTCGACTTTTGTAGATGTTTTTACGGGCCAGTTGTGCCTCGTAGTTTCCAATAACTCTGGATATTCAACTAATTCCCAGCTTCGGAAGGTTATTAGTATATCACTATTTTTGTCAATAATTTTAGTAAGTGCTAATTCTTGCGGAATCGCTACAGTAAGATGAGGAACTCTCCAACACAACTTTGTAATTTTAATTTTGGGTTTTTCATCTTCATTACTGGATAATAATGCATTTATATCATCATTACTTCTTATTAGAATAAGTTCTTGTTGTGAATTAAGAATAATCTTATTATAATCTTCAAAAAATCCTGAATACATCTTTAATGGTATACATAATTAAACATTACCTTTGTCATCAGTCATAATTTTTTCTTTAGATTTTGTTTTCGGATACCAACCGGCATTTTCCAATTTAGCACTTTCATTTTGATTAAATGAAATATATCCCTTAAGAGTTGAAGTTATACCAATATCCCGAACGGAGTCAATAGTAACACCATTTAAAATATAGCGCAATTCTTTAAATAAAAATGCAGGAGCATTATTAATTAAAACAGTATTAGCTAAAGGGGAATCATCTTCTTTAGTTACTTGCAATTCCACATAAATTTCACTTTTGCAAGGTAAAGGATATTTTCCTGTTTGTTGCAAAGCAATTCTGATTTCATCATTTGGTCCGAGTTTTGTAGGATTAAAAGGATCGAAAGAAAGAATTTCCCAGCTTAATATTGATTCATCAACCAATACATTTTCTCTTACATTTAAATAATCCATTTTTATTTAAGTTTAAAACCCAAACTTTGAAGAAATTTTCTATTAGAAGGTGTTAACCTTTGGAAGTTTGATTTCCTACTAAAGGAAGTTGGTTTCTTTCTCGTCTTATTAATGTTTTTATTATTAAATTTTCTAGTAAAGTTTGCAGATTTATTGTTATATAATATTACCATCTTTCATCTACTTTTTTAAGATGTAGTCTGATGGTTATGGTTTTTTCTCTAAAATTAACCAAATCACCTTCCTGATCTATTATTTTAATGGCTATTTTATCAATTACTTTAACGGTGACTGGGAAATATATGACGTTTTGAGGTGACTCAATTATTTTGAACCTTGGAGCAACGCTCGGGAAAAATTGGTGTATTATATGAACAGGTTTCCCGTTTAAATATGATCCCTCTGCAATACTGCAGTCTATATTTATTGAATTTACTTTAATTATTTCCGCGGGAAAATCTGATATATGTTCAATGTTGGCTTCCAATCGCCCATTTTTAAACCCTAATAATTTACCAATAGTTCCTTCACGAAAAGTTATGGGGGCTGAACATTTAAGATGTGTACGCAAAGTATTATTATTTGCATAAAGACTATAACTAATTTTATCCTCATTCAAGTGTTTTTTTAAAAAATCTGTTATGTCTTCTAATTCGTAGCTACCTGGGGGTATGGCTATTTCTAAATTTTCATCATGAATTAATACATTATTCCCAACATCAATATTGGGAATTGCGTTAAATGTTTCGAAATTTACAAGACCGATAACATATTCAACATCTTCATCTAAATATATTGGAGGATGTAACTCTGATGTTAAAATAGCGGAATTGCCGCTAAGAACAAAACTATATGACATTTTACTTTAAAAATGTGTTTAATAATAAACTAAAATTACGTGTTACATATGGTTATAAAGAAATTTTAGACACAATTGACCACAATTTGTTTTGTTAAAGTTTTGATAACTGTTATAATTATAATTAACAATATTATTATATTCGTCGCTATAAAAATATTTAATTAATTCATAAGGGGGTCGCAAATTACCATAACTATCAAAATATATTATGTTTTTTCCTTTTTTTGTATATGCTATCCAGTGAGTACCAGCACCACTATGTTTATCTAGATTGACAATTGCACTTTCAATTATCTTTATCTTTTTTGGTAATTTATCCCTCATAAAAATACAACGAAAGTTGGGAATTTGTAAACATTTAACGTATTTAAGTAAATCATAATTTGTAAGTGCTTTTCGCGGTATATGTTTTAGCAGTTTTTTGAATAAGGTTTCAAGTATAATCCACATCCTGTTTTATAGGGTTTTAAATAAAGTCCACTTCCTTTTTTTCCTACCGCAATGGACTCCATCATTTGATTGTGTCGTTTAGATTCTTCTAATTTCGCTTTGGCTGCTTTTGCATCATTTACTGCTTTAGCAATACCTGCAGCCCCTCCTCCAAGAGCACCAAGAGCAGACAAACCAGCAAATAAAGGTATAAGTGGAAGAAATCCGCCAGTCTTTGGGATTGGAATTATCCTTTTCTTTGGAGGTAACACTTTACCTGTTTTTTTAATAGCTTTTAAAGCAGTTTGAATACTTTCATTTAGGTCTTTAAAACGTTTCCCCTTAATTCCTTTTCTAGCTTTTGAAATTACCTGAGATAATGATAGTCCTCGTCCTTTTCGGGTTTTTCGCTTGAACTTTCTTCTCGTTCGAAGTCCCATACCTAATTTTCTTTTAATTTTCATAGCACCAGTAATTCCTAGTGCAGCAGTTTTTTCCCCAAAACTCGAATCTTTAGCTTTGAACCTTGATCAAGCTTTGTCAGCTAATATTTTATCAGCTAAATGCCTTCTTTTTATATCATTTGATTGTGAGTAAGCAATATCGTGTTCTTTACAAGCCTCATCCAATAAATTTATACCTTTATCACCTCTTGACAATCGTTTTTCCAATTTTGTTCCAGGTCCACAAAAATTATAACCAGGAATATGCAATTCAAAGGGTAATTTATTGATTAATGAGTTTACTAAACCACTTCCTTTCCTTTTGCTGTTTGTCTTGTAAATGATTCGTTTATTATGTGATGGAAACATTATATATAGTCACAATCCTAGTGATAACTAACCAGTTACATCACAATACCGAATATTAATAGTTTGTTTTATATATAAAATGAGAGTTGAGAAACAACCATACTCTATAACAATTAAGGATCATGAAAGTTCAGTGGATGGTTTTAGAAAACATGGAAAACTGTTTGAGGGAAATAGTAAAAGAGGGTTAATTATTGGCCCGTCAGGCTGTGGCAAAACCAATGTTATTATTAGTTTAATTGAAGATCCGAATGGTTTGCGATTTGAAAATCTGTATGTTTATTCAAAACCCTTATATCAACCAAAGTACAAATATTTGAGAACACTTTTTAAACCTTTGAAAAAAATTGGATACTATGAATCTGAAAATGAAGAAACAATGGTTTTACCAAAACAAGTTAAACCAAACTCTATAATAATATTTGATGATATAGTGTGTTGTAATCAGAACGTTGTAAAAGATTATTTTTGTTTCGGAAGACATAAAAATACTGATTGTTTTAATTTATGTCAAACATATTCTTCTATTCCGAAACAATTAATTCGTGACAATGCAAATTTAATTGTTATATTTCAACAAGATCGAACAAACTTAAAACATATTTATGATGATCATGTTAATGTTGATATGTCATTCAACTAATTTAATGAGTTGTGCTTAATATGTTGGAAAGATAAATTTGGATTTTTGGTAAGAGACAAAGACTCTAATGTGAAATCTGGCCGATATCGAAAAGGATTTGATTCATATATTTACTTATAAAAATAAACGTTTGATGGTAAATTATACCAATCATGGATGAACGTTTAGCAAGAGAGCTAGTTAAATCAAGAAAAGCTGTTAAACAAAAATATCAGAGTTTAAAAAATGCGGAATTTGAGGCGCAAACTAAATTGGAGGAAACATATAAACCGATAACTCAACCCTTACAAGAATTAATTTCAACGATTGGTAAAATTGAACCTGTTGAAATAAAGGAAGAGCTACACACACCAATTAAAAAAATTTATGAAACACCACAAAAAAGATCAATTCAAACACTAACACCAAAGAGAAAATTACAATATGGAACATCAACACCAGAAAAAAGAAAGACGGGAAAAACTCCACTCCTTCCTACAGAAATACCATCGATTATTGACTGGGATGCGAGTTTAGCTTCAGCAAGTCAAATGCCATCTATACAACAAACAAGTATTATTGCAGAAACTACCCCTTCTTCAGATTCATATTCCACAATAGGAAATCTTTCAGATATACTAGAACAAACACGGCAAACAGTTCGAACATTTGTTGATACAGATTTATATAAAGAATATTTATCAGGATTTGATGAATTACCGCGCCAATATATTGATGGCGGTGTAAAAGATGTTGAACATGAGTTTGATCACCAATATGGAATAGTTCATGATTTGGAAACCGAGAAATTCTTTTTGGGTTTAACTCAAAAACCTGTCGAAATTATTGGTAGAAACATCAAAATTGAAGGAATAACCTATACAGGTACACCAGGTTTATATGAGTTATTATTTAAAAAAGAACCAATAGGGTATAAAAAACAAGATTTGGAAAATTATATGGATATTTTAAAAAGAACCAATGCATACCGAAGAAATAATGATCCAAATGAGCAGGTGCAGGGAAATGGATCACATAAATATATTTCTATAATAGGACCTTATTTGCAAAGCAAAGGAATTACAAAAACTAAAACTCTAAATCCCGAATCACAACAAGCAATCCAGGGATTTTTTGAAAGACGCAAAGCTCCATATAGAGAAAGTCGAATGTCTTCAAAAAAAACCGGATTTGGTATAACTTTCTTCTTCTTAAGGTGCCTATCTTCTTATGATGTTGGCGACCACGTTAGCCCATCTTATCCTATTCACTGCAGTTCGGAATAGGTCAGTTGATGTTAGGCCAGTCCATTTTCTAAGATTGGCCAGCCAGGATATACGTCTACGTCCAGGGCCTCTCTTGCCCTCGATCTTGCCCTGTAGAATTAATCTTAGTAATCGATACTTATCATTACGCATAATGTGGCCGAAGTAAGCCAGTTTCCTGTTCTTTATAGTGGTGATAATTTCCCTGTCTTTTCCGAGCCTCTCGAGAATCGTGATGTTAGTTGTGTGGTGTGTGTATGACACTCGTAAGATGCGGCGATAGCACCACATTTCAAATGCCTCCAAGCGTTTGATGGCAGCTTCTGTAAGACTCCAGCTTTCTACCCCGTAGAGGAGAACGGTAAAGACGTAGCATCTGAGAATTCTTATGCGTATATTGATATTTAGAGAGAGGTTGCAAAAGACTCTTCTGTGGCGACCAAAAGCGCTTCTGGCTTTTTCAATACGGGTCCTTATTTCGTAACTATGATCCCATGTATCACCGATATTGCATCCCAGGTAGGATATTTTCTCTACTCTTTCTAGTGTTGTATCGTTTACAGTAAATTGGGCGTTAGTGTCGATGTTCTTACTAATGATCATTATTTTGGTCTTTTTACAGTTTAGTTTTAATCCATATTCGCTGCATGCTTCCACAACATTATCTATTATTCTTTGGAGACCATTTGCGCTATCTGCCAACAGAACGGTGTCATCCGCGTATCTAATATTATTGATAGGTTTACCATTTACTGTAATGCCGTCGTCCGATTCATCCAAGGCTTCTCTAAAGAGATTTTCAGAATATATGTTAAACAATGTCGGTGACAGTATGCATCCCTGTCGAACTCCTTTTCCGACTTCAAAGACATCGGATAGTTCGTTTTCGAGACGTACTGTTGCTTTTTGTTGTAAATATAGGTTTGAGATAAGTTTAATATCCTTACTGTCAATTCCCGATGTTCTTAGAATATCAATTAATATTCCATGTGGTACCTTGTCAAATGCCTTTTCAAAATCAATAAAACATGCAAATACATCGCAGTTAACATCCCTTGCTCTTTGTATTAGCACTTGCAGGCTGAAAAGTGCTTCCCTTGTTCCAAGGCCTGATCTGAATCCAAATTGCACTTCGCTGATGTGTTCTTCTAATTTGGTGTAAATGCGAGAGTGAATGATATTAAGGAGTACTTTAAGCGCGTGGCTCATTAAACTAATTAATCTGTGGTCCTCGCATTTCCTCGCATTGATTTTTTTAGGAATTGGGATGAATATTGATAGCAGCCAGTCTTTTGGTAATTGTCCAGTTTCATATATGTTGTTAAATAGTTTGGTAAGAGCTGCGATTTGGGACTCCTCCAATAACTTTAAAATTTCGCCATGAACATCATCAGGTCCTGGTGATTTTCCATCTTTAAGTCGTTTGATGGCCATCTTGACTTCTTCATTTGTTATTTCTGGGCCGTAGGAGTGGTTTGTTTCGTATGGTGTTCTGACTGCATCTTCGAAAAGTTCTTGCATGTACTCCTTCCATCTTTTCAGCCTGTCTTCAATCCTGATCAAGATCTGACCCTCGTTGTCTACGATTATGCCGGTATTGCGTTGATTATCAATGTTCTGCATCTGTTTGATCTTTTTGTGCATATGGAAGTCATCATGTTTTTGTTGAAGAGTTTCAATTTCTATGCATTTCTCAGTCAACAATGCCTCTTTTGCTTCCTTTATTTTCCGCAGTATATTCTTGTGGAGCTTGTTGTATTCGTGTATATTTTTATTTTTGAATCTTCGCCGTTCCTCCATCATCTGTAATATTTCGTCTGTCATCCATTCTTGCTTCTTTTCTTTTCTTGATTTCAGATTTTCGTTTGTTAGTGTAGTGATAACTGTCTTCATTTCGTTCCACTGTTCTTCTATATCGTCGGTGTAGCTTTCAGCTATTTTGGCAAAGTTTTTATTTAGCTCTTCTTTCACCTTTTCTTGGATGTTATTTTCTTTCAGTAGTCTTATGTTTTTTCTGGGAGTCCTTTTCTTACGAATAACTTTGAGTCGTATCTTGATATTTGCCACTAATAGATTGTGGTCCGAGAAGACATCTGCGCTTGGGTATGTTTTTGCTGAGGTGATAGAGTTTCGAAACCTTTTGTTTATGTTGATAAAATCAATTTGGTTCCTAATAATTCTCTCTGGAGTATCTCCTGGAGCTTTCCATGTGTAAAGCCTTCTGGGATGCAGTTTGAAAAATGTATTCATGATAACCATGTCAGTCTCCTGGCAGAACTGGATCAGCCTTTCGCCTCTCTCATTTCTTGTGCCAAGACCGTATCTTCCCACAACCTTCTCAACTGTACCCTCTCCTATTTTGGCGTTAAAATCGCCCATGATAATATTTAATTCATGTTTCTTCGTGAGTTTTAGAGCGTCTTCTAGGGTCTGATAAAATGTTTCTATTTCTACTTCAGTAGATTCGGCTGTGGGTGCGTAAACTTGAATGATGTTCATGTTAGAGGATCTGGAGTTAATCTTCAGCAGTGCAACTCTATCTGACATGGGTATAAATCCTATCACTGCTTTAGCAATTTCATTTTTTATTATTATAGCTACGCCATTTCTGTTTCGTGTTGTTTCATCTACTGAGTAGTAGACATGGTGCTCGCCTATGACTGTTTTTCCGGAATTTGGCCATCGGACTTCACTGCATCCCAAAATATCTATGTCTAGGTGTTTCATTTCTTGAATAATATTTGCTACCTTGCCTGGTTGGTACATGCTTCGAACGTTCCAAGTACCGATCTTTTTCACATTTAGGACATTATTGGCTGACCGGGAGATTCTTAGCACCCTCTCCCCATTTAAGGGGTGCCCGGGACTGAGGGCCGTGTCTTTCTTGTTTTCAGCCATTGTGGTGTCCTGGGGAAATATTTTGATACCAGGTAGTTTCCCGTTGCTTTCCTGGCCTTGAGAATCAGCCGCTTCTAACATGAAGTACCGACGCTGTTTGCAGCCGCCCATTCTGGATCAGACGCTGCGTGGGAACCTTCTTAGCTTCGCCTTCATCTCTTCGAGACCTTACCGGTATGGGTGTCCCTGCCAGTAGCTACGCTACCGCCGGCATCGCTCCCTGGATATTGAAGGTTACTGAGCCCTCTCACCAACGACAAGGTGATGATTCCCCTGAGAGGGGGTATAACTTTAAAAGTTAATAAACCTAATACAGATTACATATATTGGGATAATGTAAACGAACTTGTTGAGAGACTTCAACTATTGGTAGCATCCATGCTTGCGGGACACACTGGTCATAACAATGAAATTATTTCCATTATTGAAGAACTAAGAGAAGCGAATATTATTATATAAAAGAACATAATAGATACTTTTAAACATTTCTAAAATGACCATCGATAAATTTGGTTGTCATATTTCAAAAAAATCTGCTCTAAACACATTATTATCCTTAGAAAATAAAATATTATCAAATGTTGAAGAGAAAATAATAAAAAATTTTGAAAGCGATGTAAAATATATTGAAAACAAATTAATTCAAAATTTAGATCCCGGGTTGAAAAGTGACGTTAATAATTTAAATAAGAGAATAAATGAATATGATAACAACATACAAAATATTGCAAAAAAGATTAAGTTATTTGAGGATAAAGTTATTCCTGAATATAATGACAAGATAATTAATTTGAAAAATACTGTTGATGGAAATGATGAGGTAGTAGAAAAATTTTCTCAGAAAGTTTCTAAATATGCAAATGACTTTGACGTACTGAAGTTAAAATATGATAAAGTTGATGATTTTGAAAATGAAATAAAAAATGAAATTACATCAATTAAATCAATAATTAAGGATACTTCAGCAATTGACAACACCAAGAATAGTATTTCCAAGGAAATTACATCAAAGTTTCAAAATTTTACTAATATGCTTAATGATAGAGTAGCAGAAGAAGTAGGGAATTTTAAGAAAATACCTGACGTTATGGATAAAAATACACAAAATCTTGAAAAATCAATGAACACTCATTTTCTAATTCACAAAAAAGATACCGACAAAGTTAATGAATTTAAAGAACAAATTAAAGAATTTGAAATTAAAATCAATGCATATAAATCAAATTTACAATATTTAGAAGACAAATTGAAGGAGGATTTTCAAAACGAAAATGAAAAAATTGAAACAAAATTCAAAGATCAAATTACAAAAAATAATGAAAAAATCGAGGATATACTAAAGCAATTAAACCATCTAAAAACCAAATCTGAAACTTCTTTTGACGAGGGAAATTTTACAAAGGTAATTGATGAAAAATTACAAAAAGAATTAGAATCCTTACTACAAGTAGTGCAAGCTATAATGGAAGTTTCTAAAAAGGATATATTAATTAAAATTAAAAATAATAGTTCAAAAATCGAGGAGATTTCTTTACTGATAAAAGAACTTGAAATATCTTATACAGATATATTACACAAAGCTGAAAAGACAGCGTCAGATATAAAAAATATAGAAAAAAAAAATTGTAAAAATGACATTAGATATAACAAATGCAGAATTTCAATTAGGAAAAGATCTAAAAAATCTAGAAGATAAATTAGTAAAAGAAATAAAATCATTAAATGAATTAGTTCAAAGAGCTGCTGAAGTTTCTAGAAAAGAATTTAATGATACAATGAATTATGCAAGAGAAGAAATGAATTCAACATTAGGTGGTTTCAAAAAAAATTATACGTTATCAAATGTTGTTTTGGAAACTAAATTTAATGTGAAAATGTCTGATCTTAATAACAACATCACCCAAATAAATTCGTCAATAAAAGAAATTAGAAATGAAAATAACAAATTATTTGAAACAATGGAAAATAAATTTAATGTAAAAATTTCTGATCTTACTAACAACATCACCCAAATAAATTCATCAATAAAAGAAATTAGAAATGAAAATAAAAAATCATTTGAAGCAGTGGAAAATAAAATTAAAGAACTTACTAAAAAAAACTGAGATGACTTTTTCATATTTTACACAGTCAGCGATAAAGGGTTTTTATAAACGGTTTAGAAGGAGGTAAAGTTATTTATGGGATTTATTTTCGAGAGTATGGATAAATTAATAATGAGTAAAATTAAGCAAGACGTTGTAAATGAATTACATAAACCAGCGAGAAGGCGATATAGAAGGAGACGAACAATTGTAAAAGGGCTTAATGATCTATTTCAAGCTGATCTGATAGAAATGCAGCCATATGGGAAATTTAATAGGGGTTTAAGATATATTTTAATGGTAATAAATGTGTTTTCTAAATTTGTATGGGCAGAACCTGTAAAATCCAAAACTGGTAAAGATGTAACAGCTTCAATGAAAAAAATTCTATTAACTTTAAAAACTCCCCCAAAAAATCTGAATACTGACCAGGGTAAATAATTCTTTAATCAAGACTTTCAGAAACTTATGGAGCAGTTCAAAATTAATCATTACAACACATTTTCTAATATGAAAGCTAGTATTGTAGAGAGAGTAAATAGAACTATAAAAAACAAAATGTGGAAAAAGTTTAGTTTACTAGGTAATTATAAATGGATCAGCTTTCTTAAAGAAATAATTACAGAATACAATAATACTAAGCATTCAACAATCGGAAAAAAACCAAACGAAGTTAACAAAAAGAATGAAATGGAAATCTTGAAATCAGCTTATACCCATAGGAAAACTGTGGATCCCAGATCACCAAAATTTCGTGTCAGTGATAGAGTACGAATAAGCAAGATTCGTGAACAATTTTCTAAAGGTTACACACCTAACTGGTCAAACGAAATTTTTCAAATAAAAAAAATCCAGCTGACTAATCCAACAACGTATTTGATTCAAGATGGAAACGGGATAGATATTCAAGGAGGTTTCTATGAGGAAGAACTTCAAAAAGTAAGACACGCAAATGTATATCTGGTGGAAAAAGTGTTAAGAAAGAAAGGAAACAAAGTATTTGTAAAATGGTTAGGATTAGATAAATCTTATAACTCTTGGATCTTCAAGGGAGATGTGATGTAATAGTAATTAACGCTGTAATAATAATTGATGTTTGTAATAAAAAAATGAATTTTTATATATATTTGTTTTATTTAAAAATAAGCTTATTACATAAACATTTTTTTAAATACAATATTCCTATAATCAGAGTCTAATATGGGATTTAAAATTTCTTCAGTCAATTTAATCCTTCTTCTAAAATGTTTTTGATTTATAAATTCTTCAGAAGTCATACGAGCTTTTCTGTAGGCAAAGTTCCAAGCAACCATCAGATGAATTTGGTTTCTTGATTCATCAATAGATACTGTCTTCTTCATAATAGTGCTTAGACTTTAATTTTTGTTCTAGTTCTTCGGGATGATTCAAAAGCAGTTCCAGCATGGAGCATACATTTTCACTATTTAGATTTTGTTTTGGAGAAAGGACATTATATATTTTGTCAAAGGAATCTCCATCGTAAAAGTTGTTATTTCTAAAAACGTTGAAATAACGTCGAAAGTTTTGTTTTTGTAAAACGTTTAGTCTATATTCTATAAGTGGAATTTGTTCCCATAGTCTGCAGACAGTTTCATTTCCATAGTAAATAAATTCACAGCTTTTCGCAATCTTCACTATTGGTAATTCACCAATGTTTTCAAAATGAATAGATAAATTTTGCAAATATATCGGTTCATTGAAAACATTAGGTGAAAACATATAATTTGTTATAACTCCTTGATATTGCAATAAGTTCTCCCAATCATCTTCATTTAATATCACAGATTGACCATTTTTAGCACCAAGTTCAATGCATGGTAGAAAATCACTTTCCACCCACAGACCAATCGCAGCATATTTAGAGTTAGAATTATTTAAATTATATTTTGTAGAATTTATAATTGTTTTTTTTTATTTTCTTTTTTAATGGTGAATTTTCAAATATATTTTTACTCTGATTACTGAACATTTTAAATGATGTATTTCAAAAACTAACTAGCTATCTGTTTACTCTCAAAAAACTAACTATCTATCCGTTTGCTCCTAAATTTTATACATTTCCCTCTCCTCTCAAGTGGAGGGGTAAACTTATTTTCCTTCTCCATTTAAGAGGAGGGGATAAACTTTAAATGTCTTTATACTAACAAGAATCAATAAAAAACAAAATTTATATTATTTTTAAACATTTATTAAATAATTTTATAGATATTTTTTTATGAAATACAATAAAATTAAACATGTACAAATAAATATTGCTGCTGCAAATATAATAACAAATATATAACAACAGACACAATGACAGGATTCTTCTTTTTTATTGTTGAAAGGAATCCAATCTGAATATTGTAATGGTTTGTTTGTCATGGAATATTTAATTTTTATGAATGTATTTTCACATAAAGCAGAATCAGTTACATTATAGGTAAAAAAGTGTGAATTTCCAACAAGATATGTCATTTTCATCTGTTTGTAGCAATCGGTTTCATTTTTGAGGGCATTTATACATATATCAGCCCTAACTGCATTAGGAATGTAATTTACATATAGCACATTTCCAACAAGGGAAACTAAAACTATTAAAGATGCAGCAGTCATTGTTGTAATATTACTAACAAATAGTGGTATTTGTATACAATATATATGTCTTTGGATTCAGTTCCCCCTCCAACTTTTAAAGCTTCAAAAACGACTTATATATATTATCATCATATAAAATGATGATTTTATAAAGATGAAAAATTACTAGGAGTAGTTAATTCTAATCGTGGTTTTTTATTTTTAGATGCATTTTCGTTTTCGGAACTTAAAGAAGTTAGAGTATCATACATCATTTTCATATCTTTATCAAAAAAATCTGTTTCCAAAATATCTTTATGTCCCCATGCAAGAGTTTTTGTGGAATTTGGTATACAATATCTTTTATCATCATGAGTTGTTAATGCCAATTTATTTAACAAATTAGTGTATATGTTATGCATATCTGACTTGAATACATACATGGTGCAGAATATTTTGTCACCTTTCTCAACATCTTTATAATCTGATAATGTTAATTGATTTTTTATACATGATTTACTAACACCTTTTGCTTTTTTATCTACACTATTTTTGGATTTGATGCAATATGCTTTAGTACCAGTTCCATAAAAACTTTCAATGGGAATCCCTTTGTACTCATCTTTAAATTTACCAACAACTGATGTTGTAATAGGCATGCAATGAATATTTTGTTCAGAAAAATTAGAAGTATCAAATTTATCCAGATTTAGCTTCATATCTTCATAAAAGTTTTGGGTCTGAACTTCAAGAATTAAGGAATCAGTATCCGTATATAATAAATTTAAATTATTACCATATTTAACTTTTAAATACCCGTAATAAAAATTATACATCACAGTTTTTGCAATATCCAAGATACTCATCCCAACATAAATTGGTTTATTGTATTCAATGCAAACCTGTTGAAGTTGAAGAGCAACTAAATTTTCAGAAAAAATTTTAAAATCCTTTAATTGAGGTTTAGAAATAAGTTTTTCGGCACTAAATTTATTACCCTGTCTTTCCCATTGAGATACTAATTTAATATCTGCTCGCCTATCAACATTTTCCATGGTTTTACCGAAAATTGAATTATTTGCCAATTTATAACAATTTTTATCAAATTTATTTTTAGATAAATTTCGTAAATTTGTATTTAAATCTCTATATTCCGCTAACCATGGTGATTGTGTAAACTTAACTGCTCTGTGTATTTTTATGATTTTGAGTCCAAATTCTAGACATTGTTTCAGATATCGGTAATGAATGATATAGTTGTATTTATTATGTAAGTTTGGAATCAATTTGGAGTGGTTTGAAATTGGCGGTGTATATTGTTCAGGACAAAATGGGAAATCATTATGACTATCATGTAAATAATTTGGATATTCTAAATCAACTTCAAATATGTACCCTATAGATGATGTATCTGAAAGTTGGGATAGATTTAAAGTTTCTATTTCGAGCTTAGGTACCCAAGCAAAATTTTTTTCAGGCAAATATTGTTTCATAGCATAACCATACAAATTTGTGGCGTCTAAGTAAGTGATATATGTTGTAGGTCTTTCAGGATTAAAATTTTCTAAGAATGGATTATTTGCTTCAGATTTGCGTTTGGAACAAGTGCTAACCCCACCACGAACACCTTTTTTGAAAAAATGAAGCATATCTGGTTCCGTTAATAATTCTAATTCTACATTAGTTAATTTCATCATTGCATCCCAGCACATAGAAGGGCTAGTAACATAATTAACAGGATCTAACTTATAGGTTTTAATACATGTGGATCTATAATTTTCAAAAACATCAGCCAAAAGTAAAACATCAGATTTTAAGTAAATATCGGAATAAGCCCCTATTGTAGAACACTTAAATAGATTCCACACTTCTACAGCACGATTGTAGTCTTGAGGAGAGATATTTTCATCGGTTAAGTTATTATAAAATTTATCAATCGATGGTAGAGATTTCTCATTTAATTTTTCGTTGGAATCTATGTAAGAGTATGGAAATACCCCTTTTTGTCTAATGTATCGAAATTCATCAGCATTTGAGAAAAACTTTTTAATTTCAAAACATTGTGAATCTTGTAGAGTTTGTGATAGCGACTCTAAAGACTCTGGGAGAAATTGAAAAGAATCTATAAAGCGTAGTCGCAAAGAAACTGGTTTCTGCTTTTCTGACACATAACTGTCAACGAAAATTTCCTTACTAAAAGAAATATACTTTTCTTTATTTTGAGCTATAACACTAATATTTTCTTTATTATAACAAAGCGATTTAATAAATAGGTGAGAATCATAGTTTTTTAAATTATGCAATACTATTGGTATATATTTTGGAGGTTTAAAATGCAAATTACAAATTGAGTGGGCAGCTCCTCGATATTTACCTGTAATATGACAATGATCTCTACACTTTATGAAATTTCCTTTTGAAAAAGGTTTTTCACATATGTAACAAATGCTAGAATTTTCATACTCAATCTGTTCTACAGATGACAAATCTTTCAATGGTACTTGATATTTTAAATATTTTTTATAAATTTCTTTTACATCATTTTCAATGTATTCAATAAATTTTAAAGCGCAATCTGTACCTCTATAAAGTTTAAGACAAACAACATTCTCATCAAATGATGATTTAATATAATAAGCAAATAAATAGGGTATATGTTCAGCAGTTTTAATAGTATATGAGGTTGTCGAATCAGGTGTAGATTGTTGGCACTCATTGTTTTTTAAATAACATTCAAAATCGGCATATATAACAAAAGGAGCTTTATACTGTTTCTGAATATTTTGAAACTTTAATATATTTGCAGGAATATAATTTCCAAATTTATCCAAAATCAAATTATCTGAAGGAAGCTCAATTCGAACAAAACTACAATCACGTTCTAAATGCGCGTTAAGTTTTTCATATGTTCCAAAATATTGAAGGCATCCATCACATAAGTATTTTTTTATTTTCTTTTTTGATAATTGTTTGGATACCAAGCAACCTAAATCTTTTATCCAACAGTAGTGGTTATTTCCATCATCAGAACTTATTAAAAGCAAATTAATATGTAATTTTTTCTTTTCATTATTATAATGTAAAGGACCGACAATCTCATATACATTTTTATTATCTCTAAAAAATTTTTCAACTACATATACATTTATGGACAAATTATTTTTTTCCTCAAACTTTTTATATCTAATAATTTTACTGGAAATTCAATACCTGTAAAATCGAAAGCGTTTCTGAAGTCTGGATATGATGAGGTCTTTTGAGGATTACCAATTGGCTGGTATGCTGCTGAAACGACTGCCCAGGCGAAACAGCAATTGTCCTCATTCATCACATTCACTATTGATTTAGAAAATGTTTGCATCTTAATGTAGGAGGAGGCATTCAATGGGTTGTACTTATTGATGTTGACTTCCAAATGCAGAATTCTTTGTAGAGCCCACCCTGTAATAGGAATTAAAAAATTAGTTCTGAATAATATTTGTTAGAGATGTTTAAGTGATATTAAGAAAACTTAGCTCTTGAGATTAAATAATAATTACCTGAGTCTCTTTCCGGCAATTCATCTGCTTTGGTTTCAATAATCTTGAATAAATCATCGTAAAGCTGTTGTAGATCAGTTGTATGGGTTACAATGAAGAACGGTGTATTAAATGACTTAATTGAAGTAGAGGTTAAAGTTGGAGAATAATATATCCCAAATAACTCCAAATTCACTTTAGCACATGTAAATTCTTGTTGGCGCTGGCGTATTAATGTTTGCACTTTATTACCAACATCTTGCTGAAACTTTTTGATGTCGATGTGATAATTCTGCGAATATATTCTGTAGGAAGCTATTCGACATTTAAATGCACTCCTGATAATGTCAATTCCATTTCCATATTTTATGCAGCTCCTGTCTTTATGAATATTTGTCCTCAAGTGTGTGCTCCAGGAATTAGATTTGACATTTACTTCACAATCTTGGCAATATCGCATTTGAGGTCTTGAAAGTAGTTCATCAACTGAAACAATTATTATTTTTTAATTTCTCTGTAAAACTTTATTAATATTAAAAAGTACAATTAAAAGAAAAATTATAGCTAAATATGTTATAAAAAAATACTTACGATTAATTATATAATCTTCCAAGTTAAAGGTGTTTTCGTTATTAACAACATTTTCTCGAAGGTGGCGTACAATATTTTGTTTTCTTTTAAATTCTCTTAAGCAGTGCGTGCAAAGGAGAGTCATTTTAAAATGGAATCGATTAGGGCCGTGTCGCTTTTAAATAAATACAATTTCGATCCATCAAGAACCAATGACATAGAATAATTAGCAATTTTTTCAGCTCGCGCAATTTAGAAAACTTTTGGATTTACTTTTGAATTAACTTTTGGATTCACTTTTTAATTTGAAGAAAAACATGGATTTTTTTAAAAAAATATATTTCTCAAATTTAAAAGAAGATCGCCTTATCTTTGTATACAATTTTTAACGTCTTTTAAAGTCGAATTAGATAAATTATTACATATACTATCCAAGTTGAAATAAGAGAACACCATTGATTTAAATCTAGATGCCGCGCATCTTGTGTCACTCTTATTTAAACTCGGCTTAGATTTCATGCGAATAAATTTATCTAATTCACTCTTATTTGCCGCCTGCTGTCGCTCTGACTGCTGTCGTTCTGCCTGCTGTCGTTCTGCTTGCTGTAGCTCTGCCTGCTTTCGCTCCGCCTGCTCTCGCTCTGCTTGCTGTAGCTCTGCCTGCTGTCGTTCTGCTTGCTGTCGTTCTGCTTGCTGTAGCTCTGCCTGCTGTCGTTCTGCTTGCTGTAGCTCTGCCTGCTGTCGCTCCGCCTGCTGTAGCTCTGCTTGCTGTAGCTCTGCTTGCTGTTCCAACCACGATGGCTAGAGAACCTCTCTGTTTAATCTCAGAGTTTCGACCAAAAGGTCCACTCGTTGTCGCGCAGTTCAAAAATTAAAATTAGAGGTTGAAACTACTTCAATCGTTATTTGTTGATTTAACTTCTCCGCACACCCTTAAAACAGAACACTACTAAAAAGAATCGGAAAACCACATACTAAATTGGGGGTAGTTACCCTTACACGAAGGGTTTGCAATTTAAGCCTGTAATATTTCAACAATGATCGCCCACATACATAGGAATCTAACCCCAAAACTTCGTTAAAAGGCATCAAGTAATAAGCTCAAAATACGGCATCAAAAATAGGGGTGAAAACTACCCCAACCCGAAATTCTTGTTACTATTAAGTGGTTGGGTGAAAATGCCTCCTAATGCACACACTTAAATTCTCTCAGTGCAGCCCGCAACTATTTTCAGTTATACACAAAAACTACCCTCTAGGAATATAATGATCATCTTCAAAACCTCCAACCACGATGGCTGAAGAACCTCTCTGTTCAACCCCAGAGAATCAATAGAAAAGGTTCACTCCCTGTCGCACAGTTCAAAAAATAAAATTAAGGGTTGAAACTACCCCAATCGTTATTCACTGATTTAACGTCTCTGCACACGCTTAAAATAGAACACTACTAAAAAGAATCGGAAAATCACATACTAAATTGGGGGTAGTTACCCTTACACGAAGGGTTTGCAATTTAAGCCTGTAATATTTCAACAATGATCGCCCACATACATAGGAATCTAAACCCAAAACTTCGTTAAAAGGCATCAAGTAATAAGCTCAAAATACGGCATCAAAAATAGGGGTAAAAACTACCCCAACCCAGAATTCTTGTTACTATCAAGTGGTTGGGTGAAAATGCCTCCTAATGCACACACTTAAATTCTCTCAGTGCAGCCCGCAACTCTTTTCAGTTATACACAAAAACTACCCTCTAGGAATATAATGATCATCTTTAAAACCACCAACCACGATGGCTGAAGAACCTCTCTGTTCAACCCCAGAGAATCAATCGAAAAGGTTAACTCCCTATCGCACAGTTCAAAAAATAAAATTAGGGGTTGAAACTACCCCAATCGTTATTTACTGATTTAACGTCTTCGCACACCCTTAAAATAGAACACTACTAAAAAGAATCGGAAAACCACATACTAAATTGGGGGTAGTTACCCTTACACGAAGGGTTTGCAATTTAAGCCTGTAATATTTCAACAATGATCGCCCACATACATAAAAATCTAACCCCAAAATTTCGTTCCGATTAGGAAATTATTAAATTTTTTCGAATTATCGTACATTATTTATAACGTTATTTCGAAAAGTCTCTATATACCTACTCGATAGCCTGCCTAAGACCGAACGGCTTCGCTGCTCAAAGTAAAGTGCATGCATAACGATGCTGGAGAGGAACGAGATGAGGGGCGGAGCTAAATAAATAACAGGTGTAGTTTATGTAACCAATCAATATAGGAGGCAAACCTGCACTTTCACTATTATGAATAGTCGCACGAAACCATCAATATCTCGTTGGAATAAACCTTAACTAACTTCTGTACTCCTGATAATCGAAAAATTGAAACAGCCTTTATTTTACGCTAAAAATTCCATAAATATTGTTTTTATTCACAATGTCTTTTAATATTTGGCCTATAGAATATTCAAATTGCACTTTGAATATCTTGTTTATGTTCTTTTGTTTTTAACCCTATGCAGGGATATTACTTTTGTTTTTAACCCTATGCAGGGATATTACTTTAGTTTATATAATCTTCCTTGTACACCCTGGTGCAAGTATCCTAATTTACTTACGAAAATCTTAATTTTCGCGAGTTTTCTAACAATTTCACCCAGAAAAGACACAAAAATTCGTAGTTTTCCGATTTTACACCGTACTTATTCAGTCTGTGGTATTATTATGATCTAAAATCCATTAATTAAATTTAAATTCCAAGACCATTCAGCTCTCAAAAATATGTCTGCACGGCTTCGCTGTTCGAACTGAAGTGCTTACATAATAGTGTTAAAGAGAAAAAAGACGAGGGGTAGAGCCAAAGAAAAAAGGTGTAGTTTACGTAACCAATCGATATAGGACTTCCACGACTAAGAAGTGTTGCAGAATACAATCTATATCTTTTTCTGATATACCTTCACTAATTTCTGTACTCTTAATAATCGAAAATTTAAAACAATTTTAAACACTTTAATGTTACCCTAAAAAAAAGACCACACAAATTTTTTAACACTTTTTCAGTCACCCGTAGAAAACAGCCAGATAAATGTTGTTTTAATTCATAATGTATTTATAATATTTGACCTATGGACTATATATCCTGCACTTTGAATACCTTGTTTATATTCTTTTGTCTGGAACCCTACACAGGGATAGTCCCAAATATGCCAAGTTCAGAGACAAGAGTATAACAATAGGTCACGAAATCTTTCTTGTACATGCTGGTCCAAGGTGCAAGTTCCCTAATTTCCTTAAATGACATTCATTTTCGTGAGTTTTTAACAATTTCACACCAAAAAGATACAAAAACTCATAGTTTTCCGATTTTGTACCGCACTTATTCAGTCTGTGGTCTTCTCAAGATCTGAAATCCATTAATTAAATTTCCATTCCAAGACAGTTCACCGCCACATAAGAGACGTCCGCACGGCTTCGCTATTCAAACTAAAGTGCATATGTAGTAGCGATGGATTGAAAAAAGATGAGGGGCGGAGCTAAAGAAAGAAGAAGAGTAAGAAGGAGAACGTAACATCGATGTAGGGCTTCCACCACTAAGGATAGTAACAGCATACCATCAATGTCAGGTTCTGATATATCTTCATTAACTTCTGTATTCCTGATAATCGAAAATTTGAAACGGGCCAATTTCACCCTAAAAAAAAATAAAAAAATGGCCACACAAAATTTTTAAAACTTTTTTAATCCTGACCCATACAAAAGACAGCTATAAACGCTGTTTTAATTCACAATGTCTTTATAATATTTGACCTATGGACTATACATCCTGCACTTATATCATATTTATGTCCTGCTGTTTTCAACCCTATGCAGGGATATTACCAAATATGCAAAGTTCAAAGACAAGAGCATAACTTTAGATTACGTAATCTTCCTTGTACACCCTGGTTCAATGCGCAAGTTCCCTGATTTTCTTACGAAAATCTTAAATTGCATTCATTTTCGCGAGTCTTTTAAGAATTCCACCCCGAAAACACAAATTTTCATAGAGTTTCTCGATTCTACATCGCGTCTATTCAGTCTGTGGCCTTCTCAAAATCTGAAAATGTTTCAATCATACCCATTATTTAAATTTAAATTCTAAGACAATTCGGCTCCATAGAAGACGTCTACACCGGTTCGCTGTTCGAACTGAAGTGCATACATGATGGTGTTGCAGAGAAAAATTTTGATGGGCGGAGCTAAAGAAAAAACAGGTGGAGTTTACGTAACCAATCGGAATAGGGGGCGAACTTGGGCAGCCAATCAGAAACAAGGTCATTCTTGGCTGACCAATCAAAAAAGTGGTGGGGGGGTGAAGTACAAGCCCCCTATTCCCACTACTTATATTGCCGCAGCTTCAGACCATTTAATATGGTGTCGTTTATCCCAGGCGTGTTCTGCAATACCTGATCTCGACGTTTCTCCTTTTTGTGTATGAATCTTATGTTCCTTAATTCTAACTTCTAGTGGTAGTTTGCTTTCGCCAATATACATTTCACCACACTCACATGGATCTATGTAAACATATTTTTTCTTATCGGTAGCTTTTGGTTTGGTTTTTGTTAA
The DNA here is from genome assembly GCA_034092305.1 of Diaprepes abbreviatus. Taxonomy (NCBI): domain Eukaryota; kingdom Metazoa; phylum Arthropoda; class Insecta; order Coleoptera; family Curculionidae; genus Diaprepes; species Diaprepes abbreviatus. The sequence continues at coordinate 1,386,741 of JASJET010000056.1, forward strand.
ATGAGCTCTAAGTATATTTCCTTATTTAACGGCTGTTTTTATATTATAACTTCTGGAAATTCGATTTATTTTCTCCGAAGTTCCTTTAATGTACAGAACTGTGAAGAAGGAATGTGTTTCTTGCTGTCCAGAGGTCGTTGTTCTAAAGTTATTTATAACATTAATTTTAAAGGATAACCATTCTGTTGTAAATCGGATTTAATGTTTGCCAGCTCTTTATCCAATGAATCGGCATTATTGCATATATATATATATATATATATATATATATATATATATATGCAATATTACAGAGATTGCGTAAAATTCCCCGTTTTGTTGCAACAGAATGATTAGAACTATAGTTAAGATATTGGCCAGTATGAGTTGGCTTCCCGTATACTGCAGTTTAAATAGTTTTATTTGATCGATTCTCCACGACATCTAGAAAAGGCAATTGATCATTTACTTCTTTTCCATAGTAAACTTAATTGTAGGTCGAACGTTATTTAGATGTTACAAGAAATCATTAAGTTCATGATATTTGCCCTTCCATACCATGAAGATATCATCGACATATCTCAACCAGACTTTCGGTTTCACTGCTCCAACCATTCCTTATATATATATATATATATATATATATATATATATATATATATATATATATATATATATATATATATATATATATATGTTATAAGGGAAAATGCCCCTTTTATTACTAAACTGTACTAAGTCCGTTATCTAACCGGATGCAGGTGTTTATCTTTAGATATCATATTTCAAGTAATTCACATTAAGCTACGTTGACATAATTAAACTAAGACGCAGTTCTCATATTAATAGCTGATCAAGCATCACACTTCTATAGAAATCTATAGAACAAAGGAATAAACGTGTCAGCATAGGCAGAACCTATAAATACCTGCAACCACTGAATAAGGTCAATTCGAGCTATTCATTCTTAACTTAAAGTACTAATCTTTTATAATTCGTTCTATTAATCCTTAGCATAAAGTACCATTATTTTAAATTCGAATTTCATACTCTTAAGTTAATGTAAGATTCTGTACTTAAACTTAAATTCTAATAATTAAATAATTAACTTTTTAAATAAATTTATTTTGTTATATCTGATTTAATAAATAAAGTCCTTTTTTAAAAACCAATTTTCCTCGGTCACGATATAACAAAATTGGCGCAGTCGGTAGGATATTTCAACGTGATCAAAAAACACAGTGAATTCCAATTCTTTATGAAACAAGAGCCAAGCACTCATCCAAACTTCAAGAAACTTCACGGGACGAAGAAGCCCACATCATCCAATCTTCAAGGGACAAAGAAGCCCACATCATTAGAATAAGCAACACTTCAAGGGACAAAGAAGCCCACATCATTAGAATAAGCAACACTTCAAGGGACAAAGAAGCCCACATCATTAGAATAAGAAAACTACAAGGGACAAAGCAGCCCAAGGGACAAAGAAGCCCACAACATTAGATTAAGAAAACTACAAGGGACAAAGCAGCCCACAACAAATCAAGAACCCACTCATCGTGAAGAGCTCCGTGGAAGCTAGCACAGAAGCAGCCTACACACCTCACGTGGAAGGAACACCTAGTGACACCCCTGGCGTGAGAGCGAACACGAGAGGATTGGTTCTCCTTCAAAGCTTCAAGCAACGCACCCCAGTCGACGTGAAGAGCTCCGTGGAAGCTGGCGCGAAACAGCCTACACACCTCACGTGGAAGGAACACCTAGTGACATCCCTGGCGTGAGAGCGAACACGACGAATTGGTCAATTTCAAGCTTCAAGCATCGTACTCAACAAATCTTCAAGCATCGTACTCAACAAATCTTCAAGCATCGCACTCAACAAATCTTCAAGCATCGTACTCTACAAACCTTACGTGGAAGGAACACCTAGTGACATCCCTGGCGTAAGAAGAGCACCGATGAACTTCAACTTAGAGTAAGTCAAATCCATTAATTCATAATTCATTGTAAAATTGACAGAATCTTACGCACAAATAATCAATTAATAATTCTTCAAATCAAATTAAATTAAAATTAGTTCGAATTCAGTTCGATTATCTTATTAAATAAAACGCCTTTTAAATTGCTTAACCGAACTAAAAAAAAATAATCAACAACTAAAAACCGATTAATCATCAAAAATGGCTAACAATCAAAATAACGATAACGAAATAGCAGTCGAAGCATATAAGTTATCAGAGATATTCAGTTTAATCCCTGAATACGAGGGAGACCAAATAGGTCTAAACACATTTACCACATCTTGCGACCAAGCATATCAATTATGCACAGACGAACAAGTACCCTTACTAGTAATAAAAATCAAAAATCAATTACGCGGAAGAGCGGCACAAATAATAAATTCCAGAGACATAACAACATGGGCAGACACAAAAGCCTTATTAGCAGTTCATTTTGGAGATCCAAGAGATCTTACTTCTTTAATTCAAGACCTTCAACGCATGAGTCAAATGCCAAATGAAAACCCCATAACATTCGCGGGTAGACTACAAACTCATCACGCGAAAATGTACGCGGCAGTTTCAAAACAAACTTTAGCTCAAAATTAAAAACACGCACAGATGATCCTAATTGATGGAATGTGCTTAAACACTCTTTTAACAGGTTTAGAACCTAAGTTAGGGCAAATACTATGTGCAGGCAACCCTTCAACCAGAGTTGATGCAATCAACAGGTTGAAACGCGAATTACAGTTATCATATTTCGAAAATCAAAAATATCAAAGAGTAAAGGCGCAGCCACCTCAAAGACAAATTCAAAATCAAAAAACATGCTCATTTTGTAAAAGAAACGGTCATACATCAAGTGAATGCCGTTTACGACAAACACAAAATCAAAGACCAGCGTACGTACAAAACGTACCGAACGTTCAAAATACACAATTACGGTATAATCCTAATTTTCAAAATCCACAAATGAGAAATCCACAGGCGCAGCCACAAAACAGCCGATTTCAGGCACAGTCACAAAACAGCCGATTTCAAACGCAGCCATAGGGAATCCAAAGGCAAAACACATACCAAAATAATCAAAGATTTCAAACTCAACAAAGATCAGTCATAGTTCCTAATCCAAACTACCAAAGACCGAATCAACAAAATACACATCACGTTAATTTTGAACAAGATAATCAAAATTGTTATAATTTTGAACTCGAGTATAGTAATTCAAATTTTGATTACTTCGATAATGCTAATGAGACATTTAATCCTGATAACGAAACTTTTACTCCCGATTACGAGATAAATCCCGACGTTAATCCCGACTTAATGTACAACTCTAGTCAAAGTTATTGTCCGAATACTGAATTTTATTCTCAAAATGCTGAAACAAGTTTTGAAAATAATTACGCACAAAATAACATGTCCGAAAATTTATTTTCTCAAAATAATGAAAATTTTCGAGTACAAGCTTCGGAAATAATAGAACTTACAGACCAAATACAAACTTTACATGTCCAACAAAACAACCAACAAACTTCCAACAAAAACGAACAGAATTTCGTTTAAATATAGTCAGTTCCCAAAATTTATTTTACATATACGATACTTCGAAAACTTATAAATTATTGATTGATTCTGGAGCAGGCATAACAATTTTTTAACCAAAAATGTGTGAAAAATTCAAAAATAGATTTCCCGAAAATTTTACAATAAAAGGCATAACCGATGATGACATCCCAATTTATGAATCTGTACGTGTACCTTTTAATGTTTACGATCCACTAAAATGCTACATATGCAACCTTCCGATAAGTTTTGACGCAATCCCTGGCATAGATATCTTAGAAAAGTACGAATGTGTTATTGACTTGAAAAACAAAGTCTTAATCACAAACTTTAAAACAATACAATTACATCAAGTTCCATCTTTGTCAGGTAATTCTCTAGAAAACGTACAAAATGAAATTAAAAATCAAAATTTTGAAAATAATCAGGTTACGATAGAACCTAGTGTAGAGCAAATTTTTAAATTTAAAACAAATAAACTACGCAACACAGAGGCAATACTTTTAGCGCAAACGGTTGAGAAAGTTAGAATTCCAAATGCAATTGTAAAAATTAATGAAAAAGGTGAATTTTTAATTTCCGTCTTAAACGTAAATGCTATTGAAAAAACAGTAAATTTTAATAATCTACAATTTGAACCATTTATCAAGAACGTCAGTTCTGTATACAATTATAATAAAGGAATCATTTCACAAAATGACAGGGAAGATGAAATTTTAAATCAACTATGCATTGATCATCTAAACGATGAAGAAAAGGAGCAAATTACTCAAGTCTGTCTCGATTTTTCTGATATATTTTATTTGGATGGCGATAAGTTAACATTTACAAGCGAAATAAAACATCAAATTCCAACAGGAGACGCAAGACCTGTATATACAAAATCATATAGATATCTTGTTACGGTTAAAAATTGGGTTTAAATAATAAATATTTTGTTTACATTTTTCAAGATTAAATTACAGGTTCAGATTACTAAAGTCATAAATAGATTTTTGTTTTGTACGTAAATTTACAGTAAACGATGTTTTCTACTATAAAACTAATGATTACCTTCTGTTTTTCTTTCATTAATATTGGTTTCATCTATATTCAGATCATTCCTTTTGTTTACATTTTGAAATTTTGATTGACATCGAAACTTAACATATTTTTGTAATTTGTAAATTTCATTAGGTACCTCGAGACAATGTATCACATATTGGGAAAAGCGTTTTCTTAATGTTTGGATAAATATAAATAGGGTTTTTTGTTTTCTTGTTGATTTTCCTTTTTCAGTAAATATTTATTTATTGTCACATATCAGTTGTTAAATGGTCAGCTCCACGAGATTGCGTGAAAGTTTTTAGGGTTGCCTATAAGATGGCACATCAGTTGAATATTATCGAAATGCTAAATTCGAAATAAAATAGTATCGATTTTTTTCATTATGTTGTTTTTAGTTTATTAGTTGAATATTTCTCTTTACTTTACTCGTTAGAATTTTTGGTAATTATAATATTGTAAATTTAACCCTCGAACTATCTCGAACTAATTCGAACTAAATGGATTTCATTTTTGAATATTTCGAACCCATTAAGTAGTTTGTTATTGGGTAGTTCAAATTGTATGATAAATTTCAAGGGTTCGAGATTATGGCTACGAGATTAAGGTTATTTTTTTGGATAGATTTTTGATGGACGTTTTTATAAAGTTTTTTGGTAACTTCCGTTGGAAGAAATATGCTAGTGATTTGAGAGAAATCGTTCTCTTTTGGCTATCTGACGCAAGAGCGTGAAGAAGTGGTTTTAGTTTTACTGCTTTTCCAAGTTAAGGGACTTGGTCATAAATGGCCGATTAAAGTAACAAAACCGAGTCGGGGTGCAAACAATTTTTGGTGATTTTGGTCGTTTCACTCTACAGCCACTTTGGTGATTATTTTTCTTCAGCCAGCCGGAAACAACGGCTTATCAGTTAGCAGATGCCACCATTTTCTTGAGTTCGAGGTATGTACATATTTCTTTTGAAACAATCAGTTTTTGTGTTTAAGCAAAATTTAGCTAGGCTTTGCGTAGGCCTTTTGTACGACTGATTGAGTAGGAATTTTTATTTCTTTATTTTAGGGTCTTTGGGATAAGTACAATATGTCTTTGGAATAATTATGTCTTTGGAATAATTACGTCTTTGGGAAAACTATAGTATGTTTTTGGAATAGTTACAATACAGTGTCTTTGGATTTCTTCAGTCTTTCTTTTTTTTTGGATGGAATTCTGTAATGTACAGTTTGGGTTTTCGTGCTGCACTTCTGGGATTGTGAGCCTCTGAAGGGGACAATCTCCATATTGAGCCAGGTCTACGTCCTTTCCGGTGAAGCCGTCTATGTCACAGGCCTTGTGTAACCACCTGTTAGAAAGTGATTCAGCTAAGTGCCTAATTTTAGCCAAAGTAAGTTCACAAGAGTTTCTGATTGTTAAGCCTAATGAGTATTAAACCTGTTTTTTTGAATCGTTTAGTTATCTAAACACAGTTTTCTGTTCGATTACCTAGAGGGCTAACAGATGGGGGATTCTTGTGTATTTGATTTTGAACCTTTCTAATTAATAGATTTTAAATATTTGGACTTTAATATTTTTTTTCTAATGATATTTATCTTTTGGTAATTTACCATATCATATAATATTTGCGGCGAACCAGAAAACTATGTAAGGTGAAACGCAGTCGACTTCGTTGCGCTACAACCTCAAATTTAAATGTTTTATTTTTGCGATACTCTACTGTAATTGAGGTTTTTTTTATGGTTCTGTTCTAGAGTCCCAGAGTGGCCAAATACCCATTTAATTATTGTTTAAAATAATGAATATTATAATGATACATTTATTGAAAATTTCAATTGCTTAACAATTGACTATTTTGGAAACTAGTTATTTTGTTCAAAATTGTAACAAACTATTTCATCAAAATTTTATTAAGATTTCACTACCACCTATATTTCTTATTACTGCCATTGATTTTACTGGCGCCCACGGGTTTCTTTTTCCATTATTTTTTTAAATAGATTGTGATTTTTGATTTTTTTTTATATAAAGCTGATTTTGGTAAATTTTGCTGTTGTAAGTTTACTGGATTTGACATTTTTTTTATGATATAGTGATAATATTTGATATATTGGTCTTATATTTGATTGATTTATTGACAATTGATCTTTGATTGAGCATATTTTATTTTTGATTTAATTATTTTTATTAGAATATTTTTGTAAACATAAAATATTAAGATGTATAGATTAAATGTTGACCGTTTAACTAAAGATGAACTAGAGTATGAAGTTCAAGTTAGGGGTATAGATCCTTCCGGTACGGTAGACTCCTTAAGAAAGTACTTAAGATCTTTATTAAGTTTAGAGAAATCTGGGAACATAGTTCAAAGTTCAGTAGTTCTTGATAATGAGCAGGAGATTGCAGAATGCACTCGGAAACTTACAGAGTTAAAAGATTTTATTTCAAATTTTTCTGGAACTAGCAAACAAATTTCGAAAATTGAATCAAAATTTGCCCATTTAGTAGGTCGAATTAATAGAATTTCAGATGAGGATATTACTTTTAAGGATAAGCGTTCAAAATTATTAGTCGAATTAACTTCTCTTTTAACTGATTTTGAAACTAAAACAAAGCTGCTTTCTACATATATAGGATCAGAGCCACCATTAAATCCAAATTTTTCAGATCAATCGGGTACTAGTAATTTAGCAAATTCTACAATGGCTTCTGGTCAAAACTCTCCAATACCCAATGTTAATATTGTTAGCAATCAGTCTTCTACAAATAATTTAAATTTTAAAAGTGTACCAGTTTATAAATGGGGTATTAAATTTTCAGGGACTTCAGGGTTAAGTTTTAATGCGTTTTTGCAACGAGTAGATGAACTTTGTATTTCAAGGGGTGTTAATAAAATAGAATTATTTCATTCAGCTTCTGATTTATTTGAGTCAAATGCATTAAATTATTATCATTTAATTTCTAAATATGCTACTGATTGGGATTCTTTAATAAAATTAATGAGAGATGAATTTTTACCAGCTAATTTTGAGGATAAATTATGGAATCAAATTTTAAATAGAACTCAGGGATCAGATGAACCTATAGGTATATATGTTGCGGCAATGACACAGTTATTTGATAGAATGCCAGCTAAGGTATCTGATTGTTTACGTTTAAAAGTTTTACGCGCTAATATGTTACCTTTTTACCAAGAACGACTAAGCTTACATGAAATAAATACTCCTTTTGAATTGATTGAATTATGTAGAAAATTAGAAGAAACTAGGCTACGCGTAGAAGAGTTTAAGCCGCCAAAAAAAGGGAATGTCTCTCTTGAATCAGATTTAGATTACCAACCGGTAAAACGTGATTTTACTAAATCAGCTACTAGTGGAACTGTTAGTGAGGTTCATTTTTCAAATTGTGATAATTTTTCACAAAACTCTAATGCAAATTTTAATAATTTCAATTTTAGAAACAATAATAATAGACAAAATAATATTTCTCAAAATAACAGATTTTCTACTTCACAAAATAATAGAAATAATTCACAAAATGTTAGACAAAACTTTCAAAACAATAATGGACATAACCAAAGAAATTTTAGAAATCAAAATAACTTAAGAAATAATTCTCAAAATCAAAATAATTATCAAAATTTTAGAAATAATCAAAGTAATGTTAGGAATGTTAATGCTTCTTGTAATTCTAATCAAAATAATTTTAGAAATAATAATTCTCGTTTTTATAGAAATGACAATCAAAATAATTCAGGAAATTTTCAAAATAATTCTAGTAATAGACAGAATATAAATAAAGATTCAGATGTAAATTTATGTTTCAAATGCAATCAACCTAATCATTTTGCTAAGAATTGTACAGCTAAAGACAAGAAATGTTTTAATTGTGGAAATTTGAACTGCACTAAGATAACGTGTCCTAATTGTAATAGTACTCAAGTTTCGAGTCAGGGAAACGGTTCAAGAAGTCAAGTTTAGGTCGAGGGTTGACTTCTGACATACAATCGACCATTGATGATTTGGATTTTAAAGATAAAGTTGTTTTGGATTATGTATTGACACATGTAGGTCCTGGGGAATGTCCTTATTTAAAAGTAGATATTTTGGGTTTAAATTTTTATGGACTTTTAGATTCTGGAGCAAATAAAATTTTTGTAGGTAATAAAGGTTGGGATAAATTGAAAACCTTGGGAGTTAAATTGGATGTAAATAAGAGTACCTTTTGTAAAATAGCTAATGATAGTTCTTGTGAATGTATAGGCATAGCAACCGTTCCAGTAAAAGTTAGGGATATAGTCAAACTTGTAGATATTTATGTGGTACCTGAACTGCGACATGAACTTATTTTAGGTATTGATTTTTGGATAAAGTTAGGTATTGTTCCGGACATGCGCAGAGGCGAATGGTATTTTTCATCTGAAGTTTTAGGTAGTCCAGAAATTTCTTTGATGCAGTGTGAATCAGACTTGACAGGGGAGCAGAAAGTTCGGTTGAATGATTTAGTTACAGCTTATTTTGATAAAATTGGGGATCGTTTAGGTTGTACCTCGATGGTTAAACATAAAATTATTACAGATAGTGAGCCTATTAAGCAGAGATATTACCCAGTTTCACCATTTAAGCAAAAACTTATAGATGAGGAGGTAGACAAAATGTTAGCAAACGGGGTCATTGAACATTCAACTTCTGCCTGGTCATCTCCAGTGCTTCTGGTGCCCAAAGAAGAAGGAAAATAGCGCTTTGTAGTTGACTTTAGGAAGGTTAATAATGTCAGTCAGAAAGACGCCTATCCTTTGCCTTATATTTCTTCCATTCTAGATAAATTAGGGGGAACTCGTTATCTTAGCTCGTTGGATCTTCAAAGCGCGTATTGGCAGGTAGAACTAGAGGAAAATAGTAAGCAGTATACAGCGTTCACAGTTCCTGGACGAGGACTTTTTCAGTTTCGTAGGTTACCGTTTGGTTTGCACAACGCTCCAGCTACATTTCAGAGATTGATAGATACAGTTTTAGGTGCTGACTTGCAGCCTTATGTTTTTTGTTACCTGGACGATATAATTGTAGTCACTTCCGATTTTGGTAAACATTTAGAAATTTTACAGCTCGTTTTTGATCGTTTAAACAAGGCAGGGTTAACCTTAAATAAGGGGAAGAGTAAATTTTGTCGAGCAGAATTAAGATATCTGGGTTATGTTGTTAATAGACATGGTATTTCAGTTGATCCCTAGAAAGTTGAAGCAATCACCAATATTCAGACTCCAAAAACAGTAACAGAAATTCACAGAATTATAGGAATGTTATCATGGTATCGTCGTTTTGTGCCAAATTTTTCAGACTTAATATCACCTTTTATTCGTTTACTTCGTAAAGGCGCTAAATTTGCTTGGGATAAAAATTGCGAGGATGCTTTTCAAAAAATTAAAAATGTCTTAATTTCAGCACTCATTTTAACTTGTCCAAATTTTGATCATGAATTTATTCTTCAGACAGACGCAAGTGCATATGGTGTAGGCGCAGTTTTATATCAAGTATACGATGGAAGAGAACACGTCATCTGTTACATATCTCGCAGTTTGACTCGTCAGGAAAAAGTTTATTCTGCTACAGAAAGAGAATTGTTAGCTGTACTTTTTGCAATCGAAAAATTAAGATGTTATTTGGATGGTGCAAAATTTTCTGTTGTTTGTGATCATTACAGTCTTCAGTGGCTGGATAATCTTAAAAATCCTCAGGGTAGATTAGGTCGTTGGGCTTTGCGGTAACAACAATTTGATTACAAAGTCATTCATCGTAAAGGCAGAGAAAATATCGTTGCGGATGCTTTGAGTCGTTCTGTTCCAGAATGCGATGCCTTGGAGATTTCTGATATTGACCTACAGGAAGTACAAGACAAATGGTATATTGACCTCAGGAAACGTATATTGAAAAATCCTTTAAATTTTCCGCGTTGGAGAGTAATTGATGGTAGAATTTATAAATATTTTCAGCTAGATTTTCCGGACTTGCGTGATACTACGGATTATTGGAAATTGGTTGTCCCAAAGGAAAAGCGGCGTGAGATTATGGAATCTTGTCACAGTTCAACAATTGGAGGTCATTTTGGGGTTCAGAAAACTTATTTAAAAATTTGTCGTTTATATTATTGGCCTTGCATGAGAGCTAACATTACCAAATTTGTTAAACATTGCTTAGTATGTCAAAGAGTTAAACCTGAACAAAAGTTGCCTAGTGGTTTATTACGCTATAATTTAATTCCAGAACATTGTTGGCAGGTTATTAGCATGGATTTATTTGGTCCATTACCGAAGAGCAAACACGGTAATATGTATATTTTGGTAGTAACTGACGTTTTTAGTAAATTTAATTATTTCTTTCCTATTAGAAAAGCAAATTCAAAAACAATAGTTAATCTTTTAGAAGAGCGTATATTCTTGGTTCATGGTATACCACAGATCATTAGGTGTGATAATGGGGTTCAATTTAAAAGTCAGGAATTTCAGGGGTTAACAAAAAAGTATGAGGTTAGAACACTTTTTAATCCAAATTATCATCCATCGCCAAATGTTACTGAAAGAGTTAATAGGGTTTTAAAATCAATGCTTTCAGCTTTTATCTCAGATAATCAAAGAATTTGGAATGAGAATTTAGCAGCATTAGCTTGCGCAGTTAATACCGCCGTTCATGAAGCTACAGGGCATACGCCATATTTTGTAAATTTTGGTAAAGATGTGATACTTAATAGTAGTGAATATTCTAGGGTAATAGTTGTAGGTGATCCAAATTTTAAACAGAATAATTTTTCTAAAAGAGTAGAAGCTCTTGCAAAATTAAGAGATTTTGTAAATAAACGTCTGCAACAAGCTCATCAAAGATCAAGAAATCAATATAATCTTAGACGTCGTGGTGTACAGTTTCAAGTAGGAAATTTGGTTTGGAAAAGACTTTTTGCATTGTCTGATGCTGGAAATTATTATTCAGCTAAACTTGCTGGTAAATTTGAAGAACCTTTTAAGATAGTTAAAAAAGTTGGTTACAATGTTTATGAGTTACAGGATATGACTGGAAAGTCTAAAGGAAATTGGCATGTTCAGGATTTGAAGCCATACTATGATCCCAACGATAATTAGATTGTTATTTGTGTAAAAAAAAATTATTTCATAATTTTTTTTTCCTTAGAAAAGGGGGTGACTGTTACGGTTAAAAATTGGGTTTAAATAATAAATATTTTGTTTACATTTTTCAAGATTAAATTACAGGTTCAGATTACTAAAGTCATAAATAGATTTTTGTTTTGTACGTAAATTTACAGTAAACGATGTTTTCTACTATAAAACTAATGATTACCTTTTGTTTTTCATTCATTAATATTGGTTTCATCTATATTCAGATCAATCCTTTTGTTTACATTTTGAAATTTTGATTGACATCAAAACTTAACATATTTCTGTAATTTGTAAATTTCATTAGGTACCTCGAGACAATGTATCACATATTTGGAAAAGCGTTTTCTTAATGTTTGGATAAATATAAATAGGGTTTTTTGTTTTCTTGTTGATTTTCCTTTTTCAGTAAATATTTATTTATTGTCACATATCAGCTGTTAAATGGTCAGCTCCACGAGATTGCGTGAAAGTTTTTAGGGTTGCCTATAAGATGGCACATCAGTTGAATATTATCGAAATGCTAAATTCGAAATAAAATAGTATCGATTTTTTTCATTATGTTGTTTTTAGTTTATTAGTTGAATATTTCTCTTTACTTTACTCGTTAGAATTTTTGGTAATTATAATATTGTAAATTTGACCCTCGAACTATCTCGAACTAATTCGAACTAAATGGATTTCATTTTTGAATATTTCGAACCCATTAAGTAGTTTGTTATTGGGTATTCATTTTGTAGGACGAGGCAGGTTAGATTATTAAGATATTGGTGTTTCTGTTTGATTTTAGTACTGGCCAGTTTAAAATTGAGATAGAAGAATTTTTGCATATATTTTCCGGAAGTAGTTTAAATTGTATGATAAATTTCAAGGGTTCGAGATTATGGCTACGAGATTAAGGTAATTTTTTTGGATAGATTTTTGATGGGCGTTTTTATAAAGTTTTTTGGTAACTTCCGTTGGAAGAAATGTGCTAGTGATTTGAGAGAAATCGTTCTCTTTTGGCTATCTGACGCAAGAGCGTGAAGAAGTGGTTTTAGTTTTACTGCTTTTCCAAGTTAAGGGACTTGGTCATAAATGGCCGATTAAAGTAACAAAACCGAGTCGGGGTGCAAACAATTTTTGGTGATTTTGGTCGTTTCACTCTACAGCCACTTTAGCGATTATTTTTCTTCAGCCAGCCAGAAACAACGGCTTATCAGTTAGCAGATGCCACCATTTTCTTGAGTTCGAGATATGTACATATTTCTTTTGAAACAATCAGTTTTTGTGTTTAAGCAAAATTTAGCTAGGCTTTGCGTAGGCCTTTTGTACGACTGATTGAGTAGGAATTTTTATTTCTTTATTTTAGGGTCTTTGGGATAAGTACAATATGTCTTTGGAATAATTATGTCTTTGGAATAATTACGTCTTTGGGAAAACTATAGTATGTTTTTGGAATAGTTACAATACAGTGTCTTTGGATTTCTTCAGTCTTTCTTTTTTTGGATGGAATTCTGTAATGTACAGTTTGGGTTTTCGTGCTGCACTTCTGGGATTGTGAGCCTCTGAAGGGGACAATCTCCATATTGAGCCAGGTCTACGTCCTTTCCGGTGAAGCCGTCTATGTCACAGGCCTTGTGTAACCACCTGTTAGAAAGTGATTCAGCTAAGTGCCTAATTTTAGCCAAAGTAAGTTCACAAGAGTTTCTGATTGTTAAGCCTAATGGGTATTAAACCTGTTTTTTTGAATCGTTTAGTTATCTAAACACAGTTTTCTGTTCGATTACCTAGAGGGCTAACAGATGGGGGATTCTTGTGTATTTGAATTTGAACCTTTCTAATTAATAGATTTTAAATATTTGGACTTTAACATTTTTTTTTCTAATGATATTTATCTTTTGGTAATTTACCATATCATATAATATTTGCGGCGAACCAGAAAACTATGTAAGGTGAAACGCAGTCGACTTCGTTGCGCTACAACCTCAAATTTAAATGTTTTATTTTTGCGATACTCTACTGTAATTGAGGTTTTTTTTAAGGTTCTGTTCTAGAGTCCCAGAGAGGCCAAGTACCCATTTAATTATTGTTTAAAATAATGAATATTATAATGATACATTTATTGAAAATTTCAATTGCTTAACAATTGACTATTTTGGAAACTAATTATTATGTACAAAACTGTAACAAACTTTTCAGTAAAATTTTGTCTAAATTTTAACCACTTGAGCGACAGTTATAAGTTGATTTCTATGATCTAATTTTTGTAATTATCTATCATTTTTTTTGTGCAACTTTCTATTGCTTATATTTTTGTTAACTGTCATTATCTCTTTCATTATCCATTTACTAATTCTTTCTCTTTGCAGATACTTTTGTACTTTTTTTGATATTGCTGCATTGTTGGGCTTATGGACCTTCATAGTCTAGTTTAAAATAGAGTGTGTTCTTTTCTTCTATAACTAGGCTATGTCGACGTAAACCTTCCAAGTGTAGTTGAATTGTTTACTTTTGGATCGGTTTGCCGTTCACTGTGCAGGACACTGTCAAGTTTAATTTACTATTCTTTTGTTTTAGTATTCACATTTTGCTACGTCATAGAAAGACAATAACTTTCGACTAAGTCAACAAGGTTTCTCTATTTCAATTTGACATTTGTAATCGCACTTCTATTAGATAGCCCCATTAGAGGAGCTTGCAATAATTCACACTGGTGATAACTTTTTCCAGGGGTTGTACTTATTATCTGGGAAGGGGTATACCGTGAAGAATAAATGTATTGGCCTCTAGTTAATTGGTTTTATTTCCTATAATTTTAAATTAGGATACTTTTAAGTACTTAGACTCTGCGATTTATTTACCCGGATATGACATATTGAATATTTATTCTTTTCCAAGTTTTCTTTACTACAATTGCTCGTAGTATAATCATTAGGGCTCATTCTAAAGTAAAATTTGGTGGCGCCTTTTTCCCGATTTAGACATTTATAAAACTTACACAGGCAATATATTGAAAATAGTGGAAAAATATAAAAACAACGAATCTACCCTGAGATGAGCTAGCGTATAGGTAAACTCCAGTCAGCATTAGGACAATCATTAGGTAAGTCTGAACTGAGGTACCTTACAGGGTGTTGCCAGGATTTGGTAAGGCGTTCATAGTTGGTAATAATATATTTCATGGTAAAATTTTGAGATTTCATTTGCGACAAAAATTCTTGATTTCAATCCATATATATACAAAGACGAAGTGAAAAGTCAAATAAAAAAAAATGCTCGATCAAGGAATAATACAACCATCTGTATCTCCATGGTCAAGTCCTGTATGGGTAGTACCTAAAAAAATGGACGCCTCAGGAAAACAAAAATTTAGAATTGTTGTCGACCTACGTCGCGTTAACGATATCCAAATAGCAGACAAGTATCCACTTCCAAATATCAGTACTGTACTAGATCAACTAGGAAACTGTACTTATTTTACAACACTCGACTTAGCATCAGGTTTTCATCAGATTGAAATAGATCCTAAAGATGTACCTAAGACAGCCTTTTCAGTCGAAAATGGACATTATGAGTTTCTCAGAATGCCTTTTGGAAGCAAAAATGCACCAAGCACCTTTCAACGCGTAATGGACAGCGTATTAACAGGTTTACAAAATGAAAAATGCGCAGTTTATATGGATGACATAATTGTTTATTCAAAAAATCTTTATGAACACATCCAGAGACTAAAAGAAGTTTTTACAAGATTAAGAAATGCTAATTTAAAGATACAACCCGACAAGTGTGAATTCCTACGGAAAGAAGTCGCTTACCTAGGACACCTTATAACTAAGGACGGAGTAAAACCAAATCCAGACAAAGTAAAAGCTATACAACAAATTAAAACTCCCAAGAATGTTAAATACATTAAATCATTCCTTGGACTTCTAGGATATTATAGACGATTCATCCCTGAATTTGCAAAAATTTCTAAACCATTAACAGCTCTATTAAAGAAAGATACGCCTTTTATATTCGATAAGCAATGCACAAAAGCATTTGAAAATTTAAAAGAATATTTAATATCACAACCAATACTATAATTTCCCAACTTTGAAGAACCATTTGTTCTCACAACTGACGCTTCACTTTATGCAATTGGCGCAGTATTATCACAAGGACCTATTGGAAAAGACTTACCAATAGCATACGCCTCAAGAACATTATGTCCGGCAGAAACCCGATACAGTGTAATAGAAAGGGAATTATTAGCTATAATTTGGGCAGTTAGACACTTTAGACCTTATGTATACGGAAAAAAATTTAAACTTATCACGGACCACAGACCTTTAACTTGGTTATTCTCAGTAAAAGACTCTGGATCAAAACTATTAAGATGGCGATTAAAACTAGAAGAATACGACTACGAAGTACAATATAAACCCGGTATAATTAATAAAAACGCAGATGTCTTAAGTCGCATCAAAGTAAATCATCTTGAAAAAATTTGTGCTTTCAATAAAGACAAAAATAAGCCCTCAACTTCCAAAGAAAGTTCAGAATCAGAAATTGATGAAAATGAAATAGTTCTCATGTCACCACAAACAATGGAAAACGAATGGAAACGTTTCGCAGAACTTTATCAAACTACGTCTCTAATAGACTACTCAAAAGTAAGATACTCAAATGAACAACTTTTAGACAAAGAACACAAAAATATAATAATTATTTTTCAAGAAAACAAATTAAAAGATTTACATTACAAAATTATTGACGATTTATTTGAAAATCACCCAACCTTTGACGACGACAAGATAAACGTATTAAATTCCAAGTCAGTAAAGAAAAGAACATACTACGTCATCACTTTACCATTTCTGAATGAAGATGCAATACCAGCTCTTTTTAAAGGGCTTACGAATTCATTAAATATGTTAGACGAAAGTAAAACGTACTACGTAGAAAACAATGTTGAATTACCACTAATCGAACAACTATCGTTTATATTTTCAGATAAAGACTTAAAAATAATCGTATGTCAAGATATAATTACACAACCCTCTCAGGAAGAAATACCAATTATCTTAAAAAAATATCATACAGGTAAATCTAATTTTCACCGAGGTGTAAATGAAACGGTCAGAAGAATAAAAGAACGATACAATTGGACCGGATTAAATAAAGACGTTGAAAATTATATTAGAAAATGTGGAATATGTCAAAAAGCAAAAGTTTTACGGAAAAATATGGATAGCCCATTAGTAATAACAGAAACGCCAAAAACACCATTTGAAAGAATTAATATAGACATACTAGAAATCCCGGAAAGTAATTACGTTTTAACAATCAATGATGAACTAACAAAGTTCATACAAGCATATCCATTAATCGATAAAACATCGAAATCTGTTGTAAACACACTTTTACTATTTTTCCAGCATTATGGAACACCACTTAGAATACATTCAGATCAAGGTTTACAATTTACCTCACAACTAATGAAAGATCTATGTAACCTTTATAACATAAAATTGACATATTCCAGCGTAAATCATCCGCAGTCAAATGGATCTTTGGAAAGATTCCATGCTACCTTGTTAGAAATGATAAGAGCAATGACATCAGAAGACCCAAGGGAACACCCATGTCAGCTAATTCCATACGCATGTATTTGTTACAATAATTCAGTGAACAAAACAACAGGATTTACCCCATATGAGTTAATTTTTGGCCATACGTCATCTAGACCCCCTGAAACCTTGTACAACCAGAAAGAATTAATATCTAAATATATACGAGACCTCAACGCCAAAATAAAATATTACTACGATATTGCTAGACAAAAAACGCAGCTAGCAAAACAAAAAGCAAAAGAAAGATTCGATGAACACGTCTCAGCTCACCCTGACTATAAAGTAAGTGATATGGTTTATGTGCGGGAATCACAGATTAAAAATAAGCTAATAAATAAATTCAAAGGACCATATGAAATCAAAGAAATCAGGTTAAATTCAGCAGTTTTAGAAAACCCTGAAACAAAACAGACTACTAAAGTAAACTATGACCATTTAAAATTATGCGACAGTCAGTCAGCCATAAAAACCGATCAGCGTAACAGACAAGAAATATTTATCAAACCAGATGACAATAATGCTAGAAATCAACAATAAATTTTTGTTGCAGAATCTTATTCATCGTGGCCTTAATCTTCAATTTACATAATGGAACTTCAACGAAGCAAGAAGAAAATCAAAAATATTTATATACATTGACCCCAGTCGAAAATAATGTAGGAGTCTATTTTAGTCGTGAATGGAGACTCAAAATCAGTAAAGAAATATGGACGTTACTAGTCTATAAAGATTTACATGGCTTAAGAAACACTTATGAAAATTCAATAAAAATATTACATTCCATAATGTCAACAGTTAATCAACAATCAGACATAATGCGATCATTTAGTGTTGACATAAAAACACACGTAACTCTACTGGATCAAACTGCGAAAAATATAAATGAAAAATTCGAAGAAATCGAATTCAGTTTAAAACCAAACATTCGAGAAAGAAGTAAAAGAGGTTTAATTAATGCAGCTGGTAGCATCTGGAAATTTATCACAGGCAATCTAGACGCTACAGATGGAGAATACTTTAATAATTGTATAAATAAAATAGAGAAAGACGAACATGAAGTGGAAAACTTAATGAAAAAGCAGATTATGGTAACAACTACAATTATCAAAAATTTCAATGAAACTCTTCAAAAATTTAGAATCAATGAGGAAATATTTAATAAAGATATACAAATAATTGAAAACAGAATTTATGGTATTATGGATACTCTAGAAACGATGGATGCAAAATTGCAAATTATGAACGTATTTGAACATTTGACAGAGTCATTCACTTTTATCGAAAATCAGTTAAACGACGTATTAAACTCTATAACATTTGCTAGGCTAAATATAATTCATTCTTCAATAATAACGCCTAAAGATTTAATCTCAGCCTTACAAAAAATTTCTCAAAACTTACGCAAAAACAACTTACCCCTTTCTCCAAATGAAGGTAAAATATCCACATATTTGGATATAATAGAACCATCAGCATTCCAAACTGATAAAAAGCTAATATTTGTATTATACATTCCCCTGGTAGAGCCAGAAATATATACGGTTTATCGGCTTTATCCAATTCCAATAAAAGATAATCAAACTCAATTACACTATGTTTTACCAACAATACAAAAATATATTGCAAAAGGCGAAGATTCTGATCAGTTCATACCTTTAGCAGATGTTGAAAAATGTAAAGAAATAATGTTAAATATAAAACTCTGTAAAAATTTATACTCATACCTAATCGATTCAGAATCAATGTGTGAAGCTCAATTACTTAAAACTAATAATATAAATGCATTACCAAAAAATTGTCAAGTAATTCCGTTCTTTGCACAAGAATATAAAGTTCAATTACTTAAAGAAAATATATGGCTTCTTATAATTTCGGATCAAGTTCCAATTACAATTAAATGCTCTGACTTTGATCCAATTTCCAAAATAATTAATACTAATGCCATTATGACATTACAACCAACTTGTGTGGCAAATGTTGGAAATACAAAAATACAAGCAACTATAGCCAAAGTCTCTGAGTGGCATTATAACTATACAAATATATTTAAAATACCTTTTAATTGTTGTCAAAATTATTCCAAAGATATTAAAAAATCTCTAAATTTGAAACCATTGAAAATAACAGAGCTAAATCTTGAAAATTTAGAGATAGCCAAACATAAGTTAGATCAGTACTCAAAAGAACTGGATAACTTGCTAAACGAGCCAACGATTCAAAAATATACATCCTGGATAACCTATTTTTCAATAATTTTAATAATCTGTTTAGTTATTGTATACATTTTCTGCAAATGTAAAAGACGCAAAAGAATGCTCAGAATAGGGATAATGTCAAACCCTTCACCACCACCATCCCCTATGGGACCTAGACAATCTATTCTAGGAAAAAGATTTTTTAATATTCTACCTCACAGACGATCTAGTATTAGAGATGTTAGAATTAATGAGCCAGTAGAAGAAAACTTTGAAACGGAAAATATAAATCTAAATAAATCTACTGCATAATTATATAAGTTAAATGTTAATATAATTATTTTAATGTAAACAATCAAATTTGTAATTTTATAATATACCATGTAAGTCAAAAGTTATTGCATGGCAACAACTTTTTGATATGGCGGGGTGTATTGTTATAAGGGAAAATGCCCCTTTTATTACTAAACCGTACTAAGTCCGTTATCTAACCGGATGCAGGTGTTTATCTTTAGATATCATATTTCAAGTAATTCACATTAAGCTACGTTGACATAATTAAACTAAGACGCAGTTCTCATATTAATAGCTGATCAAGCATCACACTTCTATAGAAATCTATAGAACAAAGGAATAAACGTGTCAGCATAGGCAGAACCTATAAATACCTGCAACCACTGAATAAGGTCAATTCGAGCTATTCATTCTTAACTTAAAGTACTAATCTTTTATAATTCGTTCTATTAATCCTTAGCATAAAGTACCATTATTTTAAATTCGAATTTCATACTCTTAAGTTAATGTAAGATTCTGTACTTAAACTTAAATTCTAATAATTAAATAATTAACTTTTTAAATAAATTTATTTTGTTATATCTGATTTAATAAATAAAGCCTTTTTTAAAAACCAATTTTCCTCGGTCACGATATAACATATATATATATATATATATATATATATATATATATATATATATATATATAATTTTTCCTTTATTTTGTCTTTTCTTGGGTTCAGGACAAGACAAAATAAAAGAAAAATGATATAATCTATGGTTCAAGAATCAAGAATATATATATATATATATATATATATATATATATATATATATATATATATATATATATATATATATATATATATATATATATATATATATATATATATTTATTTTCTTGTTTCTTGAACCATAGATTATATCATTTTTCTTTTATTTTGTCTTTTCTTGGGTTTAGGTTCTATATTTAATAAATACATAAACACTGTTTGACGTTTCGCCCTTTATTCAAGGCATTTTCAAAATATTTGCTACCTAAAAATATATAATTAAATTACATCACATAAAAACATATTCAACCATTTTCGAAAAACAAACAAGACACTTAAATAATAGTTAAAACTTTAAAATCTCTTAAAAATACTTAATTTTACCGGTACGCACCTTGACATTTTGCTGTTTTGTTTCTGAATAAAATTTAAATTTTGCATCGTTTACTGAGGATACGTGGAATGCGAATGTGTTTTATTTTTTTAATATTTTTTATATTTTACAATGCATAAAAAAACAAATATGGTATATGTTTGGTTTTATGTTTAAGAGGATATTTCATTTTTGATTCTTATTTGACTGGATCGAATACTTAATGTTTAAATTAGGTTTGCGTAAATGTGGCTCAAATTTCCCATATCTGTTCTGTCGTTAACCGTGTTTTTATCTTTTTTAATTTCAATCATTTCTTTTATCTGTAATTTTTGGTAATTCATATCTTTGTTTTTTATAATGGTACTGTTATAATCAAAAGTGTGTTTTTCGTCCTGTGTGTGTTTGTTTAACGCTGTTGAGGCGTTTTTTGTATATTTATGGCCATTCAATCTGTTCTTTAGCAATTGGCTCGTCATGCCTATATATTTTTTGGGACAATTTGAGCAAGGGATCGAATATATTATATTTGATTTATTCATTAGAGGAGTTTTACTTTTTAAATTTGTGAACAATGTATTGTATTTAATTTATTATGTGACCTGTGGCATACGATGATATCATGCTTTTTTAAAATGTATTTTATTTTTTCTGACAGCTCACTAGTGTACGGTAATGCCACATATTTTTGTTGTTTATGTTCTATGTTTTTTGTTTTTACGTTATTATAGAACTTATATGTTCGTTTATCAATTATTTTGGTGATAGTCTTTTCGTTGAAATTATTATTCATTAGTGTCTCTTTTACTTTTTGCAGTATTTTTGGTCGGAATTCTGGAGACGTAAGGGAGATAGCACGATCAGATAGACCGATTATAACGCTATTTTTTTGAGTTTTTGAATGATTAGAGAAATAGTTTAGATATCTACCTGACCAAGTTGGTTTGGTGTACCATTCAGTTAAAACTTTGTTCTTTCTGCGTATAAGCGTCATATCTAGAAAATTTATTTTATTATTATTCTCTATTTCGGAAGTGAACTGTAATTTTTCGTTGAAACTGTTAAACTCTTGGAGAATTTCATTTATTTTATTTTGTGGTACAGCTGCTATGCAATCATCGACAAAACGTTTAAAAAATATTATGTTAAAGTTTAATTTTTCTAAAACTTTTTCTTCTAAATATTTCATTACTAGCTGAGCAATGGTAGATGAAATTGGTGATCCCAAAGATTCATTCGCCTTTAAAAAATTTATTGATAAAGTAAACCTACCTGAAAATTAGAGACTCATTTCGCTAGATGTTATATCTTTGTATACAAACATACCAAATCAACTTGTCCACACTATTTTAGCAGAAAAATGGGAAATTTTAAAAAAACATACATCGCTATCAAAAAATAATTTTATGGATGCTATTGACCTCGTTCTTAATACAAATTACTTTCAGTACGAAAATACCTTTTACAAACAACTTGATGGATGTGCTATGGGATCACCAATTTCATCTACCATTGCTCAGCTAGTAATGGAATATTTAGAGGAAAAAGTTTTAGAAAAATTAAACTTTAACATAATATTTTTTAAACGTTTTGTCGATGATTGCATAGCAGCTGTACCACAACATAAAATAAATGAAATTCTCCAAGAGTTTAACAGTTTCAACGAAAAATTATAGTTCACTTCCGAAATAGAGAATAATAATAAAATAAATTTTCTAGATATGACGCTTATACGCAGAAAGAACAAAGTTTTAACTGAATGGTACACCAAACCAACTTGGTCAGGTAGATATCTAAACTATTTCTCTAATCATTCAAAAACTCAAAAAAATAGCGTTATAATCGGTCTATCTGATCGTGCTATCTCCCTTACGTCTCCAGAATTCCGACCAAAAATACTGCAAAAAGTAAAAGAGACACTAATGAATAATAATTTCAACGAAAAGACTATCACCAAAATAATTGATAAACGAACATATAAGTTCTATAATAACGTAAAAACAAAAAACATAGAACATAAACAACAAAAATATGTGGCATTACCGTACACTAGTGAGCTGTCAGAAAAAATAAAATACATTTTAAAAAAGCATGATATCATCGTATGCCACAGGTCACATAATAAATTAAATACAATACATTGTTCACAAATTTAAAAAGTAAAACTCCTCTAATGAATAAATCAAATATAATATATTCGATCCCTTGCTCAAATTGTCCCAAAAAATATATAGGCATGACGAGCCAATTGCTAAAGAACAGATTGAATGGCCATAAATATACAAAAAACGCCTCAACAGCGTTAAACAAACACACACAGGACGAAAAACACACTTTTGATTATAACAGTACCATTATAAAAAACAAAGATATGAATTACCAAAAATTACAGATAAAAGAAATGATTGAAATTAAAAAAGATAAAAACACGGTTAACGACAGAACAGATATGGGAAATTTGAGCCACATTTACGCAAACCTAATTTAAACATTAAGTATTCGATCCAGTCAAATAAGAATCAAAAATGAAATATCCTCTTAAACATAAAACCAAACATATACCATATTTGTTTTTTTATGCATTGTAAAATATAAAAAATATTAAAAAAATAAAACACATTCGCATTCCACGTATCCTCAGTAAACGATGCAAAATTTAAATTTTATTCAGAAACAAAACAGCAAAATGTCAAGGTGCGTACCGGTAAAATTAAGTATTTTTAAGAGATTTTAAAGTTTTAACTATTATTTAAGTGTCTTGTTTGTTTTTCGAAAATGGTTGAATATGTTTTTATGTGATGTAATTTAATTATATATTTTTAGGTAGCAAATATTTTGAAAATGCCTTGAATAAAGGGCGAAACGTCAAACAGTTTTTATGTATTTATTAAATATAGAACCTAAACCCAAGAAAAGACAAAATAAAAGAAAAATGATATATATATATATATATATATATATATACATATATATATATATATATATATATATATATATATATATATTGGCAACCACTGGAGACAGTAAAGAACCCATCGGAAGCCCGTCATCCTGGGCGAGCACTTGTCCTTTACTTGAAAGTAAGCAGTACACAGGCATTCCAAAAGGTCCATTACCCCATCCAGTGGTAACGTTGTTTGATCTGATAAAGTTATATCATTTGAAATTCTAATTTTGATTTTGTTTATTGATTCCCCTAATGGCACATTAGCAGACTAATAAGTTTTGATGTGGAAAGTCTGTATACTAATGCGCGATTAGGGGAATATATATATATATATATATATATATATATATATATATATATATATATATATATATATATATATATATATATATACCTACAATTAAGTTCATCATGGAAAAAGAAGTAAATGAACAATTGTCCTTCCTAGATGTCCTGGTGAATCATTCAAACGAAACTATTGAAACTGCAGTATACAGGAAGCCAACTCATACTGGTCAATATCTTAACCATAGCTCTAATCATTCTGTTGTAACAAAACGAGGAATTATACGCAACCTCTATAATCGCGCTATATCCATATGTAATAATACTGATTCATTGGAAAAAACAAATATTAAATCCGAATTACAACAAAATTAATTGACGAGGTTATAAATAATTTTAGAATAGCGAACAATGGACAGCAAGAAACGCATTCCTTCTTTACAATTCCGTACATTAAAGGAAATTCGGAGAAAATAAGTCGAACTGCCGGAAGTTATAATATAAAAACAGCCTTTAAATCAGGAAATACACTTAGAGCTCATTTAACAAAAACAAAACCTAAAACTACCGATAAGAAAATTTCATGCGAGTGTGGTGAAATGCATATTGTAGAAACCAAGCAACCACTAGAAGTTGGAATTAAGGAAAATAAAAGTCATACACAAAAAGGGGAAACATCGAGATCACGTATTGCAGAACACGCCTGGGATAAACAACACCATATAAAATGGTCTGAAGGTGCAGTAATATATATGGAAACGAACATGAAAAAAAGAAAATTTATAGAAGCAGCTTACATTAAAAATAATAATGGAATCATCAGGAATCCCAGTATTGAGATACCTAATTTTTGGCAACCACTATTTCGTAACATCAAATCATTGAGGTCTGTACAGTGAAGCGAAAATTTACGCTTCAGTGGACACCGCCCCTATTTAAGCTCGTAGCCTTAAGACAAAACATTCAGTTTATACTTGATAACTATTAGAGATACAACCTAATCGAAATGTCGTAAAAACACACAAAAATAAAGACAATGCAAGTTCGACAACCACATTTTAGTCAATAAATTTTTTATTTTTCTTAAAATTGGATCGACTTTTTGAAATTGCTTAAGTTAGCCTTTGCTATTTTATAACAAAAATAGCTTAAGGGACATAGTGCCTCTAATTTAAGCAATAGAAAACCCAGAAACGCTATTTTTTTGGAAAAGACTAAGATAATTCATCTTCGCACTAACAAATTCATGGTAATTCTTGAGTTTAAGTCGAAGTCTTGAATTTGTATATGTCGGCCTTTCTTATTTTATAAATAAAATGGATTAAGGAACATACTATCTCCTTTTTAAGTAACATAACTCCAAGCAACGCTCAGTTTTTACTTTACACGATGATTTTTTCAAGGTCACTTCTACATAGTTTTTGTATTTCTTAAATTTGGATCTCCTTTCTGAATTTGTTTATGCCGGCTTTTGCTATTTTATAACATAAATATCTTGAGGCATCTCCTCTTTGAAGTAATAAAACTCCCAGCAACGCTCTCCTTTTACATTATACAATGATTTTTTTATAGTTGTTTCTACATATTTTTGTATTTCTGAAATTAGAATACTCTTTCTGAATTTCTTTATATCGACTTTTTTATTTTATAAATAAAATAGCTTAAGAAACATGGTATCTCCTTTTTTAAGTAATAAAACTCCCAGCAACGCTGTCCTTTCCCATTATAAATTGATTTTTTTATCGTCGCTAAAACATATTTCTTGTATTTCCTAAATTTCAATCCTCTCAACGCTCTCCTTTCACATTAAACAATGATTTTTTCATTGTTGCTTCTACATATTTTTTTTATTTCTTAAATTTAAATCTCCTTCCTTAATTTCTTTATGCTGGGCTTTTGCTATTTTATAACATAAATATCTTAGGACACATAGTACCTTCCCTTTGAATTAATAAAACTCCCAGCAACGCTCTGCTTTTATATTATACAATGATTTATTCATCTTAGCTTCAGAATATTATTTGTATTTCTTAAATTTAGAACTTCTGTCCGAATTTATTTATGTCGGCTTTTTCCATTTTATAACATAAGTAGCTTAACGGATATAGTATCTCCCTTTTTAAGTAATAAAACTCTCAGCAACGCTCTGTTTTTTGATTATACAATTATTTTTCCATCGTCGCTTCTACATATTTTTTGTATTTCTTAAATTTGGATCTTCTTTCTGAATTTGTTTAAGCCGGCTTTTGCTATATTATAACATGGATATCTTGAGGCACATAGTATCTTCTTTTTGAAGTAATAAAACTCCCAGCAAAGCTGTCCTTAAACATTATACGATGATTTTTTCATCGTCGCGACAACATATTTCTTGTATTTCTTAAATTAGAATCCCCTTTCTGAACGTCTTTATGTCGGCATTTTTTACTTTATGACTAAATTAGTTTAGGGAATATAGAATCTCCCCTTTTAAGTAATAAAACTCCCAGCAACGCTCACTTTTTACATTATACAATGATTTTTTCATCGTCGCTTCTATACATTTTTTGTATTTCTTAAATCTGGATCCCCTTCCTTAAATTGTTTATGCCGGCTTTTGCTATTTTATAACTAAGATATCTTAGGACACATAGTACCTTCCCTTTGAATTAATAAAACTCCCAGCAACGCTGTCCTTTTACATTATACGATGATTTTTTCATCTTCGCTTCAGAATATTTTTTATTCTTCTTAAATTTAGATCTTCTGTCCGAATTTATTTATGTCGGCTTTTTGCATTTTATAACATAAGTAGCTTAACGGACATAGTATCTCCCTTTTCAAGTTATAAAACTCCCAGCAACGCTACGTTTTTTGATTATACAATTATTTTTCCATCGTCGCTTCTACATATTTTTTGTATTTCTTAAATTTGGATCTTCTTCTGAATTTTTTTATGCCGGCTTTTGCTCTATTATAACGTGGATATCTTGAGGCACATAGTATCTTCTTTTTGAAGTAATAAAACTCCTAACAACGCTCACTTTTTACATTATACAATGATTTTTTCATCGTCGCTTCTATATATTTTTTGTATTTCTTAAATTTGGATCCCCGTCCTTAAATTGTTTATGCCGGCTTTTGCTATATAATAACATGGATATCTTGAGGCGCATAGTATCTTCTTTTTGAAGTAATAAAACTCCCAGCAACGCTGTCCTTTTACATTATACGATGATTTTTTCATCTTCGCTTCAGAATATTTTTTATTCTTCTTAAATTTAATTCTTCTCTCCGAATTTATTTTTGTCAGCTTTTTCCATTTTATAACATAAGTAGCTTAATGGACATAGTATCTCCCTTTTTAAGTAATAAAACTCCCAGCAACGCTCCGTTTTTTGATTATACAATTATTTTTCCATTGTCACTTCTACATGTTTTTTGTATTTCTTAAATTTGGATCTTCTTTCTGAATTTGTTTATGCCGGTTTTTGCTATATTATAACTTGGATATCTTGAGGCACATAGTATCTTCTTTTTGAAGTAATAAAACTTCCAGTAACGCTGTCCTTTTACATTATACGATGATTTTTTCATCGTCGCGACAACATATTTCTTGTATTTCTTAAATTAGAATCCCCTTTCTGAACGTCTTTATGTCGGCCTTTTTTTCTTTATGACTAATATAGCTTAAGGAACATGGTATCTCCCCTTTTAAGTAATAAAACTCCCAGCAACGCTCACCTTTTACATTATACAATGATTTTTTCATCGTCGCTTCTATATATTTTTTGCATTTCTAAAATTTGGATTCCCGTCCTTAAATTGTTTATGCCGGCTTTTGCTATATAATAACATGGATATCTTGAGGCACATAGTATCTTCTTTTTGAATTAATAAAACTCCCAGCAACGCTCTGCTTTTACATTATACAATGATTTATTCATCTTCGCTTCAGAATATTTTTTATTCTTCTTAAATTTAGATCTTCTCTCCGAATTTATTTATGTCGGCTTTTTGCTTTTTATAACATAAGTAGCTTAACGGACATAGTATCTCATTTTTTAAGTAAGAAAACTCCCAGCAACGCTCTGTTTTTTGATTATACAATTTTTTTCCATCGTCGCTTCTACATATTTTTTGTATTTCTTAAATTTGGATCTTCTTTCTGAATTTTTTTATACCGGCTTTTGCTCTATTATAACGTGGATATCTTGAGACACATAGTATCTTCTTTTTGAAGTATTAAAACTCCCAGCAACGCTCTGCTTTTACATTATACAATGATTTTTCCATCGTCGCGCCAGCATATTTTTTGTATTTCTTAAATTTAGATCTTTTTCTAAATTTGTTTATGTCAGCCTTTGCTATTTTATAACAAAAATAGCTGAAAAGTCATATTAACTAATAAAATTCCCAGCAACGATACTCTTCTTTAAATGAAATTATGATTTTTCTTCGCTGCTCCAAAAATTATTTGTATTTCTTGACTTTGAATCAACTCCTTAATTTATTTTTGATTCAAAGTTTTGTTTTCGTCACAAAAATGAACATGTGGAGTATCAAAATATTGCATTGTTAACGGGACTACGAATACCATAAAATTATCAGCTCTATCGTACTTGTGTATTATATACAGATTTCGCATGGGAGTGAGTGAAATGTATCTTACAGACACACTGAAATGTCGTAGCATTCTTCAGCAAAATCGGACGAGTGAAATATTGTCTAAAATATATAACAAAATCTTATTACATACAGACAGACAGATGCACTTATATTATTGTATTGTCATCGGGACTATACATACCTGCAAAATTTGAGCTCAATCACACTTGTGGATATGTGTGAAATGTGTGTTAACAAATTTTTAATAAAAACATACAGACAGACGCGCAAGTGATTTTATATAAATGCTTCCCATATTTATCTTCCAAAATGCAAATAAATTTATTTATTTTATTAAGACATTTAGTTTTCGTACATTTAATTATGCACCAATGGTGGAAATCGACAGCGTTGCCAAAGGCCGTTACTAACCTGTCTTCGGTATATTAAAAAATCGGCCGTCCGGAACAATATGTTCCATTAAATCTAAATTTTAACTCAAAATTTAGGATAAATATATAAAATAAACAAATAAACACTTCCAGATTTTGAAATAGTGGTTAATTTTCTATAGCAGTTTTTTTTTTATATATTTAGCAAATAAAATTGCTTATAGTCTTTTTTCGTTCCTTTTT
This sequence comes from Diaprepes abbreviatus, assembly GCA_034092305.1. NCBI lineage: Eukaryota > Metazoa > Arthropoda > Insecta > Coleoptera > Curculionidae > Diaprepes > Diaprepes abbreviatus. The sequence continues at coordinate 1,416,152 of JASJET010000056.1, forward strand.
TGAAATCGCCATAACCTATGAAGAAACACACAAGAAAAAGGAATATTTTCAGTTGTCAAAAGATTTTTTCTTAACTGTTCAAAATGGCTATTATAGTGAAATATTACAGGAAATTTATATGTAATTTACAAATAGTTAAATTTGGTTTATCATATGACTAACTGTCAGCTTAAAACAAATTGCATAATTTTTCAAATATTTTTTTCTCCATATTCAGCTTTAACAGTATGATAAAATGGACGCAAAATCTACAAAAATTTTTTATGAAGAAAAGATTCATTTCTTGAACTATATTGTTAATAATTAACGCAAGGTTTCGATTAGTATAAGTGTCTCTAGTGACTCGGGATATTTCTACTAGTCGAAACGTTATGTTAATTATGAACAATAAAAATAAAAAAAGTTCGAAAAATAATTCTGATTAAAAAAAACTTTAAGAAGAACACATTTGGCTATTATTTAACGAAGTATAATAAATACTTGAAAATAAAACCTTGGTAAAGCAATATTCTTAAACAAATCTTAAACGCTATTTAAGACGAGGATTGTGTAGTTTGCTATAAGTGTTTATTAGGTTTATCAAAAATATTTTATCTACTTTCAAGAAAACTGTAAGATATTTTTTCGTTAAGAAGGACGAATTTGACTACTATTATGTTTTCGAGTTAAAACGAGAATCTTGCTATTCTTATTTTCAAATATTTCTTATTTCTGGGCCTAGAAAGGTTTCTTCTAGTATATAACAATAATATAGTATTAGATTTAAGTTTAATTTTATTTGAGGAATAGTGAAACTAAGTTATACTTGGGTTAAGATTATTAATCTTAATATTAGTAGAACTTTTTTCCGTGTACGTATTCGGTTAAAATAAAGTGGATTACGGGATGAATATATGCCAGTCGAAAAACTTATAAAATGGCAAAGTCCATATTTGATTGATTATGGGTCATGTATTTTTGATTAGTCGACGAAATATTTTTGAAAATGTAAAAATTTATTAAATATTTGTCAAAACTTTATCGAGTTCGAAACGTCTCCATTGGCTTGAATGAAATTTTTTGGTTTATACTGGTTAATTTTGTCTGAAATTGAACAGTAAAATTCAAGATCTAGCTTAAAATGTGGCGGATGATTTCCTCTAAAATTGGTATATGAGGGGAGAAGTTTGCAAAATTGATTTATGGGGTTTTTAAAAACGTAGGTTGCGAATCCATAGGTAATTACTTAAAATTTAAAATGGCTGACTAAATTCTTGCTTAATTCTGTGCGATACTTTTTAGGATTTTGAAAAAATTATAAGGCATAATATACGATTAGTACCTTACTAGTAAAACGCTAGTAGTGGGAATAGGGGGCTCCTAGTTGACCCCCCCACCACTTTTTTGATTGGTCAGCCAAGAATGACCTTGTTTCTGATTGGCTGCCCAAGTTCGCCCCCTATTCCGATTGGTTTCATAAACTCCGCCTCTTTTTGCTCCACCTCCTACCTCCTTCCTAACCACCACAGTAGTTGGAGGGGAGCTGGTAGCAGTTGGAGGGGAGCTGGTATTTTAAACGATCGAATCTGAGCGAACTTCAGTTATTCGTGCGCGATGTCAAATAGCGACCAACAACAACAACAACAGCAACTCATTGAACGTGTAGGCCAAGTAATAATTTCCTACCAAAAACACGGAAAAAATCTTACCGATTTTGAAGATCAAGACTTGGCCTTCTTTCCCATCAACTACTTGAAAACATTCGTCGATTCACTTAGTTTACAACAAATTTGGAACAGGTTGCCGGAAAATTATAGAAGTGACGAAGAATTGCAGCTAAATTTGCCGTGTTTTAAACACTATCCACTATATCAACACCACATAGACGGCCCGCCATTATCAATTAAAAAGTGTTGTAAAATTAAAAAATAGTGTGAACAAGTGAATCGAGTTTCATCGGACAGTCTTCGAAATGGATCAGACACATGTATATTTAGATTCTGCTTGTGATGAAACGATCCAGTCAATGTACAAAGATGAAACAACTCATTTTAACTTGGCTGGAAGAGGAAAGTTTCACGCAAGACAGGATTCTCTGATCACTATTGATCGAAATAATTTCGAAGACGACGATGAAGATGAAGAAGATGATGGGATAGAGGATAATGGCGTTCCAAACGGGTGTGGAGAAGAGGGGCTCGTGAAAGTGGCAAAAATAAATGCAAGTGATACATTGACACCAAATTACCTTACGCGAGAAGTGTGCGTTTTTCAATCTTATGTCGTAATTATTTCATCTTCTGGCGGTGCATATAATTTATGTTGTGAATGTTACTATATACATGCTTTAAATTGCCCAAATGGGAAAAATAATTTTGTTAATAGCCACTATAAACGATCCTTTATATGTTGCGAAAAAGATCTGCAATGCAACACGTGTGAAAACGATTTATTCATAACAACTCCTTCACAAGCATGTATAATATGTAACAAACCAGAACTAAAGAATATGCAAAACCATCTAATCGAAAAATCAAATTTTAAATAAATTTATTTCACTTGCACTTATTCATGCACTATGGCGTTTTTAATATTAAGTTTAAGTTTAAAATATTTTATAAGAATTTAGATTTTGTTCTGCTAAGTTAAATAAATATAAGAAACTATGTAAATAAATATAAGGGAATGATGTGAATAAATAAGAATTTGTATTTATTCCCATTGAAAGAAATTATAATTTTGTTCTTTCAGTGTAGAATAATTCTTTTCAAATAATATGCACAACAACCCTACCGATAAATCAAATTTAAATAAATGAATTTGATACTCCACTTGAATTTATTCATGCACCCTAGTAGTTTTTGAATATTAAGTTTCAAATGTCAACTAATTTAAATAAGATTTCATATAAAATATAAGTTGTAAGATATAAGTTATAAGATATATATTAAGTTTAAGTTAAATAAATATAAGGGTGCCATCTAAATAAATAGAAATTTGTTTATATTAAGATTTGAAGAACTAATGATTTTGTTCTTTCAGTGTAGAATAATTTTTTCTACATAATATGCACAATCAATCCTATCGATAAATTGAATTTTAAATAAATGAATTTGATACTGCACTTGAATTTATTCATTCACCCTAGTATTTTTTAATATTAAGTTTAAAATGTCAACTAAGACATTTAAATAAGATTTTATATATAAGATAAAGAACAATTAGGTTTAATTCCCTGACAACAGACTATGATTTATTCTTCCATGTTAAAAAAAAAACCTAGTTTTCATTACTATGCTTGTAAAAAAAATTATATTCATCCTACTCATAATAATTCTTTCAAGTTAAAGAAACTTGGTTATTAGGTGTGATTCTGTATAAGAAATAGAAAAAAATAAAATATTTTCTTCAACGACTTTGTTTTTTATTATTCCCATATCCAAAATACAAATATACATATATACATAAATACATATTTATAATTTATACCATTTTGGGTTGCCAATTGCTGCTGTCTGCCAGAGGTTGCTGTTGTCTGCCATAGGCTGCTGCTTTGCCATCGGTTGTTGTTGTTGTCTGCAAGAGGTTGCTGCTCTGCAAGAGGCCAATTTATAATTTATAATTTATTGGCCTCTTGCATTTTCGAGGGTAACTCTGCCTTCGCTGCTGCTGCTGTTGTTGTTGCTGTTGTTGTGTCTGCTCCTGATGCTGTTGATGTTGCTGCTGTGGCCTCTTGCATTTTCGAGGGTAACTCTGCCTTCGCTGCTGCTGCTGTTGTTGTGGCTGCTCCTGATGCTGTTGATGTTGCTGCTGTGGCCTCTTGCACTTTCGAGGGTAACTCTGCCTTCGCTGCTGCTGTTGTTGCTGTGGTTGTGGCTGCTCCTGCTGCTGCTGCTGTTGTTGCTGCTGTTGTTGTGGCTGCTCCCGCTGCTGCTCCTGCTGCTGTTGTTGCTGCTGCTGCTCTGCCATAGGTTGTGGCCGATCTTCTTCCATAGGCTGTTGTTGCTCCATCATCAAAGGTTGAAGATCCATTGCTCGGTCTGGATCCCACTCAAAGGCGATAGGCTCGGGATCCAGGTCTGGCTCAAACATATTGATAAATTCTTCATCTAAATAGTCAACCTCTGATGGTGGCGGCCACATCACCGTGTTCTCGGAATTTGGACTCTGACGATCCATCAGATTAATCTGATTTTCCAAGAATCCCAGAAAGTCTTGTAGTGTTATAATTATGAACGTACTCATTTTGAGACTTTAAACTTAATGAATGCTAAGTCAAGACGCTGTAAATCCTTATATACAATACTGAAATACCACTTTTCCTACCTCCAGCGGCAAAACCAGTCCGAAGAATGAAAAGAAGAAGAAGGCAAAGATAGCGTGAACTCGAGAGAGGTCGTTCAACGGTCGTAAGTTGTTTTGTTCTTAAGAAAAAGACGAGTAAAGAGGAGAAGAAGAAAAAAAAAAAAGTTGTTTTTGGAATAATATAAAAAACGAAAAAAAAAAAAAAAAAAAAAAAAAAAAAAAAAATTAAAAAAAAAAATTAAAAAAAAAAAAAAAAAAAACTGTTTTTTATATTATTCCAAAAAACCACTTTTTTTTTTTTTCTTCTTCTCCTCTTTACTCGTCATTTTCTTAAGAACAAAACAACTTACGACCGTTGAACGACCTCTCTCGAGTTCACGGTCTCACGGTTCCCGTCGTACCATGCAGTGCCACGCCGTACCAGCCGGTACCAGGCTCTTGGCTGCTTTAAAAGGCGGCTGGGTACGAAGCGTCTCTTCAGTTTACATCTCGCTATTAGCGTACGCTTGTAAAATTATCGAATCTGTTGTGAATATATCTAGATAGTCCGATTTATTTCGAATTGTGTGACGTAGTGACATATTAATTTTTATTTGGTTTGTATTGTTGATTTCATATTTTTGATTTGATATTTTTGATTTAATATTTTTGATTTAATACTTTGGATTTTCATTCATTTTTACTTAATCTTCTAAAAGCCAATTTTTGATTTTTGTTGATTTTTCATTTTTGTGGATTTTTTTTGATTTTTTATTGATTTTTTGATTTTTTTATTGATTCATAATTTTTTTATTTTTTAATTTATAATTTAAAATGTCATTTTTAAATGTAAAAATTGAAAACATCGACTTAACAGCCTTCGATTTAAACGACGCTTGCCTTGTGCATGATTTGATTGATTGTTCATTTTGTGGGCTAAGCGACGAGGAGCTAGATATTAAATTTAGGGAAATTGATATTAATACATTTAACAATTCATCTGAATCTGGCGATTCTTCCGAAATTGGTGAAAGCGATATTTTGACACAGCTCTTAAAAGTTTTGGATGAATCTATTATCCCTGATATTCCTCAAGAACCTCTTGAAACAATTAATTTCGATGATTTAAATAATGATATATTAAGGAAAAATTTAATTAACAATTCTGAAATAAATGAGGGATATAATTTGGAACAACTTTTAGATATATTAGAAGGGGGTGAAATTGGTGAAAATAGCTCAGGGCAAAATTTAATTAAGGGTGATGTGGAATATCAGGAGACTTTTGAGAGCTGTGAGGAACAAAATAATAAGGGGGTTTTAAACAATAATAATAATGGGGTTGGTAACGAGGGAGCTTTAAATAATGATAAGAGGATTGGCATTGGGGGTTTTTCGAAAAATAATATGGAAGAGGTTTATCGCCCCCACTATTCGCCAATTTCAGATGCATCGTCAGATTCATCAGAGGATTCCAACGACAGCGTTGAGACTGTTATAAACGTCTCAGCCAAAGCTCAGCATAATTTTATTAAAGTGTTGGATAAAAATTTAATTGAAGGGTTGGATCAAAATTTTATTCAGGGGTTTGAACAACCATCCAAATTTGGCTATACCAGAAATTCAGTAAATTCGGTAGATGTTTTTGATTTGAGTTGTGGCGAAATTGTGGGGGACATTGAGGTATATACTTATACTGAAAATTTTGAAGATGAGCAGCCTCAATGTCCCTTAATTTCTTCCTGTAATCAAAATCAATTTTTGAAAAATCCTTCTGGCCTAAATTTAGAACAAAGTTCTGAAAATTTAATTGAAAAAAATTTACCCAAAAAACGTTCTTTATCAGAAACAAATGATTGTTCAGATTTAAAAAAGTCAAAATTGGACGGTGATATTTCTAGTTCCCAAACTTTAGGGGCACAAATTTCAAAAAATTCTTTACCAGTCGCTGTAACAACAGCTCCGAAAATCAATCCAACAAATAAAGTCGCTATTGGAGAATTAGATAAGTTTCTACATAAGAAAACTAAGCCGAGCTTAAATAGGAATGAAACAAGGTGTGCCACATCTAGATTTAAGTCAATGGTTTATTCCTATTTAAACTTAGATAATATATGTAATAATTTATCTAATTCGACTTTAAAAGACGTTAAAAATTGTATTCAACGACAAGGCGATCTTCTTTTAAATTTGGGAAATATATTTTTTAAAAAAAATCCATGTTTTTCTTCAAATTAAAAAGTGAATCCAAAAGTTAATTCAAAAGTAAATCCAAAAGTTTTCTAAATTGCGCGAGCTGAAAAAATTGCTAATTATTCTATGTCATTGGGTCTTGATAGATCGAAATTGTATTTATTTAAAAGCGACACGGCCCTAACCGATTCCATTTTAAAATGACTCTCCTTTGCACACACTGCTTAAGAGAATTTAAAAGAAAATCACATATTGTACGCCACCTTCGAGAAAATGTTGTTAATAACGAAAACACCTTTAACTTGGAAGATTATATAATTAATCGTAAGTATTTTTTTTATAACATATTTAGCTATAATTTTCCTTTTAATTTTTTTTTATTATTAATAAAGGTTTACAGAGGAATTAAAAAATAACAATTGTTTCAGTTGATGAACTACTTTCAAGACCTCCAATGCGATTTTGCCAAGATTGTGAAGTAAATGTCAAATCTAATTCCTGGAGCACACACTTGAGGACAAATATTCATAAAAACAGGAGCTGCATAAAATATGGAAATGGAATTGACATTATCAGGAGTGCATTTAAATGTCGAATAGCTTCCTACAGAATATATTCGCAGAATTATCACATCGACATCAAAAAGTTTCAGCAAGATGTTGGTAATAAAGTGCAAACATTAATACGCCAGCGTCAACAGGAATTTACATGTGCTAAAGTAAATTTGGAATTATTTGGAATATATTATTCTCCAACTTTAACCTCTACTTCAATTAAGTCATTTAATACACCGTTCTTCATTGTAACCCATACAACTGATCTACAACAGCTTTACGATGATTTATTCAAGATTATTGAAACCAAAGCAGATGAATTGCCGGAAAGAGACTCAGGTAATTATTATTTAATCTCAAGAGCTAAGTTTTCTTAATCTCAAGAGCTAAGTTTTCTTAATATCACTTGTACATCTCTAACAAATATTATTCAGAACTAATTTTTTAATTCCTATTACAGGGTGGGCTCTACAAAGAATTCTGCATTTGGAAGTCAACATCAATAAGTACAACCCATTGAATGCCTCCTCCTACATTAAGATGCATCACTTTTCTAAATCAATAGTGAATGTGATGAATGAGGACAATTGCTGTTTCGCCTGGGCAGTGGTTTCAGCAGCATACCAGCCAACCGGTAATCCTCGAAAGACCTCATCATATCCAGACTTCAGAGACGCTTTCGATTTTACAGGTATTGAATTTCCAGTAAAATTATTAGATATAAAAAAGTTTGAGGAAAAAAATAATTTGTCCATAAATGTATATGGAGTTGAAAAATTTTTAAGGGATAATAAAAAGGTATATGAGATTGTCGGTCCTTTACATTATAATAATGAAAAGAAAAAATTACATATTAATTTGCTTTTAATAAGTTCTGATGATGGAAATAACCACTACTGTTGGATAAAGGATTTAGGTTGCTTGGTATCCAAACAATTATCAAAAAAGAAAATAAAAAAATACTTATGTGATGGATGCCTTCAATATTTTGGAACATATGAAAAACTTAACACACATTTAGAACGTGATTGTAGTTTTGTTCGAATTGAGCTTCCTTCAGATAATTTGATTTTGGATAAATTTGGCAATTATATTCCTGCAAATATATTAAAGTTTCAAAATATTCAGAAACAGTATAAAGCTCCTTTTGTTATTTATGCCGATTTTGAATGTTATTTGAAAAACATTGAGTGCCAACAATCTACACCTGATTCGACAACCTCATATACTATTAAAACTGCTGAACATATACCCTATTCATTTGCTTATTATATTAAATCATCATTTGATGAGAATGTTGTGTGTCTTAAACTTTATAGAGGTACAGATTGTGCTATAAAATTTATTGAATACATTGAAAATGATGTAAAAGAAATTTATAAAAAATATTTAAAATATCAAGTACCATTGAAAGATTTATCATCTGTGGAACAGATTGAATATGAAAATTCTAGCATTTGTTATGTATGTGAAAAACCTTTTTCAAAAGGAAATTTCATAAAGTGTAGGGATCATTGTCATATTACAGGTAAATATCGAGGAGCCGCCCACTCAATATGTAATTTGCATTTTAAACCTCCAAAATATATACCAATAGTATTGCATAATTTAAAAAACTATGATTCTCACCTATTTATTAAATCGCTTTGCTATAATAAAGAAAATATTAGTGTTATAGCTCAAAATAAAGAAAAGTATATTTCTTTTAGTAAGGAAATTTTCGTTGATGTGTCAGAAAAGCGGAAACCAGTTGCTTTGCGACTACGCTTTATAGATTCTTTTCAATTTCTCCCAGAGTCTTTAGAGTCACTATCACAAACTCTACAAGATTCACAATGTTTTGAAATTAAAAAGTTTTTCTCAAATGCTGATGAATTTCGATACATTAGACAAAAAGGGGTATTTCCATACTCTTACATAGATTCCAACGAAAAATTAAATGAGAAATCTCTACCATTGATTGATAAATTTTATAATAACTTAACCGATGAAAATATCTCTCCTCAAGACTACAGTCGTGCTGTAGAAGTGTGGAATCTATTTAAGTGTTCTACAATAGGGGCTTATTCCGATATTTACTTAAAATCAGATGTTTTACTTTTGGCTGATGTTTTTGAAAATTATAGATCCACATGTATTAAAACCTATAAGTTAGATCCTGTTAATTATGTCACTAGCCCTTCTATGTGCTGGGATGCAATGATGAAATTAACTAATGTAGAATTAGAATTATTAACGGAACCAGATATGCTTCATTTTTTCAAAAAAGGTGTTCGTGGTGGGGTTAGCACTTGTTCCAAACGCAAATCTGAAGCAAATAATCCATTCTTAGAAAATTTTAATCCTGAAAGACCTACAACATATATCGCTTACTTAGACGCCACAAATTTGTATGGTTATGCTATGAAACAATATTTGCCTGAAAAAAATTTTGCTTGGGTACCTAAGCTCGAAATAGAAACTTTAAATATATCCGAACTTTCAGATACATCATCTATAGGATACATATTTGAAGTTGATTTAGAATATCCAAATTATTTACATGATAGTCATAATGATTTCCCATTTTGTCCTGAACAATATACACCACCAATTTCAAACCACTCAAAATTAATTCCAAACTTACATAATAAATATAACTATATCATTCACTACCGATATCTGAAACAATGTCTACAATTTGGACTCAAAATCATAAAAATACACAGAGCAGTTAAGTTTACACAATCACCATGGTTAGCGGAATATATAGATTTAAATACAAATTTACGAAATTTATCTAAAAATAAATTTGATAAAAATTGTTATAAATTGGCAAATAATTCAATTTTCGGTAAAACTATGGAAAATGTTGATAGGCGAGCAGATATTAAATTAGTATCTCAATGGGAAAGACAGGGTAATAAATTTAGTGCCGAAAAACTTATTTCTAAACCTCAATTAAAGGATTTTAAAATTTTCTCTGAAAATCTAGTTGCTCTTCAACTTCAACAGGTTTGCATTGAATACAATAAACCAATTTATGTTGGGATGAGTATTCTGGATATTGCAAAAACTGTAATGTATAATTTTTATTATGGGTATTTAAAAGTAAAATATGGTAATAATTTAAATTTATTATATACGGATACTGATTCCTTAATTCTTGAAGTTCAGACCCAAAACTTTTATGAAGATATGAAGCTAAATCTGGATCAATTTGATACTTCTAATTTTTCTGAACAAAATATTCATTGCATGCCTATTACAACATCAGTTGTTGGTAAATTTAAAGATGAGTACAAAGGGATTCCCATTGAAAGTTTTTATGGAACTGGTGCTAAAGCATATTGTATAAAATCCAAAAATAGTGTAGATAAAAAAGCAAAAGGCGTTAGTAGATCATGTATAAAAAATCAATTAACATTATCAGATTATAAAGATGTTGTTGAGAAAGGTGACAAAATATTCTGCACCATGTATGTATTCAAGTCAGATATGCATAATATATACACTAATTTGTTAAATAAATTGGCATTAACAACTCATGATGATAAAAGATATTGTATACCAGATTCCACAAAAACTCTTGCATGGGGACATAAGGATATTTTGGAAACAGATTTTTTTGATAAAGATATGAAAATGATGTATGATACTCTAACTTTTTTAAGTTCTGGAAACGAAAATGGATCTAAAAATAAAAAACCGCGATTAGAATTAACTACTCCTAGTAATTTTTCATCTTTATAAAGACATCATTTTATATGATGATAAATTATGTAAGTCGTTTTTGAAGCTTTAAAAGTTGGAGGGGAAACTGAATCCAAAAACATATATATTGTATAGAAATACCATTATTTGTTAGTAATATTACAACAATGACTGCTGCATCTTTAATAGTTTTAGTTTCCCTTGTTGGAAATGTGATATATGTAAATTACATTCCTAATACAGTTAGGGCTGATATATGTATAAATGCCCTCAAAAATGAAACCGACTGCTACAAACAGATGAAAATGACATATCTTGTTGGAAATTCACACTTTTTTACCTATAATGTAACTGATTCTGCTTTGTGTGAAAATACATACATAAAAATTAAATATTCCATGACAAACAAACCATTACAATATTCAGATTGGATTCCTTTCAATAATAAAAAAGAAGAATCTTGTCATTGTGTCTGTTGTTATATATTTGTTATTATATTTACAGCAGCAATATTTATTTGTACATGTTTAATTTTATTGTATTTCATGAAAAAATATCTATAAAAATATTTAATAAATGTTAAAAAAATAATATAAATTTTGTTTTTTATTGATTCTCGTTAGTATAAAGACATTTAAAGTTTATCCCCTCCTCTTAAATGGAGAGGGAAAATAAGTTTACCCCTCCACTTGAGAGGAGAGGGAAAATGTATAAAATTTAGGAGCAAACGGATTGATAGTTAGTTTTTTGAGAGCAAGCAGATAGCCAGTTAGTTTTTGAAATACATCATTTAAAATGTTCAGTAATCAGAGTAAAAATATATTTGAAAATTCACCATTAAAAAAGAAAATAAAAAAAACAATTATAAATTCTACAAAATATAATTTAAATAATTCTAACTCTAAATATGCTGTGATTGGTTTGTGGGTGGAAAGTGATTTTCTACCATGCATTGAACTTGGTGGTAAAAATGGTCAGTCTGTGATATTAAATGAAGATGATTGGAAGAACTTATTGCAATATCAAGGAGTTATAACAAATTATATGTTTTCACCAAATGTTTTCAATGAACCGATATATTTGCAAAATTTATCTATTCATTTTGAAAAGATTGGTGAATTACCAATAGTGAAGATTGTGAAAAGCTGTGATTTTATTTACTATGGAAATGAAACTGTGTGCAGACTATGGGAACAAATTCCACTTATAGAATATAGACTAAATGTTTTACAAAAACAAAACTTTCGACGTTATTTCAACGTTTTTAGAAATAACAATTTTTACGACGGAGATTCTTTTGACAAAATATATAATGTCCTTTCTCCAAAACAAAATCTAAATAGTGAAAATGTGTGCTCCATGCTGGAACTGCTGTTGAATCATCCCGAAGAACTAGAACAAAAATTAAAGTCTAAGCACTATTATGAAGAAGACAGTATCTATTGATGAATCAAGAAACCAAATTCATCTGATGGTTGCTTGGAACTTCGCCTACAGAAAAGCTCGTATGACTTCTGAAGAGTTTATAAATCAAAAACATTTTAGAAGAAGGATTAAATTGACTGAAGAAATTTTAAATCCCATATTAGACTCTGATTATAGGAATATTGTATTTAAAAAAATGTTTATGTAATAAGCTTATTTTTAAATAAAACAAATATATATAAAAAATCATTTTTTTTTATTACAAACATCAATTATTACAGCATTAATTACTATTACATCACATCTCTCTTGAAGATCCAAGAGTTATAAGATTTATCTAATCCTAACCATTTTACAAATACTTTGTTTCCTTTCTTTCTTAACACTTTTTCCACCAGATATACATTTGGGTGTCTTACTTTTTGAAGTTCTTCTTCATAGAAACCTCCTTGAATATCTATCCCATTTCCATCTTGAATCAAATACGTTGTTGGATTAGTAAGCTGGATTTTTTTTATTTGAAAAATTTCGTTTGACCAGTTGGGCGTGTAACCTTTAGAAAATTGTTCGCGAATCTTGCTTATTCGTACTCTATCACTGACACGAAATTTTGGTGATCTGGGATCCACAGTTTTCCTATGAGTATAAGCTGATTTCAAGATTTCCATTTCATTCTTTTTGTTAACTTCGTTTGGTTTTTTTCCGATTGTTGAATGCTTAGTATTATTGTATTCTGTAATTATTTCTTTAAGAAAGCTGATCCATTTATAATTACCTAGTAAACTAAACTTTTTCCACATTTTGTTTTTTATCGTTCTATTTACTCTCTCTACAATACTAGCTTTCATATTAGAAAATGTGTTGTAATGATTAATTTTGAACTGCTCCATAAGTTTCTGAAAGTCTTGATTAAAGAATTCTTTACCCTGATCAGTATTCAGATTTGTTGGGGGAGTTTTTAAAGTTAATAGAATTTTTTTCATTGCAGCTGCTACATCTTTACCAGTTTTGGATTTTACAGGTTCTGCCCATACAAATTTAGAAAACACATTTATTACCATTAAAATATATCTTAAACCCCTATTAAATTTCGCATATGGCTGCATTTCTATCAGATCAGCTTGAAATAGATCATTAAGCCCTTTTACAATTGTTCGTCTCCTTCTATATCGCCTTCTCGCCGGTTTATGTAATTCATTTACAACGTCTTGCTTAATTTTACTCATTATTAATTTATACCTTACTCTCGAAAATAAATCCCACAAATAACTTTACCTCCTTCTAAACCGTTTATAAAAGCCCTTTATCGCTGATGTTGTAAAATATAAAAAAAAATCATCTCAGTTTTTTTTAGTAAGTTCTTTAATTTTATTTTCCATTGCTTCAAATGATTTTTTATTTTCATTTATAATTTCTTTTATTGACGAATTTATTTGGGTGATGTTGTTAGTAAGATCAGAAATTTTTACATTAAATTTATTTTCCATTGTTTCAAATGATTTGTTATTTTCATTTCTAATTTCTTTTATTGACGAATTTATTTGGGTGATGTTGTTATTAAGATCAGACATTTTTACATTAAATTTAGTTTCCAAAAGAACATTTGATAACGTATAATCTTTTTTGAAACCACCTAATGTTGAATTCATTTCTTCTCTTGCATAATTCATTGTATCATTAAATTCTTTTCTAGAAACTTCAGCAGCTCTTTGAACTAATTCGTTTAAAGATTTTATTTCTTTTGTTAATTTATCTTCTAGATTTTTTATATCTTTTCCTAATTGAAATTCTGCATTTGTAATATCTAATGTCATTTTCACAATTTTTTTTTCTATATTTTTTATGTCTGACACTGTCTTTTCAGCTTTGTGTAGTATATCTGTATAAGATGTTTCAAGTTCTTTTATGAGTAAAGAAGTCTCCTCGATTTTTGAACTATTATTTTTAATTTTAATTAATACATCCTTTTTAGAAACTTCTATTATAGCTTGCACTACTTCTAGTAAGGATTCTAATTCTTTTTGTAATTTCTCATCGATTGCCTTTGTAAAATTTCCCTCGTCAAAAGACGTTTCAGATTTGGTTTTCAGATTGTTTAACTGCTTTAGTATATCCTCGATTTTTTCATTATCTTTTGTAATTTGATCTTTGAATTTTGTTTCAATTTTTTCATTTTCGTTTTGAAAATCCTCCTTCAATTTGTCTTCTAAATATTGTAAATTTGATTTATATGCATTGATTTTAATTTCAAATTCTTTAATTTGTTCTTTAAATTCATTAACTTTGTCGGTATCTTTTTTGTGAATTAGGAAATGAGTGTTCATTGATTTTTCAAGATTTTGTGTATTTTTATCCATAACGTCATGTATTTTCTTAAAATTCCTTACTTCTTCTGCTACTCTATCATTAAGCAAATTAGTAAAATTTTGAAACTTTGATGTAATTTCCTTGGAAATACTGTTCTTGACATTGTCAATTGCTGAAGTATCCTTAATTATTGATTTAATTGATGTAATTTCATTTTTTATTTCATTTTCAAAATCATCAACTTTATCATATTTTAACTTCACTACGTCAAAGTCATTTGCATATTTAGAAACTTTCTGAGAAAATTTTTCTACTACATCATCATTTCCATCAACAGTATTTTTCAAATTAATTATCTTGTCATTATATTCAGGAATAACTTTATCCTCAAATAACTTAATCTTTTTTGCAATATTTTGTATATTGTTATCATATTCATTTATTCTCTTATTTAAATTATTAACATCGCGTTTCAACCCGGGATCTAAATTTTGAATTAATTTGTTTTCAATATATTTGACATCGCTTTTAAAAAATTTTATTATTTTCTCTTCAACATTTGATAATATTTTATTTTCTAGTGATAATAATGTGTTTAGAGCAGATTTTTTTGAAATATGACGACCAAATTTATCGATGGTCATTTTAGAAATGTTTAAAAGTATCTATTATGTCCTTTTATATAATAATATTCGCTTCTCTTAGTTCTTCAATAATGGAAATAATTTCATTGTTATGACCAGTGTGTCCCGCAAGCATGGATGCTACCAATAGTCGAAGTCTCTCAACAAGTTCGTTTACATTATCCCAATATATGTAATCTGTATTAGGTTTATTAACTTTTAAAGTTATACCAAATCCGGTTTTTTTTGAAGACACTCGACTTTCTCTATATGGAGCTTTGCGTCTTTCAAAAAATCCCTGGACTGCTTGTTGAGATTCGGGATTTAGAGTTTTAGTTTTTGTAATTCCTTTGCTTTGCAAATAAGGTCCTATTATAGAAATATATTTATGTGATCCATTCCCCTGCACCTGCTCATTTGGATCATTATTTCTACGGTATGCATTGGTTCTTTTTAAAATATCCATATAATTTTCCAAATCTTGTTTTTTATACCCTATTGGTTCTTTTTTAAATAATAACTCATATAAACCTGGTGTACCTGTATAGGTTATTCCTTCAATTTTGATGTTTTTACCAATAATTTCGACAGGTTTTTGAGTTAAACCCAAAAAGAATTTCTCGGTTTCCAAATCATGAACTATTCCATATTGGTGATCAAACTCATGTTCAACATCTTTTCCACCGCTATCAATATATTGGCGAGGTAATTCATCAAATCCTAATAAATATTCTTTATATAAATCTGTATCAACAAATGTTCTAACTGTTTGCCGTGTTTGTTCCAGTATATCTGAAAGATTTCCTATTGTGGAGTGTGAACCTGAAGAAGGGTTTGTTTCTGCAATAATACTTGTTTGTTGTATAGATGGCATTTGACTTGCTGAAGCTAAACTCGCGTCCCAGTCAATAATCGATGGTATTTCTGTAGGAAGGAGTGGAGTTTTTCCCGTCTTTCTTTTTTCTGGTGTTGATGTTCCATATTGTAATTTTCTCTTTGGTGTTAGTGTTTGAATTGATCTTTTCTGTGGTGTTTCATAAATTTTTTTAATTGGTGTGTGTAGCTCTTCCTTTATTTCAACAGGTTCAATTTTACCAATCGTTGAAATTAATTCTTGTAAGGGTTGAGTTATCGGTTTATATGTTTCCTCCAATTTAGTTTGCGCCTCAAATTCCGCATTTTTTAAACTCTGATATTTTTGTTTAACAGCTTTTCTTGATTTAACTAGCTCTCTTGCTAAACGTTCATCCATGATTGGTATAATTTACCATCAAACGTTTATTTTTATAAGTAAATATATGAATC
This sequence comes from Diaprepes abbreviatus, assembly GCA_034092305.1. Taxonomy (NCBI): domain Eukaryota; kingdom Metazoa; phylum Arthropoda; class Insecta; order Coleoptera; family Curculionidae; genus Diaprepes; species Diaprepes abbreviatus. The sequence goes on from JASJET010000056.1 coordinate 1,432,515, forward strand.
AAATCCTTTTCGATATCGGCCAGATTTCACATTAGAGTCTTTGTCTATTACTAAAAATCCAAATTTATCTTTCCAACATATTAAGCACAACTCATTAAATTGGTTTAATGACATATCAACATTAACATGATCATCATAAATATGTTTTAAGTTTGTTCGATCTTGTTGAAATATAACAATTAAATTTGCATTGTCACGAATTAATTGTTTCGGAATAGAAGAATATGTTTGACATAAATAAAAACAATCAGTATTTTTGTGTCTTCCGAAACAAAAATAGTCCTTTACAACATTCTGATTACAACACACTATATCATCAAATATTATTATAGAGTTTGGTTTAACTTGTTTTGGTGAAACAATTGTTTCTTCATTTTCAGATTCATAGTATCCAATTTTTTTCAAAGGTTTAAAAAGTGTTCTCAAATATTTATACTTTGGTTGATATAAGGATTTTGAATAAACATACAGATTTTCAAATCGCAAACCATTCGGATCTTCAATCAAACTAATAATAACATTGGTTTTGCCACAGCCTGACGGGCCAATAATTAACCCTCTTTTACTATTTCCCTCAAACAGTTTTCCATGTTTTCTAAAACCATTCACTGAACTTTCATGATCCTTAATTGTTATAGAGTATGGTTGTTTCTCAACTCTCATTTTATATATAAAACAAACTATTAATATTCAGTATTGTGATGTAACTGGTTAGTTATCACTAGGATTGCAACTATATATAATGTTTCCATCACATAATAAACGAATCATTTACAAGACAAACAGCAAAAGGAAAGGAAGTGGTTTAGTAAACTCATTAATAAATAAATTACCCTTTGAATTGCATATTCCTGGTTATAATTTTTGTGGACCTGGAACAAAATTGGAAAAACGATTGTCAAGAGGTGATAAAGGTATAAATTTATTGGATGAGGCTTGTAAAGAACACGATATTGCTTACTCACAATCAAATGATATAAAAAGAAGGCATTTAGCTGATAAAGTATTAGCTGACAAAGCTTTATCAAGGTTCAAAGCTAAAGATTCTAGTTTTGGGGAAAAAACTGCTGCACTAGGAATTACTGGTGCTATGAAAATTAAAAGAAAATTAGGTATGGGACTTCGAACGAGAAGAAAGTTCAAGCGAAAAACTCGAAAAGGACGAGGACTATCATTATCTCAGGTAATTTCAAAAGCTAGAAAAGGAATTAAGGGGAAACGTTTTAAAGACCTAAATGAAAGTATTCAAACTGCTTTAAAAGCTATTAAAAAAACTGGTAAAGTGTTACCTCCAAAGAAAAGGGTAATTCCAATCCCAAAGACTGGCGGATTTCTTCCACTTATACCTTTATTTGCTGGTTTGTCTGCTCTTGGTGCTCTTGGAGGAGGGGCTGCAGGTATTGCTAAAGCAGTAAATGATGCAAAAGCAGCCAAAGCGAAATTAGAAGAATCTAAACGACACAATCAAATGATGGAGTCCATTGCGGTAGGAAAAAAAGGAAGTGGACTTTATTTAAAACCCTATAAAACAGGATGTGGATTATACTTGAAACCTTATTCAAAAAACTGCTAAAACATATACCTCGAAAAGCACTTACAAATTACGATTTACTTAAATACGCTAAATATTTACAAATTCCCAACTTTCGTGGTATTTTTATGAGGGATAAATTACCAAAAAAGATAAAGTTAATTGAAAGTGCAATTGTCAATCTAGATAATCACAGTGGTGTTGGTACTCACTGGATAGCATATACAAAAAAAGGAAAAAACATAATATATTTTGATAGTTATGGTAATTTGCGACCCCCTTCTGAATTAATTAAATATTTTTATAGCGACCAAAATAATAATATTGTTAATTATAATTATAACAGTTATCAAAACTTTAACAAAACAAATTGTGGTCAATTGTGTCTAAAATTTCTTTATAACCATATGTAACACCTAATTTTAGTTTATTATTAAACATATTTTTAAAGTAAAATGTCATATAGTTTTGTCCTTAGCGGCAATTCCGCTATTTTAACATCAGAGTTACATCCTCCAATATATTTAGATGAAGATGTTGAATATGTTATCGGTCTTGTAAATTTCGAAACATTTAATGCAATTCCCAATATTGATGTTGGGAATAATGTATTAATTCATGATGAAAATTTAGAAATAGCCATACCCCCAGGTAGCTACGAATTAGAAGACATAACAGATTTTTTAAAAAAACACTTGGATGAGGATAAAATTAGTTTTAGTCTTTATGCAAATAATAATACTTTACGTACACATCTTAAATGTTCAGCCCCCATAACTTTTCGTGAAGGAACTATTGGTAAATTATTAGGGTTTAAAAATGGGCGATTGGAAGCCAACATTGAACATATATCAGATTTTCCCGCGGAAATAATTAAAGTAAATTCAATAAATATAGACTGCAGTATTGCAGAGGGATCATATTTAAACGGGAAACCTGTTCATATAATACACCAATTTTTCCCGAGCGTTGCTCCAGGGTTCAAAATAATTGAGTCACCTCAAAACGTCATATATTTCCCAGTCACCGTTAAAGTAATTGATAAAATAGCCATTAAAATAATAGATCAGGAAGGTGATTTGGTTAATTTTAGAGAAGAAACCATAACCATCAGACTACATCTTAAAAAAGTAGATTAAAGATGGTAATATTATATAACAATAAATCTGCAAACTTTACTAGAAAATTTAATAATAAAAACATTAATAAGACAAGAAAGAAACCAACTTCCTTTAGTAGGAAATCAAACTTCCAAAGGTTAACACCTTCTAATAGAAAATTTCTTCAAAGTTTGGGTTTTAAACTTAAATAAAAATGGATTATTTAAATGTAAGAGAAAATGTATTGGTTGATGAATCAATATTAAGCTGGGAAATTCTTTCTTTCGATCCTTTTAATCCTACAAAACTCGGACCAAATGATGAAATCAGAATTGCTTTGCAACAAACAGGAAAATATCCTTTACCTTGCAAAAGTGAAATTTATGTGGAATTGCAAGTAACTAAAGAAGATGATTCCCCTTTAGCTAATACTGTTTTAATTAATAATGCTCCGGCATTTTTATTTAAAGAATTACGCTATATTTTAAATGGTGTTACTATTGACTCCGTTCGGGATATTGGTATAACTTCAACTCTTAAGGGATATATTTCATTTAATCAAAATGAAAGTGCTAAATTGGAAAATGCCGGTTGGTATCCGAAAACAAAATCTAAAGAAAAAATTATGACTGATGACAAAGGTAATGTTTCATTATGTATACCATTAAAGATGTATTCAGGATTTTTTGAAGATTATAATAAGATTATTCTTAATTCACAACAAGAACTTATTCTAATAAGAAGTAATGATGATACAAATGCATTATTATCCAGTAATGAAGATGAAAAACCCAAAGTTAAAATTACCAAGTTGTGTTGGAGAGTTCCTCATCTTACTGTAGCGATTCCGCAAGAATTAGCACTTACCAAAATTATTGACAAAAATAGTGATATACTAATAACCTTCCGAAGCTGGGAATTAGTTGAATATCCAGAGTTATTGGAAACTACGAGGCACAACTGGCCCGTAAAAACATCTACAAAAGTCGAAACGCCACGTCATGTTCTAATTGCTTTTCAGAAAAATAGACGTGGTAATCTAAAAATGGATATGAGTAAATTTGATCATTGTAATTTAAGAAATATGAATGTCTTTTTAAATTCAGAAAGATATCCTTACAATGATCTTCAACTTGACTTTGAAAATAATAAATTTGCTACTCTGTATGAAATGTTTACAGACTTTCGTCAAGGGTATTATAACTCTCCAGTGGAACCAATTTTTAATCCGAAAGAATTTAAAGAAAATGCTCCTATAGTTTACATTAATTGTTCACATCAAAGAGATTTACTACAAACAGGTCCAGTAACCATGAGAATTGAATTTGAAACCAAGGAAAAAATTCCCCCTAAAACAGCGGCATATTGTGTTATAATTCATGATAAAGTTTTCAGTTACAATCCATTAACAAAAATTGTGAAACAGTTGTAATACAATTTCCTTAAGATAAAATACTCTTTTTAAACAAACCGCTACTTACGCTTAAGAGCGCACGCGTCAATTTTGATATTTATTAACGTAGCCAAACCAGAATTCTTCATTTATATAATGTCTTACGAGATTTCAGTTCGAGTATTAGATTTTCAACTTCAGTTGCAGAAATTAAAAAAACAAATAAGTGAATATCAATTAAAAGTAGAAATGATCAAGAAATTCAAATATTTGAAAATATGAAACTTATTCTAGATCTTCAAGGATTCAAAATTGAAAATAATAAATTTATTGTAAAGGAATTAGCAGCGTACGATGGGCAAAAGACAAGTCATTTTATTTTCAAAGCTCCATTTCCGATGGGTCATTTACCATCCTATTTACACAAACAAGCTCTGTGGTTAATAAAAAATTACCATTGCATTGAATGGTGTGAAGGATTTACACCATTACACAAATGTGGAGATATCATAAGAGATTTAAGCGCTAAGGTGGACTATGTTTATGTAAAAGGGGAAGAAAAGGCAGATTTCGTAAAGAAGTATTCCATGAAACCAGTTATCGAGATTGATGAACAACCCACCCTAAAGAAAATGGATCCTTGCTGCTTTTATCATCAAAAAATACCATGTGTATGTGCATTATCAAATGTTTATTACCTTTACAACAATTTTTTTATGTAATAAAAGACTTGATTACAAATTATGTGTTTTATTTTCTAACATTGTTTTAATACATGAAATATTATTATTTAATCCTAGTTCTTGAAGTTTACATATTAAAATATCTATATTTTTATTTTTTAAATATTCGCTACAACATTTAGCTGCTAGTAAACATAATTCCGCATGTTCCATATAATTTAAAAACACTATAATATTCTGCGCTTCACTTTCTTGACCTTCATATGCATAAAACTCGGAACAGGCTGCGGACATCAAAAACTCTTCATACATTTCTCTTATTAATAATTCCATAATAAATCCTACACTAAAACCTCCCTGTTTCTCAATATCTCTTTATCTCTCTCTTCCTCTTCCACGATTTCTTTTAATATATCAGGATCTTTTATATAATCCTTCAATATCCTTAAAAAGTAACTGAATCCTATTTTCTTTATTTCATGAAAGAACTTCGGCAAATTTTGGGTTTTTCTATAATTTAAACAGGCTTCTGCAGCTAATTGGTATTGGAAGGCAGTCTCATAATATACCTGTGCCCACTCGGGGTGTGTTTTCCTTAGCATTGCATTCTTTAATTCGGAATTTTGAAGTTTAGTAAACTGTTTACCTAATTTGATTATTTCATTTTGCAAATCACTGTTCATAACTACCACTTATTTTTAATTTAACACTGTTCTTTATTAGTGGTGAATCTTCTATATAAGCTTAAGACTAGTTGTAAATGAATGTAGCTCGCTCAGATTCAGTCCTTTAAAATACCAGCTCCCCTCCAACTGCTACCAGCTCCCCTCCAACTACTGTGGTGGTTAGGAAGGAGGTAGGAGGTGGAGCAAAAAGAGGCGGAGTTTATGAAACCAATCGGAATAGGGGGCGAACTTGGGCAGCCAATCAGAAACAAGGTCATTCTTGGCTGACCAATCAAAAAAGTGGTGGGGGGTCAACTAGAAGCCCCCTATTCCCACTACTAACGCTTTTACTTTTATAATTACAGGTTTATTTGTATATATATTTCTTGGCATTTTATAAGATGTTTTTGGCTCCGACTCCACCCCTACTGATAATCCTGCAGATTTTGATTTTAATCCTTCCGAACATGACTCTTCTTTGGTATGTTTTGGTTTCAGTTTTATCAGAACTAAACTAAATAATATTCTTTTAGGACACATCGATGACGTCCACTGAAATATATTGAACACCACCCTCTTCTCCTGGAGTTTTATATTAGAATAAAGATAATAAATTTGATGGTAAAAATACTGAACCCCAAAAATCAAGAACATTCTAAAATGAAGACTGCAAGGAAATATGCAACGATGGATAATTTTGCTGCCGAAACTAACAAAATAAAGTTAAGACTCTCGTTCTAAAAACACGGTATTTTGTTACTATTTTGAAACATATGTAAGTAATTTTCCTAAACATTTATTTAGAAATCACAAAACAGAAGCAGAAGTGTAAAAGATCTCAGCACCACCACTTCTATCAAGGAATGAAAAAATTCGTTTTTTTTTTTCTCTAAGAAAGAAAGGTAATTACCTAACCAGCTGTGAAGTAACAAAATTTGTAAGGAGAGGCGCTGACATTACTAATTATTTTCCATGTATATACTGCTTGGGCTTTTACTCTGCTATGAATTTATGGCGACATCGCAGAAATTGTGATGCAAATCCAAGTAAAGAAATTTTTGAGAAAAATTCTCAAAGCCATGCGTAAAATTATTTGGTACGCAACTTAATAGTAGATCTTGAATTAAAAGAAGATGTATTTTCCCGTATGAGGGCTAATCAAATTTCTTTTGTAGCTAAGAAGAATCCACGTATATGTGCTTTTGCAGCGAAATATTTAAAATTCATCAGGAAGAGCATTGCATCTTGGTTGTTTCAAAGAAAATGCGTGAATTGGCCACACTTTGAGGTAAAAAAGTAGACGTTTATCAAGCTCCCATATTTGCTATGAATATGGGAACCACTTTAAAACAGTGCTGTGATGATGTACTTATGCATGTATTTAAAAAACCAGAAACATCGATACTATCAGAAAGTATTGAGGCCGATTTAAAAACCTTATATCAGTTAATTGAAGGTCACTGGAAATTTCATGTTTCCAGTCAAGCGGCAAGTGATTTAAATTTACAAAAATGGAATAAGGTCGCTTTAGTTCCTCTAGCGGGCGATCTATAGTTACTAAAATAATGTCTTATAAGCAAGGCAAAAGGATTTTTCAAATTAGAAGAAAATGATGGAAACAAAAAAGCATATAACATCTTATTGGAAACTATATATTGCAGATTATTATTACACTGGGGAACAGCAAAAATGTTTCCGAGATCAAAATAGCAAAAGATTACTTATTTTATTATACTAATTAACAATCTGTTGGCTCCGGTTTCATAGATACATGCTAAATATGATAATATTACCTACCTGCCCTTTATGTATGGGACAATTGGACTTAAAATGAGAAGTGCCTGGTTTTATTAGACCAAGCATACTTTATAAAGGGTTTAAATACACGTAACATATATCCTATATTGTTATTTAGTGGTATTGCAACTTCCAGTTGATCAGGAACTATTTATATTTGAAAAATTAGGGAGTTTTGAGCAACATGTCGCGAGTTTGTGTAAATAAGCCGGATAATTTTTGTTATATATGTGGTGAAGTGAGTTTTGTGAAACAAAAACGTACTTTTAGCTCTTTAATGCAAAAGGCTAACCGCTTGTATCCTGGCTGCAAAGTTGAAAACCAGGTTAAAAATTGGACTCCCCATATCTGCTGCAACAAATGTGCGTCCAACATTCGTGGCTGGCTAAGTGGAAAAAAGCGTAAGATGTCCTTCGCTATTCCTATGGTCTGCCGAGAATCGAAAGGCCATGTGACCGACCGTTACCTTTGGTTGACACTTCCCATCAAAAGAGGCTTTACGCAGAAAAAAAAATCTGCGATACAGTATCCAAATTTACAATCCGCCATATAATCGGTGCCCCATAGTGACGAGTTGCCTATACCCAATCCACCTCAGGAATATAGCCTTGATTCTGATGATGATCAAACGGTAGTGTCCCGAAAAATTACGCCGGCCCATCAACCTCGCAAGACTCCGATTTTGTCTGTGAACTTCCCAGTAAAAAGCCTCACAAAATAAGTCAACATGAATTAAAGTGACCTTATAAAGGAATTGGAATTGTCCAAGAAAAAAGCAGAACTATTGGCCTCTAGATTGCAACAATCGAATTTACTTCAAGATGAAGTAAGAGTTTCGGTGTACCGAAGCCGTCAGAAAAACCTAACACCGTTTTTAATATGGAAAACAATTTGGTAGCCTGTAGGGACATTAAGGAATTAATGACAGCTTTAAATCTGGACTATGACCCAAAAGACTGGAGACTTTTCATTGATTCCTCAAAAGTAAGTCTTAAAACTATGTTACTCCATAATGGAAACAAGTTGCCTTCAGTCCACATGAAAGAAACATATAGCAATTCGAAATTATTACTGGAGACCATTTGTGCGGATTTGTGTCGTTTTTGCTTGGAATGCAGCTAGGTTATATCAAATACTGTTGCTTCCTCTGCGAATGGGACAGTTGAGCACGATGGGACTACTACAGAAAGAAAATTTGGCCACCGAGAGAGTCTTTTCAGCCAGGAAAGAAAAATGTAACCAGCACGCCATTAATTCCCCCAGAAAAGATTTCACCGTCACTTCATATAAAATTGGGACTTATGAAAAATTTTGCGAAGGTCATGAAAAAGGCCGTGCTTTTAGTTATTTAAAAGAAAAGTTACCTAGAATCAGTGACGCTAAAATTGAAGAGGGAATATTTGTGAGTCCCTAGATTAGGAAACCTTTCGGAGATGCGCAATTCGATTCCATACTTGAAGAAAAAATACACTTAGAATGCTTTTAAAATGGTTGCAACAATTTGGGAAATATAAAAGCAGAAAACTATAAACACCTGGTTTCCAATTTCTTTCGTATTACCAAAACCTAGGGTGTAATATGTCCTTAAAAATTCATGTCTTGGAATCTTATCTGGATTGCTTTCCGGAAAATTGTGCTGCTAAGTGACGAGCACGGTGATAGGTTCCACCAGGATACTACAAATATGGAAAGGAGGTATCAGAGAAAATGGAACTATGAGATCTTAGCCGATTCTTACGAGAGATAACCCAGAGGCTGCTTTTAAAAGGCAGGTTAAGAAGCGCAAAATGAATGTCTAAACTTTAGATTCAATAATAAAAATGTGCTATTTAAGTGCTTTTGTTGAACCAACAATATATTGCTATCTGTATTTTGTATGTTCATTATATATGCCTATGAAAGGAGTTAAACTTACGAGGCTCTGTGACACTTGGATGGAAGGTACCATCCGAAGAGAACAAAGATTTCCACAAGAAGTAAATTGTCAGGAAATTTTTCCTAAAAATTTTACAAGAGGTAAATTTTTCAGGAGTTCTTGTGTAAAATCGTCAAAGAAGTGATCGTCAATGACATCACAGATCCAGTGGTTGTTGACCAAAAAGACCTTATTGCTGAAGAAGTTACCTGCAGAAACCTGGAATTACCTATAATGTTTTTAAATTACTTGTAATTAAAGGTGAAGGTCCGGAGTAATAAGTTCCCCAATCGGATCTCCGGGGGGAACAGTGATGAACAAGACTGTGAAAACAAACAAGTTAAAGATCGGTACATGGAACGTGAGATCCATGTACGAACCTGGAAGGATGCATAATGTTGTGCACGAAATGCAAAGATTGAAACTTAACATCCTAGGAATCAGTGAAACAAGATGGCCCGGTCACGGCCAGATCCCAACAGATGGAGGCATGCTCTACTTTTCTGGAAACGATGATAATCATCACAGACATGGGGTCGCAGTTGCCGTCTCGAAAGATATTATGGCGTCAGTTACCAGTTTTGTCCCTGTCTCAGACCGTGTCATACTCTTACAACTACAGACCAGCTCAAGGAAACTAAACATAATACAAGTATATGCCCCTACGGCAGACAAACCTGAAGAAGAAAACGAACACTTCTACGAATTAATCAGACATACACTCGAGTCTTTAAAATCCAGAGATATCACTATTATACTTGGAGACTTTAATGCGAAGGTCGGAAAAGGGAGATGTGACAAGTACGTGGGTGAATATGGCTTGGGGACAAGAAATGAAAGAGGTGATAGATTGGTGCAATTTTGCCAAGAGGAAGAGATGACAATAACGAATACCTTTTACAAACTTCCAAAACGACGGCTATACACATGGAAGTCCCCACAGGACCGTGACCAAAACCCAATAAGAAATCAAATAGACTACATCTTAATAAACGCAAGATATAGAAACAACATAAAGTCAGTTAAGACCTACCCAGGCGCTGATGTCTCCTCAGACCACAATCCCTTAGTGGCCCGGATTCACATCAAACTCAAAAGAATTCCAAAGCAAAAAGAAACTCGAATAAATAGAGAGCACTTAAAGAACCAAGACGTAAGGAATGAGCTACAAGCTAGAATAAACGAAAATCTAAAAACACTCGAAAGCAAGGAGGAATACCGAAACTGCAAGAACATAAACGAAAAATGGTACGGAGTCAAAGAAGCCTTAATGGAACCGTCAATAGATATTCTGCAGAAAGAAAAACCCACAGGAAAGAAAGAATGGATAACTAGCGAAATTCTTGATTTGATGGATAAGAGAAGAAGCTATAAAGGAAAAAATGAACAGCAATATAAAGAAACACAACAAATAATCCGCACAAAAATCAGAAAAGCAAAAGAAGACTATTACAAACAAAAATGTGAGGAAATCGAGGAGTTACAGGCAAAGCATGACTATTTCAATACACACAAAAAAGTCAAAGAACTCGCCGGCACCACCAAACAAAAGCAGCTCAATATACTATACGACGACAGCGGAAAAATGGTCCTGGAAATAGAACAAAAACTGGAAATATGGAAGAATTACATTACACAACTCTTCAAAGATGAGAGACAACAAACTAATCTTGTAAATATTGAAGCGGAAATAGGCCCGGACATAATTAAAGACGAAGTGATATACGCAATAAACATGCTAAAGAACGGAAAAGCTACAGGTCCGGACCAACTGCCAGCAGAAATTCTTAAACTGATAGAGGAGGACCAGATTCATATTCTGGTAGAGTTAATCAACACCGTATATAAAACAGGAATAATACCAAATGAATGGTTGTTATCAACTTTTATACCCCTCCCAAAAAAGAAAAATGCCAAGCATTGCTCCGACTATCGTACAGTAAGCCTGATGGTTCACACATTGAAGGTCCTGTTGAAGGTGATCCATAACAGAATATTCAGGAAACTAGATGTGGACATCAGCGATACACAATTTGGATTCCGTAAAGGCCTAGGAACAAGAGAGGCACTGGTCGCACTTAATGTCTTGTCACAAAGATGCCTAGACATGAATCAAGATCTACACGTGTGCTTTATAGACTACAATAAAGCCTTTGACAAAGTTAAACATGATCAACTCATCGAATCATTGGTAAGGAGAAGGATCGACCTCAGAGACATAAGAATAATCTCAAACCTATACTATGGCCAGAAAGCAACAATACGAATAGAAGACATAACATCAGAAGAAATAGAAATACAGAGAGGGGTTCGTCAAGGGTGTGTACTTTCACCAATTCTTTTTAATCTATATTCGGAAGATATAGTAAATAAGGCACTTGCTGATCAAGACATAGGCATTAAAATTAACGGCATGACAATAAATAATTTGAGATACGCCGACGATACAGTTCTTTTAGCTGGAACACATGAAGACCTACAGATGCTAATTAATAAAATGGTCACAGTAAGCGAAGAATATGGACTCTCACTGAATATAAACAAAACAAAATATATGCTAGTAACAAAAACAACTCGGGACATTCGTACGGTGTGTGTAAAGAATCAACCTATTGAAAAAGTGAGAAAATACAAGTACCTTGGCACAACCATTAATGAAGACAATGACAGCTCCCAAGAAATACGAATCAGAATCGAACAGGCCAGAAACACATTTATAAGAATGAAGAGGCTTTTTTGCTGCCGAGATCTAAACCTTGAATTAAAAGTGCGACTGCTGAGATGCTATGTGCTGTCTGTACTGTACTATGGGATGGAGGCTTGGACACTGAAAATGTCTGACATGAGAAGACTGGAGGCATTTGAGATGTGGATATACCGGAGGGTGCTGAGGATTTCATGGGTGGAGAGAATAACCAACGAGGAAGTAATGAGACGTATGCATAAGGAAAAAGAAGTGATTCTAACAATTAAAAGAAGAAAACTACTATATATGGGACATGTTATGAGAGGAGAAAAATACCAAATATTGCAGATTATTATGCAGGGAAAAATCCAAGGAAGGAGATCCATAGGAAGAAGAAGAAACTCATGGCTGAAGAACCTTAGAGAGTGGTTTGCATGCAGTAACAACGAGTTATTTAGAGCAGCGGTCTCAAAAATCAGGATTGCCTTGATGATTGCCAACCTTCGAAGCGGAGACGGCACCTAGAGAAGAAGAAAGGTGAAGGTAGGTGTGATAAAACCTGTGATTACCTGTAATTAGCAGGTGTGTTGTTCCTGTAATTATCTGTAATTAGCAGATGCTTTTTTACTTGTAAATATTTGTAATTAGCGGTTCTTTTTTTGTGTATACAGTACCGTGCATAATCAAGAGGTTCTTGTCCAAAAAAGCCTTATTTGACTGATTGGTCAACAACGAGGGGAATGTTGAGTAAGACAGAACAAAAAATGTGTGGTAAATTTTATTGTTTAATATGTAATTTGAACAAAAATATTAAATTTTTCACCACTTACTCCTACTAATTTTAAATAGAATGTCTTTCTTAGTTTAAAAATTGTAAAAAATAAAACAATTTATTTGTACTAGGATTAATATTTTATTAAAAGTCTTTTTTTACATCCATAAAGTTAATTGCCAACTGAAAAATTAAGATTTTTATTATTCGTAATAGGTGTGCAAACACTAACTTGTTTTTCTCCCCATTTGGCTCCTCTAACCTCCGTTTTCCATGTTGCTTTCGGATGACAAAACATCGGTCTATTACTGGTTCTTGCTACTGTTTTGTACTCTTCACTACCCTTCACTAAAATTTGAGCCTCTGTTTTTCTACGACATTCATTACATTCTTTTTTGATTGTAAAAACATTTTTATAATAAAATGATATTTTTGCTCTTATAAATTAACTAACAGAAGGTTAAAACAAGACTAAGGTAGGTAACTATAAATTTGTATTTTTTTTTTCAGCAAGGACTCCTATCAACTTTAATTAGAGTTTCTTTCTTTTAATTTCCTCAAATTTTTTCTACAACTTGTTAATTTTATAACATATCTATTCTTTTGGTCTTGTAGGGCTCCGTATTTTTCCAAACACTTTTAGATTGGAGAAAATTCTATCACAATTTTTAAATTGGTTTTGGAAATCCAAATGACATTTGTACAAATCTTCATTTGTAATGCGAAATTCACGCAATATATCGGTAACATTATTTGTTAAATTTAAAACTTTTTCCTTATAATCATTTATTAATAAATATGCAATAGTATTTTTCCCCCAGAACCGTATATTTTTTCTCTAAGGAAAGAAGGGCAGACTCCGGCTCAATATTGTTTTTAAAACTTTAACTTGATTGGTATAATTGACAGAGGAAGTTAAGTCTGAAGTGGTATTTTCACATTTTTCCAGTTTCTCCATAAAGAAATCGTTAACCATTAACTCATTATCATATAACTGAATCGTATTATCTAGCTATGCGACACATCCTAAATACAAATCCGGACTTGCGTTATAAAGAGTAATGTAATCATCTCTAAGGTAATTACAGTCTTCTTCATGAATATTTGTAACTTTACCGTAAACCATCACAATTAAAAAATGTACAGTTGTAAATCAAAATATTTTTTATAGCTGGAAATGAACGATTTCTAGGGTTGTTTATTGCTATTAATAATTTAACATATAAGCGCCTTTTTAATGAATTATACAGTTTTGATAACCACCCCCCACCACATTGTATTCACATCAATTGGTTTTATATAATTGGTGGTTTAAAGGTAGAGAGGTTAGAAGACTTTTATTATTTAAGCAATTATGCCAATACCAGTAACATATAAGTGCCTTAAATGTAAGGGTGAATCAGATGTTCCACATAATGAAGACTGTCCACCTTGTGCAAGTTGTGATCATTTTAAAGGATGGACGGTACATTCACATTACTTTGATTCAAAAGAGAAAAAGGCAATAGAAGAAATGATCGAGACAATTCACAAAGAAGACAAAATAATGATACTATTTAAAATTAACAATAATTTCAATGTAACCTGAGAATAAAATAAAAGCCTTATAAATATTTAAATAGTTTTATTTATAAACGCATTATATAATAACAATGCATTTTCCTTAGGACATTTTTTATCATTATGGGATCTAAACAATCAAAATTACAATGATTATCTTTCAATTTTTTTAAGTTGTTTAAATTTGGAGATCCTACTAACATAAGTTCATCTATATTATTCGAAATTAATTGTCTTAACCAACACATTTTATCATTCCCTTTTACAAATATAGTATCATCTTTAACAATATTTTTTATATAATAGGAAATATTTTCGTACGGTAAGTAGTTAAAATCACATTGGTCCCACTTTAGTCCGTGAATGTTATTTGTTAGCCATTCCACCCGTCTTTGAATTTCTTCACTAAACTATTTCATTCCATGAGAACAATTGATCATGGTATGGAAAAGTTGGCCAGTTTGAATGTTTATTACCGTTATTTCTTTGCAAGCAAATTCACTTTTCATGAATTGAAACCCTTGAACGTCCAAAATAAAAATTTTTCTTCTTCTTTATATTAGGAGATTGCATTTACTGTATTGGTTAAAGGATTGTATTTCACTAATCGGTCGTGCAGTATTAAACAGTAGGCTGTAGTATTTTTGGGTATATATTTGCTGGTTTCAAATTCTAGACGAATATCTATGACTCCAGTTTTGAGTGCTTCGTTTTGGCGTGAACAGTCAACTACGACAAAAGGACAAACTCCACGGAATTTTATAGGTTCGTAGCATGGTTCACCGTGACGTCGATAGTAGAAACTTTTTTGGAATTGCGCACATATTCTATATAATACAGCCCATTGTTTAGTATCAAAATTGAGATTTAAACTATCATATGGGTACATTTCAGAATCTAAAAACAGTTTAAAATCTGACAAATTTCCATGATCGAAAACACTTATATTTTTATATCTTTTATTTTATTTTTTCAGTTGATAGGGCGAAAATTATAAAACGCGTTATTGCAATTAGGGCGGTGCTTTTGACAGCCCATGTATGTCTAGTGGTTTACTGTAAAACATGATATTCGTGTAGTTCCCACCTTCTAAAGGCAATATTCGAATCTCTCTTGTTTTCAAGATGTTTTAATAGTCGCAACTTTTCCACATCTGACATTGAAAGATGAGGTATTTTCCATACTACTTGATTTAATACCACTTTATATTCCTCAGTTGCATCCACTGGTAGAATAGATGTTTGAATGAATGCATTTATGTCTGAATTACTTGTAGCTAAAATTCATTTCTGCTGAACGTACATAATAATGTGAAAGTCTTCCGCAAATCCCAGTAAGGTCCTTAATGGTATACATACATTAAAATTGCCTTTTTTATCTAATAGGTTTAGATTTTCATCGATCTGCCATCCAGCATATTGTAATCATTTAATGTCATTTGTGGTTTAGGAAACGTAAACTTAAATGGTGGATAAAAATAATCTTTATCGGGCTGCAATGAGTTTGCGTCAAAGTAATTTTCAGTGTGTTGAAGATTTTTATCAGAAAAATATAAATATTATGGATATACCTGATGATGGGCCTCTTGGATATATTTTGGAAGTAGATCATTCATATACTAGGAATATTCACAATTTGCATAAAGACATACCTTGTTGTCCTGAACACATGGTTCCTACAACTAGTCGTGTAAAATTACCAAAATTATTAACTACACTATTCGGTAAAAAACGATATATTATTCATTATACAAAATCTCAAGCAGGCTCTTCAACTTGGATTACCAATTATTACGATTCATAAAATTTTAAAATTTAAACAGTCAACTTATTTTTAAAAATACATTGATCTTAATACGTCATTACGAATGCAAAGTGAAAATGATTTTAATAAGAACTTTTATAAACTAATGAATAACGCAAATTTTGGTAAGACAATTGAAAATGTCAGGAAATATAGGGACACTAAATTGATTACCAAGTGGTCACGTCGATACGGTGCAAATTATTATGTTTCACAATCGAATTTTCACTCATTAACCATGCTCGAAATAGATGTAGTAATAATTGAAATGTCACGAGTGAAAATTAATTTAAATAGACCAATTTATGCAGGATTCTCCATTTTAGAGATATCCAAAACACTTCTCTATAATTTTCACTCTAATTACACAAAGACTAAATTTTGCAAATTTTTTGCAAAATTATTATATACCGATACTGATTCACTTATTTATCAATTTTTCGTTAACGATATATGTAGACATATAAAAGAAGACATTGAGAAATTTGATACCTCAAATTATCCAGAAAATAATAAACTTGGTATACATTTAAAAAATAAAAAGATAATTGGTTTAATGAATGATGACAACAACGGAAATTTCATGATTGAATTTATTGGTCTCAAATCTAAAATGTATAATTTTAGAGTTGTAAATGAGAATGGAACAATTTCAAAAACAAGGAAAAAAGCAAAAGGTATAAAAATATCATCTCTAAACAGAATTATTTTTCAAGATTATTTTCAGTGTCTATTTCACAATAAGACCAATGAACGCACCCAAACATTAATTAAATCAATAAATCATAATGTATATACAATTGCTCAACAAAAACAGCAATAGGAGTATATGGGGGGTGCCATCTCACCCGACCTACTTTCCTACTTTTCGTGACCTATTTTCTAAATGACCAAGCTTACTTTCTCTTTAACTGCCTCGATATACTTGGTTACGCAATTATTTTCTGATTATTACTTGACCTACTTTCTCTGGCCTACTTTCTAATGAACTGCCTCGACATACTCAGTTATGCAATTCTTTTCTGATTTCACTACCTCCTACCTTATACGACATTTACTTTTTAGGTGGGAAATCGAGTTTTTAAGCAAGGATCTCTGAACATACCTTCATTCATTCATTCATTCATTCATCTTTTAGTCTTCAAAGTTTATTTAAACTGACTAAAAGGCATATCTATTTACATTCTGACAGTGACGATATGATAGAGTCCATGTGCCAAGATGAAGTAATTCATTTTAATTCATTAAGAGAGGGTACATATAAGTCCAGACAGGATACTTTGGTAGATGTTGACAAAAATAACTTTCAAGATGATGAGGAAGAAAACGACGAAGGAATTGTAGCATTTAGTGATGCAATTTTCACTAGAACGTTTAAAAGAAGAACCAATGAAGAGAGGCAGAGTGAACATTTATTTCAGTTTTAAAATATATTTTATATAGAACTCTCTACTGCATAGTATAATATAACATACGTACAACTATTACTCTATATTATGAGTAAGGCATATACGGTTTGTCAATATTAATTATAAGCATTTATAATGTACTTGAATTTAATAAGTTCCTAAATATTTATAACTAGCTTTTACCGGCTACTTCATTAGCATAAAACTTTGGAAATAAATACAACTGTTATATACAAAGGCAGCCTTTATTATTCCTGACAATCTCCTCTACATATATGTAAAGTTTTTTCAAAGTTTAGCCAATGCAGGCAGACATAGAGATGTATAGAAAAAGAAAAAAACAAGCTTTTATTACTCCCGGCAACGTCCTCTTCATACGTGTAAAGTTTCATCAAAATTGGGTCAACAGTTTCGAAGTTTAGGCCGTGCAAACTGAGACAAACATTTCAATTTTATTTGTAAAAATTTTTATTTATGATTTTTTATATCCCACCAAAAATGAAACAGATAATGAAAAGTTTAAAATATCTTTACACATTGTCAGTAGTCACAGCTAGCGATCATCTAATCTAACAGCTTAACCATGTTTTTAAATAACTACACGAATATCGAACTAATTTAAGACATAGTTGTCCCATTACCATGCTATGAAAAAGTTGAATTAAGTAGTCTTTAATTATTTATAATTCAGCAGTATCTTTGTAAAAATTTTTAAATATGATTTTTTATATCCCGCCAAAAATGAAACAGACAGTAAAAAGTTTTTAATGTCTTTACATCTTATTCTAGCAGTCTAAACACGTTTTTAAATAACTACAGGAAGATCGAACTCATTTAAGACATAGTTGTCTCATTAACATGCTATAAAAAAAGTTATATTAACTAGTCTTTTAATTATTCATAATTCAGCAGAATATTTATAAATACATTTTAGAAATCTTTAATTATTATTTTTTGATATCTCTCCTGAAATGAAAGAGACAGTAAAGAATTATCTACACTAACAGTCTGACAACTTCTTTTAATAACTTCACCAAGATCCAGCTCGTTTGAGGCAGAGTCGTCCCAATACTATACCATTAAAAATTTGTATTAACCAGACTTTTATTGTCTATATTTAAATTATTTCGAAATAAGATTATGATAAGAGGCGTTAAATAGTTTTAAATGTCTACTATTTGTAACACCTAATGATTATCTACTCTAACAATTATCTGCTCTATCGGTCTAACAACTATTTTTTTAATAATTACCTAAAATCGAGCTAATTTTAAAATTTTATGCTATTAAAAATTTTTAGCGGAATGGGCAAGAACAGAATACCACTCTCAAGTAATGTGATTAAAGGTATATAGTCATAGTAAGTCGTCCATTTTAAAAATATCTTAGCAAACATTTTGAAGTTATAAATTATTTTGAAATAAATACTTTAACTATTGGGAAGGAGTGATTTAAAATTGAGCTATTTTTATATAAAAATGATTTTATTATGAATCTTTAACTTTATAAATCTTACATTTTCTGTACGGTTGTACCATGATTTTTTTGTTGTTGTGGTTTTATCCAAATTTTTTGCTGTGGTGATGGCTGTAAAGATGGTGGCGAAGATGGAGGCGATAATGGCGGCGAAGATGGTGGCAAAGATGGAGGCGATGATGGTGGGGGCGAAGATGGACGCGATAAAGGAGGTTGTACTTCCTCTTCTCTGTTTTCTATTTCTAGGTCCGCAAATAACTTCTCGTCAAAACCTTCTAATGAGTAATCTGTCCAGGTCATATTGTTGTTTAAAACTTCCTCTTCTGAAGGTCATGGTATGCTCGTTGGAGGCTATGACGATTGGTAAAACCTAAATAGTCTGTCATAAAATTCCATTATCGCTTCTAAACTAAAAATAATTCGCTGTTACTCACTTTAAATTCTTAAATAACTTGTAAATTACTACAGCGAAGAGAAGTATTAAAAATAATTTCGAAAGAGTCTATATATGACTTATAAATATTATCTTTCTGTACCACCATTGGTGATCTAACCAGTCAACGCGAAAGCGAAGAGAAAATACATCTACCCGGATAATTAATGCGAAGAACACGAAAAAAGAAAAAAAAACCATATAGCCATCAGAGTATCGAAAGCATAAGCGAAGCGAGGGAGAAAAGAAAAAAGAACAAAACCCATATACACACCCAACCAGCTTTTTTACCGGGTTCACATTCACACCGGTTAACTTTCGAGTATCTGTGCCAAATTAAGGTCGTTTTCTCTGTTGCTAGTGATGATGTATTAAATATAAACGGACACGTTTCTTTAGTTGCATCCTACTTTTGCACGTGTTTATAGTATTCCGACGACGTGGTTCCTTTTCCTTTTTTTTTATCCTGTGATATAGTGACCTAGTATAGATCTTTTTTGAATTATTATTTTTGGATTTATACTTTTTGGTTTAAATTTTTGGGTTTGTTTTTTTTTTACTGTTATTAAATATTATTACTAATATTAACGTTCTGTTTAGTAAATTTTATTTGAAAAAAATTTACCAACTGTTCAGAAAGTGATCAAATTAACTTGACTGTATTTGATTTAAATGAGGCTTGCCTTGTGCATGACTTAATGAACTGCTCTTTTTGTAAATTAAGTGGTGAAGAACTTGAAAAAACATTAAAGGAATTAGATACATGTAGTAAGTCAGATGAAGCAGTCGAAATCTAAATCTAATAAGGGTCAATTAACCAAATTTTTAAATTTAAAATCCAATGATATATTAAATAGAAGGGATTTAAGACGTTGCACATCTACGTTTAAATCCCTGGTTTACAACTATATTAAAATGTAGTGATTTAGGTGATTCAAAAATTAAAGATATTACAAATTGCTTGGAAAGGCAAGGGAGCCTTCTTTCAGATTTAGGAAATATACTATTAAAAGAAACATAATTTGGTGTATATTTAAAAAATTGGTTAACTATTTTTTTCTAAATTGAAGGAATTTATAAAATTACCACTTTAGGCGCTGGTCTAGTAGTCATATTATTTGTCTCTTACTGGCGTAAAATGGGTTCGACATCTTGAAGGGTTTTCTATTTGCTTATGTCTGAAATAAATAAGTATGTGTTCTAATGTTGATTATTCTAAATTTAGTTGGGGTTGTAGATCACAAAGCCAGAAGGTGAAATTTGGGTACTTCCCTTTTTAAATAAGTTTGAATCGAGAATTATTTCAATTAAAAAGAAAAAAAGTCACTCTATATATATTCTAGTTTATTTAAAGATAGATTCAACCTTTTCCTCTCCATTTTGAAATGGCGTTCCTCTGCATGCGTTGCTTAAGATAATTTAAACGAAAACAACATGTACGATACCTTCGACAAGCATGTTTAAATAAACATGACGTATCAAATTTGGATGATTATATAATTAATCGTAAGTATTATTTTATTCCTTTATTCAAAATACTAAAAATCTATCTTACAGACAAAAGTTTAATTATAAAATTAAGGCTTAAAAATTTTTTTTTTTAGGTAATGAACTACTTTCAAGGACCCCGAAACAGTTTTGTCAAGACTGTAAAATAAATGTCAAACCAAATTCTTGGAATGCTCACTTGAGAACTAATGTTCATAAAAGCAATACCTTCACGAAATATGAGGATGGAATCGATATTGCTAAGAATGCATTTAAGTTACGAATCGCATCATAAAGAATTCAATCACCGAATTATCATGGGGAAATCAAGAAATTTCAGCAAGAAATTCACTATAGAGTACAAGCATTAATTAGAAAATGTCAACAAGAATTCACATCTGTTAAAGCAAATGTAGACTTTTTCGGAATATATTACTCCAGAACTTTAAAATCTTCTTCAGTAAAGTCGTGATAATTTATTCAAGATTATTGCTACCAAAACAGATAATTTCCAGAACGAGACTCTGGTGATTATTGATTGATTATTTTTCATTTAAAACAAACGTTTAACTAACCTCCACATTATTTTAAACTAATATAAAATTTTTGATACAGGTTGGATTTTGCAAAAGATCTTACATTTAGAAGTTAACATAAATAAGTACAACCCTTTGAATTCCTGCTGTTACATTACGATGCCAAGGTTTTCAAAAACAATGGTGAATGTAATGAATAATGACAATTGTTGTTTTGCATGGGCAGTCATTTCCGCAGATTCCCACCAATCGGCAATCCTCAAAAGATTTCATCGTATCCTGACTTTAGAAACGTTTTTAATTTTACAGGTATTGAATTTACAGTAAAATTATTGAACATAAAAAAATTTGAAAAACTAAATGATTTACCGATAAATGTATATGGAGTTGAAAGGTTCTTACGAGATGACATGTACGTATATGAGATTGTCGGACCTTTACATTATAATAGCGAAAAGAAAAAAAAAATGCATATAAATTTGCTTTTAATAAGTTCAGATAATGGTAATACCCACTACTGTTGGATAAAAGACTTGGGGTGTCTGGTATCCAAACAATTATCAAAAAAGAAAGTAAAAAAAACTTATGTGATGGTTGTTTACAATATTTTGGTACAAATGAGAAACTTGAAAGACAGTTAGAACAAGATTGCAATTTTGCTCGAATTAAACTTCATCAGATAATATAGTCATAGATAAATCTGGAAATTATATTCCAGTAAATATATTAAAGTTTCAAAATTCAGAAACAGTATAAAGCACCTGTAGGGGATTGAGACAAAGAGTGGACTGTATATAGGTTTAATTGAGGAGCTGAGAAATTATACAAAATACGGCGACAGCGTGACACAAATACTAAAATGGCCTACCTTGTAGTCGAAATTACTTCACTAAATTCTTCTTGGTGGCCACCAGAATAATTCCAAGCTTCACCATACAGGAACCAGGAATCGGGGACACTATCACTGTATTTCGGAGTAGTTTTGAGGCGAGAGTCAATATATTTGAGAGCAAAACGATAAGCGGGAGACGTGCAATACGTCGAGTACTATACGATACGACTATTACTGTTCTGTCCCTTTTTACATTTGCGAGGGCCAGTAAAATGTGTCACGTGTGAACACGAGTAAAATTGAACTAAAAAGTAATGAAACCTAAACATACCGCCCACCTAAAATGAGACATTTTATAAACAAAAAAAAAAAATGTTTGTACCATCCAAATAAAAAAAAAACTTAAAGTAGAGTAATAAACCAAAAAAAAAAAAAAATATAATTTTAATTTTGAGGTAGGGGACATATTTTAGTTACAGGTCATTTGAAATTACCTTGCGCGGTACGCACAGTCACAACGCGCGTAACTCCGTCCACACCCGGATACACCTCTAACACCCGGCCTAAATGCCATTTTAAGGGCGGCGCGTGTTCGTCTTTAAGCAACACGAGAGTATCCTTGAGAATAGGAACTGACGACTTAGTCCATTTGCTGCGTTGCATCAAAGTGTGTAAATATTCTTTGTTCCACCTTACCCAGAAATGCTGATGTAAGGCTTGTAGTAATTGAAAGCGAGATGATCGTCCGAGCGTAAACGAGGTCAAGTCCAGTTCCATAAAGGAGTTTAAGGGTTCCAAATTCAAAAAATGTTCTGGTGTACGAGCTTTAAGATCGTTTAAAACTAAACTTAAAAGGTGTCGGATATCTACCAACGCTTCAATTAAGACTAAAACCGTGTTACACTCTGTGTAAGAGAAAATTTGGGTACCAACAACGCGGGATAAACAAAAAATAAAACGAGCCTCAGGAATACCTTCCATAGTAGGCTGAGAAGACTTGAGAATGCTTGTTATATACTTGTAACAACGAGAAAGCAAGCGAATAGGTTTCTTAGGATATAAAATCCACAATTTTTGAGCAATCAAATGCTGAAGGGTTTGTTGGCCGGGATGTAACTTTCTAGAAGATAGATGGGAGTACGATTGGTGTCCGCCCACCCTCAGGATACCCGGTTCAACAAGAAATATAACATTGCAAATGTACTTAAATAAGCACATGAGAGCTCCGGAAAATGGTTCCGAAAGAGTATCTTGCGTTTTCTTATTCAAGATTAAACGCAGAAATCTGCACAAAATGCGTAATATTTTATCCAAGGAGGAAAATCTATCTAGAAGATTTAAAAAGAAGTCCCTAGGTGGAACTAAGGTGGACAAAACGGTCTTTCTTTGCTCTAAAGCAGTTTCCGTGAACTTGAACGTTCGACAAGAATCTGGCCAAAGCTCTTCAGCTTCAGAGAGAAAAAAGGGCCCCGCCCACCATAGCGAATGGTCAAGCAATTGAGAGGGTAATAAGCTTCGAGAACCACAATCTGCCGGATTGTGTTCGGAAGGAATATAAAACCAACGAGTAGGAGCAACCTTTTCTTGAATATGAGTAATACGATTAAAAACAAAAGTATTATACTTTTGAGGAGACGATTTTATCCAAGATAGAGTTACAGTCGAATCTGACCACGCATAAATCCGACGAAAATCAATCTTGTCTTCAAACGCAGACAAAACCGAAATCAAGAGATCTGAAAGGAGTACGGCTGCACACAATTCTAAACGAGGAACAGAAATCGTTTTCAATGGCGCAACACGAGATTTTGCAGCTACAAAAGAAGTTTTTATTTGATTTTGGGACGTTTCGTATCGAAAATATATAACGGTTGAATAGCCGTAAGAGGAAGCGTCACAAAATGCATGAATATCACAAAACAAATAATCGAGAGAGAGGAGAATACGAGGTAATTGAAAATTAGACAGTAGAGGTAATTCACCCTTAAATTTGCGCCACTTAATTACAATGTCTTCAGGTGGGATGTCGTCCCACTGAAGCCCAAGTGCCCAGAGTTTTTGTATTATAAGTTTACCGAAAAGGACAACTGGGGTTAAAAATCCTTCAGGGTCAAATATGCGAGCTAAATCTGACAAAATATTACGTTTTGTACAGGAGGTTTCACTAACACTTACGTTATACGTAAAGATATCCAATTTGGGTTGCCATTGAAGTCCCAGAATTTTCACCATATTTTCCTGATCATTATCAAATGAAAGAGGATCAATTTGCAGCCAAGATTGCGGTAAATGAGTCAATAATTGTGGGTTGTTACTGGCCCATTTTCTCAGCTCGAAACCACCAAGTCGCAAGAGCTCGACGAGCTCCTGTTGAAGCTGTACAGCTTCGCTGACAGTATCGCAACTGCAGATCAAGTCATCAACATAAATCGAATTTTTCAATGCTTGATAGGCTTGAGGATAATTTGCCTGGTAATCACTAGCCAGTTGCTGAAGAGTACGAATCGCCAAAAATGGAGCCGAAGATACACCGTAAGTCACTGTTAGTAAACGATAATCTTTAATAGATTCGTCTTGGGAGAAGCGAAATAATATTCTTTGATAATCACAGTGACTTTTAGTAACCAAAATTTGACGATACATCTGCTTGATATCAGCTGTAAACCCTACAGCGCCAAGTCTAAAGCGCAGTAGCAGAGTGAAAATATCTAACTGAAGCTTGGGGCCAATTAAAAGAGTGTCATTCAATGATATATGATTTGCATCTTTAGTAGAGGCGTCAAAAACGACCCTTAATTTAGTCGTCTGACTCTCTGGGCGTAAAACACAATGATGAGGAATATAGTAAGAGTGGGGTGCTTCTAAGGGATCTTCAATAAGTTCCATGTGTCCAGCTGATAGATATTTTTGCATAAAATTGCAGTAGTCTTGATAAAGCGAGGGATTATTTTTCAGACGACGCTCCAAGTTCACAAATCTACGAAGAGCGATGTCGCGAGAATCACAAAAATTAGGAGAAGAGGAATTTTTGAAGGGCAGAGCTACTACGTATCGACCAGTGTGAGTTCTATCATGAGATTCAACAAACATATGTTCAGCAGCATTCTCCTCGGGAGAAAGCTTGGGGGTTTGAGCTACTTGATCTAGCTCCCACAGTCTTTTTATACAATTTTCAATTTGAGTTAAAGTACAAAACGTACCTATACGATAATTATTTTCAAGAGATACTTTGCCCATAAGTATCCATCTAAAAGACGTATTAACAGCGGAGGGTTTGTGGTGATCAAAACAAATTGATTCACCTTTCAATAAAGAGCCAAAAACTTCAGCACCAATGAGCATGTCAATCGAAGAAGAAATATTAAAATTTGGATCAGCTAAATTTAAATTCAAAAATTCTTTAAAATGTTTTGCTGATAAGTCAGCGCATGGCAAATCGGCACAGATTTGCGGTAAAACAACAACTTCTAAAGTTAAACAAGGTTCACAATGAAAATGAGGACGAACTGTGCAAGCAACACCTTGCGTAGCCTTGGTAGCCATAGGTCCTAACCCACCTATGGAAATATTTAGAGAATAAGAATTCAAACCAAGTTTTTTACAACACTTTTTAGTAATAAAATTAGCCTGACTTGCGGAATCCAGTAATACACGGACCTTTTGAAATTGTCCCCACGCATCTTTGACTTCTATGACCGCGGTGGATAAGAGAACAGTATGGTTACGAGGTAAATTAGCAACGTAAGAGTTAACATCTGGAGAATTATTGTTAGGCAAATTGTCTTTATCTGAATGTGACTGCAATGCACCTGTACCGAGAGAGCTTTCCGCCAAATGGGAAACTTGAGTAGGCGCATGCGTGGATGTATGAGAAACAACTTGAGAACTCTGAGGATGAGAAACAACATTTTGAGAAGATGAGGGCTTAAATTCTGAACCAAAATGTAAAAGTGTATGATGTTTTAGAGAACATTTACGACAAGTGCGAAGAGATGTACATGAAGGCGAAAGGTGCCTTGTACCCAAACAGTTTATACACATTCTTTTAGTTTTAACTATATTATACCGTTCCTGAGGAGATTTTGATAAAAAGGTTTGACAACTATAAATGGGGTGCAACTTATTACAAAAAGGACATTTTTCTTTGCCATCGGTATTATTCAGAAATGTTTTTATTCTATTTTTAGGAGGTTGTGCTTTTACCGAAGAAGAAGTAATAGAAACAGCATCTAAAGCATCACAATGTTTTTGTAAAAAGTCTCTCAAAATACCAAAATTATTTGAGCGATTTGTTGGGTTTTTTAATTCAATATGACAATCAATTTCAAAACGTGTAGCTAAACTGTGATTTAACCGTTCCATTAATATATTAAATAGTACAAAATCCCATTGTTTAACTGGGTAATGCAAATTATTTAACGCAGCCAAGTTTTCTTCAAACTTGTCCACGAGATTTCTCAAAGAGCTGACCGAATAATCATCAGACAGTTTTTTAGTACCCTGTATTTCTTGCCAGTGAGTTATAGCAATAAGTCTAGGGTCTTCGTATCTATTAACCAGAGCATTATAGGCAATTAAATAATTTGCATCACATAAAGGTGTACATTTAACTAGAGCAAGAGGGGCTTTATCGAGAGAATTTATCAAATAGCTAAATTTTTCCACGTTGCTCAAATTGGAATTAGTATGTATGAGCGAGTTAAATAAATCATAGAATGTTTTCCATGTCCGAATATCGCCAGAGAAAACCGGTATTTCCAATTTGGGCAACCTACCATTATTTTGTGATGGCGCAGAATGAGAGACATTTAAGTTGACAAGGGGTTCAGCTTCAAAAATACTATAATAAATAGCCTGAATTTCAAAATAATCAAAATCGAAAAGTTCCCTAAAAGTGGCTTCGGTTTTTAAAAGAGCATCTTTGTTTTCCACGCTTGCTATTAAATCAACGATATTCGAATGATTTTTATCAAAATCATCCTTAATATTTTCTAACATTTTATAGCGCATTTTAAAATGTAAACGTACATTTTGATCTGTTTGAGCTTTTTCCGCGATATTCAATAATTCTTTGATGCGAGAATTAGCAGCATTTCTGCGAGCAATGTATATATCCAGTTTTGACATTTTCAAATCTATTATTTACTTTTCTAATCGAACAATATTTAATGAACAACAAATCAATAAAAGATATTATTATAATATTTCCAATTGAGAGCCAGTGAATAAAAATAAATCAGCAAAAAATATTACTATTTTTTTTTATTACTCTAAAATGAGGATTAAATACGCGATTTCAGTAATTTCCAATGCTTTAAAAATTCAAATATTTTATGTCGACAATTTGAAGATACTGATTCAGCTGATCAGCAGGACTAGTGGGTGCAATGGTATGGAGGGAGTACGACCATGAAATTGCGTGTGACAGGTGCGCCTTCGAGACTCTTAAAGGGCCAACGAAAAAATTCTAAAAATGGTACATTCTCGAAGAAAATTTTGTAAAATGTTAATTAATTAAAGAACATTTTTAATTTTGTGAATAAAACAATGAACATGCGGCTCGAAGTGGCCAAAAAATATGTAGGGGATTGAGACAAAGAGTGGACTGTATATAGGTTTAATTGAGGAGCTGAGAAATTATACAAAATACGGCGACAGCGTGACACAAATACTAAAATGGCCTACCTTGTAGTCGAAATTACTTCACTAAATTCTTCTTGGTGGCCACCAGAATAATTCCAAGCTTCACCATACAGGAACCAGGAATCGGGGACACTATCACTGTATTTCGGAGTAGTTTTGAGGCGAGAGTCAATATATTTGAGAGCAAAACGATAAGCGGGAGACGTGCAATACGTCGAGTACTATACGATACGACTATTACTGTTCTGTCCCTTTTTACATTTGCGAGGGCCAGTAAAATGTGTCACGTGTGAACACGAGTAAAATTGAACTAAAAAGTAATGAAACCTAAACAGCACCTTTTGTTATTTATGCTGATTTTGAATGCTATCTGAAAAACATTGAAAGCATACAATCTATCCCCAAACTCATATACAATTAAAATTGCTGAACATATACCCTATTCATTCGCTTACTATATTAAGTCATCATTTGATGAAAACATTGTATTTTTTAAACTTTATAGAGGCACTGATTGTGCTAGAAAATTTATGGATAATATTGAAAAAGATGTAAAACATATTTATGACCAATATTTCAAATTTCAAGTACCAATCAAAAAATTATCACCTATTGAACAGACTGAGTATGAAAACGCGGTATTATGCTATATTTGCGAAAAACACTTTTCATATGGAAACTTTGTAAAGTCCAGAGATCATTGTCATATTACAGATCGCTATAGGGGGGCAGCTCACTCTATTTGTAATCTGCATTTTAAACCATAAAATATATACCAGTAGTGATGCATAATTTAAAAAATTTCGTTTCTCACTTATTTATTAAATCACTGTGTAATAACAAAGAAGTTATTAGTGTTGTATCCCAAAATAAAGAAAAATATATTTCTTTCAGCAAGGAAATTTTAATAGACACTTATATTTCCGAAAACCAATTAAAGTCAGTTTATTTTAAGCTTCGTTTTATAGATTGTTTTCAATTTCTCGCTGAATCTCTAGAGAAGCTCTCTGAAACTCTACAAGATGCACAATGTATTGAAATTAAAAAAATTTTCCAAAATATTAATCAATTTCGGTATATCAGATAAAAGGGTGTATTTCCTTACTCTTATATAGATTCCTTCGAAATATTAAATGAAAAATCTCTACCCTCGATTGATAAATTTTACAATAATCTAACTGATGAAAATATTTCTAATGATGAACACAATCGTGCTGTGGCAGTGTGGGATCTTTTTAATTGTTCTACAATATCAGTCTATTCTGATATTTATTTAAAGTCTGATGTTTTACTTTTAGCTAACGTTTTTGAAAATTATAGATCTACATGTATTAAAACTTATAAGCTTGATCCAATAAATTTTGTTAACAGCCCATCAATGTGTTGGGATGCTATGATGAAATTGACTAATGTAGAGTCAGAATTATTGTCCGATCCAGACATGCTCCATGTTTTCAAAAAAGGTGGGGTTAGCACTTGTTCGACTCGTAAATCTGAAGCTAATAACCCATTTATTGATCATCTTAATCCCAAAAATGCCACAACATATATAGTTTATCTGGATGCTACGAATTTATATGGTTATGCCATGAAACAATATTTGCATAAAAAAATTTTACTTGGGTTTCTGAGAAGGAAGTAGAAACGATAAACATTATGGGACTTTCAGATACATCATCTGTAGGCTACATATTTGAAGTTGATTTAGAATATCCAAACTATTTACATGATGGTCATAATAATCTTCCATTTTGTCCTGAATAATTTACACCTCCAATTCCTATACATTCCAAATTGATTCCTAATTTAAATAATAAATACAACTATATAATTCATTATACACATCTAACACAATGCTTAAAATTCGGACTAAAAATCATAAAAATTCAGAGCTATTAAATTTACACAATCACTTTGGCTTGCAAAACATATTGATTTAAATACAAATTTGCGAAATTACTCAAATAATAAATTTGAAAAAAATTGCTATAAATTGGCAAACAATTTCATATTTGGTAAAACTATGGAAAATATTGATAAACGCAGTGATATTAAGCTGATGTCTCAATGGGAAAGGCAGGGTAATAAGTGTGGACAAACTTATTTCAAAACCTCAATTTAAGGATTCGAAAATTTTTTCTGAAAATTTAGTAGCTCTACAATTTCAGCAGGTTTGCATTGAATATAATAAACCAATTTACGTTGGGATGTGTATTTTGGATATTGCAAAAACTGTAATGTATGATTTTTATTATGGGTATTTAAAAACTACATATGGGAATAAAGTTAGTTTGTTGTATACTGTTACTGACTCATTTATTCTTGTTCAGACCAAAAACTTTTATGAAGATTGAAACATAATCTGGATAAATTTGATACTTCTAACTATCCTCAACCCAATATTCGTCAGATGCCTATAACTACATCAGTTGTTGATAAATTTAAAGATGAATATAAAGGTGTTTCAATCGAAAGTTTTTATGGAAATGGTGCTAAAGCATAATGTATAAGATCGAAAAATAGCATAGATAAAAAAGCAAAAGGTATTTGGAAATCTAGTATAGAAAAACAATTAATACTAGCAGATTATAAAGATGTTGTTCAGAAGGGTGACAATATATTTTGCATTGCGTTTAAATCCAACATGCATAACATATACACTAATTTCTAAATAAATTAGCTTTAACAAGTCATGATGATAAAAAATATTATATACCAAATTCCGTAAAAACTCTCGCTTGGGGGCACCAGGATATCATTAGTAGAGATATGGAAATGATGCATGAAACTTCAAATTTTCTAAAGTCTGAAACGGAAAATGTATCTAAAAAAATAAACCTCGATTAGAACGAAACTTCCTAAACTAATTTTCCACCTTTCTAAATACACACTCTTTGAGAGCATTATTATATGAATTATATGAATCAAGAAATTAAAAAGTTTTAAAAATTGGAGGGGAAATGTACATCCCTACAAACCTATATAATGTATTGTACTTACAAAAGTAGTAAGTAATATTAAATAAATAGTATTGTAATCATGTGTGTTTCATCTTTAATTGTTGTATTTCCCTTGTCGGAAATGTCTTGTATGTAAACTATATTTCTAATGCAACTAGAGCTGATTTATGTGTTAATGCAATTAAAAATCAAAGTGATTGCTTCAAACAAATGAGAATGACATATGTTGCTGATAATTCATATTTTTTTTGCTTATAATGTAATTTTGAGTGAAAACACAGATTTCAAAATTAAATGTTACATGAACAGAAAACCTTTACAATATTCAGATTGTATACATTTCCGTAATAAAAAAGAAGAATCTTGTCATTATACTTATTGTTATATATTCGGCACCATATTTTCAGTAACAATGTTTATTACATGTATTATTTTAATGTATTTCATGAAAAAATATCTAACTTGTTAATGAATAAAAAATTTACATAAATTTTTAGTTTGTTTTCTATAGTTACCACTCAAATTAAACGAAACCTATACTTTCTTCAGTTACATGGAGGGGTAAAAGGTATAAAACTTATAAGCAAAGAGGTAGTAAGTTAGTTTTCGACAAATCGTATTCAAAATGTTCAGTAAACACAGTAAAAATTTATCTGAAAAATCACAAATAAAAAAAATACAACAAACAATCATATAACTTAAACAATTCTAATTCTAACAGTGTTAAAATTGGTTTATGTGTTGAAAATGATTTCTTATCATGTATTGAGCTTTATGGTAGAAATGGCCAATCTGTGGTGTTAAATGAAGATGAATGGAAAAACTTATTGCAGTATCAAGGAGTGATAACAAATTATTTATTTTCATCGAAACCTTCAGTGAGTCTATATATTTGGAAAATATATCGCCTCATTTTGAGAAAGTCGTTGAATCACCAATCATTTACTTGGGAAATGAAACTGTGGATTGTGGGAACACATTCCTCTTATTGAATGTAGGCTAAATATTCTACAGAAGCAAAACTTTCAGTGTTACTTCGACGTTTTTAGGAAAAATTTCTGCGAAGGTGATTCTTGTCAGAAAATATATGATATTCTTTCTCCAAAAGAAAACCTTAATAGTGAAAACGTGTGCTCTATGTTGGAGTTACTTTTGAATCATTCCGAACAACTAGAATAAAAACTAAGGGCTAAGAATTATTATGAAGAAGGTGGAAATTTGCCTACACAAAAGCTCGAATGACATCTGAAGAGTTTATAAGTCAATAACATTTCAATAGAAGAATTAAATTGACTGAAATAATTTTAAATCCTATATTAGATGCCAATTATAGAAATATAGTTTTAAAAGAAATTATGTATGTAAATGGCTTATTTTAAATAAAACAAATATAATAATTAAAAGTTTTTTTATTAATAATATTAATCATTCTTACAATACATCTTTCTTAAAGACCCAATAGTTATGAGGTTTATCTAATCCTAACCACTTTACAAATACTTTGTTTCTTTTCTTTCTTAGCACCTTTTCATACATTAGGATATTTCACGCTTTGAATTTCTTCTTCGTAGAAATCTCCTTGGAATATCTATCTCGTTTCCATCTTGAATCAAATATATTCTTGGATTTGTGAGCTGGACTTTTTTTATTTGAAAAGTTTCGTTTCACCAGTTTGGTGTATAATCTTCAGAAAATTGTTCACGAATTTTGCTTATACGAACTCTATCACCAACATGAAATTTTGGAGATCTAGGATCCACTATCTTCATATGTGTATAAGCTGATTTCAAAATTTCCATTTTATTATTTTTGTCAACTTCATTTGGTTTCTTTCCGATTGTTGAATGCTTAGTATTATTATATTCTTTAATTATTTCCTCAAGGAAATTGATCCATTTATAATTACCTAAGAAACTAAACTTTTTCCACTTTTTGTTTTTTAAAGTTCTATTTACTTTCTCTACAATACTAGCTTTCATATTAGAAAATGTACTGTAGTGATTAATTTTGAACTGATCCATGAGTTTTTGAAAGTCTTTATTAAAAAATTCTTTGTCCTGATCAGTATTTAGGTTTTTTTGGGGGGTTTTTTCAGCTATTACATCTTTACTTGTTTTTGACTTCACAGGTTCTGTCCATACAAACACATTTATTACCATTAAAATATACCTTAAACCCCTATTAAGTTTTGCATATGGTTGCATCTCTATCAGATCAGCTTGAAATAGATCATTAGGCCCTTTTACAATTGTTCGTCTTCCTCTATACCTTCTTCTTGCCGGTTTATGTAATTCATTTACAACGTCTTGCTTAATTTTACTTATTAGTAATTTATACCTTACTCTTGAAAATCAATTCTATAAATAACTTAACCCGCTTTTAAACCTTTTATAATAAATCTTTTATCACTAATGATGTGTAAAATATCTAAAATTTGTTGTATGTTTGAGGATGTGCACCTAGTTGTAATTATCAGGTCAACGCAGTTTTTCTTAATAAGTTCTTTAATTTCATTTTCCATTGCTTCAAATGATTTTTTATTTTCATTTATCGATGAATTTATTTGGCTGATGTTGTTAGTAAGATCAGAAATTTTTACATTAAACTTAAGTTTCCAAAAGAACATTTGATTTAATATAATCTTTTCTGAATTCACTTAATGTTGAATTTAATTCTTCCCTGGCATATTTCATTGTGCCATTAAATTTTTTTCTACAAACTTCGACAGCTCTTTGAACTAATTTATTTAATGATTTTATTTCTTTTGATAGTTTGTCTTCTCTATTTGTAAAATCTAATGTTATCTTGACTAACTTATCTTCTATATTTTTTATTATTGTGTACTATATCTTTATAAGATCTTTCAAGATAATTTATGTGTAATGAATTCTGCTTGATTTTTGAACTACTTTTTTTTCAATTTTAATTAATAAATCCCTTTTGGAAACTTCAATGCTGGCTTGTACTACTTCTAATAAGG
Source organism: Diaprepes abbreviatus (assembly GCA_034092305.1). Classification (NCBI taxonomy): domain Eukaryota; kingdom Metazoa; phylum Arthropoda; class Insecta; order Coleoptera; family Curculionidae; genus Diaprepes; species Diaprepes abbreviatus. Next base: position 1,466,177 of record JASJET010000056.1, read on the forward strand.
ACCCTAATTCTTTTTCTATTTTCTCGTCAATTATCTTTCTAAAATTTTTTTCGTCAAAAGTTGTTTCAGATTTTTATTTTAGATTGTTGAATTGCATTAATATGTCTTAGATTTTCTCATTATTTTTTGTATTTTGATCCTTGAATTTCGTTTCAATTTTTTCATTTTCCTTTTGAAAATCTCCCTCCAATTTCTCTTCTAAATATTGTAAATCTGCTTTATATGCATTAATCTTAATTTCAATTTCTTTAATCCTTATCGGGATCCTTTTTGTGAATTAGGATATGTGTGTTCATTGATTTTTCAAGATTTTGTGTATTTTTATCCATAACATCATGTATTTTCTTAAAATTTCCTACTTCTTCTGCGAGAATATTATTAGCTATATCTGTAAATTTTGAAACTTTGATACAATCTCCTTGGAAATGCTGTCTTTGGCATTGTCGATTGCTGAAGTATCCTTAATTTTTTATTTATTGATGTTATTTCATTTTCAAAACCATCAAACTCATTGTATTAGTAGGTAATATTAGGGCGCTCTGAGCGAAGATCACTGATCAGTGATCGCTAGAAAACTACATCTCTCTTCCCCCACCACTCTCCCCTCTCTTTGTCCCACCACTGTCACCCCCCATTGCTCCAGCACTGTCCCTCTTTTCCTCTTACTACTATTAAATATCATATTCAGGCAGTATGTGCTCTGCTTCACGACAACTAATACTGGTGTAATAAGAAGTCGTTGTTTAGTGTGTGTAATATTTCCAAGTAATTCCTATTTCGTATAGTATTGTACATATTAAAGCAATGTTAAGCTTCTATTAATCAAGAAAAGATGTTTTCATGCGGTGAATGTAACAAAACATTTACTCAACAAACAAATTTTTATAGACACAAGAGGGAATCCTGTCCCTATAGAGCGCATTGTTTAGGGGTAAAAAGGAAGTGTGAGCCTCAGAATCAACCAGCGAAAAAACTTAAAACAGAGGAACCCACTAAAGACAATCAACCTAAAATTCTAAAACTTACATTATTACGTTGTAAAGATTGTGATACTTGGTATTTAAAATATAAACTTAGTGCCCATTTACGCTCAAATCTACATAAACGTGTTGTTGTTAAAGAAAATGAAGATAATGTAAAAATTTTAACATCAGCTTTTAGGAACAGAATTATATCTTATATGCTGCTACCATCCAAAAAGTATGTAGATATTAATGATTTCTTTGAAGAAGTTAAACAAAAATTAGTTTCAGAACAAGTAATGGAACACAGATCCGATAAAATTAATGTAGAATTATTTGGGCAATACCTCTTGCAAACCAAGGACATCAACAACAGACTTAAGTGATATTTATGATGACTTTTTGTCTCCAATCAAGGAAAAAGTCTCTATATTTGCAGAAAATGGGTAGGGTTGGGCATTGGAGAAAATTTTGCATTTGGAAGTCAACGTGAATAAATACAATCCAATAAGAGCTTCTTCCTATTTTTCTTTACCAAAGCAAATTGCAACAAAAAAGCAATTATTAATGTGCAAAATAATGATCAGTACTGTTTTGCATGGAGTGTTATAAGTGCATTATTTCCCGCGAAAAGTCATGTTTATAAAACAAGTTCATATCCAAATTTCCACGATATCCTAAATTTTGAAGGAATTGAGTTTCCAGCGAAGTTAAAGAACATATCGAAGTTTGAAATTAATCCAATATCTGTGAACGTTTATAGTTTGGAAAGTATTTTCAAAGACAATAATTTAAAATATGAGGTAGTAGGTCCACTTTATTATACTTCTAAAAATTTTCAGATACATGTGAACTTGTTATTAATTAGTGATGCTTCTAATAATCATTATTGTTGGATTAAGGATATGTCTAGGTTAGTATCTTCTCAAATTAATAATAAGCATTCTAAAAAATATTTTTGTGATGCATGTTTAATTTATTTTACCTCTAAATAGAAACTCGAATTACAACAATCGAATGACTGTAATCATTTGTTTACAATAATTCCAACCAATGATAGTAAAATTAACAAATATGGACAGAATATTCCAGAAAATATTCTTCAATTCGAAAACTTCCAAAAACAGATAAGGTTCCATTTGTAATATATGCAGATTTTGATTACTATTTTGGTTTGGATGCTGCTGAATAATTTTGTAAATGAATTGAAGACCATGTACACAAAATCTATAATCATTTAAAACATATAGTAACAATACAATCTTTAACAGATTGATAGAAATCTGATTTTAAAAATAGTATTAAATGTAGTATATGTGAGGAAGAATTTAAGTCTGGATATGAGAAAGTTAAAGATCACGATCACTTAACGGACAAATTTCTGGATGCAGCACACAGTATATGTAATTTAAATTTTAAAATTCCATACTTTATTCCTATTCTCTTTCATAATTTCAGCGGATATGACAGCCACTTATTTATTAAATAGTTTTGTTGTGAAGGAGATAAAATAGATGTTATTGCTTAAACTAAAGAAAAATACATTGATACAGTTGATAAATATAAAGATAAATATGACAAAGAAAATAATATTTTTATTAAATTAAGATTTTTAGACTCTTTCCGTTTTGTTGGTGGCTCACTAGAAAAACTTGCAGAGAAACAAATCAGTGTGTGGAAATAAAAAAAAAATCAAGATTGAGATCAATTTAATGAAATTAGAAAAAAAAGGGTACATCCATACTCTTATGTTGACCCTATGGATAAGTTATACGAAAAGGAACTACCTAGTATTAAACATTTTTATGACAAATTTAAAGACGAATGCCTAAGTCATTCTGACTATGATAGAGCTGTTAATATACGGAAACTATTTAATTGTCAAAATTTAATGGATTACATAAAGATTTATTTACTTTCTGATGTTCTTATTTTAACAGATTTCTTTGAAGCATTTCGAAATGTGTCTCTAAACGTATACAAATTAGATCGTGCACAATATTTCAGAACTCCAGGTTTAAGTTGGGAAGCAATGTTACGCTTTACCAATGTTAAATTAGAATTGTTAACTGATATTGATAGGTTACATTTTTTAAAAAACAATATAAGAGGTGGAATATGTCACTGTAGTGTTCGAAAATAATTCTCATTTCCAAAATTATGATGTTTCTAAAGCTACGTCATTTCTAATGTATTTAGATGCAACTAACTTGTATGGACATAACATGAGTCAATGTATTCCTGTTGGTGATTTTTCTTGGATGACTAGGGAAGAAATAGATGCTCTTGATATTTTATCCATATGAATATGGTTATGTTTTTGAAGTACATATCAAATATCCTTTAAATTTACATGAAAAACACAACGAATTTCCTTTTTTGGCTGAAAATATTTGTCCACCCGATTCCAATCAAAGGAAATTGACATGTAGTTTAAATAACAAGGAAAAATATGTAATTAATTATAGAAATCTGAAACAGGCTCTTCAAAATGGTTTACAATTAATTGAGATTCATAGAGCTATTCAATTCAAACAAGAAGCTTTTTTGAAACCCTATACTGATTTGAATGCGGAAATGAGGAATCAATCTAAAAATAAATTTGAAAAAGATTGCAATAAATTATTTAATAACGCAATTTATGGCAAATCACTGGAAAATATTGACAAACGGGTTGATATAAGATTAATAACACATTGGAAAAATATAGGTAAAAAGCAACGGGTTTAAACATTAATTGCTAAACCTAATTTCAAAAATCGATTGATTTTTAATGAAAATTTGGTTGCGATTCAAATGGAAAGAGTAAAAGTTGTTACGGTTAAAAATTGGGTTTAAATAATAAATATTTTTGTTTACAATTTTCAAGATTAAATTACAGGTTCAGATTACTAAAGTCATAAATAGATTTTTGTTTTGTACGTAAATTTACAGTAAACGATGTTTTCTACTATAAAACTAATGATTACCTTTTGTTTTTCATTCATTAATATCGGTTTCATCTATATTCAGATCATTCCTTTTGTTTACATTTTGAAATTTTGATTGACATCGAAACTTAACATATTTCTGTAATTTATAAATTTCAGTAGGTGCCTCGAGACAATGTATCACATATTGGGAAAAACGTTTTCTTAATGTTTGGATAAATATAAATAGGATTATTTGCGTTCTTGTTATTATTATTGATTTTCCTTTTTCAGAAAATATTTATTTATTGTCACATATCAGCTGTGAAATAGTCAGCTCCACGAGATTGCGTGAAAGTTTTTAGGGTTGCCTATAAGATGGCACACCAGTTGAATATTATCGAAATGCTAAATTTGAAATAAGATTGTATTAACCTTTTTTTCATTATGTTGTTTTTAGTTTATTAATTGAATATTTCCCTTTGCTTTACTAATTAGCAGATGCCACCATCTTCTTGAGTTCGAGGTATGTACATATTTCTTTTGAAACAATCAGTTTTTGTGTTTAAGCAAAATTTAGCTAGGCTTTGCGTAGGCCTTTTGTACGACTGATTGAGTAGGAATTTTTATTTCTTTATTTTAGGGTCTTAGGAATAACTACAGTATTTTCTTTGGGATAAGTACAATATGTCTTTGGAATAATTAGGTCTTTGGAATAATTACGTCTTTGGGTAAACTATAGTATGTTTTTGGAATAGTTATGATGTACAATTTGGGTTTTCGTGCTGCACTTCTGGGATTGTGAGCCTCTGAAAGGGACAATCTCCATATTGAGCCAGGTCAACGTCCTGTCTGGGGAAGCCGTCTATGTCACAGGCCTTGTTCAACCACCTGTTTTAAAGTGATTCAGCTAAGTGCCTAATTTTAGCCAAAGTATGTACACAAGAGTTTCTGATTGTTAAGCCTCATGGGTATTAAACCTGTATTTTGAATCGTTTAGTTATCTAAACACAGTTTTCTGTTCGATTACCTAGAGGGCTAACAGGTAGGGGATTCTTGTGTATATGTTTTTGAACCTTTCTAATTAATAGACTTTAAATATCTGGACTTTAATATATTTTTTTAATGATATTTATCTTTTGGTAATTTACCATATCATATATTTGCGGCGAACCAGTAAACTATGTAAGGTGAAACGCAGTCGACTTCGTTGCGCTACAACCTCAAATTTAAATGTTTTATTTTTGCGATACTTTACTGTAATTGAGGTTTTTATTATGGTTCCATTTTTTTTTAGAGTCCCAGAGTAGCCAGCTAACCATTTAATAATTGTTTAAATAATTGAATATTATAATGATAAATTTATTGAGAAGTCTAATTGCTTAACAATTGAATATTTTGGAAACTAGTTGATTTGTTCAAAATTGTAACATACTTTTCAGAAAAATTTTGTTAAGATTTTAACCACTTGAGTGACAGTTATAAATTGATTTCTATGATCTAATTTTTGTAATTATCTATCACTTTTTTGTGTAATTTTCTATTGCTTATACTTTTGTTAACTGTCATTTAAACCCTCATTATCTCTCTCCTTATCAATTTTCTAATTCTTTCTCTTTGCAGATATTTTTGTAGTTTTTTTGATATTGCTTATATTTTTTATTATTGCCAGTATAGTTTCACTGGCGCCCACGGGTTTCTTTTTCCATTATTTTTTTAAATAGATTGTGATTTTTGATTTTTTTTATATAAAGCTGATTTTGGTAAATTTTGCTGTTGTAAGTTTACTGGATTTGACATTTTTTTTTATGGTATGGTGATAATATTTGATATATTGGTCTTATATTTGATTGATTTATTGACAATTGATCTTTGATTGAGCATATTTTATTTTTGATTTAATTGTTTTTATTAGGATATTTTTGTAAATATAACATATTAAGATGTATAGATTAAATGTTGACCGTTTAACCAAAGATGAACTAGAGTATGAAGATCAGATTAGGGGTATAGATCCTTCCGGTACGGTAGATTCCTTAAGAAAGTGCTTAAGATCTTTATTAAGTTTAGAGAAATCTGGGAACATAGTTCAAAGTTCAGTAGTTCTTGATAATGAGCAGGAGATTGCAGAATGCACTCGGAAACTTACAGAGTTAAAAGATTTTATTTCAAGTTTTTCTGGAACTAGCAAACAAATTTCGAAAATTGAATCAAAATTTGCCCATTTAGTAGGTCGAATTAATAGAATTTCAGATGAGGATATTACTTTTAAAGATAAGCGTTCAAAATTATTAGTTGAATTAACTTCTCTTTTAACTGATTTTGAAACTAAAACAAAGCTGCTTTCTACAGATACAGGATCAGAGCCACCATTAAATCCAAATTTTTTAGATCAATCGGGTACTAGTAATTTAGCAAATTCTACCATGACTTCTGGTCAAAACTCTCCAATACCTAATGTTAATATTGTTAGCAACCAGTCATCTACAAATAATTTAAATTTTAAAAGTGTACCAGTTTATAAATGGGGTATTAAATTTTCAGGGACTTCAGGGTTAAGTTTTAATGCGTTTTGCATCGAGTAGATGAACTTTGTATTTCAAGGGGTGTTAAAAAAATAGAATTATTTCAGTCAGCTTCTGATTTATTTGAGTCAAATGCATTAAATTATTATCATTTAATTTCTAAATATGCTACTGATTGGGATTATTTAATAAAATTAATGAGAGATGAATTTTTACCAGCTAATTTTGGGGATAAATTATGGAATCAAATTTTAAATAGAACTCAGGGATCAGATGAACCTATAGGTATATATGTTGCGGCAATGACACAGTTATTTGATAGAATGCCAGCTAAGGTATCTGATTGTTTACGTTTAAAAGTTTTACGCGCTAATATGATACCTTTTTACCAAGAACGACTAAGCTTACATGAAATAAATACTCCTTTTGAATTGATTGAATTATGTAGAAAATTAGAAGAAACTAGGTTACGCGTAGAAGAGTTTAGAAACAATAATAATAGACAAAATAATATTTCTCAAAATAATAGATTTTCTACTTCACAAAATAATAGAAATAATTCACAAAATGTTAGACAAAACTTTCAAAACAATAATGGACATAACCAAAGAAATTTTAGAAATCAGAATAACTTAAGAAATAATTCTCAAAATCAAAATAATTATCAAAATTTTAGAAATAATCAAAGTAATGTTAGGAATGTTAATGCTTCTTGTAATTCTAATCAAAATAATTTTAGAAATAATAATTCTTGTTTTTACAGTAATAGCAATTATAATAATTCAGGAAATTTTCAAAATAATTCTAGTAATAGACAGAATATAAATAAAGATTCAGATGTTAATTTATGTTTCAAATGCAATCAACTTAATCATTTTGCCAAGAATTGTACAGCTAAAGATAAGAAATGTTTTAATTGTGGAAAATTGAACTGCACTAAGAGAACGTGTCCTAATTATAATAGTACTCAAATTTCTAGTCAGGGAAACGGTTCAAGAAGTCAAGTTTAGGTCGAGGTTTGACTTCTGACATACAATCGACCACTGATGATTTGGATTTTAAAGATAAAGTTGTTTTGGATTATGTATTAGCACATGTGGGTCCTGGGGAATGTCCTTATTTAAAAGTAGATATTTTGGGTTTAAATTTTTATGGACTTTTGGATTCTGGGGCAAATAAAATTTTTGTAGGTAATAAAGGTTGGGATAAATTGAAAACTTTGGGAGTTAAATTGGATTTAAATAAAAGTACGCTTTGTAAAATCGCTAATGATAGTTCTTGTGAATGTATAGGCATAGCAACTGTTCCAGTAAAAGTTAGGGATATAGTTAAACTTGTAGATATTTATGTGGTACCTGAACTGCGACATGAACTTATTTTAGTATTGATTTTTGGATAAAGCTAGGTATTGTTCCGGACATGCGCAGAGGCGAATGGTATTTTTCATCTGAAGTTTTAGGTAGTCCAGAGATTTCTTTGATGCAGTGTGAATCAGACTTGACAGATCAGCAGAAAGTTAGGTTGAATAATTTAGTTACAGCTTATTTTGATAAAATTGGGGATCGTTTAGGTTGTACCTCGATGGTTAAACAGAAAATTATTACAGATAGTGAGCCTATTAAGCAGAGATATTACCCAGTTTCACCCTTTAAGCAAAAACTTATAGACGAGGAGGTAGACAAAATGTTAGCAGACGGGGTCATTGAACCTTCAATTTCTGCCTGGTCATCTCCAGTGCTTCTGGTGCCCAAAGAAGAAGGAAAACAGCGCTTTGTAGTTGACTTTAGGAAGGTTAATAATGTCAGTCAGAAAGACGCCTATTCTTTGCCCTATATTTCTTCCATTCTAGATAAATTAGGGGGAGCTCGTTATCTTAGCTCGTTGGATCTTCAAAGTGCGTATTAGCAAGTAGAACTAGAGGAAAATAGTAAGCAGTATACAGCGTTCACAGTTCCTAGACGAGGACTTTTTCAGTTTCGTAGGTTACCGTTTGGTTTGCACAACGCTCCAGCTACATTTCAGAGATTGATAGATACAGTTTTAGGTGCTGACTTGCAGCCTTATGTTTTTTGTTACCTGGACGATATAATTGTAGTCACTTCCGATTTTGGTAAACATTTAGAAATTTTACAGCTCGCTTTTGATCGTTTAAACAAGGCAGGGTTAACCTTAAATAAGGGGAAGAGTAAATTTTGTCGAGCAGAATTAAGATATCTGGGTTATGTTGTTAATAGACATGGTATTTCAGTTGATCCCTAGAAAGTTGAAGCAATCACCAATATTCAGACTCCAAAAACAGTAACAGAAATTCACAGAATTATAGGAATGTTATCATGGTATCGTCGTTTTGTTCCAAATTTTTCAGACTTAATATCACCTTTTACTCGTTTACTTCGTAAAGGCGCTAAATTTGCTTGGGATAAAAATTGCGAGGATGCTTTTCAAAAAATTAAAAATGTCTTAGTTTCAGCACCCATTTTAACTTGTCCAAATTTTGATCATGAATTTATTCTTCAGACAGAAGCAAGTGCATATGGTGTAGGCGCAGTTTTATATCAAGTATACGATGGAAGAGAACACGTCATCTGTTATATATCTCGCAGTTTGACTCGTCAGGAAAAAGTTTATTCTGCTACAGAAAGAGAATTGTTAGCTGTACTTTTTGCAATCGAAAAATTAAGATGTTATTTGGATGGTGCAAAATTTTCTGTTGTTTGTGATCATTACAGTCTTCAGTGGCTGGATAATCTTAAAAATCCTCAGGGTAGATTAGGTCGTTGAGCTTTGCGGTTACAACAATTTGATTACAAAGTTATTCATCGTAAAGGCAGAGAAAATATTGTTGCGGATGCTTTGAGTCGTTCTGTTCCAGAATGCGATGCCTTGGAGATTTCTAATATTGATCTTCAGGAAGTACAAGACAAATGGTATATTGACCTCAGGAAACGTATATTGAAAAATCCTTTAAATTTTCCGCGTTGGAGAGTAACTGATGGTAAGATTTATAAATATTTTCAGCTGGATTTTCCGGACTTGCGTGATACTACGGATTATTGGAAATTGGTTGTCCCAAAGGAAAAGCGGCGTGAGATTATGGAATCTTGTCATAGTTCTACAATTGGAGGTCATTTTGGGGTTCAGAAAACTTATTTAAAAATTTGTCGTTTATATTATTGGCCTTGCATGAGAGCTAACATTACCAAATTTGTTAAACATTGCTTAGTATGTCAAAGAGTAAAACCTGAACAAAAATTGCCTAGTGGTTTATTACGCGATAATTTAATTCCAGAACATTGTTGGCAGGTTATTAGCATGGATTTAGTTGGTCCATGACCAAAGAGTAAACACGGTAATATATATATATATATATATATATATATATATATATATATATATATATATATATTTGTAGTAACTGACGTTTTTAGTAAATTTAATTATTTCTTTCCTATTAGAAAAGCAAATTCGAAAACAATAGTTAATCTTTTAGAGGAGCGTATATTCTTGGCTCATGGTATACCACAGGTCATTAGGTGTGATAATGGGGTTCAATTTAAAAGTCAGGAATTTCAGGGGTTAATAAAAAAGTATGAGGTTAGAACACTTTTTAATCCAAATTATCATCCATCGCCAAATGTTACTGAAAGAGTTAATAGGGTTTTTAAATCAATGCTTTCAGCTTTTATCTCAGATAATCAAAGAATTTGGGATGAGAATTTAGCAGCACTAGCTTGCGCAGTTAATACCGCCGTTCATGAAGCTACAGGGCGTACGCCATATTTTGTTAATTTTGGTAAAGATATGATACTTCATGGTAGTGAATATTCTAGGGTAACAGATGTAGGTGATCCAAATTTTAAACAGAATAATTTTTCTAAAAGAGTAGAAGCTCTTGCAAAATTAAGAGATTTTGTAAATAAACATCTGCAACAGGCTCATCAAAGATCAAGAAATCAATATAATCTTAGACGTCGTGATGTACAGTTTCAAGTAGGAGATTTGGTTTGGAAAAGACTTTTTGCATTGTCTGATGTTGGAAATTATTATTCAGCTAAACTTGCTGGTAAATTTGAAGGACCTTTTAAGATAGTTAAAAAAAGTGGGTTACAATGTTTATGAGTTACAGGATATGAATGGAGAGTCCAAGGGAAATTGGCATGTTCAGGATTTGAAGCCATACTATGATCCCAATGATAATTAGATTGTTATTTGTGTAAAAAAAAAATTATTTCTTTGACTGTTACGGTTAAAAATTGGGTTTAAATAATAAATATTTTTGTTTACATTTTTCAAGATTAAATTACAGGTTCAGATTACTAAAGTCATAAATAGATTTTTGTTTTGTACGTAAATTTACAGTAAACGATGTTTTCTACTATAAAACTAATGATTACCTTTTGTTTTTCATTCATTAATATTGGTTTCATCTATATTCAGATCATTCCTTTTGTTTACATTTTGAAATTTTGATTGACATCGAAACTTAACATATTTCTGTAATTTATAAATTTCAGTAAGTGCCTCGAGGCAATGTATCACAGATTGGGAAAAACGTTTTCTTAATGTTTGGATAAATATAAATAGGATTATTTGCGTTCTTGTGATTATTATTTGATTTTCCTTTTTCAGAAAATATTTATTTATTGTCACATATCAGCTGTGAAATAGTCAGCTCCACGAGATTGCGTGAAAGTTTTTAGGGTTGCCTATAAGATGGCACACCAGTTGAATATTATCGAAATGCTAAATTTGAAATAAGATTGTATTAACCTTTTTTTCATTATGTTGTTTTTAGTTTATTAATTGAATATTTCCCTTTGCTTTACTAATTAGAATTTTTGGTAAATAAAATATTTGAAATTAGACCTTCGAACTAAGTTGAACTAATTGGATTTAATTTTTGAATATTTCGAACCCATTAAGTAGTTTGTTATTGGGTATTCATTTTGTAGGACGAGGCAGGTTAAATTATTAATATATTGGTTGTCTCTGTCTGATTTCAGTACTGGCCAGTTTAAAGTTGAGATAGAAGAATTTTTGTATATATTTTCCGGAAGTAGTTGAAATTGTATGATAAATTTCAAGGGTTCGAGATTATGGCTACGAGATTAAGGTTATTTTTTTTGGATAGATTTTTGATAGACGTTTTTATAAAGTTTTTTTGGTAACTTCCGTTGGAAGAAATGTGCTAGTGATTTGAGAGAAATCGTTCTCTTTTGGCTATCTGACGCAAGAGCGTGAAGATGTGGTTTTAGTTCTACTGCTTTCCCAAGTTAAGGGACTTGGTCATAGATGGCCGATTAAAGTGACAAAACCGAGTCGGGATGCAAACAATTTTTGGTGATTTTGATCGTTTCACTCTACAGCCAGTTTGGCGATTATTTTCTTCAGCCAGCCAGAAACAACGGCTTATCAGTTAGCAGATGTCACCATCTTCTTGAGTTCGAGGTATGTACATATTTCTTTTGAAACAATCAGTTTTTGTGTTTAAGCAAAATTTAGCTAGGCTTTGCGTAGGCCTTTTGTACGACTGATTGAGTAGGAATTTTTATTTCTTTATTTTAGGGTCTTAGGAATAACTACAGTATTGTCTTTGGGATAAGTACAATATGTCTTTAGAATAATTAGGTCTTTGGAATAATTACGTCTTTGGGTAAACTATAGTATGTTTTTGAAATAGTTATAATGTACAGTTTGGGTTTTCGTGCTGCACTTCTGGGATTGTGAGCCTCTGAAAGGGACAATCTCCATATTGAGCCAGGTCAACGTCCTGTCTGGGGAAGCCGTCTATGTCACAGGCCTTGTTCAACCACCTGTTTTAAAGTGATTCAGCTAAGTGCCTAATTTTAGCCAAAGTATGTACACAAGAGTTTCTGATTGTTAAGCCTCATGGGTATTAAACTTGTATTTTGAATCGTTTAGTTATCTAAACACAGTTTTCTGTTCGATTACCTAGAGGGCTAACAGGTAGGGGATTCTTGTGTATATGTTTTTGAACCTTTCTAATTAATAGACTTTAAATATCTGGACTTTAATATATTTTTTTAATGATATTTATCTTTTGGTAATTTACCATATCATATATTTGCGGCGAACCAGTAAACTATGTAAGGTGAAACGCAGTCGACTTCGTTGCGCTACAACCTCAAATTTAAATGTTTTATTTTTGCGATACTTTACTGTAATTGAGGTTTTTATTATGGTTCCATTTTTTTTAGAGTCCCAGAGTGGCCAGCTAACCATTTAATAATTGTTTAAATAATTGAATATTATAATGATAAATTTATTGAGAAGTCTAATTGCTTAACAATTGAATACTTTGGAAACTAGTTTATTTGTTCAAAATTGTAACATACTTTTCAGAAAAATTTTGTTAAGATTTTAACCACCTGAGCGACAGTTATAAATTGATTTCTATGATCTAATTTTTGTAATTATCTATCACTTTTTTGTGCAATTTTCTATTGCTTATACTTTTGTTAACTGTCATTTAAACCCTCATTATCTCTCTCCTTATCAATTTTCTAATTCTTTCTCTTTGCAGATATTTTTGTAGTTTTTTTGATATTGCTTATTTTTTTTTATTACTGCAAAGTTGATAGTCTCCTGCATTGTTGGGCTTATGGAACTTCATAGTCCAGTTTAAAATAGAGTGTGTTCTTTTCTTCTATAACTGGACTATGTCGACGTAAACCTTCCAAAGGTAGTAGTTGATTTGTTTACTTTTTGGATCGGTTTGCCGTTCACTGTGCAGGACACTGTCAAGTTTAATTTATTCTTTTGTTTTAACTTTCACATTTTTCTACGTCATAGAAAGACAATAACTTTCGACTAAGTCTACAAAGTTTATTTATTGAAATTTACCATTTGTAAACGCAGTTCTATCAGATAGCCCCATTCGAGGAGCTTGCAATAATTCACATGGTGATAACTTTTTCCAGGGGTTGTACTTATTATCTGGGAAGGGGTATACCGTGAGGAATAAATGTATTGGCCTCTATTTAATTGGTTTTATTTCCTATAATTTTAAATTAGGATACTTTTAAGTACTTAGACTCTGCGATTTATTTACCAGGATATGACATATTAAATATTTATTCTTTTCCAAGTTTTCTTTACTACAATTGCTCGTAGTATAATCATTAGGGCTCATTCTAAAGTAAAATTTGGTGGCGCCTTTTTCCCGATTTAGACATTTATAAAACTTACACAGGCAATATATTAAAAATAGTGGAAAAAATATAAAAACAACGAATCTACCCTGAGATGAGCTAGCGTATAGGTAAACTCCAGTCAGCATTAGGACAATCATTAGGTAAGTCTGAACTGAGGTACCTTACAGGGTGTTGCCAGGATTTGGTAAGGCGTTCATAGTTGGTAATAATATATTATATTTCATGGTAAAATTTTGAGATTTCATTTGCGACAAAAATTCTTGATTTCAAAGTAACATATAATAAGCTAGTATATGTTAGATTTCTAGTTTTAGAACTATCAAAAACTGTTATATATGATTTTTACTATGAATATATTAAGCAAAGGTATGATGATAATGCAATCTTATTAAATACACTGATACAGATAGTTTGATTCTACATGTCAAAAGCAATAATTTTTGTAAAGATATTCAGGATAATTTAAACAAATTTGCTACTTCAAATTATAGCAAAAATAATGTCTACAATATAACCAAAAACGAATTTTTATTAGGACGTATTAAAGATGATTTTGTTGGACAACCAATTTTAAGTTTTTATGGAACAAGCGCAAAAGCTTATTGCGTTAATTTAGAGAATAAAACCGAAAAAAAGGCTAAAGGTGTAAAAAATATGTTATTAATAATTCAATTACTCAGCAGGATTACAAAGATTTTACTGAAAATTCGAAAACTAAACTAAAATTAATGTATTCCAAACAATTTTACACGATATGTATACGCAGTTAAAGAATAAGGTTGTTTTGTCGCCTAGGGATGATAAAAGACTCTAGCTTGGGGGCACAAGCATATCGATATTTTGGAAGACAAATATGATGGTGGTGATGAGGAAGTTGAAGATATCATACAAATTCTTCAAAGTTTCGTTCGCGAACAATATAAAATACAGAAATGATTTTATAGCCGCTTATTTGAACGATGACAGTGCTATCTGCAGGAATATTGTTGATTTTGTTAAAAATACTTTGTTTATACAAATGACACTTGGCCTTCAGCTTGGAAGAAAATGAATTTCAATAATGTTTTGCATATAGATAATGGATTATATACCTATAAGTTTAATGCAAATAATATAAATGCCTCTTATATTTTACAGTATAAGTTAAGAATGTATTATTTTAATAGAACATATGTAGTAACAGAAAAATGGAATGAACTGTATGGAGAATTCCCAAATCAAGATTGTAATTCAACTCTGTATATAACATTATTTACCTCATTTTTAATATTGTTCTTGTGTACGTTAGGTTATTTAGGGTAAACTTGTATATTAGATAAAGTGTAAATAAAAATATAAGAAAAAGTGACTTTTAATGAGAAAGAAAATGTTGTTTACACAATGTTTGTATGGAGCTTTGCTTATAGAATAGCGAGAGAAAGTAATTACCAGAAATATGCATTGGATCATTGTCGCTTTCAAACCAGAATCAAGGATGTTGAAAATCATGTAGAATATATGCTGCAGGAAAAACATAGAACTAAAATTTATAAAGAAAGATTTAAATAATTTTTATTATAAATATGTTCGTATTATTGATAAAGAAATAGAAAACCAGTTTTAAATAAATGCATTTTTATTAATATAATTAATAAAGAATTTTTATAATTGTACAATAATTTTACATTTTCTAATGCACAACAAATATTTACATTTTTATGAAAATAACATTCCGGTATCTTTTTAAATTTACTTAATTCCGGGTCACGACCAATTGGTATAGTATTAATGCTCGCTTGAGGGAAAAACTGTTTTAAAAATATAGCTTTCTCGTTTCCTTTTATATAGATTCTCGGATTCTTGTAAGTTTTATAAATCTTTTGCAAAATATCACTTATTTTATTCAACTCTATATGACCAAATTCTCACTTCAGCCCGTGATATTCTTCAGACCAGGTAACTACATCATTGTCTTTTACACATAACATCGCTTTATCAAATGGAGGGTTGAAAAGAAAATTAGAGCAACGAATTCCATCATAAATTGCTATTTCTTTTGGAACATATCCAAAAGAACATTTAAATCCTTAAATGTCAATGAAAATGTTTGACTCTCCTTTAATCATAATTATGTACCAACTTAAACTTTTAGAAATTTCTCTCTATATGCAGGGAAAAAATTATATTACATCCTTTTTCAAAATCCACGAATTGTGTGTTTTATTCATTCCTAACAATTTAACATAGACTTTGTCACCTTTTTTTCTTAGAATTCTTTCCACTAAATAGACATTAGGTTGTTTAACTTTCTGTAGTTCTTCTTCATAGAAACCACCTAAAATATCTTCGTTTTTGTCATCTTTTAGTAAATAGGCGGTTGGATCGGTTAATTTTACTTCTTTGATCTGAAAAATCTCATTCGACCAGTTAGGGGTGTAACCCTTGGAAAAAACCTCCCTTTGTTTGCTTATACGCACATAGTCACCAAGTTTAAGGTTCGAAATTTTAGGATAAACTGTTTTTATATGTGTAAAAGATGTTTTTAAAATTTGTTTTTCATTATTTTCGGTAGCTTCAGCTGATTTTTGTCCAATTGTAGAATGTTTGGTATTATTGTATTTTTTTTGAACTATTTCATCTAAAATATCAATTCATTGATAATTTCCTTGCAAGCTAAATTTTTTCCACATTAAGTTTTTTAAAGTTCTATTAACTCGTTCAGCAACATTACTTCAGTGACATCTTTTGCTGATTTTGATTTAATTGATTCCACCCACAGAAATTTCGAGAATACATTTATTACCACGAGTATGTATCGATATCCTTTATTAAATTTTGAATATGGAAGCATTTCTATTAAATCAGTCTGCCACAAATCATTTAAACCTTTAACTATAATACGTCTATGTTTGTAATTTTTTCTAGCTGGTTTATGAAGCTCGTTAACAACATCATCTTTGATGTTAGATTGCGTACTCATAACGGTTAAATGTTTATTTTTCTTTCACAACACATTTTATCAATAATTCACCATAAGTCTTTAATAAGATTCGTCCTACGATGAAATGAAATTTAATCATTTTTATGTAATTCAAAACCTTCCGGTTCATAGATTATATGATCATTAATTTTTAAAATCACTTCATTTTTTGGAAATTCTGCTTTTACTATTTTAGCAGATTCTAAAAGAAAATCATATTTTAAACGCTTGTTTTATAATAATTCAAACGATGTGGTATTAGGTTTATACGAGCCTATAAAGGGTAGAACTAAATTATAATATAATTTAACCTCACTTAAGGCAACAATTTTTATAAGATTGTCTGGCAGATTTGCAGACAGATTAAATTTAATCTCTTTCCCATATATATGGGATCCAAATTTGTCAATAAACATATTGCTTCCAAGGTGTCCAGAGGAATAAAAGTTTTTATATAAAAAGCAGTCTTTTATTTAATAATTTTTGCTTCCCTTAATTCTTCCAAAATTGAGATTATTTCATTTTGATGACCAATATATCCGGCCATTTGTGAAGAGACTAATAATTTAGATCTGTCAATTATCTCATTTACGTTATCATAATAAACATAATCTACTTTTTTTCTCGATAAATTTAGCATTGCTCCCTTTCCTGTAATACTTCTAAATCTATTAGAACGCGCTTTTTATGCTGGTTTTGATACAACCTGTGATGCACTTGGTATTATTGATCGAAATTGTGGAACTTGTGAAGTGTACGGAACCTGTTCTGTGTAGAGTAACTTTCGATGCTGGACGAACCCTGCGATCAACCAGTGTGAACGTGCGCACAACATAAAAGGACAAGAGAGCGCGAGAGACTTTCATGTTAAACAGCCGATAGTCATTAATCTTGTAAAATTTATATTTTTTCCAAGTATAAAAGTATTTTATATAAGTTAAAATAAAGCGCGAATCGAGATAATAATAAAGGTTTTATTTAAACCCCAACATAATTGGTCCTTCGATTGTGGATAAAAAAACTGGCGAGAAATTCAACACGAAAAAACTGGTTTGCCGGCCATTTTACCGATTTAGAAGTAACGTGGATTTAGCAGCGTTAAAATTCTCCGTGAGTCTATTCCATTTTATTCCATTTCCTAATTTAAGAAACATTCTTTTTGGATTAATGTAATGCTGTTTAATATTTTTTTTTAAATAAGAATTATAAACGATTTGTTTCCATTTATCGCTCTCAACATTTGTTTACTAATAATACCTGAATTTTTGGGTTTGACAAGGGCTATCCCTGATTTATCTAAATATTTACCGAGTTGTTTTTACGATATTTACCGAGTTATTTCTTTAACATTTAATATTATTGTAGATATATATCTGTTCTATCAAAATACAAAAGTTTGTAATCGATTTTTATTCTACTTTGCGACTTTCTGTCATAATAACAATTATAATAATAAGTAGTATTTGTTTAACTAAACTGCGATTTTTTCTCATTGAAATTTACGCTTCCTTTGTCTATTTACTAGCTACATTTATTAACCTTTTGCGATTTCGAGTATTCATATTTTAACGAAAAATAAAATAAGCTACTTATTAGTTTATTTATGAATGAAAATACTTCTTTTACTACTACTTAAAAAACGATTTGATTTAACGAATTTATGAACAATACTCTATTTGTAGTTACGAAATATTAACTAATTGGTATATTTTTAACCTTACAGTTACTACCATTATCGATTTATTTTCTATTTTTTGCAAATATTTCTATAAATAAGGTATATTTTTAACCTTACAATTGCTATCGTTATCGATTTATTTTCTATTTTTTGCAAATATTTCTATAAATAAGGTATATTTTTAACCTTACAGTTACTACCATTATCGATTAATTTTCTATTTTTTGCAAATATTTCTATAAATAAGGTATATTTTTAACCTTACAGTTGCTATCGTTATCGATTTATTTCTTACTTTTTGCATAAATAAGGTATATTTTTAACCTTAGATTTGCTACCGTTATCGATTTATTTTCTATTTTTTGCACACGTTGCTACAAAATAAAGTTAGTGCATATAAGAAAATATTATTATAATTTTCTTGCACCCAACAAAGTGTACACATTTCATTATTTGATACGATTTTATTCTGCTTATTTTAGGCTAACATACTTTTGGTAATAAATATTAATATATCTAACAATTTTTACTAATACGTTGATTAATACTTTGTGTATTATTACTAATTTATCCTTGAACTATATTTGTACATTTTGGTACATAGTATTCTTGGTCTTTAGGATACTTAACCATGAATAATCAACAAAAACTTCTAACTGTCAAACTAGGAAGCGACAAAGCGCAATTAACGCGATTTATCAATTATTTAAACGATTTTGACGCAAATCCAGATTTTAAAATTTTAGAAACGCGTCTTGAAAGAGTTGAACTGAATTTATTAAACGATTTTGACAACTATCAAACTCAATTGCTCCTTTTGGAGACAGATGATGAAACTAGTTCTGATAGAAGTGAATTCGAAGAAAGGTATTATAGCGCTATCGCTCGTGCCAGATCTTTACTAAATGTCAATCCTCAAAGAAGCACACCAAGTCAGACTAACTTTCAGTCTACAAATGGCTCTCATAATGTACGTTTACCTCCAATCAATCTTCCAGAATTCGATGGGTTATTTGACAAATTTCTACAATTTTTCGATATATTCAAAACTATTAGACATGACAGTAAAACTCTTCCTCCTACGCAAAAGTTTTATTATTTACAATCTTCATTAAAGGATGATGCACTTCAGACTATTCAGTCCATACAAATAAGTGATCAAAATTATTTTATTGCATGAAATCTTCTGTGTAAAAGATACCAGAATCATCGTATAATTATAAACAGTCATATAAAATCTATTTTTGAAATTCCTTGTCTAAATCGAGAATCCAGAGAAGGATTACGTCAACTATTAGATACTTTACAAAAAAATATTCGTTCTCTAAAAGTATTAGGACAACCTGTAACGTCCTGGGACGCAATTTTAATTTATTCAATGACTTTAAAACTTGACAATACTACTCGACGTGAATGGGAGTATTCTATCAAAGGTTCACAATTACCAAGTTTTAACGAATTTATACAATTTCTAAATAAAAAATGCCAAACGTTAGAAACTTTAGAGTCTAACACAAAACAATCAAATCCAAGAGTATCTGTTAATCGTGTTTTGTTACATTTTTCTCCTATAAATGCTAAATGTTATTTTTGTAAAGGAACTGACTGGTTGAATTTATGGAAAAAATTTCTCGATCTTTCACCAAATTTGCGTTTAAATGAGGTGAAGAAAATGCACTTGTGTACTAATTGTTTGCGTTCTAACCATACAAATAAAGATTGTAAATCAGACGGTTGCAGGAAATGTAAAAATAAGCACCACACTTTATTATGTTTTGAAAGAAATGCATTGGATGATAAAGATTTAAACGCAGATGCGTCAAAAGGGTCTCAATCAACAAAAAATGTTAATGAGGCACAACCGGAACAATCTCGCGACTACGTAGTCACTGGGTTCTCACATGAGACCGATTTTTCTCAAGTTTTATTATCAACTGCCAAATGTTTATATTTGTGATAAAAATGGCGAATCTATTTTGTGTCGTGTACTTCTCGACTCAGGATCACAGTCTAACTATATAACCTACGATTTGGTAAAGAAGTTAGATCTTAAAATGAACAAAATTAATTTACCCGTGAGCGGCATTAGTCAAAATTTAATTAAAATTAAACATTCTACTATGACTACTATAAAATCACTTTACAATTCGTTTAGCGCAGAGCTTAATTTTTTAATAATTGAAAAAATAACCGAAAGGTTACCTAGTTTCTCTTTTACATCTAATACTTTAAATATTCCCGATGATATAAAACTAGCTGATAACGAATTTAACAAATCTAAGCCTATAAGTTTATTATTAGGAGCAAGTATATTCTATTCCTTATTATGTGTCGGTCAAATTAAATTAGGCAAAAACTTACCCTTATTGCAAAAAACTCATTTGGGTTGGGTTATCTCAGGGCATTTACAATTAAACACTAGTTCTAAAAATACAATTTGTCAACTAAATATTAATAATCAAAAAATAGAACAACAATTCGAAAAATTTTGGCTATTAGAAGAGAATTTAACTCCTTCTAAATTATCTCAAGAAGAACTAGAATGTGAAGAATACTCCAGTGAGACAACAACGCGTGATAATGATTGCAAATTTATAGTTAGTCTGCCTACTAAAGAAAATATAAATGAGTTGGGTGAATCCAAAGAAAATGCGACTAAACGATTTTATGCCATTGAAAAACATCTGAATAAAAATTTAATGCTAAAAGATCAATATTCTGATTTTATGAATGAATATATTTCATTAGGACATATGTCTTTAGTGAATAAAACGAATGATACAGCCGATCAATCTATTTATTATATGCCACATCACTGTGTCTTAAAAGATAGTTCCACTACGAAAGTAAGAGTCGTGTTCGACGCTTCAGCTAAGACCTCTTCCGGTATTTCTTTAAATGATGTTCTAAAAATCGGACCGACTATTCAAGATGATTTATTTTCAATAATTATGAGATTCAGAACATATAATTATGTTATAACTAGGGATATCGAAATAATGTACAGAATGGTCAATATGAAAGAATGTGACAGAAAACTACAGCGAATTATTTGGCGTTCAAGTTCTGAAGATGAACTTCAACCCTATCAGTTGAATACTGTAACCTACGGAACGGCTTCTGCGTCCTTTTTGGCAATTCGTTCTTTGCATCAAGTAGCATATGATAACTTAAAAGATTTCCCTGAAGCCTGCAAAATTATTTTGCGTGATTTTTATGTTGATGATTTAATTTTCGGAGCATCAACTGTATCTGATCCCATTCGATAAAAAACGATATATCCAATATTTTAGCGAGTGCAGGATTTATACTTCGCAAATGGGCATCGAATAATAAAAATATTTTGAAATTAAACGAGGATTCTCAAAAACTTCCCCAATTTTTTATTACCGATGATAAGAATATCAAAACATTGGGTATATTCTGGGATCCTAATGAAGATAAATTGCACTATTCTGTAAATGTTTCGGAACCACCTCAACAAAAAAACCAAGCGTTTTATTCTAGCGGTTATATCAAGAATATTTGACCCTTTAGGTTTGCTTGTTCCTATTACTATACGAGCAAAATTAATATTACAAGAATTATGGAAACAAAAATTAGACTGGGATGAAACTGTCCCGCCTGATTTATTCATTCTTTTTAATCAGTTCTATAAGCATCTCCATGAAGTTAATGAAATTCTAATTCCGAGATATATCCTTTTAAAAAATTATAATGACGTTACACTACATGCATTCTGTGATGCATCTTTATTAGCGTACGGAGCATGTATCTATTTGGTTTCGCGAGATCAAGCTGGAAATTATTCTTCTCAACTTTTATGCGCTAAAGCTCGAGTAGCACCAGTAAAAAGTATAACTTTACCTCGATTAGAATTATGCGCATTATTGCTAGCCCAGTTGGTTAAAAGAGTGACAACTGCTCTTAATTTGCCAATGTCTAATCTATATTTTTGGACTGATTCTACAATTGTCCTGTCATGGCTCTGTATTCAGCCGCAAAATCTCAAGACATTCGTCTCAAATCGTATTGCGGAAATTCAGTCTTTAACGTATGTTGAAAATTGGCGTCACGTTAAGTCAAATGAAAATCCAACTGATATAATATCACGCGGTGCAAATCCCAATGATTTGACCGAATCTAGCATATGGTGGTCAGGTCCTGATTGGCTACGCCTAGATTCTTGTTATTGGCCTAACGCCATTGATAAAAGCATTTCTGTAGTTCCTGAACTTAAGAAAAATACTAGTCTAAATTTCTTATCTGTAACAGATTTCAGCATTTTAGAGAAATTTTCGTCTCTGTCCAAATTAAAACGTGTCATGTCTTATTGCTTACGATTTATAAAAAACACGAGATTTAAAGATAATAAGATTCATGGTCCTTTATCAATTGATGAACTGAACCAGTCAGTAGTAACATTAGTTTATATTGCGCAAACTCCAGATTTTGCGTGT
The DNA here is from genome assembly GCA_034092305.1 of Diaprepes abbreviatus. Taxonomy (NCBI): domain Eukaryota; kingdom Metazoa; phylum Arthropoda; class Insecta; order Coleoptera; family Curculionidae; genus Diaprepes; species Diaprepes abbreviatus. The sequence goes on from JASJET010000056.1 coordinate 1,488,845, forward strand.
GATATCCGCGATCTTCAGATTTCAAATTCTGTTAAATCGAAAAGTAGGCTAGCTTCTTTGGATCCGTTTTTGGATGAAGGTATTATAAGAGTTGGCGGACGACTCAAAAATTCTAATATAACCTATGAACACAAACATCCTTTAGTTTTATGTAACAAAAACCCTCTCACTAAATTAATAATCGATTTTGAGCATAAACGTCTAATGCATGCTGGTTCTCAAGCAGTTTTAGCAAGTTTACTATACCAGTTTTGGATTTTAAATGGTTTAAATACAGTAAAGGGAGTAATACGTAAATGTGTTCCTTGTTTTAAGGCTAAACCAAGAGTATCGTGTCCCAAAATAGGTAACTTACCTTCTTCCAGGGTAACAATTACCAGACCTTTTGCCGTATGTGGTATTAACTTTGCAGGTCCTTTCTTAGTTAAAGATGGCAAGACTAGATCTAAACAAATGGTGAAATGCTATTTATGCGTCTTTGTTTGTTTCGCAACAAAGGCTGCACATCTCGAATTAGTGAGTGACATGTCATTAGATGCATTCCTGCATGCATTTAAACGGTTTATTTTTAGGAGGGGAATACCCACTGAAATTTACTCTGATAATGGTAGCAATTTTAAGGCAGCTCATAATGATTTGCAAAAGGTATATAAATACTTAACCGATAAAAATGACTCCGGAATTCAGAGTTATTTACGTAGTAATAATATTAAATGGGTATTTATACCACCAAGATCACCCCATTTTGGCGGGTTATGGGAAGCCTGCGTCAAATCCGCAAAATTCCACCTTAAATGAATCTTAGGAGATGCTCATCTAACGTTCGAACAAGTCTATACTGTTGTAATCCAAATTGAAGGCATCTTTAATTCTCGATCCATTACTCCTTTATCCAATGATCCCAATGATTTAGAGCCTTTGACTCCATCCCATTTTCTCATTGGGGACATAATAACATCACTGCCACAGCGCAACCTAACCCAAGTGCCTACAAATCGTTTAACAAACTACCAAAGATTGCAGCAAATGATTCAACATTTCTGTTCCCGATGGCAGAATGAATATCTTTCCAACCTCCAGCAAAGGTTCAAATGGAAGCAGTCTAGTTCTGAAGCACTGATTGTAGGCAGAATGGTTCTTTTGAAGGAAGATGGGATACCGCCGCTACATTGGCAAATCGGAAGAATAACTGAAATTCATCCGGGTTTAGACAATCAAGTTCGAGTCGTCACTGTTAAAACCGGAAAAGGAATTTTTAAACGTTCATTTCCTAAAGTGTGTCCGCTTCCGATGGAGCAATAAAGTTTTGTTTTCTGACTTTAATCTTTCAGCAGTGCCGCATTGTAGTTTGTGTAGTGCGTACAATATACCATTGAAAATCGCTTTTCAACGTCTTTCAAGGGGGGCGGTATGTACGGAACCTGTTCTGTGTAGAGTAACTTTCGATGCTGGACGAGCCCTGCGATCAATCAGTGTGAACGTGCGCGCAACATAAAAGGACAAGAGAGCGCGAGAGACTTTCATGTTAAATAGCCGATTGTCATTAATCTTGTAAAATTTATATTTTTTCCAAATATAAAAGTATTTTATATAAGTTAAAATAAAGCACGAATCGCGATAATAATAAAGGTTTTATTTAAACCCCAACATGAAGTGCTACCCGATTTTAGTATCCTTTTTCTCATTAAATAGGGTTTAATAATATTAAGATATTTAATATGAGTTGACCCTTGTATCTGATCGTTGCGATCAAAATTTCGTCTATAGACAAGCGTGTTTTCTAATATTTTCATGTAATTACCTAAATCTTTGTTTGTATATCCGACAGAGATTTTAATGTAAATCAAAATACATATAATCCTAAACAAAAGAAGTCTAAGCTTAGTAGCAGCATTAACGTTAAACAGCTAACTAGTGCAAACAAAAAACTTCTCCAATCACTGGGTTTAGAAGTTTTGATATGAATATTCTTAACATTACTGAAAAACCCTTAATTGATAATTCAATCATTCATTTCAGAACTACATTCTGTTCCGTCTTTCCGAATTATTAATTTTAAGTTATAATTTTCTGGATAAAATTAACATATCTTCACGTTTATATTTAAGCAAACTGAAGTTAATTTTATTTTATCCCCTTTTCGCGCCATGTATTGTTTCGCGCCATATATGACAATCTCGTCCCAAAATGGCCAAGAAGTGTCGCACGCATCTCAACGGTACACGGTAGAAAACACTATCATCTTGCACTTGAACCTTCAGCGGAACACACGTGTTGCGAACACTAATATACCACGGGAGTGTTAAATCCTCTATATGTGGGCTAAATTCGCTAAAACCTTAAAAACAATTATTTATTCAACCCCTATAATAGTGCTAAAACCCAAGGGACTCAGCTCCAGCGAAGTATCCACGATTTCCACATCAGTGAGCAGCTACAAGGTAGGCCATTTTTAATTGTTCGAGATTGTCATACCTTCGCCGTATATTTTAAATGAAATTGGTAAATTCTTAACCAGCGCCAAAATACAGTCCACTACCATTTTCGTACACATTCTTATGAACCATATTTGTCAAATAAATTGAGAAATAATGATGAAATTATAATACCTCTTCATGAAGTTGAAAAATATACCCTTCCTTGTGAAAGTTTTTGGTACATAGCAGGAAAATTAGTAAAGCTGATGGATCAGTTTCCAAAACGCTAGGTCTTATTAACAACGGAATATCATTTCTTTTTAAAGAAATACGGTATCAATTAAAAGGTATTACAATAGATTATGTCAGAGATGTAGGTCTAACCTCAACCCTAAAAGGTTACCTTTCATATAATACAGATGAATCGAATAAATTAAAAATGCAGGTAGGTCGCCAAAAGTTGCAAGTCAAGTAGTGGATGATAAAACCGGTTTCTTTAATGTTTGCATTCCCTTAAAAATGTTGATAGGTTTCTTCGAAGATTATAAAAAAATAATTTTAAACGCAAAATAAGAAAAAGTGTTGGTGCGCGTAATACAGACAATAATGCAATAATAACAACCGATCCAACTGAAATTCCGAAAATTACCCTTAATAGATTTACTTGGAATATACCCCATATTTCAGTAGGAATTCCTCAAGAGTTATCATTAACAAAAATTATCGATAAAAATAATGATATAATTATTGCGTTTAGAAGTTGGGAATTAATTTAATACCCAGAATTGTTGAAATCGAATCGACATAATTGGCCTGTCAGGATATCTTCAAGGCTAAATACTCCTCGGCATGTCTTAATTTCTTTTCAAAGTAAAAGAAGAGATAAAGTGAATATGAGCGAATTTGATGATATTAACTTGAGAAATTTAAGAGTCTTCCTAAATTCCGAAAGATATCCCTATAACGATTTTAATTTAGATATTGCTAAAAATAACTTTACTGCTCTGTATGAAATGTGCTCCCAGTTTCATCCAGCATATTATGGAAAACCTGAAGAACCACTTTTTGATCCAAATGAGTTTAAGACAAAATCACCGATTGCTTATATAAACTGTTCACATTAGAAAGAGTCACTGTAAGGGGGACCTGTTGTTATGAGAGTTGAACTTGAATTAAACAAGGATATAGATAAAGAAACTTCTGCATATTGTCTTATTTTGCATGACAAAGTTTACAACTATAATCCCCTAACTAAAATAGTTAAGCAACTATAAAATTAAAAGTTTATATTTCTTTCCTGCCATTCTGATTGAAGAATTCAGTCAACGCCTATTTCAATATCTAAAACAATTTAAAAAATTAAAACAACAGATAAAACAAAATTCTGAAAAAAATCTATGTTTAAAAATTCTTGTTTTTAAAAATATGAATCTGCTAGTTATTGATGTACAGGTATTTAAGATTGAAAATAATAAGTTTATTCCTAAGAAGTTAGCAGCCTCTGATGGAAATAAAATATGTCATTATGTTTTTAAACCACCCTTTCATATAAGAAATCTACCACCAAACTTGCATAAACAAGCTATTTGGTTGATGAAAAATCATCACTGTATGCTTTGGAATCAACGATATACTCCGTTGCACAAGTTTTCTGACATTGTTAGGAATCTTACAGAAAAAGTGGATCATGTTTAAGTCAAAGGTAGAGAAAAAACAGAATACATCAGAAAGCACAGTCAAAAACCTGTAATAGAACTTGATGAAAATCAACCATTAGGGAAGAAGGAATGTTGTTGTTTTTATCATTCTCAATCTAAGTGTATATGTGCACTTAGCATAATATGTATAATAATTATTTAATAATTGAATAAAACACATTTATTAAAGGACAAAATCTTGTATTTCATTTAGTGTAATCTATAAATATTTCGATGTATATATTATTTGGTGCAAACCACTTAATTTAACTTAGAAATTCTTGAAATTCCACGTCTTTCATTGTTTGCAGGAAATTTCTTAAATCCGAAGTGTGTAAATATATCTTGCACGCTTCTGCAACTTTTTCGTATTTCCTTGCCAGTTCCAGACATTCTTCGTATGTATAAAACTGTTCAAAACCATACTCGGCTTCATGAACTGCATTGAATTCTAAATTTTCAAAATGCTGTGCTAAATTTTTCACTGCGCTTGTTAGGTTATATGCAGATCTTTCTTTTTTGTACGAGAGCAACATGACGAGGTTTAATAAACAGGTTGAGCTGCTTAACCAGATTAAATACTAAAATTTTTTAGAGTAGAAATGGGAGGAATAAAAACAGTCAATGAAGTCAAGATTTTTATTTTTCAATACAACTCTTTACAAATTTGTTAAAAGCAAGTGACTTAATATCCTCTATAATACATTCAGAATAAAAATTCAATAGCTCTAATACAGAACACACATTTGAACTATTTGGATTACCCGAAGGTGAAATAATGTCATATACATTTTTTAATAAATTACCATTTTTCCGTGAAACTTCACTAACAAGAACATTGTAGTATTTAGAAAATTCTTGATTTTTTAACATATTAAAACAATACTTTATCAAATTTATGTTAACAAGTTCATTTATGGTGTCACCTGCTAGAAACACTTCATTGTCACAGTCTTGAGTAATCTTGATAATTCTTGAGTCTCCAATAAACACAAAATGAATCGCATATCCCTTTCCTTGCATTGGTTGCCATCCAAAGTTATTAGAGTAAATAAAACTCAGCATTACAGATCGGTTATTCAAGAAAGAGATCCACTGATCTTCATTAAATATAACATATTGATTATTCTCGTGTCCAGCGAGCTTAATAATAGGTTCGTATTTTCTTTCTAAAGAAAGGTCGACGCTAACCCATTTGGATTTTGATTTATTAAAGCAATACACTATTTCACTGATAAGAGCACCAAATCTTTTCTTACTAAATTATTCTTCTTTGAGTTGCTGATAATAACTTTTTGTAAATAGACCACTTTTTTGACCGAAATTTGATGATGGGAACATTTTTAAACTGTAGCCAATGTTTAATGCTAGGTGAATTTCTGCCAGATACTTATATATTGAAGAAAATGTAGTTACGGAGAGGAAGGAGGGGGAGAGGCATGAGAAGGTGAGGGAAGAGGGCTCATCATTACTACGGATGAAAAAGTGATGACGGAGTAGAGGGATCCGTAAGTGGTTTCGAATCTATACGTCTTAACTGGGAAAATTCGAAGCGGGGCCATGTCTACTATGTCAGAATTTTTTGAGCTATTTTTAATTTAACTTATAACGCTCACTAACGTTTAATCTATTTTTTATATATTTTATGTCTATTTTTCCGTATTCACTTACATCTGATATCATCCTGTATATATGTTTATGCGGCTTTCACGGATTTCTCCGTGTGAGATGCAATAGCAGTGGATATATCCACGGAGGAATCCGTGAAAGCCGCATAAACATATATACGCCATCCGGCGGGAGGTCGGCAAAGCCGCGTTCAGTTTTTGCATGCCTCCTTCTGATCTGTCCTTTGCACAGCCAGGTGCATGTCGGTACCCTGATGAGTCTAGTAGAGACGAAACATGTACCTCTGCCGTATCACTGTAGCGGGGAGGGTAAGTTTTGACTCTCTTCTCGGTATGGTGGTACAGGTAGGCCATCATCTCGATGGTGGTGTAATAGGATGAATTGTGTTCTATAGCAATTCATTCAAACTGTGCAACCTCTAACACGGAAATGATATGATGGAACGAGGTTTGCAATTACTGTACGCTTTTTACTTCATCTATTCACGGAGTTGCATATAGTTGTACGTTTGTTGAAGGTGATTTCAGCACTACAATGGCATAATGTGGATATATCCACTGCTATTGCATCTCACACGGAGGAATCCGTGAAAGCTGCATAAACATATATCGCCATTCGGCGGGAGGTCGGCGAAGCCGCGTTCAGTTTTTGCATGCCTCCTTCTGATCTGTCCTTTCCACAGCCAGGTGCATGTCGGTACCCTGATGAGTCTAGTAGAGACGAAACATGTATCTCTGCCGTATCATTGTAGCGGGGAGGGTAAGTTTTGACTTTCTTCTCGGTATGGTGGTACAGGTAGGCCATCATCTCGATGGTGGTGTAATAGGATGAATTGTGTTCTATAGCAATTCATTCAAACTGTGCAACCTCTAACGCGGAAAGGATATGATGGAACGAGGTTTGCAATTACTGTTCGATTTTTACTTCACGTATATATATATATATATATATATATATATATATATATATATATATATATATATATATATATATACCTAATTTTAGTTTATTCTTCAATAAATTTTTAAAGTAAAATATCATATAGTTTCGTTCTCAGTGGTAATTCTGCCATTTTAACATCAGAATTCTCCAATATATCTAGATAAAGATGTTAAATATATTATTGGTCTTGTAAATTTTGAAACTTTTAATGAAATTCCCATACCACCAGGTAACTACGAATTAGAAGACATAACAAGTTTTTTAAAGAAACACTTGGATGAGGATCAAATTAGTTTTAGTCTTTATGCAAAAAACTTTACGTACACATCCAAAATGTTCAGCTCCCATCACTTTTCGTGAAGGAACTATCGGTAAATTATTAGGATTTAAAAATGGACGATTGGGACCTAATTTCGAATATGTATCAGATTTTCCAGCAGAAATAATTAAAGTAAATTCAATAAATATAGACTGCAGTATTGCAGAGGGGTCATATTTAAATTGGAAACCTGTTCATATAATACACCAATTTTTCCCTAGTGTGGCTCCAGGATTCAAAATAATAGACTCACCCGAAAACGTTATATACCCCAGTAACAGTTAAAGTATTTGATAAACTAATCATTAAAATAATAGATTAGGAGGGAGAATTCGTTAATTTTAGAGAAGAAACTATAACGATAAGAGTACATCTTAAAAAAGTAGATGAAAGATGGTAATATTATATAACAATAAATCTACAAACTTTACTAGAAAATTTAATAGTAAAAACATTAATAAAACGAGGAAAACCAACTTTCTTTTGTAGGGAATCAAACTTTCAAAGGTTAACACCTAATACACAATTTCTTCTACGTTTGGGTTTTAAACTTAAATAAAATGGATAAGAAAGTCAAAACTTACCCTTCCCGCCACAGTGATACGGCATAAGTACATGTTTCGCCTCTAATAAAAACTCATCAGGGTATAGACATGCACCTGTTTGTGCAAAGGACAGATCGGAAGGAAGTATGCAATACTGAACGCGGCTTCGCCGACCTCACTCCGAATGGCGCATATAGGTTTATGCGGCATATATATATATATATATATATATATATATATATATATATATATATATATATATATATATATATATACATGTATATACAGATCCTTTAATTTTTTTTTATCTTAGTTTCACAAGAACTATCTGGAATGTGGTGGAACAAAAGAATGTTTCCAGTGTCAGCAATATTTTTGCTTTTGCGACAAATCAATTAAAATACATAAGAATATAGATTTATTTTTAGAAATATTAACAAAAGTTATACTGTAAAACAGAAATGCCTAGTAGTCCAGAACTTTAAATTTTAGATTTTATACCTTATAATATCTTAAAAGAGTTATATGTTTTTATACTACTTAAAATTAAAAAAATGGAATTTTTATAGTTTAAATATTTATGTTAGTTATTAAATAAAATTCTTTGAAACATCAATGGTTTTATTTGATTACACATTATAGTCTTGTAGCTTACTTTATACTTAATACTATTATTTTTCTGTACTGGTTTGCTGTTAAATAAGATACATTGGAAATTGATTTTTACAAGTTTTATTTAATAACTTGCCTTCATAATAACAATAATATTATACCTTAATATTAAAACTCCATCGAATATTAATTTTTACATGAGTTATATCCCGGCCTAACCCTAGGAAACGCTGACCAAGCAGCCCGAGATGACATGTTTATATACCCAACTTAGGGAAGACGCCTTCAGTCAGTTAAAGGCAATTGAAGACATAACATATTGTTAAAACTAATAAATAATAATTTTAAATTGAATTTTAATCGAGAATTCTGTAATAAGTAAAATAAATTGTTTTTAAAAAGAATCACTTCTGGTCAAGTGAGTTAACTGGCGCAGTCGTTCGGATCTTCGGAAATCAATTGAATCGATCATTTGATTTTTCGTGCAACGATTAACCGAAGGAACCAAACGTTGTGACGTTGGTGGTTGGTGCTTAAAGTGGAGTGGATTTTTCAAGAAATCGAAAAATTCCCAATCCATAGAGGATCTACGGAAACCCATCAATCAGCTGAACACTGGAGGACAGAACCAATATTGTTTGTCTTCGCGAGGACCAAGATTTTGGGGAAGACTCAAATTGCAGAACCAAAGCGTTGCCCTTATAATTAAGGAATGACCATAGAAAGAGGATTCATCATACGCTTAATATAAGTGTAGTATAATATTAAACATTTAATATCAATCGATCTCCTAATTGAAAACTTAAAGAAGTTAAGGATAAAAACACTTTCAACTGGCTCTGTTTCTCAAGGAAACTTAGAAACATTAAATTTAAGGGAAACTAGTTTAAGTGAAACTAATAAAAATGATTTTGAAAATAATATATTAAGTACAGAATTGATAATTGATAATAAAATGTCTCAATTCAAACCAGAATATTTGAATTGCGTGCCAAATTTTGACGGCAATCCAAATGATTTTACTAGATACTTGTCTACTTGCCAAAGTCTAATTGGTTCATTTTACGATGTAAACAAAACAAATGCAGAATGTTTCCAAAATGTCTATTTACTAAACTCTTTAATCAGTAAACTCACTGGTCAAGCTAAAATAATAGTTAATATCCAAAATGTTAGTACTTGGGATAAACTTAAAGATACTCTAAGACGAAATTTCGCAGATCAAAGGGACGAAGCTTGTCTAAATCGCGACATAGTTATGACAAAACAATTACCTAATGACAAGCCGAATCAATTCTATGATCGAATATTACATCTTTTAAATTCATTGTGTCCATATGTTGACTTACATTCAGATCATGAAGCAGCAAAAATCAAAAAAAAAACAGTTATATAACGAACTTGCTTTAAAAACATTTTTGTCAGGATTAAAAAACCTTTAGGCACTACAATACGTTGTATGCGACCTAACAGTGTTTTGCAAGCATTGCAATTTGTAACGCAAGAATATAACGTTCAATATTTTCAAAATCAAGCTAAATAAAATGCCTTTACTCCAAATAATAATAATAATAATAATAAGGCTAACCCTGTCTGGCCGGCAGTGTGCTGCACCCAGCAGTATACTTGTCGCTACTGTAATGCGTAGACAGTACAGCCAGCAACGCCAGTTATCCGCTGACCTTTAACCATTTCCTTTCTTTACCTTTTAAACCTTCCTCTGCCCTGACCCACTTACACTCAATTCCTACATAATTCCTTAGGAGCCACTTTCTTTCAGCTTTCCGACTGGACCCGGCAACGAATAGATCCAGGGTTTCCCTCAACCAATCGTAGGAGGCGATTAAATGGGGAGAACTTTTAAATAATGAAATGTCGACTGCAAAACATAATGTACCCCAGGTGGGTAGGACCCATGGTCCACAATCCCACACCGCAGAAGCGGTCTGCTCCATGGATTCTGGGGGGAGCAACATTTCGACATCACAAACTTCAAGTGGCAGAGTGTTAAGGAGGCGAACCCCTGTCGCACAAGAAGCTACAGCCCAACAACAGCATGGGAGCCAAACAACAACGAGACCTCCACCCTCCGAAGGTGCTGCGCAGGAACCTCAGCCAGCGCTCACTCAGGCGGGACTTCCGAGACAGCGCATGAAATGGACAACATCCATGAATGAAACAGTAATGCGCATTTTTTATAGGGTGACTGAACTAGGACGAGAAACGATCGGCTATAGACAACAGCTTCATGCCGAATTTTGTAGAAAATATCCACACCTACAAGTGTCACAACAGAGAATAGCAGATCAATACAGAGCTATTCTCCGAAATCAACTAATCTCAGAAGCGCGACTTAACATCATCAAAGCGGAAATAGAACGAGAGAGAAGAAGTACCGATGATAACAATGAACAAACCCCAGAACCTGCGCCACAGCCAGACCCAGAGACTCAAGAACAACCAGACAACGACATGAGAGCTGACATCGCTGTGGACAGGCAACAACAACTACATCAACATGAGGGTCAGATAACTCTAAGAGCTCTACCCGCCGAAGATGCTGTGCGGGAACCCCAACAAGCTCTTACTCAAGCGGGACGACCAAGACAGCGCATGAAATGGACTGTGTCCATGAACGAGACAATAATGCGCATTTTTTATAGGGTGACTCAACTGGGACGAGAAATGATCGGCTACAGACAACAACTACATGCCGAATTTTGCAGGGAGTACCCACACATGCAAGTGTCCCAGCAGAGAATAGCTGACCAATATAGAGTTATTCTCCGAAACAGCCTAATTCCTGAAGCTCGGCTTAATATCATCAAAGAGGAAATTGAACGTGAGATCGGAGGCACTGACAATAACAACAATCCGATTGCTGAACCTGAGCCACAACCGGAACCTGAGGTCCAAGAACAACAGGAACAGCTAAATGACGAAGCCCAACAGGACAACACTGAACTCTTTTATCAGAAATTGTCAACGGAAATGAGTGCTGCGGTGTTGGAGTATGATGGAAGCAATCCGTTAAGAAGACCGGCACTGCCAAAAATTAATTCATCCAAAAAACTGGGTGCCATGTTAGACATCATGAACAATCGGATTTTACCAGCTTATGTTTCAGATGCCTACACTCTGGAGTCCTTACATATGACCATCTACTGTGCCGCGACTGCTATAGCTAGAGCTCTAGAAATTAAAGTTACAACAGAGCGTCGATCAGCAAGGACAGAACCCAACATACCACCATGGGAAAGACGACTAAACAAGAAAATAGAAAGTCTTCGAATAGATATAGGACAGCTGACGGAGTACATCAGGGGCACAAGAACTAGTCGACTGCAAAGGCGAGTTGAAGAAATCATGAGTCGTGTCCGATATCATTCGCAACAAGATCCAGCGAATGTCACTGCTCAGCAATGCCTTGACTCGCTGAAACAGAAGCTCTCTGTTATTGCAGGACGGCTAAAGAGGTACAAGACCAGCAATAATCGAAAACGAGACAATGCGCTCTTCCAACGATCAGAAAGGACTTTCTACCGTAAGCTAAACTCTCCACCTAATATAGCAGATAATAGATATCCCAATAGAGAGCAGGTAGAAGAGTTCTGGGGAAACCAACTTTCCACACCAGCCGATTGTAACATCGCAGCTGTCTGGATCAATGAAGAACACCAAATCTGCCAAGAATACAGCCAGATGCAGTTTGAGCCATTTACCACCGAGGAAATTTCAAGAATAATCAAGGAATCCCATAACTGGAAAGCTCCAGGTCTCGACGGGATCCAGAACTACTGGCTCAAAAAGTTCTGGTGTATGCACCGTCAGCTGGCTAATCTTATTAATGATGTTTTTCTTAACCCAGCAAAAATGCCATTGTTCTTGACCGAAGGTATTACGTACCTCCTACCAAAGGACCAACACAACACACAGGACCCAGCTAAGTATAGGCCAATCACCTGCCTACCCACACTGTATAAGGTGATCACCTCCTGCTTGACCCAACGCATCTATGCACATTGTGAGCAAAATAACATCATTGCAACTCAACAGAAAGGATGCACGAGGGGAGCAATGGGATGCAAGGAACAATTGATTGTTGACTCTGTCATATGTAACCAAGCCTGTACCAACCGAAGAAACCTCTTTGCTGCCTACGTGGATTACAAGAAGGCCTTCGACTCAGTACCACATGAGTGGCTCAAAACTATATTAAGAATGTACAGGGTCGACAATAATTTTGTTTCCTTTTTAGAACGCATCATGTCAACCTGGAGAACTAGGATCCAATTGCAAGTGCCATCCAGTGACACCATCGAAACTAACACCATTCCGATACGAAGAGGAATATTTCAAGGCGATTCACTTAGCCCATTGTGGTTCTGCCTTGCAATGAACCCATTATCACGCCGTTTGAACTCCACCAGACACGGCTTTAGTGTTAGAAACAACAACGAAGAGATAGTCAGAGTGAATCATCTTCTATACATGGATGATCTTAAACTGATGGCTGCTTCCAGAAGCCAGCTGGAACAAATGCTTAAAATTGTAGAGGAGTTCTCCGGGGATATCGGAATGCAATTTGGACTTGACAAGTGCCGTATTTTGAACATCGTTAAAGGGAAGATACAACCGGGGGCTTTTGAAATGCAGAACGATGAAACTATCGCTGCAATGGAAGCAGACCAAACATACAAATATCTAGGTATGAAACAGGCTAAAAGAATTGATCATGGCACTATGAAGGCCGAATTGACAGCCGAATTTGTCAGGAGGGTAAGGCGGGTATTAAGAACTAATTTAAATAGTAGAAATTTGTTTAAGGCGCTCAACACGTATGCTTGCTCTGCGCTGAGCTACTCTTTTGGAATTGTAAAGTGGAGCAGGACGGACATCCAAAACCTGCAAAGAAAAATAAGGACACTCCTAACAAAAGCACAAAAACATCATCCTCGGAGTGCTATTGAACGTACGATGCTTCCAAGACACCAAGGAGGAAGAGGATTGGTGGATATTGGTAAGCAGCTCGACCAACAAATAATAAACTTACGTTCATATTTCCACAGGTTGGCGGACTCTTCCACACTACATCGAGCAATATGCGAGGCAGACGATTCAACACCGCTACAGTTGAGGGAACAAGATATTACTTCTCACCACCAAACAGATCAAGAGAAGTTACAAACCTGGCTACGGAAGCCACTTCATGGACGGCATCCAAATGAGGTCAATCAGGACAATGTCGACAACTCAGCGTCGAACTACTGGTTGATTTCAGGACAGATGTTTCCAGAAACGGAGGGCTTCTTGTTAGCTATCCAAGACCAGGTTATTCCGACGAAGAACTATCGGAAGTTCATCATTAGAGATCCCTCAATAGAGAATGACCAGTGCAGATATGGCTGTCGAACATCGGAGACAGTCCAGCACATAACTGGAGGATGCCAAGCATTTGCCGCAACCGAATATAAGGAAAGACACGACTCAGCCGCTAAGATACTCCACCAAGAGTTAGCAGAAAAGTTAAACTTATTACAGGTAGAAAAAGTGCCTTATTACAAGTACAATCCGGAGCCTATTCTTGAAAACAACCAGTTCAAGTTATATTGGGACCGAACGGTTCTGACGGATCAAACAGTTGCTCATAATAGACCAGATATTATACTAATAGATAAAATTTCTAGGCGAACTACAATAATCGACATCGCTGTACCTAACAACAACAACCTAAGACCAAAATACAACGAGAAGATCGCCAAATACAGAGATCTGGAGGTGCAAATCCGAAGACAATGGGCAATGAACAGCGTCCAAACGATTCCCATAATACTCTCAACAACTGGAGTGATACCGAAGAACCTCCTGCAGAACATCAAGGGACTGGGTCTTAGTGAGCATCTGTATAAACCGATGCAGAAATCAACTCTCCTAGCAACCGCGCGAACAGTCCGAAAGTTCATGGGAAATACAGCAGACCACGTCACCTAGGACCCGATAACATGGAAAGGGTTCCCACAGAGCTTCATACTTCTGGTACCTTTGTGTGCCTGGTATGAGTGAATAATCCCTGGAGGGAGTGCGAAGCCGTCTGGCTTGTAAATCAGTCATAAGGCTAAAAGAATTGACCATGGCACTATGAAAGCTGAATTGACAACCGAATTTGTCAGGAGGGTAAGGCGGGTATTAAGAACTAATTTAAATAGTAGAAATTTGTTTAAGGCGCTCAACACGTATGCTTGCTCAGCGCTGAGCTACTCCTTTGGAATTGTAAAATGGAGCAGGACGGACATCCAAAACCTGCAAAGAAAAATAAGGACACTCCTAACAAAAGCACAAAAACATCATCCTAGGAGTGCCATTGAACGTACAATGCTTCCAAGACACCAAGGAGGAAGAGGATTGGTGGATATTGGTAAACAGCTCGATCAACAAATAATAAACTTACGTTCATATTTCCACAGGTTAGCGGACTCTTCCACACTACATCGAGCAATATGCGAGGCAGACGACTCAACGCCGCTACAGTTGAGGGAACAAGATATTACTTCTCACCACCAAACAGACCAAGAGAAGTTACAAACCTGGCTGCGGAAGCCACTTCATGGACGGCATCCAAATGAGGTCAATCAGGACAATGTCGACAACTCAGCGTCGAACTACTGGTTGATTTCAGGACAGATGTTTCCGGAAACGGAGGGCTTCTTGTTGGCTATCCAAGACCAGGTTATTCCGACGAAGAACTATCGGAAGTTCATTATTAGAGATCCCTCAATAGAGAATGACCAGTGCAGATATGGCTGTCGAACATCGGAGACAATTCAGCACATAACTGGAGGATGCCAAGCGTTTGCCGCAACCGAGTATAAGGAAAGACACGACTCAGCCGCTAAGATACTCCACCAAGAGTTAGCAGAAAAGTTGAACCTATTACAGGTAGGAAAAGTGCCTTATTACAAATACAATCCAGAGCCTATTCTTGAAAACAACCAGTTCAAGTTATATTGGGACCGAACGGTTCTGACGGATCGAACAGTTGCTCATAATAGACCAGATATTATACTAATAGATAAAATTTCTAGGCGAACTACACTAATCGACATCGCTGTACCTAACAACAACAACCTAAGACCAAAATACAACGAGAAGATCGCCAAATACAGAGATCTGGAGGTGCAAATCCGAAGACAGTGGGCAATGAACAGCGTCCAAACGATTCCCATAATACTCTCAACAACTGGAGTGATACCAAAGAACCTACTGCAGAACATCAAGGGACTGGGTCTTAGTGAGCATCTGTATAAACCGATGCAGAAAGCAACTCTTCTAGCAACCGCGCGAACCGTCCGAAAGTTCATGGGAAATACAGCAGACCACGTCACCTAGGACCCGATAACATGGAAAGGGTTCACACAGAGCTTCATACTTCTGGTACCTTTGTGTACCTGGTATGAGTGAATATTCCCTGGAGGGAGTGCGAAGCCGTCTGGCTTGTAAATCATGTATAATTTTAAACAGATTCCTAATAATAATAAAAATTTCAGACAACAATTTCAACCGAATGTGTTAGTAAGACCAAATTATTTATTTACTATAAATACGCCTGATAATATGTTTAAACCAAACTTTTGGTCGCAGCCAGTAAATATTAAGCCAAATTTTAATAGACCGCAGCCGACACGTATGTCCGGAATATCAACATCTAGATTTTAGCCATTACCTGGCCCATCTAATACAAACTATAATCCTCCAAAATTCATTTTCAAAGAGTTATATATCACTCAAACACAAAATACTG
Organism: Diaprepes abbreviatus; assembly: GCA_034092305.1. Lineage (NCBI taxonomy): Eukaryota > Metazoa > Arthropoda > Insecta > Coleoptera > Curculionidae > Diaprepes > Diaprepes abbreviatus. The sequence continues at coordinate 1,504,804 of JASJET010000056.1, forward strand.
ATCAAACTGAACCGAACGAATATGACAATTATAATTATTATTATCCTAATGTACATAATGACCTAGCTTATTACTACCATGACCTACCTAATAATGACCAACAATCGTATGACGAATATTACGAAAATGTTATTCAACTTGACTAATTCTAACGATAACGAAAATAATGAAAAATTTCAAGAATCGCCTCGAATGGAAGAACCAATTTAATACCGCAAGTAATGTATTTAAATACGTTTAATAATAGTGAACTATCCTATATAATTTTTCCCGAAACCAATATTAAAATTCTAATTGATTCTGGATCGACTAAATGGTTTATTGATCCCAATATTGCTAAAAAATTTTATCCTGATAAAATAATTAATGACCCTTTTATAGTATCGATAGTTTTTCAAAAATCTGCTTACCAATATAGTGCGTTAATACCCTCTTCTAAAATATTTAAATTACCATAAAATAAAGGTCTAAAATTTTATTTATTTAAGTTTCATAACATTTTTGATGGACTTATAGGACTTGATAATTTAAAAATATTACAAGGAAATCTCGATTTTGATAAAGGATTTTTAGAAATGCCTTATACCCGTATAAAATGACTTTTTTATGAAATTAAACCATAATTGAATTGTATTACGATTCCACTTAGAGTTGTTATAAAAATAAAAACCTCGGTAAGAAACGGTGATATAATTATACCATATCAAAGATATCGTAACTGCGAGATACCAGAATCTTTATCAGTTCCAAAAAATGGCTTTGCCTTAACAACAGTATTAAATAATACATGTGAATCAGTAACGTTAGATTTTTCCGAGCCCATTGAAGTAGAAAAATTTAGTTTACAGGAAATGAGCGAAATTGAACTAAATAATTTTAATGACGAACCAGAACAAAAAAAAAAAATAGATTTTTCCAAATTTAGAACTGACCATTTTAACGATGAGGAAAAGTATAAAATTTTAAACTTAATAAAAGAATATTCTGATATATTTTACAATGAAAACGATCCATTAATCTTTACAACTAAAATTAAATGCAGAATTAAAACTATTGATGAAATACCCGTTTATTATAAATCATACCGTTACCCTTTTATTAAAAAAAAAAGAGGTAGAAAGACAAATTAAAAAAATGTTAGATCAAAAAATTATACAACCAAGCAGTTAACCTTGGAGTTCACCAATTTGGGTTGTTCCCATAAAGGCAGATGCCTCTGGAGTACCAAAATTTAGGGTAGTTTGCGATTTTAGGGGTTTAAATTCAAAAACCTTAGACGATAGATATCCTTTACCGAATATTACAGATTTAGTAGATAAATTGGGAAGATGCCAATATTTTACCACCTTAGATTTAGTAAGTGGTTTTCATCAAATCCCAACGTATGAAAATAACTTAACAAAACAGACATTTTACGTATGTCTTTTGGACTTAAAAATGCTCCAGCGACGTTTCAGCGCGTAATGGACAACATCCTTCGCGGAATACAAAATAAAAAATGCCTAGTATACTTAGATGATATAATAGTTTTTCAACCTCATTGCAGGAACACTTAGAAAAACTAAAAAGTGTCTTTCAGCGACTAAGAGAATGTAATTTGAAGATACAAATAGATAAATCAGAATTTTTAAGGAAGGAAGTAGCATATCTTGGACATATAGTTACAGCAGCAGGAGTAAAACCCAACCCTGATAAGATAAAAGCAATCAAACAATTTACAATATCCAAAGCAACTAAAGTAATTAAAGTATTTCCAGGTTTACTTGGACATTACCGAAGATTTATTAGAGACTTTGCTAAAATTACAAAACTACTCACGAGATGTCTTAAAAAAGGTGCAAAGATACAAATTAACGAAGAATACCTAAAATGTGTTGATACCTGTAAAAATTTATTAATGAATGAACCAATACTCCAAAATCCAGACTTTTCTAAACTGTTCAATTTAACCATAGATGGTAGCAATGTAGCAATTGGCGCAGTGTTATCTCAAGGACCTATAGGGCAAGATTTACCGGTGGCCTATGCATCAAGAACATTAAATGATTCAGAAAAGAAATTATTCTACAATAGAAAAAGAACTTTTGGCAATCATTTGGGCAACCAAATATTTAAGACCATATATTTTTGGAAGGAAAATAAATCTAATTATGGACCATGAACCATTACAATGATTATTTTCATTAAAACATCCCGGTTCAAAATTACTAAGATGGAGAATTTAACTTCACGAATTCGACTATAATATTATATATAAAAAAGGAAAATTAAAAACAAATGCGGATGCTCTATCACGTATCGAATTACACACAAAAGATACTGAAGAAATATTTCAATTCAAAAAAAATATATGGATGAATTCAATAAAGAATTAGAAGCCGAGAACTTAGATCAAATATCTACTACAGCACAAGCGGACGCCAATGAACTTAATGACACGGCAGCACATAAAGCAGCAGATGAAGATAACATGACGATACATACGAATGAAATAGAAGACCCTATTGTATACCAATAGTTGATATACCGGTAAATTACAAAGCAAATCAAATAATTATTTCATCTGTATTACATGCACCTGTGAAACCAAAAATAACTATTTTATTCGAGAAAAAGCGTAGAATATACGTTATAATATCTCAAAATAATTTTGACCAAGACATTCTAAATTTTGTAAAAGAATTGATTATTCCTGATAAACAATAGTAGAATAACTAACGTAGAACTGTTACACAGAATGACCTGTCCATCCGAAGCTACCAAAGATGCCTACAAGAAGTAAATTTTCAGGAAATTTTTCCTGAAAATTTTACAAGAAGTAAATTTTTCAGTAGTTCTTGTTGAAAATGGTCAAAGAAGTGATCGTCAATGACGTCACAAGTCCAGTGGTTGTTGACCAAAAACGCCTTATTGCTGCAAGAAGCGGCTGAAGATCAAAGGCAATGACAAAACATTACCTGAGACAGGTGTAAAAAAGGTGTGTGTGTATAGATAGATGTGGGGTTTAGCTGAAGAGTCCGCCGCTGAAGAAGTGTAAAAGAAGTGATCGTCAATGACGTCACAGGTCCAGTGGTTGTTGAAGTAGTTACAGGGTGTTTGAAAAGTGTGTTAATAAAAAAATGTAGATTTATGTAAATGAATGGTGATTATATACGTGTATGTGTTTGTGCCACCCCCTGTATATGCAAGGTAGAATGTATGAGGAGGAGTCCGTCGGTGGTAATTAGTAGTAACACATGGACTAGCTTAGATGTGTATTATACAGGTTGTATCAAAAAGAAATAAATATGTTTTTGTATTGATTTTGTATTAGAAGAGCCGAGCCTAGCCTAGCCGAGCCTAGGCCAAGCTAGCCACCCTGTATACTATATGTGTTGGACAAGAACAAATGTATGAGAGAGATGTAGATAGTTTGATATTGTTACGTATATATCTATCTCACTCATATGTATTAAATATAAGTGAGAGAGAGAATTTTAGTTTATTTTACGTATATTTTTGTCTCTTTTTTACTTGTATATAGTAAAAGATGTACGATTTACGTTAGTCAATAATTTAAATTTTATTCAAATCGAATATATATATATATATATATATATATATATATATATATATATATATATATATATATATATATATATATGTGAGGTCACGTTATAAGATAAGAAAGGTCAAATTGGCAGATAAGACTTCATAGTATTTAACATGTAAAATGTTCGAAATTGATACTGTTTTAAAATTAATTAGATTATTAATATTTTAATACAAACTGTTTTTTTTTCATATACGATTACAATAGGGTAGGTAGCTAGGTTGGATAGGTAAAAAAGCTACCCACTCTAGCTAACTACTCTAGCTATCCTACCAAGGTAATTAAAAAGATCTAATACATTTAATATATATAGCTTTTTTTCTTTTCCTAACTGGGGGGTGAGGAGAATATAGGTGATTAGAAATAAAAAGTCTATGAAAAATATTTAATTTGTTTTATTAATAAACCAATTATATAGTAATAATGCATTTTCTTTAGCACAATTTTTATCATTCCAATAATGTTCTCTACAATGAAAATTATAAATATTTTTATACTTTTTTAATTTACTTAAATTTGGACATCCTATTAGTAACAATTCCTCTATATTATTTTGAACTAATTTTCTTAACCAACACATTTTTTCATTGCCTTTTACAAAAATAGTTTCATTACCGACACTATTTCTGATATAATTAGATATATTTTCATATGGTATATAACTGAAATCTGATTGATTCCATTTGAGACCATGATTGTTGTCCGTCAACCATTCGAAACGTTTTTGAATATCTTCATTGAACCATTCCATTTCGTGAAGCAAATTGACCAAACTGTGATATATTTGTCCACTTTGAGTATTAATTATAGATATTTCTTTACAAATAAAGTCACTTTTCTTACACTGATAGCCTTGAATGTCTAATATATACATTTTTCCTTCAGTTTTTTGTTTCTTTAAGAGATTGATTTCACTATATTGGTTAGAGGATTGTATTTGATCAAACGATCGTGTAATATTAGACAATATGCTCTTGTATTCTTGGGTATATTTTTGCTAGTTTCAAATTCCAATCGTATATCTATGGCTCCAGTTTTGAGTGGTTCGTTCTGACGCGAACAGTCAACTACCACAAGAGGACATACTCCATGGAATTTTATAGGTTCGTAACAGGGTTCTCCGTGACGTCGATAGTAGAAACTTTTCTGGAACTGCGCATACATTTCATATAGGAGAGCCCATTGTTTAGTATCAAAATTGAGATTTAAACTGTCATATGGGTACGTTTCAGAATTTAGGAAAAGTTTTAAATTCGATAGGTTTCCATGATCGAAAACACTTAAATTTTTTTCTTTTTTATAAGTAGAAAGACCAAAAATTAAAAAACGTGGTTTCGAAATTAGGGCACTACTTTTAACAGACCAAGTATGCCTTGCGTTTCTTGTAAAACGGGATATTCATGTAGTTCCCAACTTCTAAATGGAATATTCAAATCTCTATTGCTTTCCAGATGTTTCATTAATCGCAACTTTTCCACATCTGATACTAAAACATGAGGTAGTTTCCGTACTACTTTATTTAACACCACTTTGTATTCTTCAGCTGCCTCCACTGATAGAACAGATGTTTGAATGAAGGCATTTGTGTCCGAATTACTTCTGATTAAAATCAATTCCTGTTGAACGTTCATAATAATTTTTTGAAAGTCTTCTGCAAATCCTAATAAGGTCCTTAATGGTACACATACATTAAAATTGCCTTTTGCATCCAATAAGTTTGGATTTTCATCGATTTGCCAGCCAGCATTTCACAATCGTTTAATTTCATTTGTGGTATAGGAAACGTAACTTTTCATTGTGGATGTTATACCTGGATTTCTTACACGATCCACCACTGTTCCTCCCAGTTCATAACGAATTTCATCGAAAAGAAATGCAATTCCGTTATTAGTGAAACTGACATGTTGACTATATTACCATCTTTTCTTAACCAATTTTCCTTCAATATATAGAAAACTTTGTCCAGGCAAGGTATAAAGGTCCTGTGTTTGTATTGGAATTCTTATTTCATCATTGTTATTAAGCGTAGTGGATGCATACGGTTGGTGTGTATGATATTGAAAGTTGACAATTGAATTGTCGGAATAGACACTTTCACCAACATTTAAAATATTAAAACTCATTTCCGTCGTCCTCGTCTACTTGTTGTCGTTGTTCTGATTCAATCTGACAATTACACCTTATAAGCACCAAAAGTCTTCTAAGTTTTATTCTTAGTCCAAGTTTAAAGTTATACCAAAATTTTTTTAGTTTTTTAATTTTTAACACTCTCAATGAAAAAAAAGTTCTTGCTATTACGTATGTTAACTCTTTCAGCGTAACAATAATACTAATCTGAATTTACAATATACCTTTATATATATATATATATATATATATATATATATATATATATATATATATATATATATATATATATGTATCAGTTTTAATCAGATACTAAATTTATCAACTTTAACACCTTTCATGTCACTAGAAAAATAAAATTTTGTGACAGTATGTTTTCCACCATTCTTTTTTACAACTTCTTCTTTATATTCACATGGAAGAAAAATGGTATTTGCTGCTGCAGATTCACCTTTGCAAATCGGACATTTATATTTAATTGGAATCGGCATTTCTCTTTTTAAGTTTGAGTCCCAAGGAAACTAAAAAATCTTTATTTTTGTACGTTAACTGTTTAAGCTTGCTATTAGTACTAATGTGATTTGTCGATATTCCTCGATTTATAGACATTTCTTCTTTTTTCCTTTCTTCTCTATTGCTAACCAAAGGTGCTATAGTATAAGAAATATTATATAAAAATACCATTTTTCCGTTTTCCTATTCTCTTTTTCTTAGATGCAATCTGACTGTGACCACTTCTTCTCTAAAATTGACTAAATTTCCATCCTGATCGGTTATTTTAAGTATAATTTCATCGATATGTCGAGTATTAATTGGTAGATAAATAACATTGGCTGGTTTTTCAACAATTTTCATTCCAGGTAATGTGGTTGGAAAAAATTGATGTATAATGTGAACTAGTTTTCCATTATTAAAACTATTCGTTACTAGATTGCATTCGATACAAACAGTGTTTATTTTAAATATATTGATAGGATGTTCTGATATATGCATTTTATTTTTAATCAATTTTTCCTTTATAAATCCCAATAATGAACCGATACTGTTTCGTTTGTTAAAGTCAATATCTAAATTACTTTTAATATCACACTTCAGAGTATTATAGTTTGCTTTAATGGATAAAAATGGTTTTTCATTTTCTGTTCCAACTTGTTTTTCTTTTGCTATGTTTTCAAATTTTTCCACTAAATAATCACTAATGTCTTTAATGTCGTATGAATCTTCTGGAATAGTTATAACTTCCTTATTATTAAAATGAAACTTATTATTTGTATTGTCAATATTTGGGATTGAATTATAACCTTCAAAGTTTATTAGACCGAAAACATATTCTTCATTTTCATCTAAAATAATCGGTGGATAAATAGCTGCAGATAACAGAGATTTCCTATCGGATAAGGTAAAAGTGCAGGACATTATGTTTACTGTACAAAAATTAAACGACAAATAATATTTTACATCTATTTATTCCCTATTTACTATAAATTATTATATAAAAAAGTTAAGCATAAATGGCCACATTTAATAGAATTATAAGTCTGATATGAATCATGATTGTACATAATATTGGGTAAGCCATTCGAATTAAAATACTTTATCAATTCCAATGGAGGTGCAAGGTTACCAAAACTATCAAAATAAATAATATCACAACCATTTCTTTTATAGGCTATCCAATGAGTGCCGGGTCCATTGCTGTTATCCATATTAACAATACCAGTTCTTGTCTATGCATTTTCCTTGGTAAATTAACTTTCATAAAAATTCCACGAAAATTTTTAATTTTTAACCTATTAACGTATTTTTCCAAATCTATATTGGTTAATGGTCGAGATGGTAGTTTCATGGGTAGTTTTTTTGAAAGTCGGGAGGTCGTAAAAAAAGGCCTAAACCTTTTTTGTGTGACTTTAAACATAGTCTTTTTCTCAATGCTATAGATTCCATTGATTTATTATGACGTTGTGTTTCCTTCAATTGTTGAGCTGCAGACTTTGCATCATTAACTGCCTTTGTAATACCAGCTGCACCACCACTTAATGCTCCCAGTGCACTAAGTCCAGCAAAAATCGGTATTAGAGGTAAAAATCCTCCTTGTTTGGGCACGTTTATAATGCGGGCAGGTCGTATTTTATTTTTTAACTTGCTTGCTTGTTCATTGCCACTTTTAAAGCTCCACTTAAATCCTTAGGTTTTTGACCTACTATACTTTTTTAAATTTGTTTTGTAGCCTCCTTAAAACTAATTAATTTTTCCTTGTTTTTGTTATTCATTTTAGTAAGACGATGACGACGACGACGTATTTTTTGTAGTTTTCCTGTGTGATGCCATAATGTAAGCGTAACTTTTCTCTAGAACTGTTGCTTTCAAACTAACTTATAGATATTTATTTATAGGTTTTATATGCATTTAAAAAAGAAGACCCTACGTCAACATTTTCGGTTTTTTCGAAACAAAATATTCATCCATATCGTCAGCTAAATCTCTTTTAACACCATGCGTTTCTTGTACCCTTCTCATAACATCAACGTTATTATTATTTTTTTCATTAATTTTAGATTTTTTCTTGTTCGGTGCTAATAATAATAGGTTTTCATTCCTATCTGGATCAAAATCCTCAGCTATTTTTCTTTTACGTGTTGCTTCAGGTACAAATGGTTGTTGTTGTTGTTGTTGATCTACATCCATATAGTTTTCTGTAGGTTTCTTATTTAATTGATTCATTGCTCTGTTTCGTATTTTCTCTTCAATTTCCAGTTCATACTTATTTTTAAATTTTTCTTGACTTTTCTGTTGTTTTTTAGAATATCTTCTAGGTTTGTTGATATTATTATTATTTCGAGGCATTTTTTTTATCTTTTTCACTTGAACTAATTGATTGTAAAACAGTTTCCATAACTAGTAAATCATTCTGTACCAACTTTATACCTTTTTTCAATGCTAAACTACATTGCCTAGTACTATTTTGTTTTCTTCCATAACCCATACCAAGTTTAATTTTAGCTTTCATTGCTCCAGCCACTCCCAAAGCTGCCATTTTTTCAACAAAAGTGGAATTTTTTGCTCTAATACGTGTCATTGCTTTTTTCGCCAATATTTGATCGGCTGCGTGTCGAACATTCAAGTCTTGATTATTTGAATAGGCAATGTCATGTTCTTTACATGCTTCATCTAATTCATTAATACCTGCATCATCTCTGGCTAAACGTTTTTCCAATTTTGTACCAGGTCCACAATAATGATAACCAGGTATATGCAATTCGATAGGCAATTTATTTATAGCGGTATTTAAAAGACCCGCTCCTTCTACTACCGATGCATCATCATCATCATTTGTATCAGGATAAAATTGCATCTTTACTTTAACAATTTTTCAATTCAACTAAAATTTACAAAACTTACCTATTTATAAATACTTTTATGTTAACATTAAGAGAAAACAGGTGTACCATAGAGATAGTAAAAAGAGAGGAAGAAAAAGAAAAAAATGAAACTTGTTCAACAACGTATCACTTTACCTGTTGACAATCACGATTTCGAGCAATTTCCAATAAGTAAGCACAGTTTACTATTACCTTCATCGATTCGTTGTATCATTGTGCGACCATCAAATTGTGGGAAAACCAACGTTATGCTTACCTTGATAGAACACCCCAATGGATTAAAATTTAAAAATATCTATCTATATTCGAAATCATTGTACCAACCTAAATACATAAATTTGGAAAAGTTACTCAAGCCCATAAAATAAATTGGATATTTTGGTTTTGACAACAGCGAAGAAATTTTACCACCCTCACAGGCTAAGCAGCATTCAATTTTCATTTTTGACGATGTAGCATGTAACAAGCAGGACGTCATTCGTGAATATTTTAGTATGGGACATCATAATCATGTTGACTGTTTTTATCTCTCTCAAACGTATGCGAAAATACCAAAACATTTAATTCGCGATAATACAAATGCTGTAATTCTATTTAAACAAGACGATATGAATTGGAAACATATTTACAACGATCACGTAGGTACAGATATGAAATTTGAAGACTTTAAAAACCTTTGTGGTATGTGTTGGCAAAAACCCTATAAATTTTTAACAATTTTTAAGGATAATAAAATAAATGAAGGACGATATCGCTGTTGTTTCGATCAATATATTTATCTGTAAGAACTTAAAGTGTGTCATTTATTATTTATTTTTATTAAGAAGAGGTTGCATTCAAAAATAAAATGGATGCATTTGAAAAAAAAACTTAAACGAAAACTTATTGAAAAACGTAAAATTGTTAAACAAAAACTGGATTTGTTAAAACAAGGTCAAGTATTACACGAAGATATTTTTTTACCAATTACCAAACATTTAAAAAGTATAGAGACCAAATTGAAGCCACAGTTATTAACATCCTTACAAGGTAATTTAAAAAATGAAAATCTTGAGACGACCAGATCAAAAAAGAGAAGAACGAGAAGAAGAAGAAAAACATCAAACGAATTTAACTGACTATCTTGATAATATGAGTGCTTCTATACCATTACCGCCTAGAAGACGTTTACACTTTCAATCAACACCTGTAGTAGATGACGATGATGATGATGATGATGAACCAAGTGGTATGAAACGGTCGATTATTCTAGAAGCCAACAGACAAGAAAGTGAACGTGAAGAAAATTTGCAAACTAATTTTGAACGTGCAAAAAATCGAGACATTCTGGAGTCATCTTTCCGTGACTATCTAAATCAATACGAGCCATTACCTAGAAAATATGTCAAAGATATGATACAAGATACAAATAATGAATTTGATCACAAATATGGAGTGGTGTTAAATGAAATTACAAATAAATTTTATATTGGTGATACGCAATTAAAAATAGTAGATTCAGACATTGTTGTGCAGAGAAAACGCTACAAAGGTACAATTGGTTTATTCGAATTACTTTTTAAAAAATATCCTGTAAATTTCACCGTACAAGATGAAAAAAATTACGTTGAAATAGTTTTAACAAACAATACTCATCGAAGATATTATAAAGCTTCACAACAAGTGCAAGGAAGTATTTTACCTAAATATAAAAGAATAATTGCACCTGCTCTAGGACATAAAACAGGTGGAGGTCTTGGTAAACGTCATACCTTCAAAGCATCAAAAAATCTTTTAATGCAATTTAATACCAAACCAATCGAATATGTACACTGGGATGATCCCAACGAACTTGTCGATAGATTACGTCTATTAATAGCATCTCAAAGTGCAGGAAGTACCAGTCATACAAATGAAATTAATTCGATAATAGAAGAACTGCGTGAAGCTGATATTATAGAATAGAAAGACAATTAACAACAATAACATGGGAAAATTTTCAAGTGACGCTAAAAATCAAGTGGTTGAAGAAATACATAGACCTGCTAGAATTAATTTTAAACGACGTCGTGTCATTTTGAAAGGTCTACACGATTTATATCAAGCAGATCTTTGTGAACTAGGTCCTTATGCAAAAGAAAATAATGGCTATAAATATATTCTGGTGGTAATTAATTGTTTCTCAAAATATTTGTGGGCATATCCCCTTAAAACTAAATCTGGTAAAGAAGTAACTCAGGCTATGGGAAAAGTTCTTAAGGACTCAACTTATCCTGATCCTCCTAAACTTCTCCAAACTGATCAAGGTACTGAATTTTTTTCAAAGGAGTTTCAACAGCTTTTAAAAAAATATAATATTAGACATTATAGTACATATAGCGAAAAAAAGGCATCCATTGTTGAACGTGTAATTAGAACTCTTAAAAGTATGATTTGGAAAGAATTAAATGTAAATGGCTCCTATAAGTGGTATAATTTGTTAGCTAACATTGTTAAAAAATACAATAATAAAAAACATAAAACCATAGGTATGAAACCTGTTGAAGTAAATGAAAAGAATGGAAAATATTTACTTAATACTGTTTACAGTCATATAAAGTTGGTACATAAACCGAAATTTAAAGTTGGCGATCACATACGCATTTCAAAAGTACGAGGTATATTTGATAAAAAATATCAGTCTAATTGGTCAACGGAAATTTTTACCATAAACAAAGTACAACTAACAAATCCTACCACTTACCTACTGCAAGATGTAAATAAACAAGAAATTAAAGGTGGTTTTTACGAACAACAATTACAGAAAGTAAAATATCCTGATGTATATTTAGCTGAAAAAGTTATGAAACGTAAAGGTAATAAAGTTTTTGTAAAATGGTTAGGTTTTGATAATAGCCATAATAGTTGGATAGATAAAAATAATGTTATATAATACTTTAAAGACAATAAAACTACCTGTTAAATGTATTAGATCTTTTTAATTACCTACCTACCAGCATTACCTACTAACCCTACCTACCAGCCCTATCAACCCTACCTAAACACAATAGTTAGATATTTAAGAATAGAAAAACAAAAATATTTAAAATAAAAGATTTCAATTTTTTTAATTAAATTTATACAGAACTTAACTAAAGTTTTGGAAATTTCTGATCAATCTTGCAAATTTCATTAAGAGTATAAAATAAAACACACATTCAAACAGGTAACTCTCAAATTTATTTAATTAAAAAAACCTTTGAGACATTAACAAATCATCATCATCATCATCATCGGCATTCTTGTCCTTTCCCAGAGGATCGTCCACTAGCACCACCACCGATTCAGTAGACGTAGATGGTTTGTTGATGTTGTTGAATCTAACTGATTTTTTCTGTTTCGGAGGAGGAGGTTCCAACTGTAGGGGATCCTCTTCCTCCTTTTCCTCGTCTTCCAACAAATTAAAGCGATAAATTCGTACCGCTTTTTCAAGAAGAAGCATTTCCTCGGCCGACTCCAACTTCGCCTTCAGATATTGGAGGGGCAGGTTTCCAAACTTCCTTTGGAGTGTAGAAGCTTTGGGCGAATAAGTTAACTAGATGAAAACTTTTTCGCCCTTCAGACTAATATTTTTAACACCATATCTACAATAAAATAATAATATAAACACCATCTAACTTAACAAAATGACATAGATATGTCAACAAGAACATTTAATTATTACATCTAATATAAAAATTTTTAGCTTTCGAGGAAGTACTGACACTGTAGAAATCTATCAAATTAAAAAACATTTGGTGCAGGTTTGTTTTTTTTTTGTTTGAATAGTCTAGTGTTAAAACATAGTTAACATCTCGAATTAAAGAGATAGAATAATGTTTTAATAAAACGTCTTAAAGTAAAATTAATTGATTTTTTATAATTTTACGTTTAAATTATTTTATGCTTCCAAATGCTATCAACAAATTAAATCTTAAACTATTTTATTTTTTACTCTTCTATATTGAGATGTAACCATATTTTTCCAATACTTCAAAAGATTGAGGTGTATACATGTCGGTAAAGGTATTTTTAATATATCAATACAAAAAATCGTAAAGAAAATGGAATTGAATTTATATTAAAAAAAGTAAATAAATAAAAACAATAACTTACTGGAACAGCTGCTTCATAACAACAAAACAACTTTTTGTCCGAAAATTAACTTTATCCGTGCTGTGTACAATAATAGTTAAGGGAGTTGTTGCCATTTTTTTTTTGTATCAAATTTAAAAGTTAAACTTTATAGTTGGTTTAAATTGATTTCAGAATACTTGATCATTTACAATTTGCAGTTTAAATAGTAACAAATTCTTATCACTATCCTGCGTAATGCTAGAAGAACATGGTAAAATTTAATTCAAATTTTAAAACAATTTGAAAGAAAATATAAAAAAAATTACCCACTATACCCCTATTTTTCCACTTGAGGTGTCATCAGTCTATAAAAATTTTAACTGAAGCGATGTTAAGTCTATAAAAATTTGGTGAGGTTAAATGTTAGCTAAATAGAAATTGTGATAATATTTTAAAAATGTGCCTAATGAGAAAAATTGGATATATGATAAGAATATCCATAGGAGGAGAAGAAAAGAAACAGAAAATAGCCAGTAACATGACAGAGGCGGCACTACCAAGCGGTCCAGCTAACACAATATGCCAGGGCACAGAAGACGCGACAAAATGGAATGAATGTCTTTCCCCTTCAGTGTTTGCTTTAATGCACATGTACCTCTTTGACAGCAAGGCAAGAACAAGAAACTCTCTCCCACAGCCATCAGAAATGGGAAGACTCTTCTCAAGGATTGCTGTGGCAGGAAACTTCATGATGTCTATGAAGGAAATACAAATTGGAAGAGGGCTCTCCATTTACAACAAAACTGAGTACTCCAAGTTAGAATGGACTGACAAGCACATCCCACATATGAATAGTTTAGCAAAAGACAAAATAACAGATGACAGCTAAATATATACAATTATGATAAGAAAAATTAGAGAGCTTCTAACACAATTAAACAATTTTATAATTATAATTATTAGTATTTTTTGTTGAAAATGTATAAGATCTCTATTTTATTAAAGTATGTTTTTAGAAATTTAGAATTTTGCTAAAACTGATTAGAGAATATTGCCAATTCATTTATTTTAATTTTATTTCAATTTCACGTCTTGTAAAAGCAATACGTAAAACTAACAATGTCCAAGTGTGACGAAATAAATGAGCTGAGTGAACAAATGTTGAAATAAATCGATAAAATTGGTAAATTAATTAAAACCAAAAATGACTATTGTAAGTGGATAAAATTTTTAAATAGAAATATTTTTATTTTGAAAAAATATTTATAGGGTGAATCTGTAAATAAGAAAAAAGTATCAAAATTAGAATCAAATTTAAGTTTATTGAAAAATTATAGGGAACAATTTAAAAATCATAAAAATGCAAATAAAACAAAGCATTTAATTTGTGTTGATTTGGAATCTTGTTTTAATAATCGCATAAGAACGGGTGCAATCGTTAATTTAAATATTAAGGATCCTTTAATTCTTTTTAAAAAATCATTATTAAAAATTAATGTGATATTTTTGGCAAACTTTGTAAAGCCTCAAACAGGTGAAATTGACTAAAAACATTTTAATACAAAAAACCGTATAATTGACCATAATAAGGATTTGCAACAATTTTATAACGATTATATTAAAAGCAATATTTTATCAAAATTAGAAGAATTTCAAGAGCGTGATTCAGGCTGGGCTCTTTATGAGATTTTACAGTTAAAAATTAATTTTAATAAATATTTGCCGATAAATATAGGGTGTTCAAGTTACATTTCACTACCAAAATATATTCAGAATACTAAAGGAGTCCTTAATATTCAAAATAATGATAAGTTTTGTTTTCTCTGGTCTATTGTAGCTGCCCTTCATCCCTGTCTTATTAATAAAAATCCAGTTAGCCCTTCTTCCTATCCTTATTTTGGCGATGTTTTAATTTACGATGAAACTGATTTTCCTATGCAGTCAAAAAATATTAATAAATTTGAAAAAATGAATAGAATTTCAGTTAACGTTTTTAGTTTAGAAAAAAGAGAGATAGTGCCAGTATGTTTGAGCAAATGTGAATATTTAACCACCGTTAATTTATTAATGACCCCTACAGATATAACTGAAGATAATGGTGATTATACCTACAGTTTTTCTGAAAATATTAACAATTTTCAGTCTATCATTTTGCTTTAATTAAAAATCTTTCTCGTTTATTATGTAAACAAAGTGGCGACTTCAATCATTCCAAATTTTACTGTGACAGATGTTTAAATCATTTTTATTCAAACGCTTCCTTAAATAAACATATCTATAATTGTAGAAAAATTAATAAAACCAAAATAACTCTACCAACACAACAGGATAAATGTAAAACGTTTAAAAATTTCAAAAATAAAGAAAAGGTGCCATTTGCTATTTATGCAGACCTCGAATATTTATTAGAAAAATGTGAAGATTCAAACATAAATAGTAATATTAAAAAATATCAAAAACATATTCCCTGTAGTATTGCATTTTATCTATTATGTAGTTATAATAACAATCTTTCAAAATTCGATTTGTATACAGGTAAAAATTGTATAAGTTGGTTTTGCAAAAAATTGGCGCAATTGGCACTAGAACTAGATCCATTATTTAATTATACTGTTCATATGACACCATTAACGGATACTGAAAGAAAGTCATTTTTTACATCAAAAAAATGTCATACTTGCTTGAAACCATTTAATGAGGATGATAGAAAAGTGAGAGATCATTGTCATTTCACAGAACAATATAGAGGGGCTGTTCATTCTTCATGTAACTTAAACTATAAAGAAGATCATATGATACCTGTCATATTTCATAATTTATCTGGTTATGACAGTCATTTTTTAATTAAACAGTTGGCTACTGAAATAGTGGGTCCAATAAGTTTATTACCTGTCAATAAGGAAAAATATATTTCATTTACAAAACGTATCGAAAAATCAAGTATACATTTTAAATTTTGAGACTCATTTAGATTCATGCCAAGTAGCCTAGATAAATTAAGTTCGTATTTAGATCCTTCGGAAAAACATACTACGAATAGTTTTACAAAATACAGAAGAATTCAATTTGCTATCAAAAAAAGGTATATTTCCATATGATTATCTTAATAGTTGGGAAAAACTAGAAGATACTAAATTGCCAGAAATTGAAGATTTTTATAATAAAATCAAAAAATGTTCGGTAACGTTAAAAGAATATGAAAATGCTATGAATGTTTGGAACACTTTTGAAATTAAAAATTTACGTGAATATATGGAATTATACTTAAAAACTGATGTGTTACTTTTGGCTGATGTTTTTGAAAATTTCAATAAGGTATATTTAAAAACATACGGCTTAGAATGTTTAAACCAGGCCTATGATGCATGCCTTCTCATTTCTCAGGTCACCTTAGAACTAATTACAGACGTGGATCAGTTATTAATGATTGGAAATGGAATTAGAGGTGGAATTTCTCAATGTAGTAACCGTTATGGGAAGGCTAATAATAAATACATGGAGAATGAGTACGATCGTAACATTCCATCATCATATTTAATGTACTTTGACGTGAACAATTTATATGGCACAGCTATGGGTAAAGCACTACCTACTGATGAATTCAGGTTTATTAATAATACTGAATTTTACTCAGAAAATATTATCAATACCCCTAACGATTCACCTGTAGGATATATACTGGAAGTAGATTTGGAATATCCTGTAGAACTTCATAAGCTTCATAAAGACTTGCCTCTGTGTCCAGAACATTTAATACCACCCATATCGTCATCAAAACATTCAAAATTACTAACTACACTTTTTAATAAGAAAAACTATGTTATTCATTATAGAAATCTAAAACAAGCTCTTAATTTAGGTTTACGAATTACCAAAATTCATAAAATTTTAAAATTTAAACAATCACCTTGGCTAAAAACCTATATTGATTTAAATACGAAACTCAGACAGCAAAGCAAAAATGAATTTGAAAAAAACTTTTTTAAACTAATGAATAATGCAGTTTTTGGTAAAACTATGGAAAATGTGAGAAAATATAAAGATGTAAAATTGGTAACATCCTGGGAAGGTAGATACGGTGCCAAAAATTATATCTCTAAACCAAATTTCCATAGTTTACCAATTTTTGATGATGATATGGTTATTATTGAAATGAAACGACTAAATATTAAATTTAATAGACCCATTTATGCCGGTTTCAGTATTTTAGAAATTTCAAAAACAATATTATATGATTTCCATTAAAACTATATTAAGCCAAAATTTAATGATTCCGCGAAATTACTGTACACAGATACAGATTCATTAATTTATCAGTTTTATATTGATGATATTTATAAACATATCAATGAGGATATTCATAAGTTTGACACTTCTGATTATCCTCCTGATAACGTTTATAATATCCCTTTAAAAAATAAGAAAGTGTTGGGATTAATGAAAGACGAGAACAATGGCAAAATAATGAGCGAATTTATTGGATTAAAATCGAAAATGTACGCTTTAAAATTATTTTGTACAAATTCAGAGAAAAACATGATATTGAAGGAAATTAATGAATCTGAAGAAGGTATAAATGACAATGTTCTACAGGATAAGTTAATAAATTCAAGTATTACTAAGAAAGCTAAAGGTATTACCAGTGCTTCATTAAAATCTATTCATTTTGACGATTACTACAATTATTTATTTAATAATAAAAATTTTCATGCTGAAGAACATTTAATTCGAAGCAAAAAACATAATGTATATACAATAAGTCAGAGAAAAATTGCTCTTACGCCACAAGATGACAAAAGAGTTGTTAATTATTTATTTACAGATACAATACCTTGGGGTTATCAAGCGGTTTAATATTTTTTATCCACTTAAAATATATATTTTTTGTTTTAATCAACCATCTTTTAAGTTCCTCATCTCAAATATATTAAAACCGATTCTCGTACCTATACACCAATAAAAGGTAGTGAAAACTTAGCTGGATATGATATAAAAAGTCTAAATGATTGCATTGTTCCTGCTAGGGGAAGAGCAGTAATTGCAACTGGAATTAAAATTGGACTACCTAATGACTGTTATGGCCGTATAGCTCCAAGATCTGGTTTGGTTGTGAATCATTGCATTGATGTAAGAGGTAATAATTTATTTTTTTTTTTTAATTTACACTAAATTTAATGTTTTTTTCCAGCGGGCGTTATCGACGCAGACTATACCGGAGAAATTCAAGTGGTTCTATTCAATCATTCTGATGAAGATTTCTACGTTAAATCTGGAGATCGAATAGCACAACTCATCTGCGAGAGAATTTTTTACCCAACACTTGAAGAGGTAGAAAATATTAGCACAACACAACGTGGTGATAAGGGCTTTGGATCTTCAGGGCTTTAGAAAGAGAAATATATCAATTTTTATTAAATTTATTGTAATAATTACTATTTTTGTAAATAAATAAATAGAAGCATTTAAATAATTGTTTTATTTAGCCCATATCTACAAAAAATATGTTCATAAATTGGTTGAGAATAAAAATAGATAGGTTCAGATAGGTTTATACAGGTAAATTCAGGCAAAAAAAGTAACATCTTAGATTGATACCAGCAAACCGGTTGCCTCAGTCTATATTGAAGTATATAATTGTATGAATAATTAAAAAAAAACAGTATCAATTTCGAACATTTTATATGTTAAATACTATGAAGTCTTATCTGCTAATTTGACCTTTCTTATCTTAAAACGTGACCTCACTATATATATATATATATATATATATATATATATATATATATATATATATATATATATATATATATTCGATTTGAATAAAATTTAAATTATTGACTAACGTAAATCGTACATCTTTTACTATATACAAGTAAAAAAGAGACAAAAATACACTTAAAATAAACTAAAATTCTCTCTCTCACATATATCTAATACATATGAGTGAGATAGATATATACGTAACAATATCAAACTATCTACATCTCTCTCATACATTTGTTTTTGTCCAACACATACAGTATACAGGGTGGCTAGCTTGGGCTAGGCTCGGCTCGGCTCTTCTAATACAAAATCAATACAAAAACATATTTATTTCTTTTTCATACAACCTGTATAATACACATCTAAGCTAGCCCAGGTGTTACTACTAATTACCACGGACTACTCCTCCTCATACATTCCACCTTGCATATTCAGGGGGTGGCACAAACACACACACGTATACAATCACCATTCATTTACATACATTTACACTTTTTTATTAACAAAACACACAAAAAAAACACCCTGTAACTACTTCAACAACCACTGGACCTGTGACATCATTGACGATCACTTCTTTTACACCAGTTCTTCGGCGGACTCTTCAGCTAAACCGACATCTATCTATACACACATTTTTTTACACCTGTCTCAGGTAACTTTTTGTCATTGCCTTTCATCTTCAGCCGCTTCTCGCAGCAATAAGACCTTTTTGGTCAACAACTACTGGACTTGTGATGTCATTGACGATCACTTCTTTGACCATTTTCAACAAGAACTACTGAAAAATTTACTTGTAAAATTTTCAGGAAAAATTTCCTGAAAATTTACTTCTTGTAGGAATCTTTGGTCGCTTCGGATGGACAGGACATCCGGTGTAACAGTTCCACGTTAGTTACTCTACTAACAATATCACTTGTATTTCGAAACACCAGAAATGTACGAACCATTCTCTGAAGTAATTAGGAAAACCTTCAAATGGTCCTCTATAAAATTTACACGATGTTTAACAAAATTGATAGATATTACTGATAAAACGGAAATCCTAGAAATTATACAAAATTATCATGAATCTAAAACTACTCACCAAGGAATTGACGAAACGTTAGAACAAATAAAGAAAAAATACTATGGGACAAATTAAAAAAATTCAGTACAAACATATATTAATTGTGAAATATACCAAAAAAGTAAATATGAGCGACATCCAATAAATATAGAAGGAAATGTTACGCCGACGGTATCAAAACCATTAGAAATTATTCATTTAGATACTTATACGTTAGAACAAACTAAATTTTTGACTATAATTGATAGTTTCTCAAAATATGCGCAAGCATATGGAATTTAATCACGTGCCGCTACCGAAATCGTTAATGAACTTCTTTTATATCTTTCTCACCATAGCGTACCGAATTTAAAAATACAGTAGTACCGGAATTTTTAAATTAACATAAAGTAAAAATACATTTTTCTTCATCTAATCACTCAGAATCAAATGGAGTTGTCGAAAGACTACATTCCACCCTAGCTGAACGTATACGTTTATTAAATAACCAAAATTTTGCTTCAACACCGATATCACAAAAAATGATTTACGCGATATTGGCATATAACCATTCGATACATTCAGTTACTAATTTAAAAAAAAATCACCCTTATTATATTCTAATATAAATCAGAAACTTTCGGAAAATAAAGAAAATATAATATCGAAAATCAATATTAATAGAGGTAAACCAGAAATATTCTAAAACAATCAACAGGTATATATATAAGGAAACACGTGAGACAAAAACACGCAGATAAATTTTCTAAGCCTACGGAAATTTAATCAATCAATAAAGAAAGAAAAACGATAAAAACACAAAATCAATCTAAAGTTCATATGGATAATATAAAACGTCCATTAAGACAGACTTATAGATTTGACTAAAACCAAATATTTTATTTCAGGCTTATTACCGCCGTTATCAGAGACGGAAAAGACAAAGAAATACTAATCAAACCTATAGATGATAATCCTGGACTTTTACCCTTAAAACTAAGACAAGTAAAACTAACAGAGTACACCCATACACTGATACATTACTATGATTTAAATACAATTATAACAGAAATTAATAAATTACATTTTAAGTTTAAAACTATAACAGATTCATTACTTCAACATAAACATTACTTTAACGAAACGTCCAACTATTTAAAAATATTAAAACTAACACAAGATAGAGTAGAAAATAAAATAAAGTAAATTTTGCCCCTGTTTAGGTTTCATTACTTTTTAGTTCAATTTTACTCGTGTTCACACGTGACACATTTTACTGGCCCTTGCGCCTTTGGACAATGTAAAAAGGGACAGAACAGTAGTAGTACAATAGTCGTATCGTATAGTACTCGACGTATTGCACGTCTCCCGCTTATCGTTTTGCTCTCAAATATATTGACTCTCGCCTCAAAACTACTCCGAAATACAGTGATAGTGTCCCCGATTCCTGGTTCCTGTATGGTGAAGCTTGGAATTATTCTGGTGGCCACCAAGAAGAATTTAGTGAAGTGATTTCGTCTACAAGGTAGGCCATTTTAGTATTTGTGTCACGCTGTCGCCGTATTTTGTATAATTTCTCATCTCCTCAATTAAACCTATATACAGTCCACTCTTAGTCTCAATCCCCTACATATTTTTTGGCCACTTCGAACCGGATCTTCATTTTTTATTCACAAAATTAAAAATTTTCTTTAATTAATTAACATTTTGTAAGATTTTCTTTGAGAATGTACCATTTCTAGAATTTTATCGTTGGCCCTTTAAAAGTCTCGAAGGCGCACCTGTCACACGCAATTTCATAGTCGTACTCCCTCCATACCGCTGCATAAAATATTTGAATTTTTAACACATTGGAAACTACTGAAATTGCGTACTTTTAAAGAACAAAAAATAGTAATATTTTTTGTTGATTTATTTTATTAACTGGCTCTCAATTGGAAAGATAACAATATCGTTTATTGATTTGTTGTTTATTAAATATTGCTCGATTAGAAAAGTAAATAATAGATTTGAAAATGTCAAAACTGGATATATACATTGCTCGCAGAAATGCTGCTAATTCTCGCATTAAAGAATTATTGAATATCGCGGAAAAAGCTCGAACAGATCAAAATGTTCGTTTACATTTTAAAATGCGCTATAAAATGTTGAAAAATATTAAAGATGATTTTGATAAAAATCATTCGAATATCGTTGATTTAATAGCAAGCGTGGAAAATAAAGATGCTCTTTTAAAAACCGAAGCCACTTTTAGGGAACTTTTCGATTTTGATTATTTTGAAATTCAGGCTATTTATTATAGTATTTTTGAATCTGAACCCCTTGTCAACTTAAATGTCTCTCATTCTGCGCCATCACAAAATAATGGTAGGTTGCCCAAATTGGAAATACCGGTTTTCTCTGGTGATATTCGAACATGGAAAACCTTCTATGATTTATTTAACTCGCTCATACATACTAATTCCAATTTGAGCAACGTGGAAAAATTTAGCTATTTGATAAATTCTCTTGATAAAGCCCCGCTTGCTCTAGTTAAATGTACACCTTTATGTGATGCAAATTATTTAATTGCCTATAATGCTCTGGTTAATAGATACGAAGACCCTAGACTTATTGCTATAACTCACTGGCAAGAAATACAGGGTACTAAAAAACTGTCTGATGATTATTCGGTTAGCTCTTTGAGAAATCTCGTGGACAAGTTTGAAGAAAACTTGGCTGCTTTAAATAATTTGCATTACCCCGTTAAACAATGGGATTTTGTACTATTTAATATATTAATGGAACGGTTAAATCACAGTTTAGCTACACGTTTTGAAATTGATTGTCATACTGAATTAAAAAACCCAGCAAATCGCTCAAATAATTTTGGTATTTTGAAAGACTTTTTACAAAAACATTGTGATGCTCTAGATGCTGTTTCTGTTACTTCTTCTCCAGTAAAATTACAGTTTCCTAAAAATAAAATAAAAACATTTCTAAACAATACCGATGGCAAAGAAAAATGCCCTTTTTGTAATAAGTTACACCCCATTTATAGTTGTCAAACCTTTTTATCAAAATCTCCTCAGGAACGGTATAATATAGTTAAAACTAAAAGAATGTGTATAAACTGTTTGGGTACAAGGCACCTTTCGCCTTCATGTACATCTCTTCGCACTTGTCGTAAATGTTCTCTAAAACATCATACACTTTTACATTTTGGTTCAGAATTTAAGCCCTCATCTTCTCAAAATGTTTCTCATCCTCAGAGTTCTCAAGTTGTTTCTCATACATCCACGCATGCGCCTACTCAAGTTTCCCATTTGGCGGAAAGCTCTCTCGGTACAGGTGCATTGCAGTCACATTCAGATAAAGACAATTTGCCTAACAATAATTCTCCAGATGTTAACTCTTACGTTGCTAATTTACCTCGTAACCATACTGTTCTCTTGTCCACCGCGGTCATAGAAGTCAAAGATGCGTGGGGACAATTTCAAAAAGTCCGTGTATTACTGGATTCCGCAAGTCAGGCTAATTTCGTTACTAAAAAGTGTTGTAAAAAACTGGGTTTGGATTCTTATTCTCTAAATATTTCCATAGGTGGGTTAGGACCTATGGCTACCAAGGCTACGCAAGGTGTTGCTTGCACAGTTCGTCCTCATTTTCATTGTGAACCTTGTTTAACTTTAGAATTTGTTGTTTTACCGCAAATCTGTGCCGATTTGCCATGCGCTGACTTACCAGTAAAACATTTTAAAGAATTTTTGAATTTAAACTTAGCTGATCCAAATTTTAATATTTCTTCTTCGATTGACATGCTCATTGGTGCTGAAGTTTTTGGCTCTTTATTGAAAGGTGAATCAATTTGTTTTGATCACCACAAACCCTCCGCTGTTAATACATCTTTTGGATGGATACTTATGGGCAAAGTATCTCTTAAAAATAATTATCGTATAGGTACGTTTTGTACTTTAACTCAAATTGAAAATTGTATAAAAAGACTGTGGGAGCTAGATCAAGTAGCTCAAACCCCCAAGCTTTCTCCCGAGGAGAATGCTGCTGAACATATGTTTGTTGAATCTCATGATAGAACTCACACTGGTCGATACGTAGTAGCTCTGCCCTTCAAAAATTCCTCTTCTCCTAATTTTTGTGACTCTCGTGACATCGCTCTTCGTAGAATTTTGAACTTGGAGCGTCGTCTGAAAACTAATTCCTCGATTTATCAAGACTACTGCAATTTTATGCAAGAATATCTATCAGCTGGACACATGGAACTTATTGAAGATCCCTTAGAAGCACCCCACTCTTACTATATTCCTCATCATTGTGTTTTACGCCCAGAGAGTCAGACGACTAAATTAAGGGTCGTTTTTGACGCCTCTACTAAAGATGCAAATCATATATCATTGAATGACACTCTTTTAGTTGGACCCAAACTTCAGTTAGATATTTTCACTCTGCTACTGCGCTTTAGACTTGGCGCTGTAGGGTTTACAGCTGATATCAAGCAGATGTATCGTCAAATTTTGGTTACTAAAAGTCACTGTGATTATCAAAGAATATTATTTCGCTTCTCCCAAGACGAATCTATTAAAGATTATCGTTTACTAACAGTGACTTACGGTGTATCTTCGGCTCCATTTTTGGCGATTCGTACTCTTCAGCAACTGGCTAGTGATTACCAGGCAAATTATCCTCTAGCCTGTCAAGCATTGAAAAATTCTATTTATGTTGATGACTTGATCTGCAGTTGCGATACTGTTAGCGAAGCTGTACAGCTTCAACAGGAGCTCGTCGAGCTCTTGCGACTTGGTGGTTTCGAGCTGAGAAAATGGGCCAGTAACAATCCACAGTTATTGACTCATTTACCGCAATCTTGGCTGCAAATTGATCCTCTTTCATTTGATAATGATCAGGAAAATATGGTGAAAATTCTGGGACTTCAATGGCAACCCAAATTGGATATCTTTACGTATAACGTAAGTGTTAGTGAAACCTCCTGTACAAAACGTAATATTTTGTCAGATTTAGCTCGCATATTTGACCCTGAAGGATTTTTAACCCCAGTTGTCCTTTTCGGTAAACTTATAATACAAAAACTCTGGGCACTTGGGCTTCAGTGGGACGACATCCCACCTGAAGACATTGTAATTAAGTGGCGCAAATTTAAGGGTGAATTACCTCTACTGTCTAATTTTCAATTACCTCGTATTCTCCTCTCTCTCGATTATTTGTTTTGTGATATTCATGCATTTTGTGACGCTTCCTCTTACGGCTATTCAACCGTTATATATTTTCGATACGAAACGTCCCAAAATCAAATAAAAACTTCTTTTGTAGCTGCAAAATCTCGTGTTGCGCCATTGAAAACGATTTCTGTTCCTCGTTTAGAATTGTGTGCAGCCGTACTCCTTTCAGATCTCTTGATTTCGGTTTTGTCTGCGTTTGAAGACAAGATTAATTTTCGTCGGATTTATGCGTGGTCAGATTCGACTGTAACTCTATCCTGGATAAAATCATCTCCTCATAAGTATAATACTTTTGTTTCTAATCGTATTACTCATATTCAAGAAAAGGTTGCTCCTACTCGTTGGTTTTATATTCCTTCCGAACACAATCCGGCAGATTCTGGTTCTCGAAGCTTATTACCCTCTCAATTGCTTAACCATTCGCTATGGTGGGCGGGGCCCTTTTTTCTTTCTGAATCTGAAGAGCTTTGGCCAGATTCTTGTCGAACGTTCAAGTTCACGGAAACTACTGTAGAGCAAAGAAAGACCGTTTTGTCCACCTTAGTTCCACCTAGGGACTTCTTTGTAAATCTTCTTGATAGATTTTCCTCCTTGGATAAAATATTACGCATTTTGTGCAGATTTCTGCGTTTAATCTTGAATAAGAACACGCAGGATACTCTTTCGGGACCTTTTTCCCTTTCAGAGCTGAATAAAGCTCTCATGTGTTTAGTTAAATACATTCAAAATATTGTATTTCGTGAGGAAATCAAAAGGCTGAAGAATAATCAGCCTCTTCCGAAGGTCTTTAGGAAGTTAAACCCTTTTCTTGATGAACATGGGATCCTGAGGGTGGGCGGACGCCTATCGTATTCTCATCTGTCGTTTGAAAACAAACATCCCGCTCTTCTGCCTTGTCTTCACAGACTTACTACACTTATTATTGAAGATACACATAATAAATTTTTACATCCCGGCCACCAGACCCTTCAGTATTTGATCGTTCAAAAATTTTGGATAATGTTTCCTAAACGAGCTATTCGCAGAGTGCTTTCTCGTTGTTATAAATGTTTTAAAGTGAATCCCAAATCCCCCCAGCCTCCTATGGGAAATCTTCCTCAGGTTCGCTTATCCCAGTGTAAGCCGTTTCAGAAGGTAGGCATAGATTTTGCTGGTGCGTTTACCACTACAATGGGCAGAGTTCGAGGAGCAAAAACATATAAGTCCTATATTTGTATATTTGTCTGTATGGTTACTAAAGCTATACACCTTGAACTTTGTTCTAGTTTATCGACTGACTCATTTTTAGCTTCACTGCGGCGCTTCTTGGCCAGAAGAGGCAAAATTACTGAAATTTATAGCGACAATGGAACCAACTTTGTTGGAGCTCATAGAGAACTCACGAGTATTATGCAAATGGCTGCCGAAAAGGAAAATATTTCCTGGCGATTTCTTCCCCCTGTTAGTCCCAATTTCGGAGGGCTATGGGAGAGTGGAGTAAAATCAGTAAAAACTCATTTATCGCGGGTCGTTGGCACCCAGATTTTATCGTACGAAGAGTTTAACACCGTTTTGGTCTCAATTGAAGCTGTATTAAATTCCCGGCCACTTTGTCCTTTAAGTTCAGACCCAAATGATCTTAAAGCTCTTACACCGGGACATTTTTTGAATTTGGAACCCTTAAACTCTTTTTTGGAACCTGATTTAACCTCGTTCAACCTCGGACGATTATCTCGCTTTCAATTACTACAAGCCTTACATCAGCATTTCTGGGTAAGGTGGAACAAAGAATATTTACACACTTTGATGCAACGCAGCAAATGGACTGAGTCGTCAGTTCCTATTCTCAAGGATACTCTCGTGTTGCTCAAAGACGAACACGCGCCGCCCTTGAAATGGCATTTAGGCCGGGTGTTAGAGGTGCATCCGGGTGCGGACGGAGTTACGCGCGTTGTGACTGTGCGTACCGCGCAGGGTAATTTCAAAAGACCTGTAACTAAAATATGTCCCCTACCTCAAAATTAAAATTATATATTTTTTTTTTTGGTTTATTACTCTACTTTAAGTTTTTTTTTTTATTTGGATGGTACAGAAATATTTTTTTTTTGTTTATAAAATGTCTCATTTTAGGTGGGCGGTATGTTTAGGTTTCATTACTTTTTAGTTCAATTTTACTCGTGTTCACACGTGACACATTATACTGGCCCTTGCGCCTTTGGACAATGTAAAAAGGGACAGAACAGTAGTAGTACAATAGTCGTATCGTATAGTACTCGACGTATTGCACGTCTCCCGCTTATCGTTTTGCTCTCAAATATATTGACTCTCGCCTCAAAACTACTCCGAAATACAGTGATAGTGTCCCCGATTCCTGGTTCCTGTATGGTGAAGCTTGGAATTATTCTGGTGGCCACCAAGAAGAATTTAGTGAAGTGATTTCGTCTACAAGGTAGGCCATTTTAGTATTTGTGTCACGCTGTCGCCGTATTTTGTATAATTTCTCATCTCCTCAATTAAACCTATATACAGTCCACTCTTAGTCTCAATCCCCTACAGCCCCACTCTTATAGAATAAAAATAAGCTTAGTCAATATTATAGGCTCAGTATTCAAAGCTGAGACCGGAAATTTAGATGCGTCGGACAGCGAACGATACGAAAATCTAATAAATAATCTACAAGAAAATCAAAACAAATTAGCAGAAAACATTCGAACACAAAATTCAATTTCTAAAAGTATTATTGAAAAATTCAATAACACTATTCAAAAAGTAAGTCAAAATGAAAAAATATTGCAAAGAAGAATTAATCAAATCAATATAATAATTCAAACTACAATACATAGGGAAAATGTGCTTTTTTATTAAAGACATTTAAAATCAAATTATTAATTTGTATGAAATAATTGTCTCAATTCTACAAGATATTGAAAATACTATTACTTTCTCTAAACTAAAAATAATACATCCTAGTATAGTTACTTAAAAAGACCTCGCAATTGAATTGAAAAAACTTGAATTGATAATAGGCACTAATAGATTACCTTTGCAAATCAATTTAGAAAATATATTTTATTTTGAAAAATTAATAAATATGGACTGTTTTATATTAAATAATAAAATTACGTTTTTACTAAAAATACCAGTTGTTAAAATAACTAATTTTGAATATTTCCATTTGTACTCAATACCAGTTTTACAGCAGAGTCTGTTCAAGGTTGTTATCCCTGGCGATAAGTATTTGATCAAAAATCAATTATACTACGCTTATGGAGGAACCCTTTGTAAAGAAGTGTTGCCAAACAGTTATCTATGCGACAAAGAAGACTTGCAAGAAATTGAAGACACAAGCCCTTGTGAAGTGCAGCTGATACAATCCGCAAAGGGCACCTCTACCTGTCAACAAATCGAAGTCGTTGTAACTAGACCAATAATCAATCAATTAGATTCCTCAACGAAATGGATACTAGTTGGGCCAACTGAAGAAGTAATTGAATTAAAATGCGAGTTACAAGATAAGAGACGAAAATTACATGATACATTCTTATTAACCCTGTCTAATGGATGCCGAGCAAAAATTAATGGACTATCGATCACTAATAGCCAAAGTACGATCGAGTCAAAGAAACAACCGATAATTTTTCCAGATTTTGAAGCAACGCCGCCGCAGCTCCCTCTGCTCAACCTGAGTCTTCACTTACAAGAAATTAAACTAGACGAATTACACAAAGTTAAGAATAAAATAGAAGAAAACGAGCCACGCCTATTCTTTAAAGAAGTGCCCAAAGTGCCCACCTTATGGACAATTTTAATTTACCGAATTTTTCTCTTTATTTTAGGGTACTTAATATACAGATATTTAAGAAGAAAAACCGCACCGGACGAAGAAAATGGACCATATGCTCGAATTGAACTAGGAATTATATCACGGCCTAATCCTAGGAAACGCTGACCAAGCAACCCGAGATGACATGTTATATATACCCAACTTAGAGAAGATGCCTTCAGTCAGTTAAAGGCAGTTGAAGACAACATATTGTTAAAACTAATAACTAATAATTTTTAATTGTATTTGAATCGATAATTCGGTAATAAGTAAATAAAATTGTTTTTAAAAAGAATCTCTTCTGATCAAGTGAGTTAACTCATGTTATATTCAAACAGCTCCCAGCATATTTACGAAAATACAGGTAAAAACAAGTCTGAACTCGCATATCATGACGTCAAACATCATAAAAAGATTACTCATCCTATTGCACATAAAAAGGAAATATATATATATATATATATATATATATATATATATATATATATATATATATATATATATATATATATCTGAAGTAAAATGCGAACAGTAAATGCAAACTTCTCTCCATCATATCCTTTCAGTGTTAGAGGTTGCACAGTTAGAATAAATTGTTATAAAACGCAATTCATCCTATTCCACCACCATCGACATGATGCCTACCTGTACCACCATACCGAGAAGAAAGTCAAAACTTACCCTCCCCGCCACAGTGATACGGCAGAGGTACATGTTTCGTCTCTACTAGACTCATCAGGGTACCGACACGCGCCTGACTGTGCAAAGGACAGATCGGAAGGAAGCATGCACATACTGAACGCGGCTTCTCCGACCTCCCGCCGGATGGCGTATATATGCTAATGCGGATTTCACGGATTCCTCCGTGTGAGATGCAATAGCAGTGGATATATCCACATTATGCCGTTGTAGTGCTGAAATCACATTCAGCAAACATACAACTATATGCAGCTCCGCGTATAAATGAAGTAAAATGCGAACAGTAAATGCAAACTTCTCTCCATCATATCCTTTCTGTGTTAGAGGTTGCACAGTTAGAATAAATTGTTATAAAACGCAATTCATCCTATTCCACCACCATCGACATGATGGCCTACCTGTACCACCATATCGAGAAGAAAGTCAAAACTTACCCTCCCCGCCACAGTGATACGGCAGAGGTACATGTTTCGTCTCTACTAGACTCATCAGGGTACCGACATGCGCCTGAATGTGATTTCAGCACTACAACGGCATAATGTGGATATATCCACTGCTATTGCATCTCACACGGAGGAATCCGTGAAATCCGCATTAGCATATATATATATATATATATATATATATATATATATATATATATATATATATACATTATAGCAAATAAATATCTATCTTTGTCTCTGATACACACAAATTTCTCTATCCATCTTTGTTACACACATATATAAGGTTATGAATATAATTAAAAATTCTTCCCAAGCCTTATAAGGTCCCATCAACAACCTACGGCAATGTGACATCATTAATGATCACTTCCGGTATGCTAATGTTACTTGTTCTGCTGAAGAAGTTTCAACAACCACCAGTAATGTGAGGTCACATCTCTTCTTACTTATGTGGATGGAATATGCCAACAGAGCCCAGAACCCCGCCTGTATAACTACTTTCCACACCTTAAGTAAAAAAGGCGCCAAAAACGAAAAAAAATCTTCACATTTTTCTATTAAATTAAGAGTTTTGAAGTTGATATTAAAAATACAAAAAAAAATCGGTAAACTTAAAAGCTTCCCCACAACTTATTACATTCAAAAGTTAGCGTAATGATTTTAAAATTGATTTGTAGCTGCTTATTTTTGAATTTCATTTCGGAAAGCTTAAGTCCCAGTCTATCCGTCCATTTCTGGAAGTGTTTTAATATTTCGGAGGATTTATTCACCGCAAAAAAGGCAAATGCTAATATTCACGAAGGATATGTCAGCTGCAATTCAGACAGATATACAAATGAAATATACGCACTAAGGTGCTGGCGAACGAATTCGACTTCCTGATTTAAATTCTCGACGCATCATCGAGATATTCGTATACGAATTTTTGACGTCTGTAGCACGCTATTGGGGGTAGGGCAGTCGTAGTTCGAATTTCGTGTATGCTTATAATTACAATATACCATTGGTAATGTTTGTTTTGCTACTGTTTGTAATTTTGTGTAGCTCTTCGTTACTTTATAATAATTGTATATTTCCTGCGCTTATAATAGCTGCACGAAATCGTCAGCTAAATTATGTTGCAAATATACTAGGAATTGAAATTTCACAAGAGACTGAATAAATTGCAGAAGAACCTGCGCGTAGGTTGGGCCATACATTAGCTGAAGATCCGTTTGAACTTAGTTAATCGAAACTTATTAAAATCTTCCGTTTAACTAAAAATCTTGCTCATGATCAGTGCAACATTGTACACTTATATGAAACAAGCTAACAAAATATCCGCTTTGTTAAAGTGGTTTAAATAAATATAGGTACACTAACGGGTAGAAGAGAATATTATTGTATATACTTGTAAGTATCAACTTTAATCAGTAAATGATAAAGTGTATAACTTATACAATATGATGACATTCATTTTCTGCACTTTTTAAGGAGTTAATAGCATTAGAGTTTTATGCATCGGGCAACTTTCAAACGACGTAGTTAGTCAGTCTTTAGTAAGCAAAAGCATTGAAGAAATCACAAATGCTTTGTGTATAACAGACATTTTTGATCGATATATTAAACTTCAAAATACTTGAACTTACTAGAATTCGAAATAGGTAAGTTAATTTAAAATAAGGAATGATGGAGATTTTCGCAAATTTCATAATTAGAACGGTAGGTATAGCTAATTTTTGGCATCCTAAAAATGAGTTTTCGTTCTTATTTTCAGTTTTTATGAAAGTCACTACATTCCAAGTATAATAGGCTGTGTTGGACTGTACCCAGGTCACCATTTTCCCACCACGGCAGTTTGTCAATAATGAGGAAAATATTGCCCATGAAGCTGCATATGTTAATCGGAAAGGTTATACTCAATTAATACCCACTCGTATGTTTGTATACATCTAATAAATAGCAGAGTATAGTGTATTTTTGCATTTCAGGTTCGTGATTATAATTTAAAAATATTGAATGTAAATGCAAGATCCCTGGAAGTTCAAATAATGATTTCATCTGGAACAACAGCAGTGTTTACCAGTACATGAAAGATCTCCATCAGAATGGGTATACATCATTCTTAGGTAATATACATTTATAATTAGTAAAATATTACCTAAGTAATATGTGCTAAATTTATTAAATCTGTTGCTTTCTTCTTCTAGTTTGGAACGTCAAAAGCTTTATTAATCGAATTCAGTTTTTACAGGCGATTCTGGATACGCTTGAAGGCCCTGGATGATGACCTATTTTCCAAATGCTGCTCCAAATTCACCAAAGGAAAGATACAACCTGAGGCATAGGAGTACGAGGTCACTTATTGAGAGATGCAATGGACCTCTTAAGATGCGCTTCAGATGTCTGTTAAAACGTCGTATGTTACATTACAAACCTAAGAAGTGTGGCCGCATTATTAATGCTTGCTGCGTTTTACACAACATGTGTCTGGATCAGAACCTGCCGTATATAAACTTGGATGACGATCAACTAGAAGACATTGATTTAAGTATTTATCAAGAAGATGCCATTAATACTGAAGAAAGGAATAGGGTAGATTCGGAGTTGCATCAAGGTCAAAGAGTTCAAAGTAGGCTTTTAAGATATTTCTAAATATATGTCGGTTTAGGGGTATATTTATCAAGATTTTTTTTTATAAAAAGAAATTTATAAAATTATTCCCTTATTTGAAGAATTATCAGCAACATTGTTTCAAAATACTATACAAAGTGTTTCAAAAATATGTATCAATGTTTGGCTGATGAATCACCAACCAAAAATATTACTTCGTTATTAAGATATATTTTGTCTCTTCTACCTCAATAACAAAATGTTTCTAGATATATGTTAAAATATTTTTGTATGATTATCGGGTGGTAAAGCTTCAGCCAAGAACTGGTACACTTAATTCACTATAGTATCTGCCTAGGGGCAAAACAGAATGGATCAACATTCTATTGAAATTAATCTTCTACAATGTTATTTAGAAGCAATGTAACATGCAAGTTGTTTTACTCCAAATCACCCTGTTTGATGCTATGAATAAAATGTAAAAAATCACAATTTTTAGACGGCAATGTGAAAGCAAATATTTTTATTTAAAATATTGTTTCTGATAAGAGTTTGCTGCGAGATGTTAAATAACTTGTTTGATGCGTATAACAAGTGATTTGTCAATTAAAGCAGTGTATTGGTGAGTATACAATAAGGTAAAAAATAAACCCTGTATTTTCTATACATTTTCTAGTGAGAAATATTTTAATGAATTTAACAACAAAAAAACTAGGCATAATAAAAACTAAACTATTAACTCTTTGGAAAAGTAAACTATCTTATAACAAGAAAAATCTTTTCAAAACCTAAATTAATTCATCATTAGTCAAAGCAAGTTAAGATAAAAAACAAAACAGCTTTTTTTATTTTTTCCGAAGCCGCCTAATAAAATAGGTATTAGAGTCTATTTCTTTAACTTTTTAAACTTCGTTACATTTTTCTAGCAATCCTTTTAAGGATAGAAACTATTGTTCTTTTCACCTGAACGTCATATTTCATTAGTCTTAACTTATGTTGATAGTACTGGTTAATGATTTTTGTATTACATATATTTTGTTCCGTTAATCTTTCCATTGCCCTTACTGCGTTCTGTAATCTTTGGACCCGTACTTCTCGACTTGTCTCTTTCTTCAATTTTATTTTATTGTGTTGACTAGAATTCTCTTTTTCCTCATCGGCCCATTTTATTTCTTTGCCTTTATCTGCGATGACATTAGTCCTTGAAGCTAAAAAACCAAAAAGGGTATTTTATTTAGTAACTCAAAGATAGTCCTCATATGAAAAGATTTACTTTTGATGAAATGACTATGCTCATCTATCACGCATAAAAATGATTCTTTTAATTTTAAGTTAAATTGAGTTACAGCAAGTTACACCAAGTTAGAAATTGTAAGTTTTATTTCCAATAAAACACTATTTTTTCCATTAAAACCTGGAATAACTCTTATATCCTTATCATGTTACGCTAGCTAAGGGTGGCTGCAAAAGCTTTCGCTCACCGTATAGAATTTACAATTTATTTTCAAACTGATGACATCAAAGAACTATCAAATCATCACTATTAGTAAGTAATCCCAGATATTAAAATAGCATTTGTATTTTTTTTTTCATTTTAATCATATTTAAAAGTGTAAATATTGAATTTTATTTTTTCTTTAAATCTGGTTCTAGTGTTGTAGTAAGCAATTTAATATACATTTGCTCACTCTGGTCAATAGTGCCATAATATGACAATAAAATGAAACTTTAACCTCAGAAATTCCATCAGATCAAGTCATTTGACATTTAAAGAAAGCAATTTAATTATCAAGATATTTTAAATTTATAGTCTATTTTTACCTTCAAAAATTTTTCTTTTCTGTTCGTTAGATAAGGACAAAGAAGTTTCCATGTGGCCTATATTATCAAATACAAAATTATCAGTTTCTTTGGTAGATGTAGACGCAACTAAAGTTTTTGCTGTGCCCCCAAGTTCAATGGAATAAGGATTATCAGCTAATAAATCCATTAAAATTAGTGAACTCAAAATTAGATTCAAATACTCCTTCATGGCCTTCAACTGCAGTTTTGCTGATAATACTTAAAATCTATAAGTCATCCATATACAGATGACCTACCTCACCTGGATGACCTATTAAATGCAAATTGTCTATTGAGCGGAGAATTTACCTATATATATACATATATATATATATATATATATATATATATATATATATATATATATATATATATATATATATATATATATATATATATAAATGTTTTGCGTCGCAAATGCGGTAATTTTTTTTAACACGTAAGAGGGTATACAAGGTAATTTTGTGGATAGACGGTAAAAAAGAGGTTACACGGTACAAAATTCTAATTCTGGTTAGCCAGTACATCATTTGGGTGGAGTCTATGGTTAAAAAATCAGAATAACTTTTACCTAAAACCTCTCATTAGAGAGATATAACTTTTCACACTGTATGAACTAAATAACGGACTTAAAGACTATCAGCACCAGGATTGGATGGGGTTTCTTGCGGAATGTTGTAGCACATCCCGATCAAGGCAAAATTATGTCTGCTAGACACCTAGAACAGATGCTTCCAGGAAGAGCCAATACCTCATTCATGGAATAAATATGACGTGGTCGCCCTAGTAAAACCCAATAAAGAACCTAGCACCGATCTAAATAATTGTAGACCTATTATACTAGCATCTTTCTACAGTAAAATTCTAGAAATTATGGTAAAAAAACGACTGGAGTGGTTTATAGAAAACAAACAATTTTTTAGCTGATATTAAATGGGGTTTAGAAAAGGGATGGGCATAAACAATTGCACTAAGTTAATAACCACCCACATAAATCTTGTATTTAGATACAATGAGACAGTACTTGTAGTATTTTTAGACATTAATGCTGCCTACGACGAAGTAAATATTTTCAAACTAAATAAAAAAGTAAAAAAAATACAAGTTCCCATCGAAATGAGTAACACTATTCACAAGATCTTGGTCAACAGACTTCTATATGCAAGAAAAAATAATGGCGATTTTTTGGGACCATAACAAACATCCTTAGGATTACCACAAAGCTCTCCACTCAGTACGACGTTGTTTAACATCTACTTCATGGATATATTTAAAATAGTACCAAATGATATACAAGTAATATATGCAGACGATTTGGAGGTTTTCTGTAGGGGGGAAAACATAGAAGCACTCTCCCAGAGGATCAACCAGGTGTTGCGTAAAATAAATAATTGGCTTTCAGATAACAATTTATCCCTCTCTTCTGGAAAGTGCGAAGCCGTGTGGTTTACTAAAGGAAGAAGAAATAATAACTTACCAAGAATTTATATTGAAAATACAGTTGTACCTTACAGAAATCAAATAAAATATCTGGGGCTTATAATTGGTAAACATCTTAAATGGGATCATCATATAGAGTACATCATCAATAAAGCCAAAAAAAGGACTAAATGTGCTAAAGAGCTTCAGCAGAGTGTGGTGGGGTGCGGATCCGCAAACACTCTTGACTGCATTCTACGCATTGGTTAGATCTCACTTGGACTTTGGTTTTATATTTATATGTCATACTAACAAGAATATTGTCAACAAATTAAACATACTTTATTATTAAGGGGTTAGAATATGTATGAGTTGAATGAGATCTACTCCAACTAATGTGCTGCTGGCTGAGGCATCGGAGATGTCTCTGGATTATAAGAGGAGATGGTTAGCGGTCAAATTGCAGTCTAAACCTACAGCTATTCAGGAACATCCACTTATCTCTATACTGAATAAAATCAGAACATTATAGATGCGAGGTGCATGTATATGGAGGGGGAATAATATCCCATATTTGAATATAACTCTAGAAGATTTTTTAACATATTACAATAAATTCTATAGAGAGGCAAGTTATCCATGCTTTCACATTGAGTATGATCAAACTTCACCAGTCAAATCTATTAACTTCAACATAAACAAAAACGACACCATGGCTTAGACAAAATTTAATATAGTAAAAGAAAGATTTAAAAACACGTATACCTTTGTTTTTTCTGACGCTCCTAAAAAAATTACAGGGTTGGTTTTGGTATATATATATATATATATATATATATATATATATATATATATATATATATATATATATATATATATATATGTTACATGCGAATCTACGCCCATGTTATAAATAATAATTGTTTATTGACCGCAGATGTCAGATTTCGTGATGACAACCAGACTGTTTTCCAATTAAGCAAAATCAGCAATGTTGCAATACGTGACTACGTGACTTTTAATCATACAAACTTGCTGATGTTGCTATAAGGAAAGTATAAATACATTCCCTTTTTTATTGTAAGTTAGTAATAGTAAACAAAGCAATTAATGCTGTTACTCTGCTAGTTTAAGTTTTGATTTATATTTAATTTTGAAAGTATAAAATAATTTTTAAATAAATAAAATAAAAATTTTTTAAAAAGTGTTTTAAAGAAAACAAAATATAAAAATTGGCGCAGTCGTGGTAGATTTCGTTTACGTTGGCAGAACACGAAGATATTCTCACTGTTGACGGCGGATCCCAATCCCTTGAAACGAAGAACGAACCAAAGAAATCCCATGAAACTAAAAAAACGAACCAAAGAAGACATCTTCACTCAACAGCAACGGAATGAACACCTGGTGAAGTTCCTGGTTGCAAATAGTGAAGAATAAGATGATCGACGCTCTAGCAGGTAGTTGCGTAAGTAATCGAATCATCTCGTTTAGTACAGCTATAAAGTGATTTGTTGAAATTATCTGTTGATTATCCGATATTATCGTAACATTTCATATTTTCCTTTAAAACCAACGTATTATAGTTAATTTTACCCAATTTTTTTTACTTGTAAACAAAATGTCAGAGACACGTTTAATCGTGACCGGCGGTAAAACTGAGGAAAAGGAAAATTTAGAACCTTACCAACTTTCTGAAATATTTTCTATGATCCCCGAATTTGATGGTGATCAGATTTCATTGGGTACGTTTTTAAACGCATGCGATTATGCCAATGATATGGCGATAGATAATCAGAAGATTCTTTTGGTTATTCATATTAAAAACAAACTAAGAGGAAGAGCCGCCCAATTAATAAACTGGCGCAATCCACAATCACATGCGGAAATAAAAACCCTGTTAAACCTTCATTTCGGCGATTCGAAAGATTTATCGTCTCTCATTCAAGACCTTCAGCGTCTAAAGCAAATTCAAAATGAATCACCTTTGACCTTTTTCAATAGATTACAAGTGCTTAATTGCAAAATGCACGCGAATATCCAAAAATCGAACCTAAGTGCTAATGAAAAAAAAAGCACAAACCAGCTTAATCGATACAATGGCCCTTAATACCCTTTTAACCAGTTTAGAACCACGCCTTGGTCAAATTATTCGTGCAGGAAATCCTAAGGACCTTCAACTTTCTTATTTTGAAAATCAAAAGGTCAACAAACAACCAACAATTTCTAGATCCCCAATACAACCCAGGAGATTTCTAAACCAACCCCCGAAATGTCTCAACTGTGGACGTTTAGGACACATAGCAAACGAGTGTCGAACCCAAATGATGCAGAGACCTAATTACTGTCAAAATAATCAAAATTTCCAAAAGCCGCCACAAAATTCTAGCTTTTCTCAACCCCAGTTCAGATCCCCCATGTTTTCACAACAAAATCAAGCAAGGCCTCATATGTACTCACAACAAGGTCAACATCAGTCTCAATTTCGCCCTTCAACGGTCCAACGAAACCCAAATCCTCAGTACCAATCCAGAACCTACCATATGAAATACAATACGCAACCATATGAAGAGTATTCCCCACAATATGAGGAAAATCCTCACGATTACTATGAATATGATCAGAGTTTTGAAAATAATTATTATGATAATTGTTCTAGTGATCTTACTTTACCACCGAGAGATGAATACCAAAACCCAAATTTTATTTATTTATAACCGAATCCACCTTGGTTTCTTTCAATACAGGTGATCCCCACAAAGTTTTTGTATACGATCTCGACATAGAATTTGACGGAGTACTAGGCCTAGATTTTCTGGAACACTATCAATGCGTAATAGACCTTAATTCCAAAACGCTTATTACAAATTTTAAAACAATTGCACTACACAAAGCGGATTAAAATTTTACACGACAAACGCAAGAGACTAATAATAACACCCGGAATAAAATTTCTATACAGGGTCGTACAGAACAAATATTTAATCTTTAATGCGGTTCATCAAACACAGACGCAATATTAATCGGTCAAGAAAAGGAAAAAGTAATGCTTCCTCATGCTCTTGTGCGCGTAAACAACAACGGAGAATTTCTAACAACTGTTATTAATGCGAACGCAATACAAAAAACGGTTGATTTTTCCGACCTTTCTATTGAACCAATAGAAAACATCGAAATTATCCTAAACTTTAATAGCCACAAATATATACATACATGGAACCAATAGACAGGATAAAAATAATTAGGGGTCAATTGAGAACTGAACACTTAAATGCAGAAGAGGAAGAAGCTGTTACACAACTCTGTCTAGACTATGCCGACATATTTTACATAGAGGGTGAGATGAAATGGCGTGTGGTTATTGACTATCGCAAGCTAAACGAGTTGACGGTGGACGATAAGTATCCACTCCCCAACATTTCCGACCTCTTATATCAACTTGGAAAGTGCCAATACTTTTCTACCCTTGATCTCGAATTTGGATTTCACCAGATTGAGATAAGTCCCGACGATATCCCTAAAACTGCTTTTTCTGTTGACAATGGCCACACTTTCCAAAGAGTCATGGACAACATTTTTCTTAGCATTCAATACGAGCGTTGCCTTGTTTACATGGACGACATCATTATATACTCCCCTACTATCCATGAACACATGGATCGCCTTAAAGAAGTTTTCAAAAGACTCCGTACAGCCAATCTCAAAATTCAGCCCGACAAATGCGAATTCTTATGAAAAGAAGTCGCCTATCTCGGACACCTTGTTACTAAAGACGGTGTAAAACCCAATCTCTCTAAGGTAGAATGTATTCAGGAATTTCCCGAACCTAAAAAACCAAAGGAAATAAAATCTTTCCTTGGACTAGTAGGCTACTACCGTCGTTTCATACCTAACGTTGCCAAAATCTCGAAACCACTCACTAGGCTTCTTCAAAAAGATGCTGAATTTAATTTCAATGCAGATTGTAAGGCATCATTCGACAATCGCAAACAGGCTCTAATCTCTGACCCGATTTTAATCTACCCCGATTTCAAACAATTGGTGCCGTTCTCTCCCAGGGACCTGTAGGAAGAGATCTTCCCATAGCCTTCGAATCTAGGACTCTTTGCAGCGCAGAAACTAAGTACTCTACGATTGAAAGAGAACTACTTGCCATAGTCTGGGCCGTTAAGCACTTTCGCCCTTACCTTTTTGGTAGAAAATTTACCCTTATTACGGACCATAGACCCTTGAGCTGGCTATTTTCCATAAAGGATCCCGGAAGTAGACTAGCAAGATGGCATCTTAAACTCGTAGAATACAACTATAAGATCGAACACAAACCCGGCAAGATAAATAAGAATGCCGATGCACTCTCCAGAATAAAAATAAATCATTTCAAGGTGTGAGCAAACCTACAATTGAAAATAAAGATCTTTGCATCAAACGATCAAGATGACGAGCCAGAAGACGAAACCACAAGCACTTCTGAAGAACATGAAGATCTTAACGACGATCAAATAACGAAAGATTTTAACAAATTTGTGGAGCTCTATAAAACAAGATCTTTAATCGATTACTTAAAAATAGAAACATCAAACACACAACTTTTGGACAAAGCTCATAAAAACATAGTTACCATCTTTTGGCAAGATAAACTACAAGAAATACAACACAAAATATTAGACGATATATTCGAGGAAAACTTCGAATATCAAACAACAAACGTTAACATAGTTAATAGCAAGTCCGTTAAAAATAGAAAGTATTACATCGTACCACTCCCGTTCGATTCAGAAACTGTAGTTCAACATTTATTTTATTTATGGTCTTTATAAAGCTCAAAATGAATTTGAAGTCTCAAAAACATATTGAATAGAAAATAACCTCGAACTCTCGATTCTAGAAACTTTCTCCTATATATTCTCAGACAAAGAGATAAAACTAAAAATTTGCCAAGATATGGTCAAGACTCCCACAGAAGAAGAAAAACTAATTTACACAGGAGAATAAATGAAACGGTACGACGCATAAAAGAAAACTATACGTGGCCAAATCTTATT
Organism: Diaprepes abbreviatus; assembly: GCA_034092305.1. Taxonomy (NCBI): domain Eukaryota; kingdom Metazoa; phylum Arthropoda; class Insecta; order Coleoptera; family Curculionidae; genus Diaprepes; species Diaprepes abbreviatus. Next base: position 1,545,864 of record JASJET010000056.1, read on the forward strand.
AAGGACGTCGAAAAATTAATATGTCAAAAGGTCAAAATATGCAGGAAAAACCTGAGCAGATCTTTAGTCATAACGGAAACACCGAGAGCACCTTCCGAAAGAATCAATACAGACATTTTTGAATACCCCACGAAAAACCATGCACTCACCATAAGAGACGAGCTAACCAAATTTACACAAGCCTACCCTATCGAGGACAAGTCAGCCAAGTCGATTGTAAATACTCTCCTGGTGTTTTTCCAACCCTATGGCACCCCGTTAAGGATAGTATGCGACCACGGCAGAGAATTCAATAATGCCCTCATGAAAGACCTCTGTCACCTTTTCGATATAAAATTATGTTTTACGAGCGTTAGCCACCCTCAATCGAATGGCTCACTAGAAAGATTTCATGCCACACTATCTGAAATGATCCGTGCAAATCTCATAGAAAACCCCCAAGAACACCCGTTCAACGTTTTACCCTATGCGGTAATATGTTATAATAATACGAAAAACAAAACCCACGGATTCACCCCTTACGAACTATTATTCGGACACTCCGCAATCAGATGTCCCGAAAAATTATATAATCAAAAAGAACTTATCTCTAAATATGTGAGAGATCTCAATAACAGAATGGAATATTATTACAAGGTCGCAAGGGACAGAACAGAAACATAAAAACAAAAATCAAAAGAAAGATATGACCAAAGAGTCGCAAAAAATCCCTACGAATATAAAGTCGGAGAGAAAGTATATGTAAAGGAATCTCAAATTAAAACTAAAGCCGAAAACCTATTTAACGGCCCGTTCGAAATTACTGAAATTTTCTAAAATTCAGCCACCCTAATTAATCCAAAAACAAATCAACCTACAAAGATTAACTTCGACCGGTTAAAGCCTTATTCTGAATAAGGGTTATTTCTTTTGCAGATTCTGCGCGTTGCTCGCAGCTACGTCTTCTCAATACTTTATAACACCCATAAACAATACCGTTGGAATCTTCATCCACGAGGAATGCACTATAAAGATATCAACCAACAAATGGACACTTCTCGTTTACAAAGAACTGCTGCCCATAAAGGAAGCTATTCTACATAACCTTAAGATCTTAAATTCGATGCTAGATAACCTGATCTCTCCGGAAATAACAAGACTAATAGCCTTTAAAGGAGAAATACAAATTCACGCCAACCTACTCGGACAAATCTCTGACTCCGTTAATCTTAAATATAAAGACATAATCGCGGACACACAAAACTATGCCTATAGGAATAAACGCGGAATAATTAACGGAATTGGAACGATATGGAAAACAATCACAGGTAACTTAGACGTGTCGGACGGCGAATACTTCAATGACTGTATAGAAAAAATCACGCGGGACGAAAGACAAATTGAGAATCTAATGAAAAATCAAATTTCGGTGACAACTTCAGTAATTAAAAGTTTTAATTCTACCATCGAAAAATTAAGAATCGACGAAGAAACTTTTAACGACGACGTACGAAACATACAAATGGCAATAATGGACATATCAGACGATTTAGCCTTTTATAACGCAAAACTAGACACTCTGGATCTGTGCGAATCCCTTATGGAGAGCTACTCTTTCATAGAAAATTATCTTAACGATATCCTAAGCGCCATAACATTCGCTCGCTTAAGAATTTTACATAGCTCCATTGTTACCCCATTAGATCTGATCGAGTCACTTAAATAAATTTCTCAAGCTCTACACAAAAACAATTTACCACTACCGGTTTATTCCTCTAGCCTCGCTAAATATATTGACATTATCGAGCTAGAAGCATACCAATCAGACTCTAGAGTATTGTTTGTCTTAAAAATTCCTCTGGTTGATCCGGAAACATACACTATATATCTTTATCCCATACCAATATCGGATAACCGTACAGGGTTTCACCATATTATCTCTACCACTCAAAAATATATTGCGAGAGATGATTCGATGCTGTACGTTTCACTTCAAAGCCTTGAGACTTGCAAAGTACTTAGCTTTCACCAGAAAATCTGCTCTGCAGTACTTCCGCACCCAATAGATTGTGACTCCATCTGCGAAGCACAACTTCTAAAGCAACCAATCCACCTGTTACCAGGAACCTGCCAATCAGGTTTGCTGTTAGCACAGGGATACAATGTCCAACAAATTGACTAAAACCTTTGGTTAATTTCAGTGTCAGATCCACTACCCATCACTGCTAAATGCGACGGGAAGCCACTCACTACGAAGGTCGTCCAAGTCAACACCTTTCTACGTCTTCAACCAGACTGCAGCGCATTCATTGGAACCACCAGAGTCCATGGAAAGCGTCTGATAGATGTATACCAAAACGTCACCTACAGACACCTTCCAATTGAAATTCCATACAAGTGTTGCGAACATCTTCCAAGAAAACCATCCTTACCGGACGTCAAACCCTTGAAGCTGAACAAAATTGACACTGACGACCTCAACATCGCTCGACATAAGCTAGACCAATATTCGGAAGAGTTGGATAAAATCATCTCCCAACCTTTCGTAAACAAGCATCTACACTGGTTTACAGTATCGACAATAGTCATAGTCGTTCTCCTGACTACAACTTATGCCCTATCCAAATGTCGACCCAGAAGACTGCCGATGATTACCGCAAGCCCCTCCGACGACGATTCCCCTTCAGGACCAAGACCAGCGAACCGGAAAAAGGCCTCCGGCTTTTGCAGTATTCTCCCAAGAAGACCCAGCATCCGCCTGGACCAATCCCTACACCAAGAGGAAATAGAACTCCGATAAGAAGATTAAAAAGTTGCTGCAAGGCACCAACTATTATTTAAAAGGGGGACTTGTTACATGCGAATCTATGCCCATGTTATAAATATTAATTGTTCATCGACCGCAGGTGTCAGATTTCGCAATGACAACCAGACTGTTTTCCAATTAAGCAAAATCAGCAATGTTGCAATACGTGACTACGTGACTTTTAATCATGCAAACTTGCTGATGTTGCTATAGGGAAAGTATAAATACATTCCCTTTTTATTGTAAGTTAGTAATAGTAAACAAAGCCATTATTGCTGTTACTCTGCTAGTTTAAGTTTTGATTTAAAATTTGATTTATATTTAATTTTGAAAGTATAAAATAATTGTTAAATAAATAAAATAAAAATTTTTTAAAAAGTGTTTTAAAGAAAAGAAAATATTTCTGTAATGCTAAGAAGGGACATTGATAATGCCATAATATTCTGGTTCCCTCAGTGTAATATCCAGTGATTAATCTTACGATAGACACGTCTACGGACTATATAACACTACTAACAAGAAGACTGATAGTGGAAGTAAACTCAAAGGGGAAAAACTTCCTATTGGGCTGGATACCGGGGCACTCGAACATAAAAGGTAACGAAATGGCAGATACACTTGCCAATATTGGTAGAAATCTGAATATACCAAAGGACCTTAAACTGGATAAGAGTGAAGCGTTGGGAAACATTAAAGACAAAATTTATATCGACTTTATTAGCCGGTGGGACTATACTACAAGTCAAAAAGGTAAACAGTACGTCAAAATTCAAAACAAGTTCCCCAACAAAAAATGGTTTGCCAGAATGCAATACGTGGATAGACGTCACATCACCACGATTATCAGAATGCGGTCCGGGCACTGCATCACCTATATAGAATTGGAATTAAAGAAGACCCCTATTGCGAATGTGGTATGACAGAAGACTTAAATCACATTTTCTCTGAATGCCCAATTAATGATATCCCAAACTTTAACTTATACGGTCAGTTAAGTAAAATAGGAATTAGTTCTCCCTTTACTATAGATAATCTATTATCAAATTTAAACATAAATGTCATTAAACTACTTATGACATTTCTGAATCATAATAAAATTAAATTATAAGGATGTCAAATCTAGCTCACCAAATATCACATCCCCTTCCAACCGACGCAGTTCAATTGTGATATGCTCCTCCACTGCGCGGGTGCGATAACAATAAATAATCCCTGTGTGTATTATGTGTCCAATACTAACCCCCTAGCCGTAAAACTATAATGGTTTAACAAAGATATATCAATAACATAACTGAGCTAATCTCCTTGGGTAACTGTAAAATTACAAATTATGCCGATGACACCAATTTTGTTGTCACAGCTTTGAGTGAACCTGATCTCCACATAGTAACTGAATAAATGATGTCTAGAGGAAATGATTGGTTTCTAAAGAACAAATTGATTTTAAATTCGGCAAAAACTAATACAATAATGTTTAGGACAAAGAGATCTACACTAAAAGAACAGGAATCAATCCTTATCAATACTGGTGACATACAACTCACAAACACTACTAAATTTCTGGGAATGATATTAGATAGCACTCTATCGTGTGACCATCATATAGAATACATGCTCGGTAAACTGAATAAAGTTTGTTATACCTTGTGGGTATTGTCCAGATACCTGGACAGTCAAACATGTAAAATGGTTTATTATGCAAACTTTGAGTCACAAGTCAGATATGGGGCATCCTGTATGGGCACGGTAGGGATGTGGAAAGGCTCTTTATATGTCAGAAACGAATACTAAGGACTATTTTCGGATATAATACTAGAGAAAATTGCAGAGGCAAATTTAAATTAAATGAGATTCTTACAATCTCTGCAGTTTACATACAGGAATGTATCCTTTTTTCTTTAAAAATCGATCTTTATTCAGAAAGAGCGAGCCACAAAATATATATCCAACTAGAAAAATGAATTATACTTTTCCGAAACACCGACTAACTTTGTATGAGACTGGTGCTTATTATAATTGTATTAGATTTTATAATAATTTACCAAATTATATTAAAACTTGTGGAAATATTAAAAAACTGAAGAAAAGTCTATATAAAGTGTTGAAAGATATTGAACCATACAGTGTTGAAGAGTACTTGAATAAAATTGTAAGCATAAGAATATGGGACCAGTTAGGAGATACTTTCTTGTATGACACTATTTCGCTTTATATTTATTAATGTAATTCTGAAATAAAGATTGTTATTATTATGTACAGTAAGACGATTAAGCTCTTTTAGGAATGCCCAGGAGGACAAGCTCGACTTACTGGGCTTTCCACAAATGTGCTGGCGAAATGCTCATTGAAGCAGAGAGCCATGTGGGAGAGAAAGAAAGAAAGAAAATTTTACAATATAGGTTAACTAAAAGAAACAGCTGTTTATAAGATTAAATAATTTTCCAATTGGTAAAAGAACATTTACTTTTAAGAATAATATTATTTAATAAACTAGCTATAACTTGAAACTTGTTGGTATACTCCAAGTAGGGATGCATCGATACGCACTTCAACCGATACGATACCGATATTTATAAAAATATATCGACGATACTGATACCGTTGCGGAAACTGTAGTCTTCAAAAGGTCTAAAAAGTTAAAAGGTGTGGGTTTAGGCGAGAAAATAGAGAAACGGACGACATTACTTACATATATAATATTTATTTAGAATGTTAACTAATGAAATTTGGAAATTGTAAATTAACAAAATATCAATTATGTTTTGAATTTTGAAAACAGTATTTAAACAAAATATTGATTTAATAATAAAGTTCAGATTAGGAATTACTAATTAAAACTCACATTTATGAGATTTTTATTGAGAAAACACAACATCCTTAAATTATTTGATGAAAGCCGATTTCGTAGGTTTGTTTGGATGAGACCTGTCGTTAAGAATAGCCTTTCAGATACGACAGAACTCATTTGGAGACTGAACTATTTTTATGCCATTTTTTTTTCAGATTTGGATATAAAACATCACTACGCCAGAAAAGGAGAGAATCTGCTTCCCTTGAAATATCAAGAGGCATTGACTAGCATTTCATCGAGGTAATACATCTTTTTTACCACGAAATGCATTAATTCTTGTAAAAAATTCTTTTCTATATCATTTTATGTCATCCGGACACATTAAGAAGCTAGGGTCCCCCAAATTTGCAGTTAACTTTCTTTTTTAATTTTCAAAGGGGTTATTTTTTAAACTTTAATACATCAATACTTTTTACTTTAGCTAAGTTAGGAATGGCGGTGCGGTGTAGTACCAGTGTAGTGTATTAGTCGTGTGATTTTGGTGCGAATTCGGTATTTCTATTAATTACCGAACAAAGTATGTCATTTTTAGTGTAAAAGTTAACCTATTTTTATTTTGTTGAGTTACTCTTTATTTTCGTCCATAAAATATCCCTCTTATTTTGTGATTTTGGTCTAGGAGAGCAAGCAAAAGTGTGAACATGAATAAACCTCTAGCATTTTTTTCATACCAAATATTTTTTGACTCTCATTCTGAGGACGATCATGGGGGGTAGACGTTGAAGAAAATACAAAATATTTCCTGAAAAATATACAGCTAATAAACACTATGCAGTAAAAGGCATTTTTGAATGGATTCAAATACTTTTGATAGCTTAATACAAAAAATATACACAATTTATAATCCATCAAAGGTTAGACATCCTGAAATTTCATTAGAAGAAAGTACCCTAATATGTATTTGGTATCTCGCCAATCTTGAAAGCATTCGGTAAGCTATTTTGTATTTTGTGATATAGATTAATCGTAAATGTAAATAATACATCCAAGATATTGAAACAATGTACACTTTTAGCAATTATGCTGATGTACTTAGTGAAAAATGCTGTGTGCAAGTTTTGAATCCTTTTCATTTGATTTTTCTCAAGTTTTTTTTTTAACTAATTGCACAAATGAGAATAAACTAGGGTTTTTATAATTTGCGAGAAAATGCAGTATTGATACATTAAATAAAAATTTCATGAAATTAGTGTGTGCTAGATATAGTACATGTCATCCCATGCTAGTCGGTGTTAGTACTACTAGGCACTACTCTTGCATTAACGTTAGGTAACTAACAATATTCTTCCATTTTAGTGGTGTTGCATCCCGATTTAATGTGTCCAAATCAACAGCGTGGGCTGCTCTTGTATTTGCAAAGCAATTATTCTCGTCAATCAGAGATATAAAATTTTTTAATGGCCATCACATCATAGATGTGATGTAACATTTTTTTGAAAAACATCATCTACCTGGTAAGAAAATAGACATATGCATTTAAAAATTTAGCGGCCAATGCAAATAAAATGTAACAATAAATTTTTGTAGGTATCATTGGTGCAATAGGTGGATGTCATATAAGAATTGTAGCACCTGAAGAATATTCAGTTTCCTATATAAACCGAAAGGGCTATCATTCAGTTGTACTCCAGAGGATTTGTGACCATAAAAAGTTGTTTACCGATGTCTGTATTGGAGACGCAGGATCATTACACGATTACACTGTTTTTGTAAAATCTGATATGTCTAAAAGGCCAAAGAAAGACTTTCCCAATAATACTCGCCTTATTGGTGATTTAACTTATAAGTTGAGAGTTAAAATATTAGTAGGCTATAAAAACAATGAGTACCTAACAGAAGCTCAAAAAAAATTAATAAAGTATTGGTCAAAGCAAGGGTGCTTATAGAAAATACCTTTGCCTTACTCAAAGGTCGATTTAGAAGATTAAAATTTATTGATTCACATATTGCTGAAAATGTGTGTATAATAATTTTTACAGCATGTATTCTCCACAATATATGTATTTTACAACGGGATGATTTTAATAAAATGATAAATGTAAATGAAGAAGTTCAGAATGAAAGATTAAGAAATCCACAGAATTTGCAAGATTTTGATGTACCAGGTGAAAACAGGCAAGCACAAATTAAGAGAAATGAGACTGCCAATGCATTGGTTGTTCATTAATATTACTCCTTTTGTATTCTAACTTTATTTATTTCCTGAATAATGAGCATTATGATTTAGTTTATTTTCTAAGAAATATTTTGTATATTTTTTATTTTAGACTTGAATGCAAGAGGGAAACCTCAAAATATTAATAAAAACTACCAATTATGTCATAAAGCATTCTTTATTTTCACAAATAACAAAACATAAACTATAAATATTGAGCTTTAAAGCTGTACTCTTAAAATCTAAGAATAAAAAAAAGTCATAGGACATCTCCTGACTTAAAAGAACGTTGATGATCATATATAAGAGTGGTAATAGAAGCGGGCTTTTGGGTACAATGGTGCTTCGGATGGAATGTTCCATCTGCATCTCCATATATGGAAGAATGTCTTTAGCTGAAGAAGTGACGCAATCACTTCTTGTACTGAAGAAGTGTATATTTGGTTGCCTAATAGCAAGCTATATTTCCCCATTACCATATATGGAAATCACTCTTAGTATAGCGAAGCCCTAGCTGTAGTGTATGGAGCCCCCTTGTGTATATTTATCTTTGTTTGTCTTGTGTGACGTGTCTAAGCCTGTCTTTGTTTACATTAATGTATATTTGGTTGCCTAAAAAAAAATTTAATTTTTCGTCTTTTTTAATGTATTGTTGGTTGTCTAGACTGGTGTAGCTTTCGCCATTCCAACGAAAAAAACCTAGACTAGTGTAGCTTTCACCATTCTAACAAAAGAAAAAATACTTAGATCGGTGTAGCTCTCACCATTCTAAAAGAAAAAAAAATCACTCACACAGTCTAGATCAGTGCAGCGTGGCCTGGTCCATTCACCACTTTTTTTATTGGAATGATTAATATATTTTATTATGACTCATAATTTGCATGTTGGGACGAGGAAAGGAGAGGAAAAAGAAATAAATCATAAAATAGTTGTTAATCGCTTATTAGGTGTTTATAAAAAAGAAAAAACTATTGGTTTTAAAATATTAGTAGTTTTATAAAAAAGATAAAAAATTATTGGATGTTCCTCTTCCAACCAGGCGAGTGCTGATTCCCTTTGATTATAACTCTGGTAAAAATATTTGATTAACAAACCATACAAATATGAATAAGAACTGAATGGGAATAGAAGAAAAATTAATTTTTTAAGCTAATATATGATATTAATTAGAATTTTTTTTTCTTTCAGTCTTCTTAGATTTTTTCGGCTACTTGTTAGTTTAACAACATAGTTATTTCTTTGATCTAGAACGAGTTCTTCTCTTTCTAAACAATCATTGAGGTTTGTAAAAATTTTTCCTTTTTCTTTCAATTGAATTTGTAGATTTTCTTGACATTGTTTGAAATCATTGTTTAGATTATGTAGTTCGTGTGTTAAACTGGATATTTTTTGTTTCCAATCTAGGATTTCTTCATCTTTTTCTCGTATCAATGTATAAGCGAGTGAAAGTTTGTCTTCACACATTTTATGTTTTTTCTGTTGTAGAAGTAAAGTTGATTCTAATTCAATATTTTCTTTCTTCAATTTAATTTGATTTGTATAATTTTGTGAATTGGTAAGATTTTTTTGTACATTTTCACATTCTTCAAGTTTTTCCATGCATATGTCGTTAACTGCCAATTCATTGTCATATAACTCAATATAATTATCTCGTTGAGAACTACATTCTTGATAGAGGGCTAAGCTTGTGTTATATAAAGTGTCATAGTCATCTTTGAGATAGTCATACGTTTGTTTGTATGTGTCACATGAGGTTGCATTTGTACCAATAGCAATTAAAGTAATTATTACAATTGAATGGAAACAATTTCGTAACATTTTTCTTTTTTTGCTCTGTGCGTGTGCTCAATATTTGAATGATATTTTTAAAATGAATAAATTACTAAATTTGCTAGGCTTTTTATAAGAGTTTATGATGTCATATTTATTTTTAGAAAAAAAGAATGGAATTTTTGAGCGACAACAAAAATATTGAAGATTGCAGTTTACAAGAGTTAACATGTCTACCAATTGACTTCTTTCTAAAATATGTGGATAGTATGACATTATTAAATATATGGGGAAAACTTCCAATGAAATATAGAGAAAAATTTGAACTTCAAATAAGATTACCATGTTTTGTACATTATAATCGTCCTGATTGGAGAGTTTGTGTAGATGGACCGCCTACATCACAGGAAAAATGTCCTCTCTGTATAAAAGCCCTGTTACAAATGAAAAAAATCACATTTTAAATTGTGAAGTCTTAAAGAAGAAAAATTAGAACGAAAAAGAAGAGAGATGCCTATTCTAGTTAAATATGCATGTCCTAAATGTAAAGGAGAAACGGAAATATCTAATACACCCTGTATTCCTTGTACTTTTCAAAAAGAAATTGTAAATCAGTTTGGCTACAAACACACAGTGCAAAAATTTTCCTATTCCAGAGGAGAAGTTGGAGATAATAGCAGGAGACAAAGTAGAAGAGACAATAACTAGAAAAAATGGAGAAAATGGAAAGTTTACCAACAACAATAGATTCATCAGATTATACTGAATTTAGTTTTACGTGTAGAATTTGTAAACGTAAAGTAAAAAAATATGTACATAATTATTTTAGACCTAGAATTAAAATTTTAAGATATTGTAAAAATTGTTTGATAAATCATATTTATGGTATAAATTGTATAATGGCTATGATTTTATTATCAGAATAAATAAAACATTTTTTTTAATATATGGTTTTTTTTTTACTTAATATAAAATATATAATTATTGAACATTATTTTTATCGATCCAACTATTATGTTTATTATCAAAACCTAACCATTTAACAAACACTTTATTACCCTTACGTCTTAACACTTTTTCAACTAGATAAATATCAGGATGTTTAACTTTTTGTAATTGAAGTTCGTAGAATCATCCTTTGATGTCTTGAAGTTGTTTGTCTTGAAGTAAATATGTTACAGGGTTGGTAAGTTGAACTTTTTTGATGGTAAATATCTCGGTGGACCAATTGGGTTGATAGTGTTTATCAAAAACACCTCTAAATTTTGAAATACGTACAGGGTGAGTCAACGATTGGATGAAGTAGGTTTGTGCCTTTTCGGTGAAATTAACAAAGAAACTATATTTATTGTTTGATACAGTTTATTTTTACGCAGATTTTAAAAATATTTAGGACTCTACAGGGTGAGCCAAAAAACTAGGACAGCATAAAGTTGTATTTTTTTTAAATAGAACACCTTATATACGAATCATATGTTCGATTAAGCTTATAATTTTAAATCTTTTTTATTAAGGGTTTACTATAACAAAACTTTATAGTTTCTGAGATAATTAAGTTTAAAGAAAAAAAGTCACATTTTCAAGCATCAATTCAATCCTAAATAACATTTTCAATTTTGTGACAAATATATTCAAATTTGGAATTTAGCTAGGACAAGTTAACATAATTTTTACCTAATATTTGCAATAAAAACTACAGGGTGTTGAACACATCGGCTCAAATTTGAACAAGTTTAAATGAATAAATATCTTTTTTTTAAATGGTACACCCTGTATATTTTCATGTTATTTAATAGAGTAATAAAAACCCTAAAAGTTTTGTTCAATATATCCTATACCTATTTATAATAGTTTTTGAGATATTTCAGTTTTTCTTATTTTCCATACTTTTTTACAGAAATAGTCTTCATTATGATAGTAGCCATGGCAAAAACAATGTAAAAGAACATTTTTCTGTGTGTCAAATTTATAACCGCAATCGCTTCTTTCGGTTTTTATGTAGTGTAGTTTGGTTTTTTTGCATTCATCTTATATTGTAAAATGAATTTTCCAAAGAACGAGTTAATAGATATGATTTATACAATAGGAGAGGCTCAAAAAAATTGCCTTCTTGCTCAAAGAATTTACAAAATGAAGTATCCTGATCGACGCCAGCCTAATACTTATACTTTTCAAAACTTAATGCAAAGATTTGATTCTTCTGGTACTGTTGATTATCCAAAACGTAAAGTGGTCAACAAACCAGTAACTAATAAAGAAAAAGAACTACAAGTATTGTTAAATGTTCAGGAAAATCCTTATATTGGTAGCCGTCAGTTAGCAGCATTATGTGAAACATCACAATCCACCGCTAATCGTACTACCAAGAAATATAGGTATCATCCATATCACATGGAATTACACCAAGAATTGCATGGACAGGATTTTGAAAGTCGTGTAAACTTTTGTCGTACAATAAATGCGGAGATTCAATTAAATCCAAATTTATTAGGCAAGGTAATGTTTAGTGATGAAGCTACTTTTAGAAGTAACGGTGCCATAAATAGACGCAACATGCATTATTATGCCACAGAAAACCCATTTTGGATTAGAGAGGTGCAACATCAAAACCACTGGTCACTAAATGTTTGGTGTGGTATTCATCATAATCGAATTATTGGACCCCACTTTTTTAATACCACTAAATGGTCATAGTTACCTGAACTTTCTACAAGAAGAACTACCCCAACTGCTTCAAGGTCTCGATAGGGATGAGCTCGACAGTATGTGGTTCCAGCACGATGGTGCGCCTCCGCATTACCATCGTGAAGTTCGTGCGTTTTTGGACCAACGATATCCGCAAAAATGGATTGGACGTGGGGGTTTCATTGAGTGGCCACCAAGGTCTTGCGACATCACCCCATTAGATTTCTTCCTATGGGGTTATATTAAAAATAAGGTGTATGTTAATCCACCAACAACAGTGGAAGATATGCGAAACAGGATTAGGGATACCTGTAGAATAATAACGCCATTAATTTTGTCCAGGGTCCGAGAAAATCTGCAAAAAAGACTAAATTTGTGCATTGCACAAGAGGGTCGTTTATTCGAACACTTATTAAAAAGAAATAATTAATCTCAGTATTTAATAGGTAATTTTTTTGTTTCAATTTAGTATAAAAGTAAATATGTATTTGCCTTGTCGTTATTGTTGTGTTAATTTTTTCACATTATGTTTAATTAAACTATTGCCGTTGTAATATAACGAATAATGTATTTCATCATATTTAACCACATTCTGTTTGTTTCTGTAGTTTCTTTTTATTATTTTACATGGCTACTATGATAATGAAGACTATTTCTGTAAAAAAGTATGGAAAATAAGAAAAACTGAAATATCTCAAAAACTATTATAAATAGGTATAGGATATATTGAACAAAACTTTTAGGGTTTTTATTACTCTATTAAATAACATGAAAATATACAGGGTGTACCATTAAAAAAAAGATATTTATTCATTTAAACTTGTTGAAATTTGAGCCGATGTGTTCAACACCCTGTAGCTTTTATTGCAAATATTAGGTAAAAATTATGTTGACTTGTCCTTGGCCTTGCTAAATTCCAAATTTGAATATATTTGTCACAAAATTGAAAACGTTATTTAGGATTGAATTGATGCTTGAAAATGTGACTTTTTTCTTTAAACTTAATTATCTCAGAAACTATAAAGTTTTGTTATAGTAAACCCTTAATAAAAAAGATTTAAAATTATAAGCTAAATCGGAAATATGGTTCGTATATAGGGTGTTCTATTTTAAAAAATACAACTTTATGCTGTCCTAGTTTTTTGGCTCACCCTGTAGAGTCCTAAATATTTTTAAAATCTGCGTAAAAATAAACTGTATCAAACAATAAATACAGTTTCTTTGTTAATTTCACCGAAAAGGCACAAACCTACTTCATCCAATTGTTGACTCACCCTGTACATGATCGCCAACATTAAATTTTCGTTTAGATGTCATTTTAATTGTATTGTAAGTTGTGGTAAGTAGAAATTTTTCGTGTTTTTTTGTTATCTCTGATGGTTTAAATCCAGTTGTTCTATGTTTTCGATTATTATAAATATTAACTATTTTCTTAAGTAGATCAAGCCATTTGTATGAACCTTGAATACTAAATTCTTTCCACATCATACTTTTAAGGGCTCTATTGACACGTTCACAATCGAAGCTTTTTTCTCACTGTATACAACATAATGAATAACATTGTATTTTTTCATTAAATTTTGAACTTCTTTGCCCAGAAATTCACCACCAGAGTCTGTACATAGATGAATAGGAGTTTGCATTTTAAACACATGTTCGAGTGCCTTAGCTACTTCTTTAGCAGTTTTTGTTTTTAGTTCGTAGGCCCATACATATTTTGAAAGACAATTAATGACAACTAAAATATACTTGTAACCATTGTTTTCTTTTTCATATTCCTTCATATCGACAAAATCGGCTTCCATTAAGTCTAGTAAAGATTTTAAAATAACTTTTCGTCGTTGAAAATTTTTTCTAGCTGGTTTGTAAATTTCTTCAACTATTTGTCGTTTTATGTTTGTTGCAAATTTTGACATTTTTTTTTATTCTATAATGTTTGCTTCACGTAATTCTTCAATAATAGAGTTTATTTCGTTTTTGTGACCTGTATTGCCTGCTATTTCGGAAGAAAGTAACAACTTTAATCGTTCGACAAGCTCATTTGGATTATCCCAGTGGACATAATCAATGGGATTATTTGAAATTTCCATGAGTAGACCTTCACCTATTTGTAAGCTGTCAATATTCTTTTCTAATAATTTAAATTTGGCATTTTGACTTGTTATAAATTCATTTTTTGGATTGAAATTTTTTCTTATAGAATCTGTTGTAAATAGAATATTTACATAGTTTCTTTCATCATCTTTTGTATATACAGTTGGAACATTTTTATTAAAAAGTAAACCATATAGTCCTTTAGTACCTTTATATGTTTGTCCTGCAATTACCATATTTGGTCCTTTAAAATTAATTGACTTATTACCAATAGAAAATTTTTCAATATCTTTGTCAAATTTTGCACGAAATTTTCCATCAGAATTATCACTATTGGGATCATTGATAAATTTTTTTATATATTTTAACGGAAGTGCGTGATATTGATCGTAATAGTCTGAAAATGATTTTTCATTTATAGTCTTATTTAGTAGATCTTCATAGGTTTTTTGTTTTTTAGCTTCTTCTTCTTGCATTTCTTCTTCGACATCCTTTATTATTAATTCTCTAAGGTTATCATCATTATTATAATCGTCATTATCATAGTATTCTTCACCCTGTTGTGGGGGTTGTTCTTGTTGTTGTAGGGAGAAATTTAATTTTCTTTTCATATGTGGTTTTTGTGTTTTCTTAACTTTTACAGCGGTTGAAAATTTTCTTTTATGTTTAGGTGTAGACTTGAATTTATCTGTTGTTTTTGGTGTGTATTGTGCTTTCTGGAGATTTGAAGAAGTCGAAGGAGTAGTTTCAGATTTTACTAATTTCGTGTCCATAACATTATCCTCATCATCATCACTATAATTTTCACTATCACTAGTTAGTTTTTCCTTTACAAAACTAGTACTACTATAAGGATTTTCAATTGGTTGAAAATTCGTGGATGGATCTAATTTACTTTCAATTTTTTCAAGATGTTTTGTAATGGGTTGAAATATAGTTTTAATAAATTCAATTTATTTTTAATATCTTTTCTTTTGGCAATTATTTTTTTTTATAGTTGTTTTTTCATTTCCCGACATTTTCTTCTTTTTTTGTTCTTTTTTATGTGCCATTTTGGTGGTAGTAATTTGTAGAGTTCCTAAACAGACAATGTTTAAAGGCTAAATAATATTTTAGCCTAAATTTATACATATATATATATATATATATATATATATATATATATATATATATATATATATATATATATATATATAATTGTCAAGACAATATCGATAGCGTCCATCATTGATGTTATTGTCCTTGAAAATGGACAAAAATCCAAATGGTTTTCTCCAACAATAGGAACATATATCTTTAAAATTATCAAATGACATATCTGTACCAATATGATCTGTGTAGATATGACGTAAATTTAAATCATCCTGTTTGAACAGGATTAGTACATTGGCATTATCTCTGATTAGATGTTTCGGCATTTTTGCATATGTTTGACAAAGATAGAAACAGTCGATATTATTATGTCGTCCCATACTAAAATATTCTCGAATAACATCTTGTTTGTCACATGCAACGTCATCGAAAATAAAAATAGAATTGCTCTTTGCTTTGGAAGGTGGTGTTATAGTTTCACTATTATTGAATGCATAATAACCAATACCTTTAATTGGTTTTAATAATTTCTCCAGATAAAGATATTTAGGTTGATATAGAGATTTTGAATATAGATAAACATTTGCAAATTTTAACCCATTTGGATGTTCGAGTAAACTAATCATAACATTGGTTTTCCCACAATTTGAAGGTCCCGTTATGATACATCTTATAGTCGTTGGAAACAATTTACTATGTTTAATCTTATTGCTTTTACTGGTGTCATGATTGTCAACTTTTAGGGTTGTCTTTTGTTTAACAATTTTCTTCATATTATTGATATAAGAACATATTTAAGACTAGTTATAAAAGATTAAAATCATCTAATTTATAATCAGTTTGTCTCGATTAATGCACCAGAACAGCAACAAAAAAAAATGAAGTATTACGTAAATTATGATGATAAAAAAGAAATCCAAGGAAATGGTCTTGTAAATTCTTTAATTAATAAATTGCCATTTGAATTATATATACCGGGATATAATTACTGTGGACCAGGTACAAAATTAGAGAAACGTTTATCACGTGGTGATCAAGGAGTTAATCTATTGGATGAAGCATGTAAAGAACATGATATAGCTTATTCTAAGAAAAAAGAATTATCAGATCGTCATCAAGCAGACAGAATTCTATTAAGACATGCACTAAATAGAATTACTTCTTCGGATGCTTCGTGGAAAGAAAAACTTGCTGCAGCCGGTGTATCAGCTGCTACGCATAGTAAAATTAAACTAGGCATGGGCAATGAATTTAAACAAACAACCAACATTATCATCAAAAACAAATAAATTAAGTTCTGTTGTAAATAAAAATCAGTCTTCAGGTAAAGTTCAAGCACGTAACTTAACTGCTGTTATTAAGCAAAGTGTAACCATAATGAATCGAAGCATTCAGATTATGCAGAATTATTTAAAGAAAATGCAGTCTTTATTGGAAAAAGTGCCTATATCAAATAAAAGTGTTAAAAAACAACCCTCTACAACAAAAAAGGAAAAAAACTAAAAAGAAAGAACAAGAAACAAGACAATTTGATAATTACCACGAAAAGAAAATAAAACAAAAAATGTTAAATTCCAAAACAACCACCGATTCTATTATTGGGAAAAAAAAAGAAAACTTCAATTAAATGAAAATGTGAACGATAGTAAGAAAAGAAAAATGGCTGAATAGAAATTAGAACAAGATTTACTAACTTTATCACAACAACAACACCAATTCTTCTTAGCAAGGTCTTATAGATCGCTCTTCAATAAAATCGCTCTTCAATAAAAGTGAAATTTTCAGTAGAAAGGCTGCGAATTAAAACCTGATTTTTTCACGGCTAGTGCATTAATACAGTATATATAGTTCCCGCTAAAAATCTTTTAATTAGTTATTGCCTGAAGGTCTGAATATTGATTAGTTTTGTTTGATTGTGCTCACTTAGTGTTTAAAATATTCTATATAAAAAAGTGTTTACTACAAAAACGTAAATAACAAATTCCACAAGCTCGTCGAAATCCATCGAGGCAATAAAAGTTGGAGCATCCCAAAACATTTTAATAGTGGTGATAGAGTTATTTTATTTATACTGAGTAAAATGCCTGCCTGTTCTCGTTGTAAGCAGCACCTAACACCTGATGATATAAAGGCAAAAATTATTTGTGATGCCTGTAAAGGCTCTTTTTGTCAAAACTGCATTGGGCTAACTGCTTCTGAAATTAAAGTTATGCACTTAGTCGGTAAAAGAATCTTAAGGTTCTTTTGTGATGGCTGCACAAATTCTACTCTACCTGATAAACTTGATGATCGAATTGAAACTCTTAAATCTGATTTTATGAAGGCAATTGACAATATTAAGGCTGATGTAGTTGAATCTGTGAACTCATTAAAGACAGAAATCAGTAATATTTCTACTACTAATAAAGAGGTTATTCATATGCTTTCATCTGGCAGTTTAATTCCTACGCAGAGCATGGCTTCATTTGGCAGCACGAAAGCAACTAGAGCTCAACTTACTCAACTCGATAATATCACACCCAGTGGTTTTCAGAGCAAGCCCCCAAATCATCAAAGTCGAAGAGGTCTTTCCACCCATAGACCTGTTATCCAACAAGATGGGGAGGGTGGCAATGACAATCAAACTACCCAACACACTATTCAACACTGGAATACAAGATCTCAGAATGCGCCTGTCAGACCCCAGTTGGTGAGAGGTATTGGCACAAATTGTTCTAATTCTTTCGCCTCTGCTGCCCGGCGTGTATGGCTTTCAGTCGGTAGGGTTAATCTTAATGCCACGGAAGATGATATCAAACAATATCTAGAGAGTAAATTTCCAGGCCACTTATTTACAACCGAGTTACTACCAAAGAGACCTGAAGCTTTGAGCTTGGCTTTTAAGATCGGTGCGGATGTTGACCTTATCGACAACCTTTATGATGAAAAGACTTGGCCGGATGGAGTTATTGTTAGGAGATTTTCCTTTCGAAAGAACAACAGAAATCAGCAATGGAAATAATCCAATATCCAATGGCAAAAAATCCAAGAATGATGAAAAGAATATTATGAAACTGTTCCACATAAACATACAAAGCCTAAATTCCAAATTCTTAGAATTTCAAGTTATTTTAACGGATATATATCCCGACATTTTATTTATAACCGAACACTGGGTAAAAGATGATGGTATAGTCAGGTTCAACTTGAATGGATATAAATTAATAAGCTACTTTGGAAGACACCAACACAAAGGAGGAGGAACAGCAATTTTCCTAAAGGAAAACCTTCAGACAACACTTTATGATAATGCTCAGCTACCCGAGGCAGCTGAGAAGCACTTTGAATATTGTTTAACTAAATGTAATATTAATAATGAGATTTTTATTTTCATATGTATCTATCGATCGCCATCAGGTAATGTCGAGGTTTTTTTTGATAATCTTATTGAATTATTAGATGATTTATACTGCCCAACCAAAACTTTTATAGTGGGTGGGGATTTCAACTTTCATTTTCATGATCCTGAAGACAGTAATGTACATTCACTGTTGCAATTATTGGACAGTTATGGTTTAAAACCTCATATTATTGGGATTACCAGGGATCAGTCCGGCTCTCAACTAGACAACATTTTTAGCAACATAGAGAATGATAATATCGATTCAGAGATACATATCAGCAATATTTCTGACCACTGGGGCCAAGTTTTGCAAATAACGGTAAATAGGGAGTATCAGCACACTTATACAAAAAAAAGATTTTTCAATAACCATAATTTATTACGTTTTAAGGACTACCTTATAAATGAACCTTGGAATGAGGTAGATCAAGCATACGGTGCTGATGAAAAATATAACACATTTTTTCGAATATTCTACTATTATTTTGACCTTTCTTTCCCAACCAGTACAAGTAGAATCAAATATCATAAAGCAAGCTGGGTAAATACCGAAATCCGTAACTATTCAAACTACATCAAAGACCTGTATGTGTGGTACAAGCAGACAAAAAGTCAAGCTGTGTATAGAACATATAGGTCAGAAAGAAAGATTTATCGAAAATACCTATCTGATTATCATAAAAATTTAAATGATGGTAGGATTATTAATTCCAAAAATAAAATTAAAACTGCCTGGAATATTCTTAAAACCGAATGCAATGAGATTAAAAAGAATTACGACATAACCCTAAAAATAGATGATCATATTAATAGTGACCCAAAAGATATTGCTGAACTATTTAGCAGACAGTTCAATGTACCCAATAATTCAAATCTTAACCTTACGTTTCAAACTGAAGTTAATTATCCTACAATATTTTTATCACCAGTTAATTCCGATGAAATTTTTCGAACACTTATGAGTTTACCTAATAAATTTTCAGCGGGACTGGACGACGTGCCCGTATATGTTTTAAAATTTGTCGCACACTGCATAAGTAATCCCTTAGCAAATATTGTTAATGAAAGTTTTGCCACACAGATCTTTCCTACTAATCTCAAGACAGCCAAAGTGATTCCTATATTTAAAAAAGGGGATCGCCAGTGCATCAAAAATTACCGACCAATCTCGCTGCTTCCAGCAGTGTCAAAGGTCTTTGAAAAAGTTATATATACTAGAATACTTGAACATCTAAACAAACTGAATATCCTGAGTAAAAATCAGTTCGGCTTTAGACCTAACAAATCTACTGAAATGGCAATATTTAACACAATTTCCTATATAAATGAAAGAATTGACACAAATGATAAAGTGGCAGGCCTATATTTTGATTTGTCTAAGGCCTTTGACACTGTGGATCATAACTTGCTTTTGACAAAGCTTGGTGCGTATGGGGTCAGAGGTGTTGCTGCCAGTTTGCTGCAATCCTACTTATCGGATAGGCAGCAAACAGTCTGCTTTGCTAAAAATAATCATCATTACTTTTCAGATAGAACTAAATTGTTGCAGGGGGTACCTCAGGGCTCCATTTTGGGACCCATATTATTCTTAATATATGTAAACAATCTGGGGGATGGATTGGCCGCGGATAGCGTTTGCCAGTTTGCTGATGACACATCAGTGATTCTGGCGGACACTTCTATGGCAGGACTGTCTCAAAAGTGCACAAACTCTGCATTGAAAATGCAGCAGTGGTGTTCTGATAACGGCCTCGCTCTAAACGTAGATAAAACCGGCCTCATTCTTTTTTCAAAGCATGCAATAAGGTCTGAGTCACTGCTTGTGTGGCTTGGGGGTAGATTTATACCTACTTTGGAACAGGTTAAGTTCTTGGGTGTTCATTTGGACCCCTCTTTAAACTGGGAACATCATATCTCAGCCCTTGGGGCTAGGCTTAGCAGTTTGTGTGGTGTAGTCCGAAGGCTTCGTGACGTGATCACTGCAGAGACTGTTAGGCTTTTCTACCTTGGGCAAATACAATCTCTTGTCTCTTATGGTATTTCCTTTTGGGGATCATCAAGAAAGGCTATTAATATATTTAAAATTCAAAAACGCATAAGATGCATCTTTCACCTACATCCAAGAGATTCATGTCGACCATTTTTTACTCAGTTTAAGTTGCTTACTGTTCCCTCATTATACTTTAGATCTTTAGTCATGCTTGTCAGAGGGAATACGGAATTATTTCCGCTGAATAGACAGTTTTATGGGGGAAACATGGTTATGACTACCAGAGGGGCGAATGACCTAAGGGTACCTTTACATAACTCCACCTTCTATGAGAGAGGACCATACTATATGGCGATTAAAGCCGTAAGAATGTTACCAAGAGAAATCTGGCTTACCGAGTCGATTAATTGCTTTAAGAGACGCGTAAATGAATGGCTTTCTGATAGGTGCTTTTACTCTTTCAATTTTAATGAATAGTTTTTGTAATATCAATATTTTTAATTTAATATTTTTTGTTTAGTGGATTTTTCTCAAGCATGTGTTTTGTATGTAAAAAATTTTATTCCTTTTAAATTAGAATATCTTATTTTGTAAACTGTAAAACTTTGTTCAGTTTAAACTGAGTTTCTTATTACTACTTTTTTAAATTATCTTGTATCTGTCTTTTTCTTCTTTTGTTTTCCTTTGTGTAAGGTTCCTATCGAAATGTCGATTAGTTTTTATATTAACTGTAGTTAGATCGACATATTTACAATTCTTAATGTTAAACATTTCTTTCTCTGACGTTGCTTTGTTATGTGATCATAATTTTGTTGGCAAATAAAGGATATTATTATTATACATGATTTACAAGCCAAACGGCTTCGCACTCCCTCCAGGGATTATTCACTCATACCAGGCATACAAAGACGCCAAAAGTATGAAGCTCTGTGGGAACCCTTTCCATGTTATCGGGTCCTAGGTGACGTTGTCTGCTGCATTTCTCATGAATTTTCGGACGGTTCGCGCGGTTGCTAGGAGAATTGCTTTCTGCATCGGTTTATAAAGATGCTCACTAAGGCCCAGTCCCTTGATGTTCTGCAGGAGGTTCTTCGGTATCACTCCAGTTGTTGACAGTATTATGGGAATCGTTTGGACGCTGTTCATTGCCCACTGTCTTCGGATTTGGACCTCCAGATCTCTGTATTTGGCGATCTTCTCGTTATATTTTGGCCTTAGGTTGTTGTTGTTAGGCACCGCAATGTCGATTAGTGTAGTTCGCCTAGAAATTTTATCTATTAGTATAATGTCTGGTCTATTATGAGCTACTGTTTGATCCGTCAGAACCGTTCGGTCCCAATATAACTTGAACTGGTTGTTTTCAAGAATAGGCTCCGGATTGTACTTGTAATAAGGCACTTTTCCTACCTGTAATAGGTTTAACTTTTCTGCTAACTCTTGGTGAAGTATCTTAGCGGCTGAGTCGTGTCTTTCCTTATACTCGGTTGCGGCAAACGCTTGGCATCCTCCAGTTATGTGCTGAATTGTCTCCGATGTTCGACAGCCATATCTGCATTGGTCATTTTCTATTGAGGGGTCTCTAATGATGAACTTCCGATAGTTCTTCGTCGGAATAACCTGGTCTTGGATAGCTAACAAGAAGCCCTCCGTTTCCGGAAACATCTGTCCTGAAATCAACCAGTAGTTCGACGCTGAGTTGTCGACATTGTCCTGATTGACCTCATTTGGGTGCCGTCCATGAAGTGGCTTCCGTAGCCAGGTTTGCAACTTCTCTTGGTCTGTTTGGTGGTGAGAAGTAATATCTTGTTCCCTCAACTGTAACGGTGTTGAATCATCTGCCTCGCATATTGCTCGATGTAGTGTGGAAGAGTCCGCCAACCTGTGGAAATATGAACGTAAGTTTATTATTTGTTGGTCGAGCTGCTTACCAATATCCACCAATCCTCTTCCTCCTTGGTGTCTTGGAAGCATTGTACGTTCAATAGCACTCCGAGGGTGATGTTTTTGTGCTTTTGTTAGAAGTGTCCTTATTTTTCTTTGCAGGTTCTGGATGTCCGTCCTGCTCCACTTTACAATTCCAAAAGAGTAGCTCAGCGCAGAGCAAGCATACGTGTTGAGCGCCTTAAACAAATTTCTACTATTTAAATTAGTTCTTAATACCCGCCTTACCCTCCTGACAAATTCGGCTGTCAATTCGGCCTTCATAGTGCCATGATCAATTCTTTTAGCCTGTTTCATACCTAGATATTTGTATGTTTGGTCTGCTTCCATTGCAGCTATAGTTTCACCGTTCTGCATTTCGAAAGCCCCCGGTTGTATCTTCCCTTTAACGATGTTCAAAATACGGCACTTGTCAAGTCCAAATTGCATTCCGATATCCCCGGAGAACTCCTCTACAATTTTAAGCATTTGTTCCAGCTGGCTTCTGGTAGCAGCCATCAGTTTAAGATCATCCATGTATAGAAGATGATTCACTCTGACTATCTCTTCGTTGTTGTTTCTAACACTAAAGCCGTGTCTGGTGGAGTTCAAACGGCGTGATAGTGGGTTCATTGCGAGGCAGAACCACAATGGGCTAAGTGAATCGCCTTGAAATATTCCTCTTCGTATCGGAATGGTGTTAGTTTCGATGGTATCGCTGGATGGCACTTGCAATTGGATCCTAGTTCTCCAGGTTAACATGATGCGTTCTAAAAAGGAAACAAAATTATTGTCGACCCTGTACATTCTTAATATAGTTTTGAGCCACTCATGTGGTACTGAGTCGAAGGCCTTCTTATAATCCACGTAGGCAGCAAAGAGGTTTCTTCGGTTGGTACAGGCTTGGTTACATATGACAGAGTCAACAACAACAAGTTATGGGATTCCTTGATTATTCTTGAAATTTCCTCGGTGGTAAATGGCTCAAACTGCATCTGGCTGTAATCTTGGCAGATTTGGTGTTCTTCATTGATCCAGCCAGCTGCGATGTTACAATCGGCTGGTGTGGAAAGTTGGTTTCCCCAGAACTCTTCTACCTGCTCTCTATTGGGATATCTATTATCTGCCATATTAGGTGGAGAGTTTAGCTTACGGTAGAAAGTCTTTTCTGATCGTTGGAAGAGCGCATTGTCTCGTTTTCGGTTATTGCTGGTCTTGTACCTCTTTAGGCGTCCTGCAATAACAGAGAGCTTTTGTTTCAGCGAGTCAAGGCATTGCTGAGCAGTAACATTCGCTGGATCTTGTTGCGAATGATATCGGACACGATTCATGATTTCTTCAACTCGCCTTTGCAGTCGACTAGTTCTCGTGCCCCTGATGTACTCCGTCAGCTGTCCTATATCTATTCGAAGATTTTCAATTTTCTTGTTTAGGCGTCTTTCCCATGGTGGTATGTTGGGTTCTGTCCTTGCTGATCGACGCTCTGTTGTGACTTTAATTTCTAGAGCTCTAGCTATAGCAGTCGCGGCACAGTAGATGGTCATATGTAAGGATTCCAGAGTGTAGGCATCTGAAACATAGGCCGGCAAAATCCGATTGTTCATGATGTCTAACATGGCACCCAGTTTTTTGGATGAATTAATCTTTGGCAGTGCCGGTCTTCTTAACGGATTGCTTCCATCATACTCCAACACCGCAGCACTCATTTCTGTTGACAATTTCTGATAAAAGGGTTCAGTGTTGTCCTGTTGGGCTTCGTCATTTAGCTGTTCCTGTTGTTCTTGGAGCTCAGGTTCCGGTTGTGGCTCAGGTTCAGCAATCGGATTGTTGTTATTGTCAGTGCCTCTGATCTCACGTTCAATTTCCTCTTTGATGCTATTAAGCCGAGCTTCAGGAATTAGGCTATTTCGGAGAATAACTCTATATTGGTCAGCTATTCTCTGCTGGGACACTTGCATGTGTGGGTACTCCCTGCAAAATTCGGCATGTAGTTGTTGTCTGTAGCCGATCATCTCTCGTCCTAGTTGAGTCACCCTATAAAAAATGCGCATTATTGTCTCGTTCATGGACACAGTCCATTTCATGCGCTGTCTTGGTCGTCCCGCTTGAGTAAGAGCCTGTTGGGGTTCCCGCACAGCATCTTCGGCGGGTAGAGCTCTTGGAGTTATCTGACCCTCTTGTTGATGTAGTTGTTGTTGCCTGTCCACAGCGATGTCAGCTCTCATGTCGTTGTCTGGTTGTTCTTGAGCCTCTGGGTTTGGCTTTGGCGCAGGTTCTGGGGTTTGTTCATTGTTATCATCGGTACTTCTTATCTCTCGTTCTATTTCCGCTTTGATGATGTTAAGTCGCGCTTCTGAGATTAGTTTATTTCGGAGAATAGCTCTGTATTGATCTGCTATTCTCTGTTGTGACACTTGTAGGTGTGGATATTCCCTACAAAATTCGGCATGAAGCTGTTGTCTATAGCCGATCGTTTCTCGTCCTAGTTCAGTCACCCTATAAAAAATGCGCATTACTGTTTCATTCATGGATGTTGTCCATTTCATGCGCTGTCTCGGAAGTCCCGCCTGAGTGAGCGCTGGCTGACGTTCCTGCGCAGCACCTTCGGAGGGTGGAGGTCTCGTTGTTGTTTGGCTCTCATGTTGTTGTTGGGCTGTAGCTTCTTGTGTGACAGGGGTTCGCCTCCTCAACACTCTGCCACTTGAAGTTTGTGATGTCGAAATGTTGCTCCCCCCAGAATCCGTGGAGCAGACCGCTTCTGCGGTGTGGGATTGTGGACCATGGGTCCTACCCACCTGGGGTACGTTATGTTTTCCAGTCGACATTTCATTATTTAAAAGTTCTCCCCATTTAATCGCCTCCTACGATTGGTTGAGGGAAACCCTGGATCTATTCGTTGCCGGGTCCAGTCGGAAAGCTGAAAGAAAGTGGCTCCTAAGGAATTATGTAGGAATTGAGTGTAAGTGGGTCAGGGTATAGGAAGGTTTAACAGGTAAAGAAAGGAAATGGTTAAAGGTCAGCGGATAACTGGCGTTGCTGGCTGTACTGTCTACGCATTACAGTAGCGACAAGTATACTGCTGGGTGCAGCACACTGCCGGCCAGACAGGCTTATTATTATTATTATTATTATTATTAATTACCTCAAAAACATAAAAAAGTAATTAAACGTAAATTGAACTTTAATGATAAGAGTGAAGTAGAGGAAAATATTAAAAAAATCAAATTAGATTTGTTGACATCGTCGTCGTCGTCGCCATTATCAGCTGTAGCGAAACGAAAAAAACACGATGAAGATGATAGTAATGATTCTGATTATGACTCAGAAATGATTCTACAAAATAAGAAAAGGAGAGAAAATTAATATGATATTTATACATTGTAACTACACTTAAATCGATTAGTTTATAAGAAACGTTAGAATAGCTTAGTCATAACAATAGTAAAATATGACAGCGACATCAACCAAAAAAAGAACAAAAAAATCAAGAAAAAACAACGAGTTGTTAAACCAAGAAAAATAAACAAGAATCATCGTCGTCATCGTCATCATCAGAAAAAAAATATAAAACATAAATCAAAAAAGACCTTGAGTTTTCAAACTATAACTAAAAAAATTAAACAAAAAATGTTAAAAGAAAAAACCTAAAAATATTGATGGTGCTCTTCAAATAGCTTTAAAAACTGTTAATAATGGAAATAAGGGTTCAATCAAATCATCACCAAGAGTAATCAAAATTCCAAAAACAAGTGGCATATTACATTTAATACCAATATTTGCTGGTCTTAGTGCATTAGGAGCACTGAGTGGAGGAGCAGCAGGGATTGCAAAAGCTGTCAATGATGCACGAGCTGCTAAACAACAATTAGCAGAAAGTCAACGTCATAATAAATCCATGGAAGCAATAGCAATGGGAAAAGGATTATATTTAAAACCCTATAAAACTGGCTTGGGACTTTGCTTTACAAAAAAAAAACTTCCGAAAAGTATGCGAAAAAATTAAAAATACCACATTTTCGAGGAGTTGTTATGAAGGATCATCTACCAAAACAAATTCGAAAAAATTTTGAAAAGGGCATCATTAATTTGGATAATTATTCTGGTTTGGGAACTCATTGGACAGCATATAAAAAATTCAAACAGAACATTTACTATTTTGACAGTTTTGGCAACTTGAAACCACCCTTAGAAACTTAAAAATATTTTAACTCTAACGGTCTTTGTAATATATTCTATAATCATACACCATATCAATCATATAATTCTACTAATTGTGGGCATTTATGTTTAAACTTTCTTTACCATCCTGTACTATTGTAATTTATTTTTTACTTTTTCCTATGAATAAATAGTTAATGTTATAGAAAATTGTTTTATTTATTTCAAACGATTCGTCTTGATAACAACATGTCTTATATGTTTACTTTATCGGGAAGGGAATCAAACCTTTCAGCAAAAATATATCCTACCATTTTATTAAATGAAAATGAAGAACATGCAATGGGACTTATAAATTTCGAAAGTTACAATTCAATTCCAAATGTTGACAGTACAAATAATATGTTTTATTATGATAATAATAAGAAAATTAAATTACCTGAAGGATCATACGAAATTGCCGATATAAATAACTATTTGAAAAAAGCTTTGGAAAATCCAGTCAATAAACATGGGAAAGGAGGACAAAAAAGTGGACTTAAAGCTCCACTAGGAAATTTATTATACTTCCTCTCAAGCAGGAGAAGGAGGGGATGAAGAAATCAATTCAGAAATTAGTAGACTTAATGAATCTGATGTTGAAATTTCTATTGCTGAAAACCGAAATACTTTAAAATGTGAAATTAAATGTAACAAAAAAATTGATTTTACTAAGAAAGATTCCATTGGAAGTTTATTGGGATTTGCAAATAAACAACTTGAACCGAATAAAATTCATATATCTGACAACCCTGTAGATATATTTAAAGTTAATGCTATATGTATAGAGTGTAATTTAGTAACCAATACTTTTCATAATGAACAACCGGTTCATATTATACACATGTTTTATCCTATTGTTCCGCCTGGTTATAAAATTGTTGAAAAACCATCAAATGTTATATACTTACCAATAAGCACGCGCTATATTGATGAAATTATACTTAAAATAACCGATCAAGATGGACACTTAATCAATTTCAGAAAAGAAGTCATAACAGTACGTTTACACTTGAAAAAAATCCAATAGGCAACAATGGTTTTTTTATATAGTCATAATTCATTTAGTTTCCCTATTCCTACTACTAATAATAATAGTACAGATTATTTAAATGCCTATAAAAGTCAGATACATTATGGCGACACGTCCATTCAAAAAGCTAAACTGAAAGAACTTACACCTGAGAATAGAAAAATACTAACTTCATTAGGATTTAAATTAAAGAAGAAAAAAAATTAAAAAATTTCGAAAATTTTGGTCTAATTTTAAACTGGTTATTAACATAAATATACAGAAAATTTGGTTTTTCATTAAATGCAAATATAGTAGATATATAGAAGAAGAGAAAAATGAGCTATAATATCTTAAAAATTTCCGAAAATGTAATGCATGATGACTCAATAATTAGTTATCAGTATCATACTCATCAGCCTTACTCGTCTACAACTCTTAATACTAACGATGAAATTCGCATACCAATACAAACACAAGATCTCTACACTTTACCTAGTCAAAGTTTTTTGTATATCGAAGGAAAATTAACGAAAGAAGACAACAATTTTAGTGATAATGTACATTTTATCAATAATGAAATTCGCTATGAACTGGGAGGAGTGGTTATTGATCGTGTTAGAAATCCAGGAATAGCTACAACTATGAAAGGTTATGTATCATTTACAAAAAACGAAAGTAAAAAATAAGAAGCAATTCAGATTTAAATGCAATAATACAAGGGCAAGACAAAAAGGAAAAATATAAAGTGACTTTAAATAAAGTGCTGTGGAAAATGTCACATGTTACAGTTAGTGATAATCAAAAATTACGTCTATTGAAACAGTTTGAAAGTAATAGAGATTTGAATATTGCCTTTAGAAGTTGGGAACTGCATGAATATCCACAATTACAACAATCAAAAAATCACACGTGGGCCGTAAAGGCCAGCAGCCAAATTGAAAAACCGAGATTTCTGTTATTTTCGATTCAGACTAATAAGAAAAATAATATTGCACACAATATGAGTCATTTCGACCATTGTAA
This sequence comes from Diaprepes abbreviatus, assembly GCA_034092305.1. Classification (NCBI taxonomy): domain Eukaryota; kingdom Metazoa; phylum Arthropoda; class Insecta; order Coleoptera; family Curculionidae; genus Diaprepes; species Diaprepes abbreviatus. The sequence continues at coordinate 1,574,823 of JASJET010000056.1, forward strand.
TTTGTTAAATTTAAAAGTTTACCTAAATTCTGAGGTTTTTCCCTATGATAATTTAAATTTGGATTTTGACAATAATAAATATGCCATTCTTTATCAAATGTTTGCACAATTCCAAAAGTCCTACTACTATAAACATCAGAGTGAACCTTGCATCTATCCAATACGATTTCATAATCATACACCAATAGTGGTTATTGATTGTTCTAGACAGAGTGAAGACATTCTTAAAGGAGGAGCTATTGATATTCGTATAGAATTTGAAACAAATAAAATTGTACCTGCAAATACAACTGCTTATTGTTTAATTTTACATGATCGATTAGTTAAATATAATCCTTTAACTAGTACTGTAAAAGTACTCTAGAGATATAGAGACATTTTTTTTTGAAAAACATGTACATTGTGGATATTCAAGGTTTCCAATACAAAGATACTGATTTTATATGTAAGGAAATTGCGATAATAAATCTAAAAAATGGAAGATTGCGTCATCGTCACATTAAGATGCCTTTACCGTTTCATTGGCTAAATCAAACTATCAGCAAACAAATTGAATGGACAACAAATTATATACATGGACTCTCTTGGGATAATTTGAATTATTTACCTTATGAACACCTTTCTTTATTTATAAAAAATAACATAAGAAATAAACAGGAAAAAGTTTTTGATAAAGGTCTACAGAAAAAAATGTGGTTAAATAAAATTATTCAGAATGATATTATTGACTTGTTAGACCTAGGATGTAATAATTTAGATCAACTAAAAGCTCAAAATGTAAATAAAAAGTTTCATTGTCAAAAACATACTTATAATTGTTTACATTGTGCCAAAGAGAATGTATTTTTGTTAAAAAGTTTTCTTTGTAATCGTTAAATTTTGTATAATAAAAATAATATTTTACTGAGTGTGTGTTTTTTTTTATTTATAAACTATAGCTGAAAGTTACATAGTAACATATTTTTTATTATTTCAGTTGCACATTTAAAAGAGATAGAGTAGTAAATTTTTTGTAATAGGTAAATTTTGTATAATAAAAAATTATAATATTTCACTAAATATGTTTTTATTAACAAACCTTATTTTTTTTTTGGTCGTTGTCCATTAATACATTCTATTATAAAAATTTGTTATTTGAAAATATCATCTTCATTGCCACTTTCAACATCATCACTGTTAGCAAACATAAGGGTCAAAGGACGAGATTGTTGCTGAGAGGTTGATTGCTGCTGCTGTATTGATGGTAATTCTTGCCCTCCATCAACCATCATTAAGGCTTCTGGTTCGGTTTCTACCACATTGAATGAATATTTTTCGTAGGCTTTTTCAAATAGTTTCAATTCTTTTTCGTTTTCTAATTTTGTTCTTATATACTGTATAGGTAAGTTACCAATTTTTTTTTGTAAAGTTGCCAATTTCGGAGTATCGCTTAAGAAAATTAATGCTCTATTGCCATTCAGTTCTATTTTTTTACACCATAACTAAAATTTCATTACTGCATGCAACATATCATTAGGAAAATTGTATTTATCCATTGATTGTACAATGATAGTTGAGGGAATATTAGACATACCGATTTTTTATAAACACAGAAAAAAACACTAAAAAACACGATTTTTGAAAGATACAGAAATCTCTTTTGACTGTGCAAATAAAATAACAGAAAATATGTTACTATACTTCTTCTGGGTATGCATATGCATTTATCAACAACGTCACACTAACAAAAAAAAAAGAGTAAACTAAATGCACATTAAAACTATTTTTAATATAACAACCAACGAAAAAATAGAAACATTTTAATTCTTTTCTTCTTTCATTACCTGTAAAATAGCAATTTTAGTTGGCTATTGTAGCTTCGTAGTCATACGTTTGTTCCTAAATTAGAAGAAATAGTCATTCTAAATCTAATTTTGTAAAGTTATAGAGTCATACACACCAGACAGAAAAATAGAAATTTTTTAAATGTATAATGCTAAATTAATTTAATAATTAAACGGTAGTATCTTTTCGTTTGCTATTATACATGTATACTTCGATATGTCGTTGATAATAGTCATACTTACTCATGAATTCATAATTGTATTTTATCCATAAACGAATTGCAAGGTAAAAACAATAAACACGTATGGTCCAAAAGAAGCTTTAATTGCATTTTTTCAGCACGTACAAAAACATTAATAAAAGGAATGCAATTTTATCCATAAATGAATTGCAAGGTAAAAACAATAAACACGTACGTATAATCCAAAAGAAGCTTTAATTGCATTTTTTCAACACGTACAAAAACATTAAAAAGGAATGCAATTTTATCCATAAATGAATTGTAAAATAATAACAATAAACACGTACGTATGATTCAAAAGAAGCTTTAATTGCATTTTATCCAAATGCGTTTTGAAACAATAGAAGCAAAATAATGCATACACTTGACAACTCAATACTTATAGCGGAAAGTTAGGTACTATGGAACATTACACAATTTTTATGCAAAAATTTACTTTACAACAGTTTTTCTGTTTGATGTTAGTCAAGCTTCCACCACAACACCAAATAAGCAAGCCTAATAGTTCTTTTAATGATATCAACTTGCTTAAATACGTTTTGCAGAATTATCCTATGTTTATTATTAGTTTGAATATTCTGAAAGTAAAAACAGACAGAAAAAAAAATGAAATCTATCAGAATACATTTAACAAGTGACATCGAGTTTGAAATTGACTTAAGTGACATTAAGATTACTTTACCAAATAAATTTATTGTGAAAATTGAGCAACAAGAACAACAAGACCAACAACAAAAAGAAGAAATCAAAGATAATTCCAATAAAAGAAAAAATCCTTCTGAATCGAGTCCTATTGAAAAAACGAAGGAGAAGAAGACAAAATTTCTCAAAACTTCAAAAATTACACATGAAATAGAAGAACAAGAAGATGATGAAAAGTCCACACATAAAACATTTAGCAGAAGTACAATTTGTAACAGTAATCAAAACAAATCCAACAATAACAGTTGCAACAGCAGCAGCAGTCGCAGCATCAACGTATTTTCTCTTTTCTGCAGTTATCAGCAAGTGCAGCAGCAGCAGCAACAAGAACAACAACTTCCTGCTTTTTCTAATGTAAGTCCCAATTATAAACATACACATTGTAAAATTAATTTAAAAAATAATTTTAGTTATTTTTTTCTAAAATTTGTTGATGAAAAATGTGAAATTGATCATGAGTGATATCTCATCTCACCAAAATTAGTGGTTGTCAATACTGCCAATACTAATTTAACACAAAATTTAGAAAAATATATTTTATCAAAATTTTTTTCAGATCAGTTTCATTCCACCAACTTTAATTATTGTGATAAATATTATCTTTTATGGAATAAAGTAGGGTTTTATGCAGATTATAAAAACTTAAATATTGGACCCTTAGGGGCACTTTTATGCAGAAATTGTTTTAATCATATTTTAATTGAAAATGAAGTTTTAATTAAATTAATGCAAAATTGTACTCCATTAAAATGTTTTACAATTCACTCTCATGATAATGGTCATTATCATTGTTCTTGGTGTTTAAAAAACACCTTGTATGCAAACTGTGAGTTATTTAGAAGTTCTGATTTATGGACAGCCTTTGAATTATGGCATATTGACTAAAAACACCCCTAAAAAACGCTTAACTTTTATTTTTCTTTTTAGATAATTTAGAATACAAACAAAAACAAAATGAGCACCTCTAACCCATTAACACTAGATACTATGGTTAAAGATGCAAAAAATTTGAAAAAGCATGAAGACTTATTAAAACTCTAGACGAACATAAAAAATGGTTACAAATTTTACGAAAAACTATTTTTATTTTTAAACAAAGTATTCGGAATCGATCTGATTGTGTAAATAATTTTTCTCGTATTGAATCATGTTTATCTGTATTAAAACATTATCAAAATTATTTAAAAAATTCTAAGAGAAACAAATTTGGTCAATCACAAAGAAAATATGGTTTAGTTTGGCAAGATGTGGATTCATGTTTTAATAATCGAATTAAAACAGGTTATATCAAATTTAAATATCAAAGATCCTAAATTTTTTTTTTCCAAAGCCTTTAAAAGTTTTTCATATAGAATTAGAAAAGAACTTAAAAATTCATTATTAAAAGTAAACGCAATTTTTTATGAAAATTTTGTAAAACCACAAACTGCTGAAACTGAAATAAAAACATTTTCAACCCCTAACAATATAATTGATAACACTACAAATTTAAAGACTTGGTATAAAGAAAATATTCAAGATAAAATTTTGGAAAAGCTAGAAAGCTTTCAAGAGAGAGATAGTGGATACGCTCTATATGAAATAATTCATTTAAAAATAAATATTAATCAATATAATCCAATTCATTCAGGCATATCAATTTATGTTGATATGCCTGAATTCGTTCAAAACACAAAAGCTGTAATTAATATAAAAAATAAAGATGAATATTGTTTTTTATGGTCAATTGTATGTGCATTGTATCCAGCCCCTTCACATAAAAGTTCCAGTGCAACTAGCAGTTATCCCCATTTCAGACAAATAACAGAGTTAAAATATGAAGGTATTAATTTTCCAATTAGTTTAAAAGATATTTCTAAATTTGAAAAAATGAATAAAATATCAATTAATGTATACACTACTGAAAAAAAAAGAAATATTTCCTATTACCTTAAGTAAAAAAGAGTATTCACTAAAAATAAATTTATTAATGGTTCCGTGTAATAGTTCTTATTATGACTCATCAGATAATGAGGAACATTATTCCGATGACGAGTTGGATCCTGTTAATTTTATTAATATGAGGTATTTCCATTTTGCTTACATAAAAGATTTATCTCGTTGGGTAAATAGACAAATTGGTAATGTAAAAAATAAGTCCTGGCTATGTGAACGTTGTTTTAGTAATTTTATATCTAAGGAAAATTTATTAAAGCACTCTATGAATTGTAAAAATATGAACGATTGCAAAGTTACTTTACCTACAAAAAATAATAATATTTTAAAGTTTAAAAATTTCAAAAATAGTGAACAAGTTCCTTTCGTAATATATACAGATCTTGAATGTATATTAGAAAAATATAATGATAATGAAAGTGTCTCTAAAACAAAATCTAAAAAATTACAAAAACACATTCCGTGTAGCATTGGATATTACCTAAAGTGTTCCTTTAATCCAACTCTATCAAAATTTAATTTTTACACTGGCAAAAATTGTATCTCATGGTTTGTTCAAGAACTTGAAAATATTACTATTAATGAAGTTTCACATATTTTTCAAAATCCAATTCCAATGAAACCGTTATCTATAAATGAAGTCAATCAATTTCAAACAGCTACACATTGTCACATATGTTCCTTCAAATTCAAAAAAGACGATTGTCATTTTACTGGCTCATACAGGGGAGCTGCACATAATAATTGTAATCTAAATTATACTAAAACTCACATCATTCCTGTAGTTTTCCATAATCTATCTGGCTACGATAGCCATTTTTTAATTAGAGCCCTTAGTACCGAAATAAAGGGAAAAATCACTTTACTTCCAGTTAATAAGGAAAAGTATATTTCATTTACAAAATATCTAAAGAATACCAATATGTGTTTGAGATTTATTGATTCGTATAGATTTATGTCATCAAGTATTGAAAAACTAGCATCATATTTAACGGATAATAAAAAATTAATTACTAAAAGTTTTTTCAACGATATTGATAAATTCAAACTTCTAACACGTAAAGGAGTTTTCCTTTATGAAATTTTAGATAATTGGGAAAAATTACAAGACAACTGTCTGCCACGAAAAGAAGATTTTTATAGTTCGTTAAATAACAGTAATATTTCTGATGAAGACTATCAACATGCATGTAACGTTTGGAATTGTTTTAAAATTAAAAATATTCAAGAGTATCTTGAACTTTATCTAAAATCTGATATTCTATTACTTACTGATATTTTTGATAATTTTCGAGCTACCTGTATGTCTACTTATAAATTAGATTGTTTACATTACGTCACAACTCCATCATTAGCCCTTGACGCATTTTTAAAAATCACCCGTACAGAACTTGAATTATTGACAAATATTGATATGCTTGTATTTATAGAAAAAGGGATTCGAGGTGGAGTTTCTTAATGTTTAAATAGATATGGTAAGGCTAATAATCCATATATGGAAAAATCATATAACAGTACTGAATCAACTTCTTATCTCATGTATTTTGATATAAATAATCTTTATGGTGCTGCCATGAGTTTACCTTTGCCATGACCCAATTTTGAATGGGTCGATGATTTGTATCAAGAAAATATCGATATTTTAAATATTTCTGACGACAGTTCAGTTGGATATATTTTTGAAGTTGATTTGTCATATCCCAATGAACTTTTTGAATTACATAAAGATTTACCTTTATGTCCAGAACGTCTAATACCACCAACATCCTCATCGAAATGTCCCAAATTGCTAACAACTTTATTTGATAAACGAAACTATGTTATACATTATAAAAATTTGCAACAAGCTCTTCAACTTGGCATAAAACTTAAAAAAATTCATAGAACCCTTAAATTTAAACAGTCGTGTTATTTCAAAAAATGTATTGAATTAAATACAGAGTAAGAATGATTTTGATAAAAATTTCTATAAACTTATTAACAATGCAAATTATGGTAAAGCAATGGAAAACGTACGTAAATATAAAAATGTGAAATTGGTAACAAAGTGGTCAGGTAGATTTGGTGCAAACTTTTACATTTCTAAACCTAATTTTCATAGCCTTACCGTTTTCGATAAAGACATGGTTTTAATTGAAATGTCAAAATTAAATGTAACTTTCAATAAACCTATTTATGCCGGATTCTCAATACTAGACATATCAAAAACTTTTACATATGATTTTCATTATAATTATATTAAGAAAAAATTTGGAAACTCTTCAAAACTATTATACACAGATACAGACTCTCTTATTTATCACTTTTTTGTTGAAGATATCTATGAACATATAAAACAAGACATTGATAAATTTGACACTTCGGATTATCCCATAAATAACAAATTTAATATACCTTTAAAAAACAAGAAAGTATTGGGTTTAATGAAGGATCAAAATAATGGTAACATTTTATCTGAATTTATTGGCTTAGATCAAAAATGTACAGTTTAAAAGTTTTAGATAGTAATCATGATCAAAAAGAAAACAACAAAAAAAACCAAAGGTATAAAAGCACCCTCTTTAAAATCCATCACATTTGATCATTACTATCAATGTTTGTTTAATAATAGGTCCACTGAGTGTTCCCAAAAAATTATAAGATCAATTAAACACAATGTATATACTGTTGATCAAAAAAAAATTGCATTGAATCCATGTGACGATAAACGAATAATTAATTTTATATACACAGATACTCTTCCGTGGGATTATCGCAAAAATTAATTCCTTATTTCTTGTCCAAATAAATATCTATTATCTCTCTCTCAAAAAAACCTCTTATAGCACTTATTTTATTTTCAGATTTTTCATTCAAAATATGTTGATGATAATGATGGAACAAGGGGATGTTCTGAATGTAACAGATATTTTTGTTTTTGCAAAAGATCCATTAACTCTCACAATTCACTAAATAACTCAGAAAACCCCGAATTTTCTCCATATGTTGATGATAATGATGGAATAAGAGGATGTTCCACATGTAACAGATATTTTTGTTTCTGCGAAAGATCCATTAAATATCACAATTCACTAAATAACTCAGAAAACCCCTTATACTGTTATGAAACTATATCTAGAAATAAAAGTCTTGAATAATTTCTTTTTATTTTAATTGTAAAAACAAGTGTTAAAATGTATTACTGTATTAAATTAATATTAGTTTTTAGATTTATGACTTTACAACATTGTATTTGCATTAAAAATCTTATTAATGAAATAAATATATATTACGAACTATGTAATTTTTATTAGGTAAAAATTAATGTTAGTTCCTTATATTGTATTTTTTTTTCTTCGGTTAATTTGTAGAATATTCAAACTAATAATAAAACGACTTACAAACATTTTATGATTTTCATTTTTTCCCCTTACCTATTCACTTCTAAAAGAAAAGCCACGCTTCACAAATGGTGAATGGACCAGGTCAGGCCACGCCGCACTGATCTAGACTGAGTGTGATTTTTTTTCTTTTAGAATGGTGAAAGCTGCACCGATCTAAGTATTTTTTTCTTTTATTAGAATGGTGAAAGCTACACTGGTCTAGGTTTTTTTCGTTGGAATGGCGAAAGCTACACCAGTCTAGACAACTAACAATAGGCAACCAAATATATATTAATGTAAACAAAGACGGGCTTAGACACGTCACACAAGACAAACAAAGATAAATATACACAAGGGGGCTCCATACACTACAGCTAGGGCTTCGCTATACTAAGAGTGATTTCCATATATGGTAATGGGGAAACATAACCTCACTACAAGCTTGCTATTAGGCAACCAAATATACACTTCTTCAGTACAAGAAGTGATTGCGTCACTTCTTCAGCTGAAGACATTCTTCCATATATGGAGATGCAGATGGAACATTTCATCCGAAGCACCATTGTACCCAAATGTCCGCTTCTATTACTACTTATAAGCTGTACTGTAATGTAATAATTTGTACGTTAAGAATATAAAGGCACATTATAGTTTATAATAAAAAAAGTTCTCAAAAATCAGAAATTAACTTTACCAAATGTATATGGATCTGAATGGAATTTTGATCTTACATTTTATTTACCATTTTCTCAAAGAGTTCTAAGAACTTGTCTTGCCTCATCATTTTATCTTTGTGACGGTTATTAACATCAGGACCATGTTTTCTTCTGGAAAATTTCCTTGGGGTATGTTCAGCAGGTGTAGCACCTTCTGTATCTTCTGATGTGTTGGCAATATTACTCATTGATTCATGAATAGTAACTCCCGAAGAGCTATACGCAGTTACTTTAGTGTTTATTTCAGGCCTCTGACCCATTACTTCGTCCATTAGTTGAAGATATTTCCAAAATTCTCTTGCAGAGTCACTTTGTGCAGATTTTATTTTTATGTCTTTGTATGTACGTTTTAAAGATTTCCACTTATTTTCGATATTTATAGCAGTATAACGTTTGTTTGACTTACTGTTCATTTCAATGGTTATTTTATGCTACACATGTTTTTTCATTGAAGTTTCAAACAATTTTTCATATTGTTTTACAAGATCAATAAGAAGAAATGTGTCTTCATGACTAAACATTTTACATTGTTGGGACTCATTTTGTTCAGTTGTCAAGTTATTATTTTCATTACCTGAAAAATAAAGACAACAAAATTAAATTTTTCCAAAATAAAAATACATTTTTGGTTGTATATCATAAAAAAACAATAATATATCAAGATCTGCTCACCTATATTTACATCAGACTCTAACAGATGAATCTGGCTTTGGGGCACTCAGAGATGTGTATTAGTTTCCGAAAAAAAAATTCAATATTTATTTACATATTGTCAGTGAAATTTCACATAACTTTTATGCATTTATAAGTTTGTTTTAAAGTTTATAATATGGTGGTATTACAACAAATTTTTAAAAATTAAATAAAATATCAAGAAAATTTTATGTTTGTCGAGTTTAACAAATTGCCTTGTTTCTTCTTCAGACCATTACAACTTTTTCCAGTTTCCTAGCAGACATACTGGTATATATAATTAGTAGATAAAAAAATCATACGGATTAAAAACCTTCATTACAATTTTAGCTTTATTTTTACGTTCTAAAGCAGTAGTGCGTGCTTTTAGGGCCTCCGGTGATGGAGCGCTTATAGACATTACCTCTAGAAAAGACGCTTCTTTAGATATGAGACTTATTGAATAACTATTATAAAATCTCAAAACACCACTTACCTGAATCAGAAACTAGTATTTCTCCATTCTCGCTAACGCAATTTTCAACAATTATAAACATTTTCTTTTTAAATGCTTGTAAACACAAAACCTATCGCGCCTAAAATTCAAATAATTGTCAAAACCGCCATTAATTTGGGTGTATTACTAAGCGCTCTATTTTTTTGATGGAGTACATCGGGCTAATACCATCTACATTTTTTCGCATTATCGAACGGGACCACGATGTACACCGAGGTTGTTCTTTTGCGTTACCGAACGACAAAGTATATATAGTGTCGAAAGTGTCGACACTTTTTACCATTCCAAACCTAGCTTTTGTTGTTCTAGTGTTGCGCTGTAGAAATTTGTTCAGTGAACAGTGATTAGTTAAAAGGTTGTGAGCGGTAAGTATAATAAAATCTAACTACTCTTTTGATTTCCCAAAATACTTTTCCTATATGGAGTTTTAAAATTTAAAATTAATTATTTCGCTAATTACAGATGTTGGTGATAAAACGGTTCCCTCAAGAAATGTTTCACTTCGTCCGGGTAAAAATAAAATACGTCAATTTGGAAATCTAAAATTTTTAGAACATGTTAAAAACATTACAGGTTCTACCAAATTAAAAAAATATTTTTTGTACTATTTAGAATACGTTCATTACTATTAAGGTGGTATATTAAAAATGTCACCTTATTCTTGAAAAAAATATTTTTTGGCCATAAATGCGACCTTTGATATTATTATTAACAGATTTAATATTTATCCTGTAGAGGAGGTGAAAATCATACTAATACTTTCTATAGTTGTTTCTAAGTTTTTCTTGTAGAAGATACGGACATAAAGAGGTATATGCAGATTTATATTTTTGGTTCTCACTTTGCAACCACTTCGTATATTCTAATATTATTATAACGGAATATATTGTAGTTCAGACTCCATTATGTAATGCTAAAACTAGTTATAGCACACCCTGTATACAGTACCTTATGAGGGGAATCACCATGATACACGCGTCCTATGGATTATGCCAATACAACATTTTTAGAAATAAGACTTTATTATAAATAGTTGTCAACTAAAAATTATGATTAACTCTTTACTTTGTAACCTGCAAATAAAGTTGTTCACGCTTCCTGTAAAATTTACTTTTTTAAAAAGTCACCGTTCCAAAAAAGAACCAAAACTGGCGCAGTCGGTAGGATGTGCTAAACGAATCGACAAAATCGCGAGCAGTTCTGTCTTAACAGTTAATTAGTGCATTCAAAAAATCGGAACAAATGACCGAAAAGAAAAAGTAATATTTTCGGGAAGGCTAGCAGAGAACAAAAATCGCCAAAACCAGTTAATAAGTAAGAATCAATCAAGAAACCAAGAAATCAAGTCATTGGAATTAGAAATAAGTGAAAATTAGTCAGTCAAGAAGCTAGAAGTAAGAATACATCCTAGTCCTAAGTGCAACGAGTAAAGTGCAACGAACAAAAGTGAAAGAAAAGAAAAACAGTGAAAGTGAAGGAAAAGTTCTTTCGTGATTGTGTGAATAAATGCTACAGGAATGAAAAAAGCCACTCTACTCCTAATGTAAGCAACTTATTTTAACCAATTAAATTTTTTGTTCTGCTCAAAATAACTATTTTTCTCCTCTTCTCTCTCTCGAAAAAGTTCAATTAAAATTGACGCAGTCAATTTAAACCTGAAAAATTAATGTCAGATTCCGAAGAGGAAGTCGAAGATAAAATTAATAGTTTCAGATTAACAAATTTATTCAATAATAACCCAAATAATAATACCAGAAATACTAATTATCGAAATAATCAAGTTAATATCCATAATCAAACTTTAAACATGGAAGCAAATGCAGCCGCAGGCATAAATTACCAACAATTAGGACTATATATCGATACGATACCGGAATTTAATGGAGATCCATATACTTCCACAATATTTATAAATAATTGTACCGGATTTATCAATCAATTTTTCAAACAAAACGATAACGCTCATAATACTTTTATAGTAAGAGCAATAATTGGCAAATTGTCAGGTCGCGCTTTAAGTTTAATAGGTTCTAGAATGAATGAACTAAAAACATGGAACGATGTAAAAGAAGCCCTTGAACTAAGCTTCGGTGATCAAAGAAACTTGGATTGCCTTGTTCAAGACTTAATATTTTAAAAAATGAAACCCTATATAATTTCGGCATGCGTTGTCAAGATGCCCGTTCTTTAATATTTTCCAAATTAAATGCCACTATTATGACAGATGACGAACGTAAAATCAGAATAAAAAGCTACGATGAACTAGCTTTAAAAACATTTATTAAAGGTCTTTCTGGTCAATTGCAAAATAACGTAAGACTAAGAAACCCCCAAAATTTAGAAGCCGCAATGTCACTTGTAATTGAAGAAGAAAATTTCCTTTATAGTCAAAATAGAAATAATACTTCAAACACTCAGAAATTTAATCCTATTCAAAGAATAACACCGATCAGAACTAATATCAATATGCAAAAAAACAATAAATTACCAAAATAACTATCCTAATTCAATGCAAATCAACATTTAATAATAATAATTTCACAAGACCACCAATGTTTAATACTTTCCCACAAAGACAATTTATAGCGCATTCATCACCAATGTATAGACCACCATTTAAACCTAATAATTTTCCAACACAAAAACACCCCTATTTTTTACAAAGAAATCAAACAAATTTTAACAATCAAAGATTACCAATAAACTTTAATAGACCCAATTATAATAATAATAATAAACAAAATCAACCACAACCAATGGATACCTCTAGCGCGCAAATAAGAACTCAAAAACCTATTCAACAAAATCAGAAATATATAGCAACCGAATTATATCAAAATAACGTCGATAATAATGATAATTTCCAAAATGAATATATTGATCAAAGTGATTTTAATCAATATAATAATCCGAATGACTTAACCGAATATATCGACTTTAATAATGCAAATCAATATTCTGACCCTAATGTATATTCTAACGATAATTATCAACACTATAACTACAACCCTGACCAAAGTCAATACAAACAATATTATGACCCGCAAGAAAGCAATACCTTTTATGATACCCATACATATTCCGAAAATAGCTATCAAGACGGAAATTTCACGATAAGCATGTCTCGAAACGAGTCGACTTAATTGTAATGAATATTACAATAGCTAGTTTACCATATATTTTTATACCAGAAATTAATGCTAAATTACTTATAGATACAAGTAGTACAAAAAGTTTACTTTCCCCAAAAATTGTAGAAAAATTTTATAAAAATTATATTTTTAACGAAGAATTTAAAACACAAACAGTCCATATGATGTCCTATCATAATGAAGTTATTGTAATACCAATTTTTAAAATATTTAAGATTAATGAGAAACAAATTTTATATATTTAACTATAATGAAAAATATGACGGCTTAATAGGTATTGATCTATTAAAACCACTAAAAGCAATATTAGATATCGGCAATAAAAAATTTTCATTAACATTCACTAATCAAATTAGACACAGTATTAAGTTAAAAGACGATACTCCTATATTTAATAAAAGCTATAGATATCCGGAAATCCATAAAAATGAAGTGAAAGATTAAATAAATAAAATGTTAGAACAAGATATTATACAGGACTCAGTTTCACCCTGGTCAAGCCCTATTTGGATTGTACCAAAAAAAATCGACGCCTCAGGCAAGCGCAAATGGAGATTAGTAATTGATTATAGGAAACTAAACGAGCGCAGTATTGATGATAAATTTCCATTACCAAACATCACAGATATATTAGACAAGTTAGGTAAATGTCAATATTTTTCTACACTTGATCTAGCCAACGGATTTCACCAAATAGAGATGAATCCAGAAGATATTCAAAAAACAGCATTTTCCACAGATAACGTACACTATGAATTTAAAAGAATGCCATTTGGTTTTAAAAACGCACCAGCAACTTTCCAGCGAGTAATGAATAATATTTTAAGAGGACTTCAAAACGAAGAATGTTTAGTTTATCTCGATGATATAATAATTTTTAGTACGTCTTTACAGGAACATATTGAACGATTAAGGAAAGTGTTTAACAGATTAAGAAATGCAAATTTTAAAATCCAATTAGATAAATCTGAATTTCTACGTATGGAAGTTAATTATTTGGGACATGTTATAACACGGGATGGAGTTAAACCAAACCCAGAAAAAATAAATGCAATAAAAAACTTCCCTATACCAAAAACACCTAAAGAAATAAAAAGTTTTCTAGGATTAGTCGGTTATTACCGAAAATTTATAAAAGACTTTGCAAAAATCACCAAACCATTAACTCAGTGTCTTAAAAAGAATTTTAAAATAATACATAAGGAAAAATTTATGTCAGCGTTTGAAACATGTAAAAATTTATTAATAAATGCTCCAATACTTCAATATTCTGATTTTAGTAAACCTTTTATATTGACTACGGACGCTTCAAACGTCGCGTTAGGCGCAATTTTATCTCAAGAAACAATTGGATCAGACAAACCAATGGCTTATGCTTCAAGAACTTTAAACGATAGTGAAACAAAATATAGTACTATTGAAAAGGAACTATTAGCTATAGTATGGGCATGTAAATATTTTAGACCCATCTATATGGTAGAAAATTTACAATCTATACAGATCATAGACCTTTAATTTGGCTATTTAAACTACGTGAACCAAATAGTAAACTAGTAAGATGGAGGTTAAAACTTGAAGAATTCGATTATGATATAGTTTACAAAAAAGGAAAGTTAAATCTAAACGCAGATGCACTATCCAGAATTCAAATTAACGCTTTAGAAAACCAATCAATGATCCATAACCCTGGTGATATAGATCAAGACCATTTTGATACTTTAGAATATTTACGAGATATGGCAGAAAACTTCGAAACTTATGAAATTAATCAATCTAATGAAAATCAACCTTCAATAAGTAATCAAATAACCAATCAGTCAGAAAACCCAATCACTAATAATAAACCAAAAATAAAAATTCTTTCTGATATACAAATTAAATCGCCAAATTCACAAACACAACATTCAACTTTTAATGAAACAACTAACAACGGAGTTAAATAGTAGAAGAAATAATTAATAATAAAGTGAGTCAAATTTTAGTATTTCCCCATATCTACCCTAAGCTCAAGGTAAAACAAGAAAACTATGAAAATCATAAGATAACTACGGTGTATATACCCAAAATAGAAAATGAAAATTTTATACTACAATTTCTAAAAGAATATACAGTATCAGAAAACACTTATTGTATGTATTTCTATACCGAAGATCTATACTTAAAATTTAACGAAGTTTATTTAAAACATTTTCCCATTAAAGGTCCAAAATTATTAAGGTGTACTAAATTAGTAAATACTATTATAGACAAAGAGGAACAAATCCTATTAATCAAAAATCACCATGAGGGAAAAGTCAATCACCGCGGAATATCGGAAACAACTGAATATTTAAAACGAAATTACTACTGGATTGGAATGAAAACAACTGTATCTCAATATATTAATTCGTGCGATATTTGCCAAAGAGCAAAATATGCCAGGAAAAAACCCTATACACCTTTAATGCTAACCAATGCTCCATCAAAGCCATTTGAAATAGTACACATTGATGTATTCTATTACCATAACAAAATATTTTTAACTTTAGTAGATGCATTTTCAAAATACGCACAAGCTATTCAAGTTCCAGGGAAAAATGCTATAAGTATTGCAAACGCGCTTATAAAATATTTCAGTTACTGTGGAATACCCGAAAAATTAATAATTGATAACGGAACTGAATTCAATAATGAAACTGTTAAAGAAATCCTAAATGTGCATAAAATCAAAATACATCTTACTATACCACATCACGAATCTAATAGTAACGTGGAACGATTTCATTCAACAATAATCGAACACTTAAGATTATTAAAAGAAAATTTTCCCCAAGATAAAGATAACCTAATGGACTACGCAATAATAGCCTATAATAACTCTATACATAGCGAAACAAACTATACACGATTTGAACTAACACACGAATATACGAACAGCAGAGATCCAAATGAAATTTTTATATTAAAAGAATTTTATAGTGATTATGCCGAAAACCACAAAAATAAATTAAACTGTATATATAAAAATTTACAGGAAAAATTAGAAACTGAGAAACAAAATATTGTAACCAAAAATAATACCGATGGAAATCAAAATAAAGAATTCGCAATAGGCCAAACGGTATATAAACAAAATCCTCAAATAAGAAGTAAAAAAAGTAATAAATTCGTAGGACCATATATAATTAACGAAATATTAGAGAGAAACCGGGTGGAAATAACTTTAAAAAATAACCCAAATAAAAAAGAAATTATTCATATAAAAGAATTAAATCGTCCACCTCGTATTGTTTCAGATTCTACGTCAACCTGCTCGACGGACTAGAAATTCCAAAATTTCACGAAATAAAGGATAACCCAGGAATACTACCCTTAAAACTTGGGACGGCTCAAAACAAAATTAATGTATGGTCATTTATTCAAATATTTGACATATCTAATTTAATTAAAGAATTTACCGAATTGCAAAACCAATATGTACGTATTAAAACCGCATTTGAAAATGAAACAAATATTGCTTTAAGTTATAAGAAAATTTTTTATAATACCTATAATCTCGCACAGTCCTTCGAGGACAAAATATTAACACAAATAAATCAGTTAAACCCTTCATTTAAAAATAGACAAAAAAGAGAATTAATAAACGGGTTAGGCTCTATAATAAAATCAATTACTGGAAATCTAGATCAATCAGATGCCGATAAATATGAAAAAGCGATTAAATCGCTATCAAATAATCAAAATAAAATAAAAGATATTGTAAAAGAACAAATAACCTTAATGAGTAAGTCAATCCAAAGTTTCGAAAATAATGTTAAAAGTTTGTCAAAAAATCAAATTCTTTTAAAAGACCGTATCAATCAAACTGAAGACTTACTACATAAACTGGAAGCCGAAAGTATCGGTATTTACTATTATTTTTTCGTCGAAATGGCAATTTCCCAAATAATAACTGAATTTCAAATAATATATGACATTTTAGAAAAAATAGAAGTTGCAATTACCTTCTCAAAACTAAATACGTTTCATAACTCAATAATTGAACCAAAAACCTTGCTAATCGAAATAGAATCAATAGGAAAATATGTAATCAATAATAATAAATTACCATTTGAACCTAAAGTAGAAAATCTATTATATTTTGAAAAAATTATGGATATTAAAAGTTATAGTAAGGGGTATCAAATAGTTTTTATTATTGAAATCCCAGTAGTAGAAAAAGAAAGTTATAACTACTGTCATTTATATGCAATGCCAATATTACAAAATGAAATATTTCAATTAATAATGCCCCATTCTAAATACGTAATAATGAATGAGCAGAACTACTTCTTTCTCAATATATCTTGTAAAGAAATAATTCCTGAAGAATTTATGTCATGAAACGAACTCAATAAAAGCCAATGAAGATTCTCCGTGCGAAATCAAATTATTGAAATATTCAAATAAACTATCGAATTGCCACGCAATACAAGCAAAAATCAGAAAAGTAAAAATTCAAAAACTCCAAAATAACAAGTGGATCGTGCTTACTTCCGAAAAGACTGTAGCTGTGCAAAAATGCGGGAAAAATCGCGAAAATATACCCCTAAAAGCAAGTTACCTACTGGAACTAAATCCTACATGTGAAATAAAAATTAATCATGTTATATCACGAAATTTTGAAAGCCCAAAAAGAAAATATAAAAAAATTTTACTTCCTAAGATTAATTTCACAAAATCAGCATATGAAATAAATGAGACTTTTAAACCATTAAAATTGGACGATATCAACCACCTAAACAAATTAAGTGTAATAAAAAGTGCTCTCGAAGTAAATAAACAAAAAATAAACTCAATAAAAAATGACATTTTCGATTTTAATGGAATTGACGGCTGGACAATATTAATCTATATTTTCATATTACTAATATTATTATGTGTTTCATACAAGTTTTTTAGCCGCAAATATCTCGAGTACTTAGCGAGAGCCAAGTACAAACAACCGGGAGCAAACACCGACGGTTTATCCCCAAATCCTGAGGCAAACCCCAAAATTTTCATCTAAGGGCGGAGGAGTTATAGCACACCCTGTACACAGTACCTTATGAGGGGAAACACCATGATACACGCGTCCTATGGATTATGCCAATACAACATTTTTAGAGATAATACTTTATTATAAATAGTTGTCATCTAAAAATTATGATTAACTCTTTACTTTGTAACCTGCAAATAAAGTTGTTCACGCTTCCTGTAAAATTTATTTTTTTAAAAAGTCTCCGTTCCAAAGAAGAACCAAAACTAACTGACCTGTTACTCTTTTACAGATAAACCAAAAACTAAGTTTTATGAATGTTATGTTTTCTAAATGAAAAAATTATCTTTAGAAACTGAATATTTTTCTTCAAGAGAAATTCTCTTTCTTAATTTAAGTTTTCAAGATAAATTACAAAAACTGTTTAACTTCACGACTCTGATAATTTGGTGTATGCTTTAAGTGCTTGGTCATAAACGAAGTTATAATATGGCATTTTAAGTTATTTCACAACAAAAGGAAACTGTGAGATATTAGCTAAGGGCAGGTTATACTTATACTTCTAAATAAAAAATATAATACCTAACCAACCTATTTACAGAAACTTTTTGTTGTGAAATCACTTAAAAACGCTAAATTATTACAAATTATTGTTCAGGAATACGAAATAATTTTAAAAATAATACATTAAATCTTTTTTAAATTCTAAGAAGTTTAGTTTTTACCAATCAAAGGCACGAAGGGTATAATTAAACAGTTTTCGTGACTTATTTCAAGAACCGTTCATATTATCAAAATTAATGAGGAATTGTCAAAAATGTCAAGAATATCTAAAAATATTGTGATCTACGCGCTGCCAATATTTTGATTTATACTTCCCGAATATATATGTATGTATAGGTAGATTAAAAACTAGGATAGGAACTTTAAGATGTCATTTTTCAAATGCCAATACCTTGGAACCTATTTAATTAAGGTACATGGTATATTGCACAAAATATATTTAGAATCGTGTATAAAATACAAATATTTGAAAATGTTCTTTTTTGCATTGTCGAAACATTCTGAATAGTTGAAAATATTTACATTTATTTATTTAAGTAAATTTTTGACACCTGTCTTAATTTTCTTTCAGTTGCGTTTGTAGAAGAAAATGCTGTACTTTTTTAAAGTAATTTATAAAGGTTTGCAAACGAGGAATATTTAACTTCCACGTTTTATGAAACAAAAATACGGTTTATTTCTGCGTCATTAGGTAGAGTTTTCACTGTCGGAATATTAACATAAAATATTATTATTTCAATGCTCGTATTCTGATTATTGGACTAGTACTACTAAAAAACAACTAGACAAATGGGTACCCTATCTAAAATAGTGTTCTTGTTATCAGAAGCTAAGAAATATGTATTTTCTTGTGTGCTTTTTTGATAAAAACTTTGGTATATATGAAGACTAAATTATGGTGTTTAAAGGATGAGATATTGCTATTGTAAAATATAGAGGTTTCCTTTTTAGATAACTATACTAATGTCTGCAGGTAAGTAACATTTAGCGAGACTGGATCATGTAGGTAAATGTGTAGTTTAGAATCTGCTTAAATCGCAATCCAGAAGCGTTCAAAGAATTTTCTTTCGACAGGGGGGATAGGAATGCAAAACTTTTGTGTTCAGGAATAAAATATATTTTGAAGGCGAAAACAAATGTACTTAGTATTTCATTCAGATTTCAAATTAGGGCGTGGAAGGTCGTAAAGTAGACTTCCAACTAATTCCAATATTTCAAAATATTTGTACAAGAATATAGGTTTAGCAGGTTATTGAAACAACAGGTATATATATATATATATATATATATA
This sequence comes from Diaprepes abbreviatus, assembly GCA_034092305.1. Lineage (NCBI taxonomy): Eukaryota > Metazoa > Arthropoda > Insecta > Coleoptera > Curculionidae > Diaprepes > Diaprepes abbreviatus. Next base: position 1,594,795 of record JASJET010000056.1, read on the forward strand.
TATATATATATATATATATATATATATATATATGTATATATATATATATATATATATATATATATATCACGTGGAACCAAGATCTTTAATTATTGTGGATATTTTATACTGTTGTAAAAATTTTTATTAAATATTAATCAGACTTAAAGAAATCTTTGCACGCTGATTTTTTGTAACATCATTACAATAAAAACGTTAAGCAGAAGCGTACACAGATTTTTTTTTTGGTATTATGTTTTGTATAATTTTATAAGAAACTTTCGCCCGCGTAGCAGTTCTGTTTATTAAATCTATAAATCCTGTTTTATACATTACATACAATATATGGAGTTAATTTGTATACATATAATTATTTCATTAATTATTTAACTTTTACCAAACATTGTCGCCTGCTATGTTTTGTCTAATATTAAATAATGGAATTATGAAAATTTTATGTCTGCGAGTTAATTTCTTTAAGTCCATGGTACACCTTTACTAATTTGCCATCCATATCGCATGGTATGATGAAATCTATTTCTACCGTAAAAATTGAAATTTTCGGTTTTTATCAAAAATTGGTTATTTAGGTCAAAAAAAATCTAAATCAGTAAATCTAAATGGCGTATGTCTGACTGTTTGTGTCTGTATCTGTCTGTGTCTGAATCTGCCTATCTGTCCCAGTCTATCTGTCTCTGTCTGTCTGTCCCTGTCTGTATCTGTCTATCTATCTCTGTCGGTCTCCGCCTGTCTGTCTGCCCGTCTTTGTCTATCTGTGTCTGTCTCTATCAGTCTGGCCTGCCGCTTAGTCTTCCTAAGTATTTAGATTCGTCTGTTTAGCGTACTGGTGTTCATCGGCAACTGCCTAACTGACAAACATCAATTTAACTAAAATAAATATTTAATCCAAAATTGTAAATTTTGGGGTTGTGTAGCTATAACAGAAAAAAAATTGAAAGTTACTGATGATTGTTTAAATCATTACTTAGCACACTATATTAAATTAATCCCAAAAGACTTTATTTTAAGATGATAAACTATACCTCATAAAAATAATGCAGGACCTAAAAATGCGGTAGTTGGATATTAACTTAGAAAGTGCCAGAAATTTTAGCGCATATTCTGTAAGACGCAAGTTACATTTTGAAGATAACTTTGACAAGGAAAATAACTTTGGAGAGAAAAAAATGTGTGAGGAGAAAAAAACCTTCGAAGAAGAACAAATATCTGAAGGTGATAAAACGTTTGAAGAGGAAATAATGTTTGAGGTGGGAAAAATAGTTAAAAAGGAAAAAATGGTTGAAGAAATATCCAGCCTTCCCAGACAGATAACGGAAGAAGCAAATGGCACAAATAATTTGAATAATATTATATCGGGTATGTTGATAACTTTTCTCAAGTTTTAATTTACATTTAGGTAGATAAAAATAGATGATTTCGTACAGTTAAAGACAACAACTAATAATAATTCAAATTTTATTTTTAGGCGTATTTATCACTTAAATGCCTTTTGACGCGTAAATTCTCACAACTGAAATGGATATAACGAATTGTTTTCAAATTTATTACAGAGATATTTTATTCTAGTCAGTTTCTCCCGATAATTCGAGAAAAAACTTGCACTAACTTTTATATTTTAAGTGGAACGTCCTGAAGATTTCTATTATTTTAAATCCAAAATAACTTTTATGTAGCATACATATCCTAAGTTTAAAGTCAACAATTTTTTAGATATTGCTATCGAAAAATGTGATAATTTTCAAATTTGAAGTTTCAAAGAAATTGTTAAAATCTTATACCATATTTTCAAAAATTATTGTTATACATAGTTTTAATTATGTTAATTATTGAAAGTTAATTTTTCAGACCTTGGCTAGTTAGTGGACTTAAAAGTAGAATTTAGACAGCTGAAACATTCACTGTTCAATCACTTTTTTACCCTCTAATTCACCATGATAAAGCCAACTATCGCTGACACTTCCAAACACGAAAAATTCTACTTGTAATGGCATAATAATGTGCCGAACTGTGTATTTGTTATAGCAGTTAAACTTAATTTTTATTTTTTTTAAGGCAGAGATAACCAAACATCTTAATCGAAGTGAAAATGTTAATATGTGATAGCCACCATATAGTCGGAGCAAGTAATATCTTTCGAATTTAGAAGCCTTATAGGAGTTGAATGGGGGATAAAAAAGTAGAGTTGAACAGTCAACATTTTGGATGTCTAACTTTAACTCTTACAGCACAGCAACTGACTAAAGACTGACATTTGTTTTTCTAAAAGTGACAAATCTAAAAAATGCGTTAAGAATCTTCTAAAGCAATTTATAAGAAATTGTTTTAAAAGTAACGCAGATTTTAGTAATTTTTATGAACCTAGCTTACTGGAAACTTTTGTTCTATCAAATTTATCTTGCATTTTCCAATGGCAATATTTCAAAATTTTACGAAGAATTTTATAAAATAGGAATATAGAGGGTATTTCAGCAGTTTTTTTATATTGTTCGGCTGATCGGACGCTTATTCTCGATGATCCTGAAGCCGGGTGGTTTTTGTGTTTATATCAATTTTTTGTATGTACAGGTCTTTTACCGACCGAGTGTACTGTACATTTTTGTTTCTCCTCGCGTTTGCTTAAAGATTGATATCTCTTGCGATCAAGTGCCTCACAATTACATAAGAAGTAATTGATTGCTTGTGGTTTCTTTTTACAGAGTCTGCGGGTTCGGTCTCCATTACACAAGCATATTTTGTGTAGGTATTTTTTCACTGGTGAGAATCCCGTCAAGAATCGTGTGATAATGAACAACTGATACACGCTCAATAATTCATCAATTTTCCTTTTACACACAGTTCCTATAAATACTTTACTATACAGTTATCTGGCTAAGATTGCTTACTGCATTTACACAGCAAAGTTTGACAAGTACTCCAAGATGAATTTAGATATAATTAAATGGTTTTTCACCATTTTGAATGTCACCTGGCTCTTGAAATAATTTTTCTACCAGCTTCAGATCCATTTGAAATTATATAAACAATAAGAAAAATGCTAACAATTATAATTTATTTTTAGTTGCAACTCTAAACGAAAGTGGAATAAAAAGAAAGGTTGCACCAAAACGTCACAGTTGTTTTTTTTGTGGAAATTTGTACATTAACATTAGGAAACATTGGAATCAAAAGCATCGTCAAGAACCTCTTTACTTGGAGGCCTTGGAAAAAAAAGTAAGCAAAATTAGTCTGGCATAATAATACGAATAATACGCCTAAAATGACATATTTTTTACAACAATAACTTTTTTGTGTTATGGTTTACGAAAATAAATAAACTTTATGATGCGTAGGTACATATTAAGAAGTTTCTTTAACGCTTAAGCATTGTAGAACTGTTCTTTTCTTGTAATTTATTCTCATTCTCTCATTAGATCCCTTATAACCATCTTTCATCATTGGTAGGCTTGTAGCAAACAATGATAAATCCCCCCAAAAAAAAGTTACACTCTAAGGGTACATTCTAGAGCATCAAATCCGCCGAAAATATTTTGAGAATTTTTTATTTAAAAATACGTAAGCCGATGACTATATCACTATGCACTAGGGCATCGCCGATTCTAAAACTCTCCTGTAGTAATTAATTTTTTGTTTTTTGTATTTTATGCAAAAGAATTTTCTACACAGTAGTGTTTATATTTTTCATTTTTTTGTATAAAAATTTAAGACATTTTTACATGCTCCATTTTTATTTGTAAACAATCTTTTAATATTTCAAATAAACAAGGTAGATCCCCTATAAATGTAAAATTCCGGGATCGCTAGATTAGAAAAAAAATTATCCCCAAATCGCTGGATCGCAACGTTTAATGGGATTGAATACCCTATTGCACACTAAAATGTTTCTCTTCAGAGGAAACTTCCTTTTCCTGTTTTTTTTGGTAGGTACCTATATTTAAAAAAATTATTAATGAGTTTACCCACAAATTGACTGGCTATTATAAGTTTTAAAATATTTAAAATAACAATTCCTACTTTTTAGTGTTTTTTAAGTAACTTTTATTTTTTGAAAAATGTCACTTATTATTTTTAATCTTGACCTGGACATTTGCTAAGTACCATCTATTATATTAGAATTATCGCTAATATGATCTTAAGATTTCTGGATTAAAAAATCTGAATATGGTATTCAAAATGACAACTCCCACATTTTCTCTCACCTCCGTTCATAGACATTTTTATCTATGTAAGAATATAAAAAGAGAGTGGTAGTAAACACATATAATATATGCAGTCTTACCCCTTCACCTCCATCTAATTAAAAAAGTTCCTCAGTATACTAAATTTTATGTCAATATCCTGGATCGTCATATATTTTATATTACAGACTACAGGTCATGTCTTCCTAGAAACGTTTATGATATGCAGGCCTATCAGTAGGTATCTAATTGTTATAAAAGTGCATTGTTATTTTTTTATTTTAAAATGGTTCCTAAACTTTGTTTAATGTAAAGTTAACGTGATCTTCGAAATGGGAACATGTCAGTCAGTCGAATGTATAATAGGTGTTTTTATTAATATAATCTATGTGTGGCCCGTATATGATTAATATTATTGATATCAAATCTGCACATTTCGTGTAAAACGTCACTGTCCTAAAAATTTGGACAGATAATTAAAAACGGTTGTGGTATTGAAGAATCTTTTTTAGGATTTTGTTGCGTGTAGGTGGCTTTTCACAATATTCTTTACCAATGGTTTCAACTTAATTTAGAACAGTTGTACAAGTAGTACCAGGATGGTTCGATAAATTTTCGACCTGAAACAGAGAGGGCGCTAGTACGATCAAATAACTATAATATTTTGTAAGCATTAACCTTGAGATTACGCCCTACAAAGTTTCAGATGTTTGCGTTCAGTTGCTTGTTTGTGGTGATCGAGTGAACACATAAGATTCGATATTTTGTGAAAGATGGATAAAATTGAAGTTTGAGCGGTTATAAAGTACTTTGTTTTAAAAGGCTTAACTCCTACAGGCATTAAAAATGAGATAAATCCTACTTTAAAGGATTATTCTTCTTCGTTTTCGACAGTAAAAAAATGGGCTGCTGAATTTAATCGTGGTCGTACATCAATTCAAGATGATGGGCGCTCGGGACGACCAAAAACCGCTACAACTGACGAAATTGTCACAATTTACAATGTCATACTTCATGACCGCCGACTGAAAGTACGAGAGCTTGCTGGTATAGCAAACATCTCGATAGATAGTATCCACTACATTTTACATGATGTTCTTGGCATGAAAAAGCTTGCTAAGCGATGGGTGCCGCGTTTGTTAACAGTCGACCAAAAATGCCTTCAAAATACGCAATCCTGCTGAGTTTCTTCGACGTTTTATAACTGTAGATGAAATATGGATTCACCATTACACGCCAGAGACAAAGCAGCAGTTTAAACAGTGGGTGGGGGCAGGTGAAAGTGCGCCAAAAAAAGCAAGTCATGGCAACAGTTTTTTGGAGTTCACATGGCGTGGTGCTTATAGGCTATTTAGGATAAGGCAACAACATAACCGGGGACTATTACGCTTCACTACTGAATCGGTTGCAGCATGTGACTAAGGCTAAACGTCCACATCTTGCCAAAAAAGTGCTCTTTCATCAGGATAACGCGTCTGCATACAAATCTATGGTTGTTACTGCAAAACTCAATGACCTACGTTTCGAAGTGCTTCCACATGCGCCATATTCACCGGATCTGGCTCCCAGTGATTACTTTCCCTTCCCAAACTTGAAAAAATGGCTCGCTAGATGAAAATTCCCTTCAAATAACGAAGTCAGAGCAGCGACAACCGCTTATTTTGCAGAGTTGGACAAATCGCATTATACTACGGGTATTAAAATGTTAGTCCATCGTTGGTCTAAATATATTGAAGTTCAAGGGGACTATGTTCAAAAATCTTTTGTTTTCTTTACCAGGCCTAGAACTTATCGAACCATCCTCGTATAAGGCAAAATCTCGACAGCGCGGCAGCGTGTCGGGGACTTCGAGATTATCGTGAAACCTCATCTGTAATACAGTCAACCAAAATATTATTAAAATATACCAGATAATTCTAAGTTTACCAAAAACTTAAACCTTTAAGTACCCCTTGGGGAGCCTACATCTCGGTTAGAATGAACTTAGGGAAAAACGGTAGAAAGTATCAATGGTATTTTTACGTCCCCTACACATTGCCGAGATTTAGTCTTGTATAGAAATTGTAGCAGAATTTTTTTTTATATTTGTCACATGAACTTGGTAAATACAGTTGTAGTTTAAAGCTTTCAATATTCTACTACAGGTTTTTTTTAACATTAGTTATAAATAAAAATCTTTTTTTTTAAGGAAACCACGAAGTTGCGAAAAATTATAAAACATGTATTTAATATATTTTTATGCTTTATATAAGCATGTTTTCAAAAATTATGGCAGTCAGCATTGTGACTACGTGATACACTGTTCTAAACAATTATTTTATACAATAATTCTTTAGAAGGGAGCTATTAACGTTTCCCAATAAAGCCAAACTGACACTGAGAAACTTTTACATGCTTCATGCTGTTGATTATTTTGACTTTTGAAACATTTCTTGTCAGCTGCAGACAAATAAACGGAAATAAAAACAAGATGAATTATCTTTAGGATTATTTCTAAATGTTAACCATTTTCTTAAGTATTTGGGGCTCTTTTTATTTAAATCTTAAAAAATTGGTAAACAAAAAATATAAAGCTCATTTTTTTGTGATAAACACTGTTATATTTAATATATTCTAAAGTTTACTCAAATCTCGTATTAACTGACTCGACTCTTTATTTTTTTAAAGAGAGCAAAAAATATTATGTTCAGAACCAAACACCTAAAACGAAAATTGTTACTACACTATTAGTGAAGAATATAACACGGAATTCTGTCAGAAATTATACGCATAAATGAGTAGAGCAGTGCCAGATTATAATTAGGCTAACCCATTATAGCGTCTAGAACATTCACGAGTAAACTTTTCTAAAAGCTTGGTATCATGTTGGTTATTTTAAACAACGGGGTTTGGTCATATGGACAAATATCCATTTTAGGCAGATTTTCCCTGCTGTATTTCCATGTTCATTCGTTTTCTAGATCAACAGAATAAGAAGCAACCACAGCTTTTGAAAAACTAAGGAACGTAGGTATGAGAAATATAATAAAATTGTTGAACCGAAAAAACCAATTGCAGTTCGCAACTACTATGGGCCGAAAAAAACAGAACCGTTTTTTGTGGCATGTCCCAAATGTCAAGGTTACTATAAACATACATAAAATAACTCGAAAATGAGGTTAGCAAAAAATAGTTTTCTGGAAGTATCCGTTACACATAAATATACATTGCGAATATGTTTCCTTTTTAACTTATATATAATGTAAGTTTTATGTAAAAAGACAAATTTTGACTTAAAGAAGCAAAGTGGCACGAGCATGACCAAATCGCCATTTATTTCTTCTTTTGATGATGCTATTTTTTTATGCATAGACTGTTGCTGACTAGGTCAGTTGGTTTCAGAATAATTTAATTAATCAGTAAATCTTAAATTCTTAAACTTTGTTTTAAATATGTTCTGAGAGGCTAGCTGTTATTTAGTTTTATATTTTAATCTTTGCTTCTGTAGTTTATTATAAATGCTAATAAAGAAATGTGCCAGAGGAGAGGTAAATATATTTGATGTTGTATTTTTGTACATTTGTAAATTCAACGTATTAATTTCAAAAACAGATTAATTTAAAATATTGGTTAATACCACTTTTTGCGTCGATGGAAAAAAAATTAATAGAAAAAAAATGTAATTCAGTAACATTTCTGTAAGCCACCAGCTGCCCAGAGCCAAAGCTTTAGCCCCCTGTATATTGTGTTGGACAAGAACAATTGAGAGAGAGAGAGAGAGAGAGAGAGAGATACGTAGAAAATTTGATATTGTTTTATATATCTATCTCAGTCATATGTATTAAATATATGGAGAGAATTTTAGTTTATTTTACGTATATTTTGTCTCTTTTTTACTCGTAAATTTATGAGAGAGAGAGAGACTTTTAGGTTTATTTTAAATATATTTTTCTCTTTTTTACTTGTAAATAGTAAAAGATGTAAAATATATATGTATGCTTTACGACGTTAGTCAAGAATTTACATTTTATTTAAATCGAAAAATATATATTGAAATATAGAAAAGAATAAGATTTAATCTATGCAAGAGAGAGAGAGATAGAGGTTAAAATAGGTTATTGTGTATGTGTTTATTTCCCTCGTATATATGTATTGTATGTGTGCAAGAGAGATAGAAGTTTAAAATAGGATATTGTGTATCTATTTATCTCACTCGTGTATATGCTTTCAAATAGATCTATTATATATATATATATATATATATATATATATATATATATATATATATATATATATATATATATATATATATATGTGAGGAAGATAGAAATTCAAATAGGATGTGTGTGTATATATATTTTCCTCACTCGTGTATATTTATAATAAAAGATGTAAATATATATGTAAGTTTTACGTTAGTCAAGAACTTAAGTTTAATTTATTTAACTAATAAATAGAAAATATATTGTGAGCTCATGTTTTATGACGATAAAGGTTAAATTAGTAGATAAGACCAAAGATTATTATAGCTAACGCAAAAGATACCTCAGGCTTACGGCAGACCGTGTTTTTATTTTTCCGCAGCAAAACCGACCGAAAAGGGAATAAATTGAAATTGGTGGTACACGAAGTATCTTTTTATTATTATTTTTCGCAATTTTGAAATGCTCACTATATTTTTTGCCCCGATATACATTTAAAAAAAAGTGTTTTAGATTTCTTGAAAAGACCTTTCCAAATTCATTAATCTATTTATTTCTAATTTTAACGGCCCTTTTTACAGCATGAGTTGTGCAGGGCTGTTCCTGCGAATTTCTATGATTTTTGGGCAATTTCAAACTCTTGTAGAATCTCGACTTTTGATTCTTTCTGAACCGATAGGGTTCAGTTTTTTTTTGTTCAAAATATACCTTTAATTTTTATTTTGAAAAGTTCAGATTGGTTAAAAAGAAGGGAGATCTGTTTTCAAAAATACTGAAGGGAGATCTGTTTTCAAAAATACTGATTTTCGGAAGGTTATGCAAAAAAACATATTTTTAAAATTTTTATTTTAAAAGCCTAAACCCTTACTGAAATGCATAAAAAACACTGAAAAGACTTGCAGCTTTTGTAACTGGTCTTTAAATTGTATTTCCATATCGATTTTTTCTTTTATTTTGAACGCTTTTTCATTTTGTATAGATTACTTTTTTTCTTTAAATGCTCGCCAGATCTAAAGTTTGGTCTCGATTTGAATTATAAGAAATGTATTTTTTGCATCTTGAAAAGGCCATTTTAATCAGTTTATTTATTAAGTACTTATGATTAGAATGTGCTTTTTTAAACTACAATTTTTTTTAAACTACGTTTTGCAAATTTTTATTCATTTTCGTTTGAGAAAGACTTTTGATCTTATTTTAAAGAGCCCATAATTGTTGTTAAGAGAAGCATGTGTCAGTCGCTAAAGCAATCTCTGTTTTGAAATATTTACAAAATAGCTTATTTTGAAGAGACTAACCCAAAAAACAACAGACATATATATTGTTACAAACTTTATAGCGTTGTACATTTCCTAGTATTAGTTTGTATTCGTAGTTTGTGGGGTTTTAGGTATATTTTCTAATGTAACGAACTTTGTAGCGTTTTATATTTCATAGTATTAGTTTGAGTTTGCAGTTCATAGGGTTTTAGGTATATTTTCTACAAGTTTATAATTTATTTAAGTAATTTTACCTTTGTTAATTTCCTCAGGAGACGACAATGAAAGAAGGTCTGGAACTTTTTAGAGAATTCGATTTCCTTATTTTTAACATGGAACGCCTATGATAGAAGGTCTAGAAATCGCCGGATTATTCCTTTTTCTTGTTTTGATTACCCTATGTAGTATGGAAATCCTTCTAGAGAATTAGGGAATCTTCCGATATCGACCAAAAGGGTATATAAAGGGTCCAGATCGACTTTCGCGGTCAGTATATTCTGAGAGTTTGTCGACGCAAGTTGAATTAATTTGACAAGTGTCGAAAGTAAGGTTGACAATAAAAAGTGATTAAAATAATACAGTGTGTGTAGTTTGTTTGAAGACAGGCCGTCCGGAACAAATTGGTGTCAGAAGTGGGATCAAATCCAGAGGAGGTTAGTGGCTATTGGCAGGTACAACTTCATCCAGAGGATAAAGAAAAGTCCGCCTTTTCTACTGGAATGGGGCTAGGGCAATTTAATGTTATGCCATTTGGTTTATGCAAGGCCCCAGCCACTTTTGAACGTTTAATGGAACGAATCTTACATGGACTAACGTGGACATGTCTAGTCTACCTAGATGACATCATAATTCTGGGAAAAACATTTGACGATCATCTGAAAAATGTTGAAGATGTATTTCAAAAACTGAGAAGTGCACAATTAAAGCTACGTCCGAAGAAATGTCAATTTTTTCAGAAAGAAGTGAGATACCTAGGACATACAGGGTGGGCCTTAACTGTGTGAGTGGTTTCAATATGCAATAAAAAAAAAACTATAAATCTTATTATTTTTTTATTTATATATTTAAAAAGTACAAGAAATTGAAATTTAAATAACATCTAATTTTTGAAAATAATGTTATTTAAGTGACCGCCTCCACCTTCTTGACATTCTTGAAGTCGCACTCGCAGGTTTTGAAAAGCACGTTGACAAGTTGCTCGGGAAATAGTGTTCATTTCTCTCACAATGTTTTGCTTTAGCTCTTCAACTGTTGTTGGATTATTTTCATACACTCTTGATTTTAGGTATCCCTACAAAAAATAATCATTCGGAGACAGATCTGGACTCCTTGGGAGCCACTCAATGTCACCTCTTAGTGAGATGAGTTTTCTAGGAAACATTTCTTTCAGTAGGCCTATGGAGACTGTAGCAATGTGGGAAGTGGCTCCATCCTGCTGAAACCAGGTCCTAGAATTGTAACCTTGAAATTCTCGAAGAGCTGGAACCAAGAATTCTTGCAACATCTGACAATAATTCTCAGCTCTCACTGTCACAGCCACTCCTCTTTGATTTTCAAAAAAGTATGGCCCAATTATTCCACTGGCCGATATTGCAGCCCACACAACGACCTTAGGGCTATGAGGAGGTCTTTGATGCATCTTGCGAGGATTAGTCTCAGACCAAAACCGGCAATTTTGCTTATTAACATGACCGTTGACATGAAAGTTAGCCTCATCACTGAAGATTATGTTAGAAAAATTGTTAAAGCGATTAAGCATAACATTAGCGAAATTAAGTCGAAAATTAACATCATTAGGTTTCAACTCTTGTGTCAACTGAATTTTATAAGCTTTTAAATGTAAATCACGGTGCAAAATCCTGCGCAAAGTGGTCCTCTTGATGTTCAAGACTTGGTTTCTTTTACGAGTCGATTGCCGAGGATTTTTTCTGATTGATTCATGAACACGTTGAATAATCTCCGGCGTCCATATTGACTTCGGGCGGCCCGCATTATTAATTCTTATTGTACACCCGGTTTCTTCAAACATTTTAACCCATTTGCGAATAGAATTTGCGCATGGTGCTTCTCTGATGTCACGTAAACCGAAGTGAGCGCGGTACATTCGCCTAGCAACAGTCACAGAATTATTGTTGGCATAATATGTGCGAACACAAAACGCACGCTGTGCTCCCGAGAACGCGTCCATGGTGACATAAAATTCCACGAAATAGCGCGTCTAACGATACCCCCCGTGCCTCCGTACCCCTAACGGTTTTTGAATTATAGACAAAACAAAACGCTCATGCAGTTAAAGCCCACCCTGTATAATCACAGAAGCTGGTGTACGAACCGATTCAGAGAAGACAGAAACCATTCAAGATTGGCCAAAACCGAAAAATAAGCATGAACTGAGAAGTTTTCTAGGTCTTTGTACTTACTATAGAAGATTCATAAAAGGATTCGCCGATATTGCAAGACCTTTGCATCGACTGACTGAAAATAGCAACAACTATGAATGGTCCGCAGACTGCGAAAACTCTTTTAATGAATTAAAGAAGGCAATTTGTAATCCTCCAATACTGTCATATTCTGAGCCTAATCAGATGTTTGTTGTGGATACGGAGGCTAGTAACTCCTCTATAGGTGGAATTCTGTCCCAGATACAAAATGGCCAAGAAAAAGTGATTGCTTATTTTAGCAAAGTACTCTGCAAAGCTGAGCGAAATTATTGTGAAACAAGAAAAGAACTACTCGCCATTATAAAGACATTGGAACACTTTCACAAATATTTATATGGTCAAAAATTTCTCCGAACAGACCATGCATCATTAAAGTGGCTTTTACAATTTAGAAATCCTGAAGGTCAAATAGCACGATGGTTACAACGCTTGCAAGAGTACGATTTTAAAATTGAACATAGAAAAGGCTTGAACCACAAAAATGCAGACGCTTTGTCAAGGAGAACATGTTCAGAAGAATGCAAGCACTGTAACAGGCACGAAGAGCGAGAAAATCCTGACGATTTCTATTGCCAAAAGACACGACCACAATGCTCTTTGGATTGGGATCCCAAAATCATCTCCAAAGAACAACAAGAAGATCCAGATCTTAACCTTATCATTAAATTAAAGAATAATAATTCAAATCGACCCACTTTTCAAGAAATCTCGTCAAAATCTCAAAAAGTCAAAGGTTACTGGGCCTTATGGGATTCCTTGACTATGCACAATGGTCTTTTAAATAGAGTTTGGGAGAGCTCTGATGGCAAAGACTACAAATACCAGACTGTTTTACCCACCAAAAGGATTCCAGAAGTACTGCAAGCAAGCTTTACATAATGGTGTTGGTGGTGGACACTTAGGGGTTATGAAAACTCTTGAAAAAGTTCGAGAGAGGTTCTATTGGCTGGGAAGCCGCGCAGATGTGAAAGATTGATGCAAAACATGTACCGACTGTGCTGCCAGTAAAGGACCGAAGACCCGTAAGCTATGGTAAAATGAAGCAGTACAATGTAGGAGTACCTTTTGAAAGAATTGCTATAGACATAGCAGGACCATTTCCTATTAGTAAATCCGGGAATCGCTATATGTTGGTAGCTATGGATTACTTCAGTAAATAGCCAGAAGTCTATGCGATACTAAACCAAGAAGCCATCACCGTTTCTGAAATGTTGTTTGAAGAGTGGATTTGTAGATATGGGGTGCCAGGAGAGATACACTCTGATCAAGGCAGAAATTTTGAATCTGACGTTTTTACGAACCTTTGCAAGCTTCTGAAAATCTACAAAACTAGAACAACACCCCTTCATCCACAGTCAGATGGAATGGTTCAGAGATTTAACAGAACGCTGGAGAATTACATAAGGATACAAGTAAATAAACAACAAAATAACTGGGATAAATGCATTCAGCCATTTTTACTAGCCTATCGTTCAGAAATTCACGAAGTCACTGTAAAAACCCCTGCCAGCATAATTTTTGGAAAAGAATTACGTCTTCCAGTCGATTGGACTGGACGTCCACCCGATTCTGAAGCAACTTGTGAAGACTACTCCAACCAAGTTAGTAAGCAGCTGCAGGTCTTACACCAAGAAGTCCGTCAAAAGTTACAGATAGAAAGCGACAGAATGAAGACTCGCTATGACATCAAAGCCAATACGGGTGGATTCATGGTTGGTGAAAGAGTTTGGTTATACAATCCGAAAAGAACCAAAGGGCGTTCACCAAAGCTTCAAAAGTCATGGGAAGGTCCGTACAATGTAATGACTCGACTAAACGATCTGGTGTACCGAATTCAGAAAAGCCCTCATGCGAAGATGAAAGTCGTGCATCTGGACAGATTGCGCCAAATTGTTCAGTCTCAAAGATAGATAAATTCTTCTCTTATGTAGAAAGTTTGGAGTGTGTTTATCAGAGTAATTTTATAGTGGTAGGAGATTTTAATATTTCTCACTTAAATGACTATTATTTAACCAACTATAGAGATAATTATGTAGATATACTTGTGAATTTTCTTGAGTTTTTGATCAACATCTAATAAACGGTTGTGTCTTAAATGAACACAACCGTTTATTAGATGTTGTTATAACAAAACTTTCTTGTAACGCATACAAAAGCACTTTTAGCTTTGTCAGCGCTGATCGACATCATCCACCTATTACTATCGAAATAAAACTTAAAATACCAAAACAAAAATATTTAGCTAAAAATAATAATGCACTTAATAACTTTAGGAAAGCAGATTATCAGGCCATGTATCAGTTACTCCAAAATACAACCTGGGATGACTTGAAAATATTCTCTGATATTAATCTTGCAGTTAAACATTTTTATAATAAAATAAATGCAATCTTTGAAATTTGTGTGCCAAAATGCACACCCAGTAAAAAATATCCTGTATGGTTTGATAAAACTATCATTAAGGGCATTAAAAATAAAAATAAATTAAGAATACATTATAAAAGAACCGGTAACTTAGAAATTAGAAATCAGTATGTAAAATTTTGAAAGGAACTTAAACATGATATAAAAATAGCACATGAAAAATACCTTAACAAGATTCAAATGATCAAATGGATGTCAACGAAGATTCGAGGTCTTTTTAGCAATATATTAAAAATAACAAGGTATCAATTGGCATTCCAAACAAGTTACATATGAATGGTGTAGAGTACACTGATGGCAAGACTATATCTGATGTGTGCGATGCTGTCAAAAGACTTAAAATTAATAGAGCTACTGGTCCTGATAACTAGAGATTGCAAACCGAACCGGGTCAGCCCGGGCCCGGTGCTCTTTTAGGCACCTATCGGGCCCGGCCATTCTTACCGGGCCCGGTCACCGGACCCGGTAACTAGACCACGACGCGTGGCGCGCGAACGACGCGAGCGGGAATGTGCGTTGTCATGGCAACCACTGCGTTGGACGTTGCCACCGGAAAGGAGCTGGCCCTTCTTTTAGACTGTCGCACAAGGTGGAACAGTCTACTCAACATGTTGGAGCGCTTCTACAAACTTAAAAACTGCGTGGATAAGGCGTTGATTGACGTAAAATCTGAGATCAAGTTTTCCGACTTAGAGTGGTTGTCGATTAAAAACCTAGTAGAATGTTTGGAACCATTCAAATTAGCAGTAGAGGCTCTGTGCAGAAGGGAAGCTAGCCTTCTTACTGCCGAGACTACCTTGAAATTCATTTTCGAAAAATTAAACAAACATAGTTCATGCCTCAGCGTACAATTATCCGAAGCCCTTCGTGTGAGAGTAAGAGATCGTCGTTCTATTGTGATAACAGGAATATTAGTTTATCTAAACAATCCGAAAAAATACGATCAGAACATGATACAAGCGGACGAAACGTTTCCCATGCCGAAGAAAAATGTTATCAGACAGGAAATGAAAAACATATTGAACAGAGTTACAAGCAAAGTCTCAGAAGGTGAGACTGAGGAAGTACTTGGAGTTGAAAATGATGGACTGAATTTTGAAAACGACTCGCTTCAATCACAATCGACATTGACTTTAAGAGAAGAATTAGAAAAGCAAATTTTAGAAGAAAAAGAAGAATTTAGTAAAAAGATAAATCACAGCAATAACTTAGAAAAGACTTTAAAAAAAGAGATGAGTCAGTATGAAGCTGAAGGCGCGAAAGGTCACTATTTAACTCTTCTTCAAGACTACATGATGTCCATAAAACCAACTAGTGTTGAAGCTGAGAGAGCTTTTTCGGTCGCAGGGTATATCTGCAGTAAGTTGCGAACCAGGTTAGGTGATAAAACTATAAATACAATTTGTTTTTTAAGATCATTCTTCCAGACTGAAAAATAATTGTTTTGCCTTGTGCATGTTAGAATATACTTTTTGTTTTGTTATATTATACTTACTTATGAAGCCTACGTAACGTTACATTTTGTTAGTTAAGACTATACAAGTTTACAAAAAAAAATACTTTTAAAAAATAAGAATTTGTTTACCAAAGTTCAAAACTACCAAAGTTTATTTAACTATCTAATCTAAGTTGTAATGACACGATTAATACTTTCAGCTGCATTATTAGTTTCATATTTTAATACTATGTTTTCAAACAGAAACTATAAGGAATAAAGAGAAAGACCTGTTTGTTTAAACTTATAAAAATGAATAATTACTAATACTAAACTAATGCTACTTTTCCGTCCAGAAGTAAAATAATTAATTCTGTATTAAATGTGATTTTGAGACTTGAGTGAGACTGATTATTGTAATAATTGTTCATAAGTCACTTTCAAATAAATATTAACCTTGAATCATTGTCTTTTTCCATTAATATATAGAAAATTTTCATTAAAAACTTTAAAGGTTTCATCGCTAACATACAACCCGGCCGGGCCCGGCGGACCCGGCCGGGTTGGTGACGAATTCGACGGGGCCGGGCCGGGTTGAGAAACATACCGGGTTGCAATCTCTACTGATAACATACCTTCATTTCTTATTAAAGGTGTTGTATATATCTGTTTGCAATACTTCAAAAACGGATATTTATCAGATCACCATGGATCACATTACACGTGAAAAACACCATTTCACCAATTTTCAAACACGATTTCCTTTTCAAATTCACAGTTCCAAAAAGCATTAGTGCTTATGGAACGAAATCCAGCATTTTCATTCGTTTATTTTAACTTTAAAGGCGTGGCCTAAAAGTTACTATAAAACCCGTCTATCACAAGCATCGCTCTTCTCGATTCAACATCCATCAGAAGCACAACAAGCAACGGCCGTCGCGCTTACCAGTTCCAGTACCTTCATACACCAACCACGACGATTTTTCTGAAGGCACCGAAGTCTTCAAAGAATGTACAGTCTTCGCTTCGTTAAACATAAAATCATATTCTCGGAGTCTTTGGGCGTTTAGTAGCTATCACTTGCACTTAGATAGTGAAAAACCAAAGATTCAAGAAGATTTTAAAGCGAAATGCAAACAACTCGGATTAAATACGGTGTCTGGGAATTCCCCTTGTATAAAACATAGTGTTGGACTTTAGGTAGTATCTGCATACGAACGCCTAGGTAAGTTTTCACAACTACAGGGCTCTCAGACACTATAGTTCGAAAGTCGGGTGTTATTCGTAATTGTATACACGAACTGGTGTTGCAATTACGGATCACCGACACAAACTTCGCGATTTAATTCGAATTAAACATGAGTTTCCAATACTCAAACAAAACATAACCTCAAATTCACAAATATGGTATAATTTCCTATATCATATTTTCCCAGAAAACTTCATTCAAATTTGTCCAAAACAAATTCACTTTCATTCATTATAATATTCCTATAATATTATTTTATAATATTATATTCAATTTTCGCTTAGATAAAATTTTCATAATTTTTCTAAGTCCACAGTTACTAGTACTGTTTTAGCACATTGGTTAACCATACATTTTTCACAGCGTTTTATTACCCATATTTATTTTGCGGAATTGAACACAAAACTTCTTTTAATCTGTTCCTTGCTACCCCTGTATTTTTTAGCTATTTTCCGATATATTTCAGAACATGAAAACGCCTTGTTTTCGGGATTGTTGTGGGAATACCCGGGAAAAAAGGTCGGTTCCTGAAATATTATTTTGGATTTTATTTTATCCCTCTTCAGCGACTTTAACTGCGGGAATTAAAAGCAACTTATGACATGATTGAAGTGATAAGATGTATCCCTTGCGAGAGTTAAATGGACTGTTACATTTACGACATTTAGGAATAGATTACAAGGAAAGATATGTACAGTTAGTTGTAGTTACACACAGCATACGTTAATAAACACATGGGTAAAAATAACGCTAAAACTTCTTATTGCGGAATAAGTTTTATTCTCAATTTTCAAAATGCGCATTACCTTACACCCCGTAGCGGATTTTATATTCAAATTTATGCATAATTTTCATGCGGAACGTTGTACAACAAATTTCTTTTGCCGGAAATTTTATCACAAAATTTTTTCCAAATTTTCTTTTGCGGAAAATAACAAACGAAAACAAAAGGCCTATAAACTCAAACACTTGCAAGTATCCCCTGACTAAGTGTTATACACCGTAATGCTTAGTTTACCCAATTCTTGATTTTCTCTCAGAATCTCAACCTTGGAGCATTCCACGCTCAAATATACATCATGCTTTATGCCTAGCAGACAAATGCTTATTTTTGGAAGCAAACTTTACTTCATTTTCCTGAAGTAAGAAGAAGAAACAAAAGCCCCTTTTATCATTCACTCCCCTTTGCCCCAGTGAGCGAGAAGAAAGGTGAGGCGGCCAGATTTCCTATCTGGTCGGGTGGTTTAGGAGGGACTCTCACCGCACCCCCCTGCGTTGCGGTTCAATAAGGTAGAAAAAATTTAGAAACGACTTTTCATTTTCTAAATCTACCTTATAACAACGACAAATAGCGACCTGGTGGAAATGAACCACGATAGCGCTCGTTACAGGACCAGACACGCATCACGTTACGGTCTAGCGACATAAATTTATACTTGGAAACGCTTCGCCTAAGATTGTTATAGTCCCTGCTTTATGAAGATATCGCACACTATAGCCGTCTTAGGAACACCATCAGACAAGTCTGGCGCTTTCGACGACTGACTGAAATCCGGAAAGATCGATTCGACACGCGTTCAGCAACCAAACCACACCCGAATAAAAAAAAGGAGGCTTTCCTTAGTGCGATAAAGGCATGATTGGTTTTCTTGCTGAACCGTTGAGAATACTATTTAATATGTCAATAAAAACAAGTACTTTTCCGAATATGTGGAAGGAAGTTAAAATTTGTCCCGTTTTTAAAAAAGGAAACAAAAGCGAAATTCAAAATTATAGGCCAATTGCATTGATATCATGTCCAGCAAAAATCTTTGAATCAATTATATATAAGTATGTTTATAAACATGTCTCAACTAAAATTACTGAACTACAACACGGCTTCATGAATAAAAGGTCAACAATTACCAATTTATGTAACATCACGCAATATATATCAGAAAGTTTAGATAATAAATCCCAAGTTAATGTAATATATACGGACTTTTCTAAAGCTGTTGATAGAGTATCGCATACTGTTCTCATGGAAAAACTGCACACTGAGTTCGGATTTCATGATAACTTAGTTAAATTTTTCCTGTCATATTTAAAAAATAGACAATAAAGGGTGGTAGTTAGAGGCTATACGTCAAATTTTTTTTCACCTTTCTCAGGGTTCCAACCTTGGTCCAATGTTATTCCTTTTATATGTGGACAATTTAGCAAAAGAAATTAATGGCTCCAATATATTATTGTTAGCTGATGACTTAAAACTGTATTCAAAAGTTCAGCAAGACAGTGATTGTCTTATAGTGCAAGAAAATCTGAATACACGCTATGAATGGTCAATTGGAAATGGTTTGAACTTTAATATTGGCAAGTGTTTTATTCTTAGCTTTAACAGAAAAAGACATATCTTAAAGTAAGAATACAAAATAAATGGAATGTCGTTGGCCCGGGTTGATGAGATGCGGGACCTTGGAGTTACTTTTGATGCTCAATTATCCTTTAGACCTCATTTGATGGATGTTGCATCTAAAGCTTCAAAAATGTACAGTTTTATTATCAGAAACTGCAGATTGTTTGAAAACGTTCACTGTATAAAAACATTGTATATTTCCTATGTTCGAAGTATATTGGAATACGCTTCCATAATATGGAATCCATATTATGCGAATCACAAAAACATGATTGAAAGAATACAGAACAGATTCCTAAGATATATCTATCTTAAAGAAACTGGAGTATATCAGTTACATATACCAAAAGACGAAATCATGAATAGATATAATCTTGGGAGTTTGGAATGTCGTAGAATAGTTGCATGCATAATTTTTTTGTTTAAACTATTACATAATCAAATTGACGATTCAAATTTATTGACATTAATACGACTGTATGTACCTAAATATAGGACAAGGAACTCGTTAACATTTTATACAGATAAAGCTCGTACTAATTATTATAGCAATTCACCTGGTATTAATATGTGTAAATTATATAATCAATTTAGGGATGATTTTGATATTTTTAACATAAACATAAGATCTTTGAAGAAATTGTTATTAGAAATTATATAAATACTAGATTATTATTTAGTCATAGTAGCAATAGGTCCTTTCCCTACTCTATAATTGGATATATTCTGTAGAGTTTATAATGAAATAAATAAATAAATAAATAAGTATGCCATAATGTCACTTACATACGTGCATATTTTAGTTTCTTTATACAGGTGGGGTATACCATGTATCTTACTACTATTAGAAACCTATAAGTCTATGGAAGAAACTGTCAATAGTGGAAGGTTGCCTCAGAAAAAACTATGGGAAAGAATAGCCAAGGAATTAATAGCAAACAAGATCATAACAACAAGTTGGGTAATGATAGAAGGAGACTTGGTCGTTTTTTGAAGTTCGTATAAATTTTTTAACATTATACTTAACTTTTGATATAATTAAATTTTCTATGAGTTTAAATAAGTAAATATCTAATTAATATAATATATTTGTTATAATTATTATAATATATACATATACTTTTTCTAGATAATGGATGAGATTTCTGCTGAAAATGCATGGTGCCATCCAGTTACAGTTGCATCATCAAAGCAACCTGAAAGTAATGATAATGTTGGAAAGTCTCATAGTGGATGTTAACCAAGTGAATTGAGAATGCCAAATACTTATATTTGTAACTAAACTAATGTAAAAATTATATTTCATTTCAGGATGAAATAAAACAACAGGTCCATTTTTTCTAGGCAAAAAGTTAAAACCGCGAGAGGTAAATGAAGGAAATAAAACCAAGAGGCACAACGAACGTATAGAGATGGACCAAAAATTACTTCAAGTTTTAGAAAAGTTAGCAACTAAATAAGATTTTTAAAATGTTAAAATCTTTACGTAGATGAGTTTTTAAGCTTTTGAATAATTTAATTTTCATTTTATATAAAAAAATACATCTAATAATGTTACACATTTAATAAAGTTTTGAATTCTACATTTTATAATGTTAAACAGTTAATAAAATTTAATATAAAAATGATTTTGTGTGATTTTTTTTTTTAAATTTTGTAATTACATAATTCAATAGTATATACAATTATTCTTTTCAAATTTTTAAAAATCATTAAATACTCAAATAATTTCCTAGAAAATTGGAAATTTTCAAATATTTGCAGCGTTATTGTTTTCGATTAGATGGCCACGTCTGTATTTTCCATTAAGCATCGAAATTTCGAGGTCTTAGGTAACCATTCTGAATATTGTTAACAGGATTTGTCGAGTCTTTACCATTTTTACAGGGAATTCATGACAATATATCTTTTAAGACTTCTTGCATTTCGCCTTATTTCACGTGAATAGTTCCCAATATTTTCTTGATTAAATTCAGGTCTAGTGAGAACACCTATTTCATCTTCATGTGAAGTATAAATATTATGAATTACACAACATGCAACAATGTACTCTGTCATTAATTCTACCCTTGTTGTTGGTAGACAATGTAATAGACTCCTCATTCGTACTTTTAATAAACCAATACATCTTTCAGCAGTTACTCGAGCAGCTGAATGACGATATTTTTTTTTGTTTCTCACTTAAATGTCCATTATCTCGATAAGGAGTAAGTAAATGCTGATGTATTTCATATGCAGCATCGCCGAGAATATGACTGTTTTCTGGGAATTCATCATAATCATTTAAGTGATCTGCAACTTCTGACAAACGAAAAACTTTCTGATCGTGAACAGACCCAGGATGTCCGACATAACAATGTGTTATCAGTGTCTTGTGATCGCATACAAGCCGCAGAAAAATTATAAATGTACGTAAGTCTATTTTCATCACTTACCAAAATTATGCCTTTCCGATTGACATAATCTGCTGGATTTTCTTTTAGAGCATCGATACGAATGTGAGTTCCATCAATAGTTCCTATTATTTTCGAAAAGCCACTTGCTCTTTTAAATCTACGATCACCCATAATCTATAGTATAAATATTGAGGCTCTTATAAATAAAGCGTGACAAACTCGACATACAGCTCTTACAACAGTTGCACGTCCTACGTTAAATCATCTGTCACATACTGATCTATAATAAAAAGAGAAAAATATTTATATTTAGGTTCTGAATTATATTACATGTATATTACACGAAAGTTGTTCATTTCTATAAAAATGTAACCTATAAGAATCCGTTGTAGCCATTTTCCAAAGAGCTATCATCAACTGATAACGAGAAGGAATTGTAGAGCAACCTGGACCACGTCGAACTAAATCTTCTTGAATTAACTCATTTAAATAATTGAATGGTTTTTGAAACTCTAAAAAAAGAATTTTCGGTGTAATTTTATAGCCGCCATTTGTAACATTTAACTTAACGCTTAAGACGTCCACAATCCCATTCCACTTGGGTTTATGATTGGAATCCTAACAAGTTACTTGAACAGAAAAAACCGCAATCATGGGCGTGATGATTGTGAGTGCTTAGTGGAACGCACCCCTAGGCAACTGAGACGATAAACAGTCTGCAGGGCCTCGTTTTCTATATATATAAGTGAAAGAAGGCAGATTCATCAGGACTTCTAGAGCCGTAGTGAGAGCAGTCCTCATCGCACTAAATATCCCCACACAAGCCATTCTTTGAAATTTGTCAAGTTGAAGGCGGTGTTTGCGCTTTACTGTACTAGGCCACCATATAGTAGCGGCGTACGTAGTGACCTAGCTAAGAATATGTGCGTCCTCTCTCAGATTTTTGAATTCTCCATACTATTATGCACCTGACTTGATCCTTTGTATTTATTCATTTTTATCAAGGAACTTGAGGTCGACCCTGGAATGGATGCGCCACCCGCACCGCGGGACCTGCAGGATCGTTATTCACGCCAGTGGGAATACGTTATCATGGGGCGACTCACCATAATGTATATCCAAAATAGCGCCCTAACTGTTAGCCCCCATGTACATCCAAAGGCTCACTGACAAGATTAGAAAGCACATATGGCCTTCTTGGTTCGAGATTCCGGCTCGGTAGTGAGTCCAAAATTTCTTCAAGGTTTTTAACTGTCCCCTTGTATTGAAGAGTCTTTCCTGACAATGTAATTGTGGGAAGTCTTCCCATTCTCCTCGTTTTTTTTAGAGTACAACCTCGGCTTTGTCCGAGCCCTTCCTTGTGGCACCATCGTTCCGCGATCCGGAGGACCCGCATCATTGGTCCTTCCAGGTTCCGGATATCGCGATCACGGCACAAAATGGCCAGGTCATCAGCGTAGGCCTGTGTATACAAACCAGCGTCCATTAGATCCACATACAGATTTTATTAATCGAATTTCTTACGCAATAATTGAATATAACAACAGCATATATTCAAGCACAAATTTCACCCCCTATGAACTCATGTGAAGTCACACAGATTCTAGAGCCACTCGGATTTAATTTCATCTCACGTCTTTACCGAATATTTATTTAACCATATAATAATACACGGATATTTCAAGAAAAAATCAAAAGATAGAAAACAAAAATGTATTCATAAAATTAACCAAAATAAAGCGGCAAAAGATCTACTAATCGGATCTCAAGAACATAAAAAAATCTAATGACAGATCAAGTAAGATAAAAACAAATCCTGAGGACCCTTTACTTTAACAAAAATACTAGAAACTACCAAAATGAAAAATCCAAAAATGAAAAATAAAGAGACCATTCATATAAACGAAACTAAAATATGCCCATTGTTCCAGATCGGTCTGGATCATCGCGCCCCAACCATCACCGTCGCAAGTACAGTAAAATTCAATGGCTTAAACCATCACCCAGGAATACTACTAGTCCAAGCCATAGGAAAATATGGTGACGTAAATTTCGAGATGAATAAGACCTACCCAGGGGTATTGGGGGCAATGTAAAAACAACAAACCCTACTTAAAATGTAACAGCAAAAAATAGATTGGGGCCAAGAGGGGGAGATTAAAGTTGGCTAAAACAGGTTTTTTGAATCTCCAAATCAAGGAACACATTTTTGGAAAAAAGTTTCACATAAAAGTTATAGAAATTTTAAAAATGTAGAACTTCCTCTTGGCCCCAATGAACCAAAACTGTTTAGAAACCCAACCAGAAAATTACCTCTACAAAGAAGCCCAAACTACATAGAAAGCGACCCACCTTGTGCGATTCAACTTAATAAGCACCAGAAGAACATAACGGTTTGCCATCCCTTTGAGATACAACTACATGAAATCCAAACAACAACAAAAAATAACTGATGGAAAATGGATATTTATAATACTCAAAAGTTTAATTGGTATTTTAAATGGCCAAAAATCAATAGACAATATACCTTTATTTGGATCATACAATTGCAAATTACAAATAAAATCAATGATATTCGAAACCTACAAATCAAGCCGATTTGCCTTGTGCAAAGTCAGTCTACCAATATTGAATCTAAGTACAGCCTATCAGCCTATGAACCTCAACCTTATAAACTTCAGGGCCACCAAAGAAAGCAAGAGCCAATTAGAAGAGGAAAAAATAGAAGAAGTCAATACAGCGCCAGTTTATATCGATAAAACGAGCATTTGGATAATATTATTGTATATATTTATTGGTTTTATAATTGCATCTATCACATTTATGAAATTTGTAGGGAAAACTATAAAAAATACAGATAACGATAATATAGAATTAGATAACAACATTTTCTAGTTATGTGAAACCATATATTCAATATATATTTTCGTCTTAGGGCAGAGAGGTTATATTCGTGTGATAATTAGCCGTGTTGCAATATTAAACAACATGATGAAAGAATTCTTAGATTTCCTAAGCGTCGGTTCTCATACCTGTCAGCATGTTTAAAATTATAAATACGACTAAATTGTATAAACACAACAGATATACTGCTACTCCTTTACCAAGCAAATAAAGTTTTTTAAAAAGAAAGATAAAACCTCCGAGTACTGAATTATTGTTTTTGATTAAGGTACGTGAAATCTCTACGGGTATTTTAGTGAAATGTAATGTCTTTCAAGTTATTTTGTATTTTTTTAGATACAAAATATAAAATTTTGTGATACATCTGAATTTGTTTTTATGTAAAAATTGTGTTAAATTAGTATCAGATACTATATATTTATATTTGTGAACCTTCAGGTAGAAATAAGTTTCGTTTAAAATCTAACTTTATTTTTGAAGTTGTCTTTATTTTATTTAGTAAAAATGTTTATGATTTAATCGTAAAAATTCCATTTTATTACATTGATGCATGGTGGAAATATGTGCACTGTTTACATACATAGATAAAAGTAATTGAAATGCATACAGCTAAAAAGAAAAATAGAGATAACGATTTTGTTTTCATTTATTAAAGGACACGAAGATTAAGGAAGAATGGGCTAGTAGGCCATATAAGCAGTCATTTTATCCTACAAATAAAAGTATTTGCAGTACATATTTTAAACCAGTTGCTTTTCTTGATCCTAATTGGAGTTTAACTCAATTGAATCCATAAATAGGTGTTTACTCCAACTTAGAAACAATATAAAATTTGAGAGAGCAGTAGTAATAAAATAAAAGTTTATAAATGTTTCATTTAATTATTGTAATTCTTACTTCTGGAAAATGAAAACTGCGGTAGAGACAGAGGCCACTCGTAAAGAGTAAAGGTATTTTCATAACCTCATTAATAGATGGGGATCTCAAGCATTGGACGAGCAAATGCAAGATATTGTTGTTTTAGTTCAAAAGTGTACACAACATTAAGCAGAGAAACACTATGTATAAAACCGTTTTAATATCTGTGAATTAACTTCGTCGCTACTCCTTTGAGGTTAAGTGTTCAACGGCATTCTAAGCACAGACTGTTGTATTGGTACATATTATTGTTCATAATACCAAGCATAGAAATGACTAGAAACCAGTAGGATGAGCTTATTTAGGAACCTGAGCGACATCTAAGCGGTACTTTTGAGCAATTCTTACTTCTGGAAAATGAAAACTGCGGTAGAGACAGAGGCAACTCGTAAAGAGTAAAGGTATTTTCATAACCTCATTAATAGATGGGGATCTCAAGCATTGGACGAGCAAATGCAAGATATTGTTGTTTTAGTTCAAAAGTGCACACAACATTATGCAGAGAAACACTATGTATAAAACCGTTTTAATATCTGTGAATTAACTTCGTCGCTACTCCTTTGAAGTTAAGTGTTCAACTGCATTCTAAGCACAGACTGTTGTATTGGTACATATTATTGTTCATAATACCAAGCATAGAAATGACTAGAAACCAGTAGGAGGAGCTTATTGAAGAACCTTAGCGACATCTAAGCGGTACTTTTGAGCAAATCCTCAGTCTGAGATAGCATTTTAAAAGGGAATTGTTGTTGCCATTGAGTTGCAAAAAAAGTCAGATTCAAATATTTAAACAGTAAATAATTTCAGCCACTGAGTTGAATAAATATCATCAAATTACTAAAATACTGCGAAATTTTTTATAATTTTGCCGCCACAGTAAGGAAAAGTAATTCCTTTCCTAGAATAATAAGCGTTTTATAGCAACTATATTTACGGACTAGAAAACATTTTTCTTGATTAACAATTACTTTTGTGTGATTAAACAATTTTTAACTTTAAAATTTTTTCAAGTTTAAAGTGGAATTATTTTGGAAACACCCCGTAGCTATTCGGGTTTCAATAAATAATTATTATTAACACATTTAAACTGGGTAAAATATAAATAGTAATGGATTTTATGGAAAACTGAACTATATTTAGAAAGAAAATTTTATTTAATAAAATAAAATTGATGGAAAAAGAATCGTCCGTGCTTGTTTGTACTTATCGTTTTGGTATTTATTATTATTATTCATGTAAGTTCTATGAGGAAAAGTAATAACTATTATATATAAGTTAATTTTATTATTTTAAATATAATCAGTGAGAGTGAGAAAGTTTTGGAACATTTTTAATAACTAAAAAACCTGGATTTTTTCTTTTTGAGAAAAAATTGAAGAACTGGTTATTAGACTAAATTCTATTAATTTTTACCCATTTAAAAACTATATTTTTCTTATAAATTTACGTTGATAAATTTTAGATATAATTTTTATTGTTTGAAAAGTTCGATTTGATTTTTCTTAAATATATTTACTACCCCCTAAGTAGATCTAGATTATTTGATTTCGATTATATCTAAATTCATGATTTTTAAGAGAAATTTTAATAAAATTTTTGATGTTATAATTAAAAATTTAATTCCGGGAGTGGCTAAAGATACTGCTCAGGAATTTTAACGAATGGGATAAATCTACGAAAAACGGGTTTTAAATATATTTAAAAGGTATTGTTGAATTGTTATTAATAATTCTATTTGGATTTTGATTTGCGACTTATGATATTTTGCAGTGTATTTTGTTTTGATTTTTAATTTTAATTACTGTTCTTGATATTTTAAATATCATCTCTCCCTGCCCCTTAATTTGAAGAATTTTTTTTCTCAAAGACAAATTCTATTCAAATTAATTAATCTTCCAAATGTCTAATCCCAACGACCTTGAAGAAAATAGTTTTGATATGGTGAGGCGGTTGGAGTTTCTAAGCCAGCCGGGTGGTCATGGCGGGTCCTCTCCACTCCCTTCGGGGGGTGCCTCCAGCACTCCCTCCGAATTGAATTATCACGAAATTCTTAGTCTACGAGATAACTCTAATGAAAGAAATCAGATAGAGCAAGCATCTAGTGTGTTATTCAACTCAATGGTGAATAGACAAACCAAGGTGACTCATTTACTACCACTGGTGGAGGAAACGAAAGAAACGACCTTACAGGGCAAAATACAAACGTAAGTAATGTGAATGAACATGAAGCTCTTAAAAATCTAAATTTCGAAAATAATATTTCAAATATTTTAAAATCGGACTAGGGGCGTGAACATAGGCGTTAATACAATGTATTTGATAGACAATATGCGGGAGAAAACCTACATAGCTCTAGACGTTTTATAAACTTCTTTTTTATATGCAGATTATGTCCGGTGGTCTTAAAACATAAATATGGCGTCTTATGGACGTTGTTTTAAAGGCGCCCATAAGACGTCTACATACAACGTATTAAAATACTTTTTAGAAGCCTACATACGACATTTTATATAAAAAAATACAATTGTGTATAATTTAGTTGGTAAAAAACAAATGCAAAAAGGGTTCTGTCGTAGTCGAGTAATAAGATTTCAACACCGCACAGAACTTAGCTGAATACAAATTGAGGTTAAAATTATTGATCGATCAACAAATTTTTAGTAACCTCACTATGACGTTGGTTATTAAGACTTTTGCATGATATTGTTTTATCAATACATTGTTAGTAGTGTAAAAAGTGACTTCTAAAACGTCCGCAGGCGATATATTAGATAATATGCTTCGTAATGCAACTAATGGTACTTATTATTCAACTTGTGTGTGTAATTAGCGTGTTAATTGTCAGTTTGATTTATCGCGACACTCTAAGTGTGTGTTAGGCGTGTAATAAGTAGTTGTTATACAGGGTGATGCAAAAAAAGTAAGTACATAAAATTAATTACAGGTCAGGAACTCCGCGTCTGGGGTGGCAGCTGGGGTGGGGGGTCCGTTGTTGAGTGCAGGGTTTTTTGTATGTTGTTGGTACTGTGTATTTGTTTGTATTTTGATATTTATTTCTATGTGTATGAAAAGAGCCCGGACTATATAGAAATGCCCACGGACTATCGCAGAATTACGTGTGCGGTTGGTATTCCGCTCGAAGGCATTTATGCGAGTATGTAATTAATTTACCTAATGTGATCTGGTTGGTTTATAATTTATGGGAAGATTATCTGGTTTACTGAAGAAATAACTATAAAAATGTAAATGTTAATGGATTTGTAGCAAGAATAGGTAATTGATATCTATAATGTGTAAAGCAATTCTAGAGGATGTTATAGAAAATACGGGTGTGTGCGGTTTGAGTCTGTTTTTGGTAAATAGTAAAATAATTATTTTATATATTGACAATTGTTTATTTAAATAACTATATACATATACGAGGTATATTTAAAAATTATTCATATTCAAAAATATTTTGTCTTCGTTCGATGTATGGTTTCATTTCAGTCAGAAATTCTGGAGTAACTCTTTGAAATTTGGTTATATATTCCCAGGTAACTTGTTGTTTTTGCCTTCTAATAAATTCTTCAGATAAGTTTTGATATATAGAAATATAGTCCCAATTCACCGATGTTTGAAATTCAGTAATAAATTTTTTACTTAATACGTGATACTGAGATATGTAGTCCCAGTTAACTTTTGTAAGGTATGTACGAATAAAATCTTTACTTAGTTTTTGTTTTTTTTGATAGTATATTCCAGTTCAATTTATCTTGAAAAAAGATAATGAAATTATTTTGGAGGCCTGGAAACGTTGAAATATCATCCCATATTTTAGAACAATCCATTATGGTTATAATGTGCACACAACGTTGGTAATATTAATAATGAGTAATTTATAGAATTATCAGCCTTTTAAGAATGCTAAATAATTGTATAAATAATAAACATTACTTAGTGCGCAGATGCATTTTTGATTTAAATGGTAAAAACATAGAGGTTCAGATGGTTTTAAACATGGCTGTTCTGGACGTTCTGTAACAGGTTAGAAGAGTATTTTCGAATGTAGTTTGCTTTTTCTTTTCCTTTGACAAATACGTGATTCGCTTTGGCTGTTAATTCTCTAATAATATTCAGAAGCTGGTGCAATGGAGTAAATCCTTCCGACCAATCGATACAATGATGATTTTTCATTAACCATAGAGCTTGTCGGTGTAGTTCATTTGTTAATAATTTAATGTGAAAGGGTTTTTTTAAAATATAATGACATACTTGTGATCCATCATAGGCGGCCAGTTCCTTTGGTACAAATTGGTTATTTTTAGTTTTGAATCCCTGAATATCTATTACTAAATTCATGTTATTTTTGTACTGAGGGGTCTATGTGGTTTGAAGTAATATAAATAGCTTTTTATGGGCATGCGTATCAGACTAATTCACTTT
The DNA here is from genome assembly GCA_034092305.1 of Diaprepes abbreviatus. Classification (NCBI taxonomy): domain Eukaryota; kingdom Metazoa; phylum Arthropoda; class Insecta; order Coleoptera; family Curculionidae; genus Diaprepes; species Diaprepes abbreviatus. Next base: position 1,624,994 of record JASJET010000056.1, read on the forward strand.
TGTTAATCCACGAATTATGTCTATTATCAAATCCTAACCATTTTACATAAACTTTATCACCCTTTCTTTTTAAGATGCGTTCAACAAAATACATTTCAGTATATTTCACGGGCATAGAACGTGCCTTGAATCTCATCGCCATTGTTATCCGTCAGAAGATAAACCCGAGGATTAGTTTCACGTATCTTGCTAATTTTGAAAATTTCATTTGACCAATTGGGTGTATATCCTTTTTCAAATACTTGGCGATATTTACTTATTCTTTCTTACAAAGTCCCCCACTTTAAATTTAGTAGGATTTGAATCAATGATTTTTATAGGGCTATATGTTTTTGATAAAATTTCTTTTTCATTTTTTTTGTCACATCCCTCGGTTTAAGTCCGATAACAGAGTATTTTGTATTATTGTAATCATATACAATTTTATCTAAATTATTTAACCATTTATAGTTTCCTTATAAACTAAACTGCTTTCATAATTTAGTTTTCAAAGTTCGAATTACCCTTTCGACTATACTAGCTTTAAGGTTAGAAAATGTGCTATAATGGTTTATATTATATTCATCCATTAATTTTTTAAAATGTGGATTGTAGAATTCTCCACCCCTAAAATAAAAAAAAAAGTGGTATATTAGTAGACAATAAATAAATAATAATAAACTGAGTTCTATATTACCTATCAGATTGAAGATTTCGAGGAACGGCATTTTTCATTTTAAGTATTTTTTTCATGGCATTTGTAACAGTTTTACCTGTTTTATCTTTAATTGGTTCAACCCAAACATATTTTGAGAATGCGTCAATGGCTACCAAAACATATTTGAAACCTCGATTAAATTTGGCATAAGGGATAAGTGAAATTAAATCTATTTGAAGAAGATCTTTAAGCCCCTTAATAATTGTCTTTCTTCGAGCATAATTTTTACGAGCGGGTTTATGCAATTTATTTACAATTATTTGTTTGATATTAGTCGTACTCATCGTTGGAAACAGCCACCTTTATGACTAACTCTATTATTCCGTCTCCTGTTTTTGGGGAATCCAAAGACCGTATTATCAAAATCTTATCTCCTTCCGATAAAGTTTCCCCTTCAAGGGTGTCAATAAGTTTGTGGTTTAATATAAATTTAATTTCTCGGTGAAATTTTCTATAAGTTTCAATGGTTCCAGAAAGTAAAGGATAAACCCAATTATAGCTTTTTTTATTAATTTTATAGGAAAAGACAGTAGTTGAAGTTCCTAACGTGAATTTGTTTTCTAAGTCACTAGCTAGTAATGGAATAAAACATTGATAATACACATTTTTATCAAAATTTTTGCTGGAAATGTGACTTCCGAAGTTATCAATTGACATGATTAAACTGTTGTAAATTGTTTGAAACGTTTACTTTTATTGAATTAATTTAGCCTCTCTTAACTCTTCGATTATAGAAATGATTTCGTTTGTATGGGAGGTGTGCCCTGCATCAATAATCGAAGTCTATCCACTAATTCATTCGGATTATCCCAATACACATAATCAACATTTTGTTTGTTGGTTTTTAATGTTATTCCCTTCCCTAATTTGCCGGTTTTTGGTCGCATAGTTCTGGTAGGTGGAGGAGGTTTGACAAATTGTGATGACACAGATATATCACGAGCAATGTTACTTAAGATTTTCGATCCCTTTTTTGTTAATCCTTTTTTATGCAAATAAGGTAAAATAATTCGTCTAAATTTTGCATATCGATTTGAACTTGTAATTATATTTCCTGTTTCATCTTTATATGCATTTGTTCGTTCTAATATATCCATGTAGTTCTCTAAATCTTTTGATGTATACAATTTAGGTTCCTTTTTAAATGAAAGTTCGTATAATCCAACGGTGCCAGGGTACTTTAACCTTTATATCTTTTCCAATAAAGTCTATAGGTGCTTGGGTTAAACCTAAGGTAAATTTATTTTCTTGAAAATCGTGAATAATTCCAAATTTATGGTCAAACTCGTTTTCTGTGTCACGTATATTTGCATCAATGTATGATCTAGGTAATAGTCTAGATACTCCTCATAACCAGGTTGACCTACATACTGTTGTATGCTTTGTCTAGTTTGATTAATTATATCCTCTAGAGTTGCTGTGGGTGTTAGGTCTTGTATTTCCTGCTCTGCGTCATCGGTTGTTTCAATTACACTAGTTTCTTGAAATGGTACTTCACGAGCAGTTTTATTTAACAAATTATCATATCTATTTTCATTAAAAAACGATGGCATCTCTGTAGGAACTTGTGGGGCTTCAGATATTTTCAATTTGTTTTTTTTTGGGTGTAGAAACATATGGAAAAACATAACGATCCTAATCTTCTTCTTTAATTTCTTGTTTTGGTACAATTGATTCTGTGTGATCGATTTTTGTTATGAGTTGTTTTAAAGGTTGAATTATTGGCTTATAAGATTTTTCTAATTTAAATTCTGTCGCTGCCGTGTCAGATTTTAGTTTTTGATACTTTTCTTTAACAGCTTTTCGGGTTTTAACAAGTTGTTGGGATGTATGTTTATCCATGTTAATTTTTAAGCAACTGATGGTGTTTCTAATAATTACTTTTAATTTATAGCGAAATAAATCTATCAAAACCCTTACGATACCTTCCTTTCGTCATTTCGCAATCTTTATCAACAACTATAAACCCATATTTATCTTTCCAACAATTTTGGCATAATTCTTTGAACTGGTGATATAATATGTCAACACTAACATGATCGTCGAAAACGTGTTTTAAATTTGTATTGTCTTGTCTAAACATTATTATTAAGTTTGTATTATCACGAATCAGTTGTTTAGGAATTGATGAATACGTTTGACATAAATAAAAACAATCTACATCTTTGTGACGTCCAAAAGAAAAGTAGTCTCTAATTATATCTTGATTACAAGAAACAATGTCGTCAAATATTATTATCGAATTTGGACTAACTTCGCCTGGTGGTATAACGTCACCACACTCTTCATATTCATTATAACCTATTTCTTTTATTGGTTTTATAAGCTGTCTTAGATACTCATATTTAGGTTGATGAAGAGATTTCGAGAAAAGATATATATTTTCAAATCTTAAACCGTTTGGGTGTTCAATTACACTGATAAAAATGAAATGTTTAGTTCAACAATCTTCTAGATGTTGATTTTTAATTGTTTAATTCAAACGAAAGTTATTTGGAATAACTTATTTTCGCATTTTGTGGCTACATTTTATTTCGGTTGTATTTAATTTGTTCATTTAACGTTTAAAATATTGTTTGAAAACTTACATTTGTTTGAAACAAATCCTTTTAAAGATGTTAATTTAATAAATAGGAAAATCTTGCCGTAAGTATTTTTATAATGTATTCAAATAATTTATATGTTAAGTTAAATAATATAAATCTAAATTCAAAATTTTCTATTTGTTAACACAACTATACTAATACATTAAAATGATATGCACATTCTCTTATATAAAAAGATTTATAGCTCAGTTTAAGACTTTGAAATATTGAATGAACAAACTAAATTTTATACTTTTGAAATCCTGCCCTCTATACCTCCGATTTCGCCCCCTATAGGGCATGAAGGGGAAACAGAACAAGAAGACGTAGCCATATTGTTTCCTCGTGAGTGTTCAAGCGAAGCGAACGTGGTTTTACTTGTTCAGTTACTAAGGTAAGTAGTACCTTTTATTTTTTAATAGATATAATCTTGTTAACATTATTTTTTCAATGAATGTTGTTTATAATATAGTGTTGACAACCAAAACTATAATAAATATACTTAGTTACATAAAATTATGTAAAAAATGTGATGTTTAGATATAAATCATGGCGGCATTGCACGTTTCCAACTTTTCCAAGTTCATTTGGTGCCAAAATTAAACTTAGTCCTTGGTTGCATGAGTTTGCTAAAGCTAAATGCCTTTAAAGAGATTAGACATATACGCATTGGTATATTTATATAAATTAAACCAGCAAACATTAGATTTAATTATAGGTATAGGCCAGGCTGCGTGGCTGAAAAACAGGAGGTAAAAAAAATAATTCGTTACAACTGTTAGTGGAATATTGTAGGTAATATTATAACTAATGAAGGAAAAATAATCGGAACTATCGGCGATGCACTAAGGTGAGATAGGGGTGATTTTTAGGGGTGAAAAACAGTTTTTTGCGATTTGCAGCTAAAAAAAGCATCTTATCGAAAAAAGTTGAAAATAAAAGTTGTAGGTAAAAAAAAGATTTACAATTTTTGTAAAGGTCATTTTACCCTAACCTCAAATTTTCCGAGAAAAACGCAAAAAATGGTCTTTTCTTTTATTAATTTTTTTCTTATAAAAAAATAATTCGATTAAGCTCAAACTTGTTGAATGTGTACCTTTTGATACCCCAAAGGAGTTATATTTTTTTATGCAAAAATATTCAACTGTTGCGGTTTTATTTAACTTAAAAAAAATTAAATTTGCAATCGCATTTTCTCTTCAAAATAATTGTTCGACATACTTCGGTCTAGACTCATTTTTTTCCGTTTTTTACTTGTACTTTCAATGAAAAGAAAAAATAAATACAGTACAAGGGAAAAAATTTTCGAAAAATCGAAAAAAACGACAAAATAGTTTTTTTTTCGATATGCGATTAAAATTATCATAATTTTACAATGTCAATATTTATTACAAACAATGAGTAAAAAATTATAAATGAATTACATTTAAATTATCAAATAAACAAAAACGTATGTATCTAGTTTCCCTTTGCTCAAGGTCACTTGAAAAGTTAACAGATAATTTTCAAACTTCGTTGATGTATAAAATAGGTCTTAGGATTTTTTTTAAAAAAGGTGACCTTGTACGTTCAAATATTAAATTGGCACATTTGATAAAGATCGTTTAAAAATAGGTGGAAATAGTTAAAAGCACTTTCTTTAATGACTGTTCCGAGTTTCTATCATGAGATTTTTGAAGAATATATCAATTTGACACTTCAAGGTGTGGTATATTGTTTTAGGAGAAAGACATTGTAACAAAGGCATCAGCACAGATTGATATTTCTTCACCTTCTACATCCTAGTTAGGGTTGTGCCGTGTGAAAATTTCAAATGAAATTTTCACATTTGAAATTTTTAAAAGTGTAATATTTCACTTGCCTTAAAATTTGAAATTTCAATGAAAGTTTCCAAAATTTCAAGTGAAATTTTCAAGTAATATATTTCTAGAAATTTACATAAATTTCACTGAAAATTTCATAAATTTCGCGAAACTTTCTCATGCTACCCTCCCTCTACAATCCAAATAAGTCAGTCCGCGTCCTTTCAAGTCGCGAGTCGCGATCCAGCGCACATTCGCACCGCGTTTATTATGGTGTCGGTGTCGTCACTCGCCAGTCGCCAGTTGCCAGCCGCCCTCGCCATTCGCCAACGCCAACTCCTCCGACGTGGGTTTCTTCCAGATTTCTTCACGTTCGTTCATGTTTGCTTACAAGTTACAACTAACATCGTTACGTTACAATCTATAAATGCAATATGGAATATGGTTAAACCAAAGGGAAGTATTTGGAGTTATTTTAAAGTCGAAGACGACAAAAGAGTGAAATGTGTTTTTTGTCACACTGTTTTCTATAAAAACGCAACTCGATTAGAAAAACACTTAGTTAAATGCTTCAAAACCCCGACTTTTGTTAAAGAACAAATACAAAAAGGGAAATTTACAAAAACTGTTGGCGAAGTCAAAAAAGTGGAGTATAAATCCAATGCCCACGATAACAGTAGTGGCGGTAATGGTAAGTAATAAAATATCTAATTATCTAAATATTACAGGCAATAATGGGTATATACAGGGTGGGTAAAATTGGTCATTTCTATTCGGGAATTTAGAGAAAAATTAAATGATGCAAACTGCGTTTTGATATCTTTTCGCGGTTAGTGGAAAAAATCGTCCCGAAAATATTTAAGTTAGTTAGTTTAGAAATCGTACCGAAACCGAAAGTAAAAAAAAAGTTACTTTCGGTACGATTTCTGTAAAGTGGCACTTTCGGTTTAATAAATTATACCGGAACTTATATTTTCGGGACGGCTGCAGAAAAAGTCATTTAACCCAGTCCGAGTCCCAGTCCAACCTATTGGCTATTGGCATTGGGTCAAGAATTCAAGATGTTTCCTAATAAAAAGGACCTATTTTGACCACCCTCTCCGGTACAGTAGTACTGTAGTACAGTGTAGGGTGATTCATTCCATTAAAAACAAATTTACATATTACTTCGCTTTATTACCCGAAACATTATGGATATTTAATTTCAGAAAATGAAAGTACGGAAAGTTTCACCAATGAAATAAATTCGGAAGGGAGTCAAGCGAGTGAAATCGGCCAAAGTGGTGCATCTCTTTCTCTTTCATTAAGAAAATACCATGCATCACCAAAAATCACTTCGTCGAGCAGGTCAGGCTCAAGCATTTTGAAATACACTGACACAATGTTACCTAATGAACAAGTAAGTTGATTTTAGTATCAAATTAATAGTGAGAATAGTAGTTAATTTTATTTAAAATGCATTAGTTCATTGGTGTTGTTTGATTGTAGGCTAAACTGGATGTTCTTTTTGCTAGAGCAGTTTATACTAGTGAAGTTCCGCTAAGTTTAACAGATCAGTCAGCTTGGATCGAATTTTTTAAAACTATTAGGCCATCCTGGAAATGCCCTACCAGGAAAACACTTTCAGGGCCTTTATTAGATCAGGAATATAATAGAATCTCTGCTGAAGTGAATTTTTCAATCACGGAGTCGAAAAACTTGGCTTTGGCTACAGATTCATGGAGCAACATGCGGTAAGTTATAAAAAAAAACGAAAAAATAACACTCTTTTTTTACTTCCACGTCCACGATATGTCACGTCTCACTTCACATATTGTGACATGTGGTATGTGGTGGTAGTTTGCTTAGAGTGTGCAACCTAAAAGTAAAATATGTCTGCATTTTCATTTCCAGGAATGAAGCTATAATAAATTTTACTATTATGAATCCGCAACCACACTTCATAAGAAGTATTGCCAGTGAAACGCAGAGGCACACCTCAGAATACTTGTCTGAACAAATGGCAAATATTTTAGAAGAATATGGTGCTGATAAGTTTTTGGTTGTCATGACAGACAATGCTGCTAACGAACGAAAAGCAGCAATGCTTTTAAAAGAGAAGTACAAACATATCATACCTTTGGGATGTCTTTCACATACTCTCAATCTCTTAGTTCAGGATATTTTAAAAATCGATTCGATTGACAAAATTATAAAAAAAGTTGTGGACATTGTTAAACATGTCAAGAAATCTCACATCTTGACTGCAGCTTTCAACAAGGAAAAAAATGCTCAGATATCGTTATCACTTCCTGTAAGCACAAGATGGGGAAGTAACCTCAAAGCATTGGATGGTTTTATAAAAGCTAAATCTACACTCCAAAAATTAGCTGTGGATGAGTCAACATGTGATCTATTTACGAAAGAGAATAGATCAAAAATACTTGACAATGAAATTTTTTTGGTGCAAGTAGTAAATCTTGCAGAACTGATCCGTCCTATTGTCAAGTGGATATTTACATTAGAGTCGGATGAACCAGTTATACAAAAAGTCGTATATGCTTTTACTGACATAGAGTCTAATCTTGTTCAGAGGATTCCTTTAAGTCCTATCACCACCACACAGGAAGAGCGTACTGTGATGGAAAAATTTTGTTTTCGTAAAGACTATGCTCTTCAGCCAATTCATTACGCAGCAGTTATTTTCGATCCTAAAGACCAAGGTGTTAGTCTTAATTCGGAACAAATTCTATCTGCCATGGATTTTGTAGATAACATATCTAAGGATATGAACGAGAATGACATCGATTCTGTTACTATCTTATCGAATTTGACTAATTACCGGAATAGAGATGGTGCATGGATGAAAGAAATCATTTGGAAGACTGTCAATCATCTAGAGCCTATTAGTTGGTGGAAAGGGGTTGGAAGTATTAATAGTAAACAGCTGGCAGAAGTTGCAGTCAGAGTTCTTTCCATGCCCACATCCTCGGCATCCACTGAAAGAAGTTTCAGTACTTTTGGTAGAATACACAGAAAGATAAGAAACAGATTGACAACTGCTCGAACTGTTAAATTAAGTTTCATTTCACACAATTATCGACTTCTCAAAAGAATTGGTAATCAGAATGAGGAAAATAACTCAAAATTAGGTAGGTGTGTTTTCTGTTTTTAATACTAACTTTTTTCAAGTTCCTTGATGAAAAAAAAACAACTTATTTTTTTCTTCTCTCTTTCCTAGATTTATTTCGTATGCTTTTTTAAATTAGAATAATTTTTCTTTTAGAAACACCCAATGTCGTGGCTTTTACGGATGCTCCTGTCTCCCAAGTCCAGGAGAATGAATTAATAAACAAAAGAAAAATAAGTAAGCAGCTGAAAATAACCCAGTATAAAAAAATTAAAAGTAGTCAGAATTTGGAAGATGAAAGTGAAAAAAATTATGTCTCTTCTTCGCCCTCTGCAGACTCTGAGGAAGAGAGTTATTCTCTGCATGATTCGTCATCAGATGATCTCGATGTGAATATGACTGATGTGAGCGAAAATGACGATACTGATGATAATAAAGAAAAATACTAGAAGTTCACTATTACATTATTCCCTTTTATACAGTGTGTTCGAAATTGGCCACGCCACGACGGTATTGGTATCTCAGAAACTATAAAAGTTAGGAAGACGGTTAAATGGGAAAAGTTTTAGGCAATTATGTTAATGATTTATTAGCCCTCGCAGATTAATTGTAACTATTTTAGTTTTTGAGATATTTCCAAAAAAACAAAAAGTTGCATTTTCGAAAAAAACCACTGTAACTTTTTTATTTTTGGATATTTTTAAATTTGGTAAATACATTATTAGAGTACCTTTTTACGTAGAATACAGCTGCCAACTCAGATTTTTTATTTCGACGTTTCGGTTGCGTGGAGACATCATCAACTTTGTATTTTTTTAATACGGACCTGGACTTTTATTTCGTATTTTTAGAGCTCTTGATCCCCCAAAGTAAATGATGTATCACACTTGTATATGGAATGATTATTATTGATATTTTCCATAAGAGCCTCTGTGCTAAAGACTTAGAGATAGAGACAGACTAAGAGTTACTCTCTAACACACAGGCTCTTATGGAAAGTACCTAAAATAATCTTTTAAGAGATAAGTGTGATACATCATTAAATTTGGGAGATCAAAAGATCTTCAAATCCAAAATAAAAAAATTTAAGTCCGTATTTAAAAAAACAATGATGTCTCCAGTTCCACGCAACCGAAACTTTGAACTGAAAATTTGAGTTGACAGTTGTATTCTACATAAAAAGGTGCTCTAGTAATGTCTTTACAAAATTTAGAAATATCCAAAAATAAAAAAGTTACTGTGGTTTTTCGAAAATGCAATGTTTTGCTTTTTTGGAAATATTTCAAAAACCATAACAGCCTGCAATCAATCCCCAAGTGCTGTTAAATCACTAACGTAACTGCCTAAGACTTTCCCCATTTAACGATCTTCCTAACTTTTATAGTTTCTGGGTGTGGGTCGTGACGTGGCCAATTTCAGACACACTCTATACCTATCTGCATTAATAAATGTTGGATTTTCCTATCTATATTTTTGTTCCATTCGGCTTCATTTAATAAAGCCAATTTACAGTACATATACCTACTTATGTTAAGTTTTGTTTCTGTGGTCTATTACTTTTTAAATAAAAAGTAAAAAAATATTGGCTTTATTTATTTCATGTAGGGTAATTACAAAAAAGAAAAACATCGTATTTGTGACCAAATTAACTCAGGAAATATTAATACATTTCAGGGAAATTTGTACAAGTTTCAATGTTTCATTGAAAGTTACAAATATTTCAGTGAAAATTTCCAAATTCCATAAATTTCAAAAATTTCATAAATTTCAAATAAATTTCATAAATTTCATGAAAATTTCAACTTGAAATTTCAAAACTATACCGAGAGTGAAATTTACCCATCCCTAATCCTAGTCAAGTTCGGATTATCAAATAATAGATGTCATAGATCAGAAAAATTTGAAGGAAGCTGTTCAACGGGCTAGTAAAAGGCATTTAGCTTTTTGCGGAGAAGAATCTTTCAAAAAAGCCTGTAGAAATCTATACAATTTAGACCTTAAAGATTTTTTAGAACAGACTGTTCCTGGAAACTACATACTAAATTTATATAATCAGAAGGGTCATTTATCTAGAAAAACTAGGAATCAGTTAACTACCGTATTGATAACGGGAATTTTGTCTCGAGATGGGTAATACTTTCATAACTATATTACTGAAATAATTTGGCATGCCTTTGCACATATCTCTCTAGTAGATACTATATTACAGCACACACCGTATTAAATATACTGTATATCTACGAATAAATCCCTAAGTTTTGAAGGAAATATTCATATTTCCTTCAAAAAGAAATTTTTGGTGTAATTTCAGTATTGGATGTTATTATATAAAATAAAGTTTTTGTTAAACTTAACAAATATTTTTTATTTTTGTAGAACACATTTTCTTCCACTAGATTTTGAAATTCTAGCGGAGAAAATATGCGATCTCTTCCCAAATGAAAATAAGGCTACCTACTATATTCCAAGAGTTCCAGGAAATAAAAAAAGTCCACCTCTAAATGCCAAAGGAAAACTCGTTGATAAGTACAGAAATTTAAAACGATTATACAAATTGTGCAGTTGCACAAATACTAGAGAAGAAGATACAGAGACGAGTAAATCAAATATTGAGAACGGCAAGTTAGTTAACATATTTTTGTTTTAAAACTTCTTCTAATTATAACTTGAAACTTCTTGCTTCTTTTTAAAATATCATTAATGTAATGTTCACATAACAGATAATGTACAGGAAGTTAAAATATAAGGGGGAAAAAAGAATTAAAGAATTTTGATGTATTCTTACATATCCTAAATTATCCCAATATACATGTTTGTTTAGCGGATCCTGAAAATTTACTTCCCCTTATCTTCAATAGGCGATATAAATTTAGGTGAAATGTTCTTAACCAAAAAAATTTATTTGTTAATAAAGAAAATTATACAGACGTTTTTTGTTTTATTAAATTTCCTATTTGATCCTAATTTGACGTTAGGTTATTAAAATATTTAAACGATGTTGCTGCATTTTAAGTAGCAGAATAAGAGTGATAATTAACTAAAAAGAAACGAACTTGTACAATTGTAATATTTGTAATATGTTAAAAACAAATATGAAATATTACAAAAATATTAGTAAAAGTTTTTTTTCAACATAGTTTACCATATTCTTATTATATTTGTTTTTATTTTAATAATCAAAAAAGTTTGCCTAACTAATACTACTTATATGTCTTTTTTACACGTCTCGATAAATGAGTTTGTTCACATCACAATTGGCTATAAAAATATTCCAATAATAACAATATGTGAAATTTTTACTAAAACTAGGATTTTTTCATATAAAATATTTACATTATCAAATTTTTCAATATACGGTGTACATGCAAAATAGAGATTTATATTGTTTATTTATAACAATAAAAATAACTAAAGAATAACATTTTTAATTTTATAATTGTATATGAAGTAAATCCTAATTTTGAAAAATTATTTTGTAAATATTTTATTTGAATATTTTTTATTGCCGATTATGGCATAATTAATCTTGTTTACAGTGTGTAAAAAAATACATATTTTGGTGTGAATGGTGCCAACATTTTTGGTTATTAACATTAAAATGGTTATTGAGCCAAGTATTTTTCATCATTGATTCAAAATTAAAAATTGTTCCGTTCAAAGTTTACAACTCATTGTTTTAAGATAGTATTTTTTTAAGTAATATCCTATTGGTGATTCATTTAAATCATACATCGTTTATTTTAAGCACAGAGAATGTTGATTGAACATTCAGATATGTTTTAAACAATCTTTGAATATATTTGTTTAAGACATTAGATTAGTTCAACCAATCACTGACACTACTCGTAAAAACATTTCGTAGTGTTACATCAACCAATATTTCGGCTATGTTTAACTCTGCTTGTGCGGTTCAAGTAACATATCTAAGAGTTCATGCAAGCAATAGAACTTAATATTTTAACACCTTTTGTGGTATTAAATTAAACACCTTTTTTGCTTAATTTGAAATGATCTTGATGGTTGAAACGATGTTTCCTACATTTCGTTCAAGTAGTAATATTTGACATTTTTTGTTGTTCTATTGAAAGTATCAAAACTATTGCTTGTATTTAACAGAAAATAATGGTTGGATTGAGAGCAATGTTGGTAAATTCAACCATTTCCTTTTTTCAGTGTAAGGATATCATAACATTAGTTTTTCCTGATCCCGAGGCGCCAACTAATAAACATCTTTTTGATTGCCCTCCAAATAAACCACCATGTTTTTGATATTTTTTATTTCAGTTTTAACATCAATGTTAGAAATGGGGAGCGTAATTTTAGATTTTCGTATCTTCATATCACTATGTTATTCTAAAAACTAACTTGTAAATATTTTAAAAGCATATTTATAGGTTAGTAATAATGGAAATTGGCTTAGTAGTTTTTAAGAAGTGCTATAAAATGATAGTTCATCAAGATCCTACTTTTATTCACAGCTGAGGCCGTGTGAAGAATAGATCGGGTTTATTTGATAAAATTATCAATAATCTACTTTTTGAAGCGCATATTCCAGGATATAGGTGAGTATACATAAAAAATAGCACCGTTTATTTAAGTTATGTTAAGAAAGTATTTTTAATTTGCAGATTTTGTGGTCTTGGAACCAAACTAGACAAGCGAATTAATCAAAAAGGAATAAATCCATTAGATAGTGCTTTTAAGGAGCACGATATTGCTTACTCACAGTATAAGGATTTAGAAGCCAGACATAAAGCTGATAAACTCTTGGCGGAAAAATCTTGGGAGCGTGTTATTGCCAAAGACTCTTCTATACCAGAACGACTATCAGCTTTAGGTGTTACAGGTGCAATGCGAATTAAACGAAAGCTAGGAATGGGTTTGAAAAAAAATAAACAGGCTTCAGGAATAGTGAACAAAAAGCGTGTTAAACGTGGGAAGGGATTGAAGGGTAGAGCTAAGAGGAAACGTCTAATTAAAACCCCAAAAAAGATAGGTGGTATTTTACCATTACTCTTTCCACTTTTGGGTGCGTTGGGGGCATTAGGAGGAGGTGCAGCAACAATAGCAAAAGCTGTCAATGATTCTAAGGCTGCAAAAAAAACAACTTGAAGAGTCCCAAAGACACAATAAAGCAATGGAAACACTAGCAAAGGGCAAATGGTTAAAAATTAAATCGAGTAAGAAAGGACGAGGAATGTTTTTGGCACCTTATAAAAAAAACTTCCAATAAGTCTTCCTCGGCATGCGTTATCTAATATCGATTTGAATAAAATTATTAAGACATTAGAAATACCTCATTTTAGAGGTGTCTTTATAAGAAATAATTTGCCTAGGAAGATTAGAAATTTTGAATGTGGTATCGTTAATCTAGACGACAAAGATGGCGAGGGATCTCACTGGGCTGCTTATTATATATATATATATATATATATATATATATATATATATATATATATATATATTAAGAAGCAAAAAGAAATTATTTATTTTGATCCTTTTGGAAACCTAAGGCCGCCCCTTGAACTAATTTATTATTTTAATAGTTCAGGGTATAATAGAATAAAATATAATTATGATAGTTTACAAACTTATGGTTCTTCTAAATGCGGACAACACTGTATTATGTTTTTACATAATAATTGCAAATAACAAAATTTTAACATTTAAATATAACCCGTTCAAGACACAAAATGTCCACTACTTTCACAATTTCCGGAAATGAATCGGTTTTGAGTGCAAATTTTAATCCACCAATATATTTAGAAGATGGCAAAGATTACTTTATTGGTCTGGCAGATTTTGAAACATTTTTCACAATACCAAATATAGAAAGGGGTTCTAATAAATTCTATGTGGGTACTAAAGTTATAGCAATTCCAGAAGGTTCTTTGAAATTAACGATTTAGAAAGGACTATTAAAAGGGAAATGTACGAGAAATTTCCTATGGAAAAATTCGATTTATATATCAGGGGTAATACGAACACTCTGAAGACGATAATCAAGTGTTCTCATCCGATTGACTTTACTCACGAAGATTCCATTGGAAAATTGCTTGGTTTTGAAAAAAGAATTATTCCTGGTAAAAGGAGAATGGAATCCGATAATGTTATAGCAATTTTAAAAGTAAACGCCATTTGCTTTGCATTGATTGTAATATAGTGACAGGTTCTTTCCACAATGGCAATCCTGTTCACATAATTCATCAATTTTTTCCATCTGTGCCCCCTGGTCATAAGATAGTTGAATCCCCGCTACCCATTTTGTATTTTCCTGTTAGTGTTAAAACAATTAACAATATAACTATAAAAGGGGTTGATCAAGATTATAATTTAATTAATTTTAGAGGTGAAACTATTACTGTAAGACTCCATATAACGAGAACAATAAAGAACAATGGTTATTAGATATAATAATAAATTGAAAGAAGTAAAACTTACAAAGCCTGAAACTGTTTATAAAAAAAACAACTCAAAAAAACATTGTTAGTTCGAAATCAAACCTGACAGCAAAAAATCATCAATTTTTACGTACCTTAGGATTTAAAGTGTTTCCCAAATAATAATGGACCTTTTAAACATTACCGAAAAGCTTCTTGTCGACAATTCTATTTTAAGCTCGGAATTACACACGTATCAACCCTTTGTTACATCAAAATTTGAGTATAACGATGAAATTAGGATTCCTATTCAAGAACTTGATACTTACACATTACCTTGTGAAAGTCTTTTGTATATTGAAGGAAAATTAACCAAGGATGATGGAACTAGGGCTACCAAACTTAAGTTTATTAATAACGGGCTGACTTTTCTATTTAGAGAAATTCGTTATGAATTAAACGGTGTAACGATTGATTCTATTCGAAATGTTGGTTTAACATCTACGATTAAAGGGTATCTATCCTATAATACCAATGAAAGTATCAAATTGCAAAATGCCGGCTGGTTTCCGAAATCTGATTCTAGTATGACCGTCACCGATAAGGGGGCATTCAATGTCTGTATACCTTTAAAAATGCTGATGGGATTCTTTGAAGATTATCAGAAGATTATAATGGGGATGAAACAAGAATTGGTTTTAATTCGTGCTAGCAATGATTTAGATGCAGTAATATGCGAAGACGAAAGTGAAAAACCAAAAGTAGAATTTGAAAAATTGTGCTGGAAAGTGCCAAATATTACAGTTGATATACCACAACAGTTAGTTCTTACTAAAATATTAGAGAAAAATATCGAAATTGTTATGGGTTTTAGAAGTTGGGAGCTGGTGGAGTATTCAGCGTTACCTTCAACTACACGACATACTTGGCCAGTTAAGACCGCCAACACTCTTGAAAGCCCTGCCCATTGTATATTATCATTATCGAAGGATAAAAGGGGTAAAATAAAGGAGGATATGAGCAAATTTGATCATTGCTTCCTAACTAATGTTCGAGTCTTTTTAAATTCTGAAAGATATCCGTACCACGACTTGTATCTAAACTTTGAAGAAAATAAATTTGCAACTCTTTATGAAATGTTTGCAAATTTCAGAACATCGTATTACGAAAAAACAACAGAACCAATTTTTACCCCTGAAGAATTTAAAAGCATATGCCCAATTGCATATATAGATTGTTCGCACCAAAAGATAAATATGCAAAGTGGTTCTGTTGTAATGCGTATTGAATTTGAAACTAGTAAAGAAACAGAAAAGGGTACTTCAGCCTATTGTCTTATTCTTCATGATAAAGTATTTAGCTACACTCCTCTTACAAAAATGGTTCGACAAGTTTAATTATATTGTTAAATATATTATTTTTTAAAATGTATAAAATAAAACTACAATAATTGAACAAAAATATTTGTTTTATTAAACCTTTTATTATAAATAAATAATCTATAATTTACATTTAATATACTATCTAAAATAGATTCGAGATTTTTTATTCTTCTTTGAAAATGGATCCTATTTGAGAAGGCTTCAAAGTCCCATTCTCTGGCCTTTCTGTACGCAAAGCTCCACACTACCATAAAGTGCACTTGATTTTTCGATTCGTTCTGATTTCTTCATAATAGTAGGTGGGCTTCTTTATTTGATATTTCAACTTATACTCGAGTAAATCAGGGGGTTTTGTAAGTAATTCCAACATAGTGCTAATATTTTCATTGTTGGGGTTTTGTTTCGGCGACAGAATATTATAAACATTTGTGAGCAAATCACCTTGTTGCCTGTTTGCATCGTTTTTCACCGTATTAAAGTATTTTTCGAATTGTTGTTTTTTTATCATGTTTAGTCGATATTCAATTACAGGTATTAGATCCCATAGTTTGTTGATGCTTCCACAACCAAAATAAATATAACGTTGATTGTCGTGTTTTATCTTCACCACATTATAATCACCAATTTGGTCAAAATAAATGGTAAAGTTGTTGAATCTAATAGGTACATCAAAATAACCAGTACAATAGAAATAACTTGTAATCGTCCCTTGATGTTGTAGTAAACACTTCCAATCGTCCTCGTTCAGTAATACGGACCCATCAAATGCTTTACTGGCAGTAAGTTCTATACATGGTAAAAATTCATCTCGAAGGTTCAATCCTATGTTCACATATTTCGTATTCGAATTGTTTAAATAATAAAGTTTGCCATTTAAAAGGCCACAACTTTCGTACTGCACTATATAATTTGGTATGGATCCTGTATTAGTACTGCTCGAAGCAAACGTATTCATCATTTTCTATTTGACGTACATACGCGCACACACTAGATTTTCACACTGCGGTTATCTTTTATATGTCAGTTGTCGAGGAGTTGAAAAATTAAAAAAGTGGGGACTCTATCTTAACTTTTTATAAAATATAAAAATTACAATGCTCGAGGCTATCAACATTGCACAACACAAACTGTAGCATAGAAAGTAATTACAGGAGATGTCGTGGAAGAATTCTGATTGAAAGGTACCCACTCCGAATTAAATTTACTCCTGTTTGAATATGTGTAAATTATTTTGAAATACCTGAAATCACTTTTTTCCAACTCGAAGCTATCCATAGTATACGAAAAAACCAGCAAATCTTCATTAATTATGGTAATCTTCATTGCTTTACAAGAACAACAGTCTATTTCGGTATTGTAACTTTTATTAAAACATATTTGAGACTCGGCAACTTTCGGTTGATAGTGAATATATAATATATTACTAGCTGTCAACCAATAGAGTAAAATAAATTTCATTTTGTGTGTTTTTAACTTTTTTTACAAAATACTGTTGGATCCACTAATAGCAGTAGTAATATAAGTATAAAAAAAAACAACCATAAGATGTGTGCAAGACTACACTGTGATGCAATCTTATAGTATTCCTCTATCGGGCAATCTTCCTTTTTCCACTTAAAAATTTCAACTGAACAATAAGCACATTGGCAAATATCTAGGTGTTGTGTAAAATAAAATCCTGCCTTTGCTAAGTTAATTGGGTTGACGGTACCCCTAAAAATTTTTAAATGTCAAGAGTCTTTCTTCAAAACTCTTCCTAACTTTATCGGAATCTAAACTTTCCAAGCACATTCGGATATAACAACTAATAATTATCCTTTGTTCGCTACTTTAAATATACGTTTTTGTTAGAACTAACCTACCACACCCACCAGCCGTAGAAAAAAATGCTTTAAACTTGTCGAGACTCGTTTTTTACTAATGTTTTCATTTCCTTTAACCTTATACAAATGAATGTCTACTTATTTATTTTTTCGAGGTTTTTAATTTAATATATATAGAGAAAAATAGTGATGATGGTGGTGTTTAACAGATGTCGACCAAAATATGTAGCGCCCGCTCCCGCCCCCGCACCAGCATCTATACGCCGATACAGGGTCTCTGATAAGCAGTAAAATGGTCTAATTACGAGGTAAGATCGAATTAATGAAATGTTGTAGATTTTTTCCTTTTTTTTATTCAATAACTTAATAAATTGCACTTTATTAGTTGTTACCCTATTTCTTTGTTTTAAAGGAGAGGAAAAAGGAATATAAATAAAAACACAGACACTGAGAACAATAGGTTTTTATTTTTCATTAGAAACACACATTTCGGAACTAGGTTTATTCTTTATTCTTTAATTAAAAATTAAAGTACAATATATCATTTAAAAGAGAAAAATACTAATATTCAAGACAAACGATGCTTTACAAATCATCTCGCAAAGAATAATGCCCATATGGTAGAGTTTTAATGTTACATTCACATATTTTCCGCTTATCATCTGACCTATCTAATACAATTTTATTTTGTTCAAAAGTATATACATTCTGACCCACCGATCTAATTAAATATTGTTCTTTTCTCAAGCGTTCACCACTCTGTAAATATTTTTTATAGTATTCTAAATTTAATGTCCTTATTGTTTGTGAAGGAGTCCCCTTTGCAACACACTTACTTTCACTTGTTTTGTGAACCTTAAATGAATACATTTTAGGTCTAAGGCCAACAAATTCTTCTAATATTTTACCACTCAACTCATCTTTCATTACACCCATTACTTTTTTATTCACTTGTGGAATACCATATGGGTTGTTAGATGGATAATCTGAAGTATCAAACCACTTAGTTAAATCACCCTTAATATCTTCATATACATCGATAGTCTTAATTAAATATATACCCGAATCAGTGTCAGAATAACATAATTTTAAACGTTCAAGAGGATATTTCTTCAACATATATTCATAATTAAATTTGTATAACCGAACCTTTGCTAAATCTAAAACTGTAAAACCGATAAATATGGACTGATTAAAATATACTTTACATCTATTTAATTCAACAGCAACACACCCTTCATCGAAAATTACTCTGTCTTTAAAATTTGGTTTAGAAATATAATAATTTACCCCGTACGAACCCTCATATTTTGATATCAATTTGACATCTCTAAATTTTCTTACATTTTGCATCGATTTTCCAAAACAAGCATTATTATTTAATTTATAATAATGCACTTCAAACTCATTTACAGCCTGCGCTCTTAAGCGAGTGTTTAACGACATATAAGGCTCCATCCAGGCAGATTGCTGAAAACTTAAAACTCTATGAATGTTCTTTAATTTAAGACCATGTTTAAGACATTGTTGAAGCGCAATGTAATGTATTACATAATTTTTTTTGTCGTAAAGAGTAGCTAAAAGTTTCTTTTGTTTACCCCCCTAAGGTGCTAAACGTTGTGGGCAAAACGGTAAATCTGAGTGTAAATCGTGTAATTCAGTGGGGTATTCTAAATCAACCTCTAGAATAAAACCTACTGATGCATCAGATGGGACATTTTTTATTTCTAAATTTTTAATTTCATTGGGTTTTAACCATCGAAATTCACACAAGG
Source organism: Diaprepes abbreviatus (assembly GCA_034092305.1). Lineage (NCBI taxonomy): Eukaryota > Metazoa > Arthropoda > Insecta > Coleoptera > Curculionidae > Diaprepes > Diaprepes abbreviatus. The sequence continues at coordinate 1,644,547 of JASJET010000056.1, forward strand.
GAAGAGTTTGGGACATCGCAAATCCATATTGATTGTTTATATCGAAGTACATTAAAAATACATCCTCCAAGTTTTTATCATAATTCTCCATATATTTGTTATTAGCCCTAGCGTGTCTATGAATACATGTTGACAAACCACCTCTGATACCCCGTTCTATAAAATATAATATGTCAATATCTGTAAGAAGCTCAATTTTTACTCTCGTGGTGTATAACATTAAAGACCAGGATAAACTCGGGGTTCCAATATAAAAAATAGGGTCAATTTTATAAGTTTTTACAGTAAGATTCCTAAACGACTCAAAAACAACTGCTAAAAGAAGAATGTCTGTTTTCATATATATATTCGAATAGTCTAAGATATTTTTACATTTGAAGGCTGACCAAACATTTTGAGCATGTTTATAGTCTATATCAGAAATATGTTTATTTTTTATTTTATCAAAAAATTTATCTTTTGGGGGTAATTGAGATTCATATAAGATTTCAAAGGAATTTACGTAGCTATAAGGGAAGACGCCTTTCTTAAACAAAAGTCTAATATGTTCTATAGGCCAATTATGGAGCATATATTCACTAATTTCGTAGCTCGTTAAAAATGATGAAAGGCGTTCCAAACTAAATAATAAAAAATTTATGCTATCTATAAACTTTAAGTGTATAATTTTATAGTATTCACGGTTATCTTTTGAGATTTTCAATATAAGTTTCTTTGTAAAACATTTATATTTTTCCTTATTATAAGGTAACACTGTAATAGGACCCTCCAAATCAGAACAAAGCTTTTGAATAAAAAATTTACCGTCAAAATTAGATTGTGGAATACCACTGGAATGAAATTTGGAAGCTTATAATTCAAATTACAAGTATAATGCACTGCACCTCTGAATTTCCCAGTTAGGTGACAATTATCTTTAACCTTAAAATCAGATTCAGAGAAAGCTTGCTCACAAATATGACATACAGAGGATTCTTCAAAATTAACTAATTCCTGAGGGTTTAGTTTTCTCATGGGGATAATATTATCAAATGTTTTACAAACAAATTCACCGACTTTATACAATTCACTTATAAACCAATCAATACAGTCTCGACCCGAATAAGATTCAAATTTCTATAGTGATTTGTCATAAGAACAGTGCAGAAAGTAACCTATATTATACGCAATATGTTTTTCTGTGGCTGTTATATAAGAAGATTCAGGTGAAGGCATAGAATTTGCAATTGAAATTGGTAAAGTTTCTAAATCCTAATACAGTGCAAAGGGGACTCTTTCCTTATGAGAAAAATTTTTAAAATATACAAACTTATTTTTTTCGTTGGGCATTACGCTTTTTACACTTTTAAATTCTGAACAGTAAGTACTGTGACTGTTTAACTTTTGTTCAGTTGAGAAAATTGATACGCATCTGCAACAAATAAATTTTTTTGTTCCGCGTGTTTTGTATTGATTTCCGAGTAGTCTACTAAAATGTTTGATCCAACAAAAATGATAACGCGTTTCATTCTCATTTATCCTATCATTTCGCTCCTTAGTTTGTATTAATAACAAATTAATATGCTTTGGTTTAATAACATCTGAAATTATAGGTACTATTTCATATTTATCTTTTTGTGTTTGGGGTGTAACTTCATCATTGCTCTCATTTTCGCTCTCACTTTCACTAATCAACGTAATTGTTTTCCCAACATAAAATTTATTTGATTTATTTTTTCTTTAATAGTATATATATTTACAGTTAAGTTATTTTGTTTTTCAAATTTTGATAACTGATTAAGAGTAAATGGCTGAGTTATTCCTTCTAGACTTAAAACTTCAGAATAATGTCTATATGAATTAACTCTATGAACATTATTTTTAGCCGGCTCCAATGCTGAAGTTACAGCCCAAGCAAAGCATGCACCATCATTTGTTTGAATATTTACACGGCATTTTTTACGTTTAATTTCATCAGGTAAATCTCTGTAACAAGTCCCGACCGAAAAAATTGTGCATCTATTAATTTTGATATCTAATTTAATTATTTCTTTAAGAGTATATCCCGATCCCTGATCACTGAATTCTGATAATTTTCTTAAAATTACATCAAAAATATTCTCTTTATAAAATTTTTTTGCTAAATTAATATTATATAAAATTTCGTTTTTAGTACTTATAAATATATCTCTTTGATTTATATCTTCCCCCGCATCTAAATCATTTTCACCCCCTTTAGGAATAATAAATTTTCCCAACATAGTTACATTAATTTTACACGGAAAATGATGGACTCTTTTAACCAAGTCGGGGAATATTATTTCGATTTCCTGTAAAAATTTGATAGGATCTAAAAAACCTAAAGTATTTCTAATTTCTATAGTAAGTAATCTACATTTAAAAGCTGACTCCACGATTACTGGTTCTAGCTTTGTAACCACCGACATTCTCACTCACTCAAAAATTCGAACTCAATGTCATTAATTTCGCGACCTGTTGATATCTTCCTTTTTCCCCTATAAATAAATAGGACTTTTTTACACTTATTTATTGATTCTAGGTATTCATCTGACAAATTCTTAAAGCGTTCGGGTAACCCTAGAGCCTTCCACTCTTCGAAAACTATCAGAATTCTTCGGCCGTATACCGTGTCGACCGCTCTGAATTGTAAAATAGTTTTTTTTTACATTTATAGGCACATCCGTAAATTTAATCACCTCATAGTCTAATTTTCCTAGAAAATTAAGAGTTTCAAGGGTATTCATGTTCTGCAAATAAAAATGAAGGGTGAGTTGTATTTGAAGATTAATTTCTTACTTTTTGAGTGTGAAAATAAAATAAGCGAGGAAAATAGATTCATTTTATAAAGTGTTAGTGAATACCCCAAATGTTTCGTATATATTTTCTTTAGAAAAACCTATAATATTTTGAGCTGAAATTGAAATTAATTTAAAACATAATACCGAACAACAAATTTGACACCAGCTAATATTACCCCCAATTTCTTGTAAAAGAGATTCTCTAGAAATATCTTCTTTAAGTTTTATTTTTTTAAATTTTGCATAAGTTAAATTACATCTATATAAAGTATATGAAATTTGTAAAAATTGCTATAGTTATTTAAAAAAAAAAACAACCAAAAATTTGTTGTATATAAATACATTCATTATTTTAAAAAATACCATAAATGTACATTAATAATTAATAACTTTAAAGGTAATTTTTGCCAAATTTGTAAAACCGGCTCATTTTTTTTTAAATTTAACATTTTTTCCTTTGTCGTGTATATCTTTTGAAAATAACTCGGTGGAAATTGGTAGCTCCAATTCTAATTATCTCGATATAGAAAGCTTCCGATGATGACTTATAAAGGTAAGAATTTTTTTAATAATATAAATTTAACTTTTTATTATTTTTAATACATATATCTTCAATAAAATATATTAATCCACCAAGTTTGGAATTTCTTGCTATTCAAATAATTTAAATCCAAGATATAACAAATTTACCTCCCTCTTTTTAATGAAATTAACTCATATTGATGTTTTGAACTTTAACAGGATCATCATTAAAAACGGTATATGAAAAATGTAAGCGTTTCATAAAGTACCAATATATTTAATTTTTTCTAAATTATACTTAAACTTTTTGCACAAAAATTTATTTAACAAAAAAAAAACATTTCTCTAAAATTTTACAGAAGACTACCCATAAATTTTGGAAAGAAACACCTGCTAACTAGGAACAACCTCATATAGTGCAGAGCTCGACCTATATGACTTCGAAAATTGTCCCACCCTCCCCAATGGAAAAAGCACTCTTTTCGACACTGAGCCGCTCGCTCTGGATTTACATCTTTTTGTTTGTAACATAAAAACCTTAGGGTAAATAATTAGATATAAAAAGACTTCAGATCTCTTGGTAAATAAGTATACTACATTAATAAATTTCAATTAATTTTTGTTTAGTTTCTTTTAGTTAAAAATATATCTAATCCTTAAAATTATAAACCAACCAGATTAGAATTGCTTTCCTCATTCTAGATATCAATTACCTACTATTAACGCTAACCCAATAACATTTACATTTTTATAGTTATTTCTTCGCTAACCAGATAATCTCGCCATAAATTAAATACATACTCGCATAAATGCCTTCGAGCGGAATACCAACCGCACACGTAATTCTGCAATAGTCCGTGGGCATTTCTATATAGTCCGGGCTCTTTTCATACACATAGAAATAAATATCAAAATACAAACAAATACACAATTATTTCGCATCTCTCTCTACAAATATACACAACACAGTACCAACAACATACAAAAAACCCTGCACTCAACAACAGACCGCCCGCCCCAGCTGCCACCCCAGACGCGGATTTCCTGACCTGTAATTAATTTTATGTACATACTTTTTTGTATCACCCTGTATAACAACTACTTATTACATGCCTAACACACACTTAGAGTGCCGCAATAAATCAAACTGACAATTAACACGCTAATTACACACACAAGTTGAATAATAAGTACCATTAGTTGCATTACGAAGCATATTATCTAATATATCGCCTGCGGCCGTTTTAGAAGTCACATTTTACACTACTATTGTTGCTTCTTGCTTCCATCTGTTTGATGTACCTACAACAATGACAGGCATAAATCTAATACTAGCGATGGTTTAACTATAACAACTTTGTGTTACTACAATAGTATGAAACGAAATCTTCAAAAATATTATATGTGTAAAAAGGGCTTGCACAGCTCCTCCAGACTTGGTCTTAATATTACAAGAGATAATATTACCAATGAAGTGGAAGGTGAAGTGTTTATGGACTGTTCTACTTACGAAACCTCTAATATTTATTTTGTTCCTGATGAAACTGAACTTGAATTGGGATGTGGCAAATATGACACAACATCTGTTTGCAAAAAGATGAAAATATAAATCGTTCAAAGTCAAGCTGGCTGAATAGGTGGTAAAGTATAATATTCCAAATGTCCCAACAAATGATTTATTACAACTATTACACAATAATGACGGCACTCTACCAGTAGAAGCCTGATCTTTATTACAAATTGTAGGAAATATTGAATTAAAATCTGTTGCTCCAAGATATTTTTATCATTAATATTCTAGTGAACTGTCTAGGTGAAATTAGTAACAAAACAAATCTAAATATTGAACTACATGTGAATATCGATGGCTGACTATTGATAAAAAGTTCAACGAGTCATATCCAATAATGGTATGAAATTTTTGGTGGAAAAAAATCTGGAAATTTTTGGAATTTATCATGGTTATCAAAAAAACCAATGATCCTCATGACTTTGTCGGTTATGCAATTAATACTATATATAATGAAGTTAAATTTAATATTAAACACTTGACGGTTAAAATTAAGGGAATCATTTGTGATGCCCCAGCAAAATCTTCTGTTAAACTTATAAAAGAGCGTACTGCTTATCTTTCTTGCATTGAATATCAAATTCAGATAGAATAGATTTTCCTGAAATTATTTTAGAAAATAATACAGAAATCGATGATAGAAAGTTTCCCGTTAAACTACATGCACTTGGTTTGCCTCGGAGTCATGAAAAGATACTATATTTCATGTCATAGAAAACCAAAAACAAATATATCATTTTCAAAAATTATCCATAATATGTCAATCACTGATTGCATTAGCAGAACATATACCTCTTAAATTTAATAAAAAATCCAGAAATTTGTTCGAGTTACAAAGGTAGAAGGCAATAAAATTTCGGCAAATATTATTTTATACTGGTACACTAGTATTAAAGAAAAATTTAAATCAAGATTGATACATTCGCTTTTTATAATTACACATTGCAATGAGATTTCAAGACACAAAGCCCTAATAAACTATGCTTCAGAACAAAATCAGTATATTTCCATATGAAAACTTTTTGAAAAGTGCCCTAAAATCAATTAGAAAAAGTGAAAAACCATTGCAGCCAATTGTGAAAAGACATTCTGAGAAATCTGGAGATAATCGACAGCAAATAAAAACTTTTTTATAAACTAATAATATAATATATATATATATATATATATATATATATATATATATATATATATATATATATATATATATATATATATATATATACAGTCTGAAGCAATTGGATTTTCAACATTTACCTTGAAAATGTGTCCTCCAGACCATTGTTGCTGCTTAAAAAATAATCACATTATGTTATTAGTAACATTGTAGAATCAAATAACTGTATTAGTTTAGTAGGTAGAAAATACTGTTTACAAGTAAATCTTGTTTTGTCCCTATAAATCTATAAAAAAAAATATTTATAAAACGCATTAAAATTATTTAGTCCCTATGGAAATATTTAAGGGTAAAAATGTACATAATAAGTGCGAAAGCTTAAGATTTCAAGAGAATTTAATTATTATATTTTTATTGCACATCTAACAAAAAATATATATATTTTTCTTATGAGATATTTTAATAGTTATGAATTTGTTAACTTTTTTGTAGAGATTCTGTCGTATTTTTAAAAACTGATCTGACATTTTATAGTTTGCCAAATTGAATAACGGGAGACAAAACTTCGATAGTTCCATTTTTGAATGATCGCATAGTTGAAGCAGTTCTATCCAGCTGGATACAAGGTGATATATGTCATTGACCTTCTTTGGCTAATGATAAGATATACTTGTTGGTCAACCCAAATAATAAATATTTTTCGAAATCTTGGTTATGACAAACAAAAAATTAGGTAATTTTTGTACTGAATTTTTTTTATGGAGTTGTGGTTTGTTACTGACAGTTAAAAAATAAAGTTCTGAAACGGTACAATACAAAATAAATTTTTTGATGATTACATACGAAGGAAAAGCCAAACTTTGCAGAAGAATCTAGGACTTTAGCACCGAAACAGTGAAAAATAACAATTAGCGTAAAAGAATTCAGAAATATTTATGAGGTACTGACGATTCACCTTGTCAAAATCTTTAAAACCTCTATCAGAAATTAAAAAATTCAAAAAAAACTTTGCGGCTTGTTTTTTACCTTTCTATTTGCTTTAATTCTATCAAAATTGAAATACCTCTTGCATGATTAACTTGACACAGAGATGTTTATTGCACATAAAATAAATTCCTCAAACTTAACTTAGCCTTTACTTTTACTAAAAGCTTTCTTTTTTTTTGAAAATATTAAGATATTGGTTTACTTTTGATGCTTACTATTCTTCATTTAAAAGTTTATGTTAATATCAGTTAATTTGTTTTGATTGTTGGAAATGTTATTGTCACCAATAATAGCAGCCTACTTTGATATTTTAAAACACTGTATTTATATGCAATATATCTTATATTTACAATACTATATCAGGATTTGTACGCCTCTTGAAAATGTTGCTTTAGTTTTACACAATAGTTTATATCTTATTTGATTGTATGTTTCTGTCAACATAAAGTGAAATGATATTAAAACATAAATTACTTTGTTAAATTTGTAACTATACATATGAAAAATTTACATATAAATAAATTGCAATTCTATCTGAATTCTTTAAATTATTTTGATACGAGAGTTATTTTTTTTACTTTTCTGTTTATCAGTCTTTATAATTTTTTTCTTATCATATCTGGTTTATATTTAAAGAACATAGAAAATAGAGTTTTGTTATACAATAAGTTGTAATTTTGTTTAAGATATTAGAAATTTTTAAATTGGAAGCAGGGAGCATTTACGATTTTGTAAAGACAGCTTGTAAAATTACCACGACAAATGAACATGCAATTAAATACAATTGGTTAGGGGAAAAACGAAAGAAAAAGTTCCATAATTCCAACTTGGCGATACTTATTATATGTAAGTTCTATCTTTTACTTTACGTATTAACCTTGCATTTGCATTGGTGATCATTCTACAGTAACGGACAATTACGAAAACTTACAAAAATAGCAAAAAATTTACTGCTACAAATGCTAACAATTGTATTAATAGATTCAACTTTTTCCTACAAAATTATAATCAATTTGTTATTGGATCTGCAGAGATAAAAAGAATGGCAAAAAGTCAGAAGAATGTGGAAATTTCAATCCAAACTTGGCTGAAAAGGGCATGAGACAATAGACTTACTCTAACATAGCCACATTGTTTGTTAAACTATGTAAAGATTTGTGTACTTTTTAATTCAGTAAGATTTATTTTGTTGATAGTCTATCTTTTAGATTTACATGTGTATTACATTAAACGGATAAACTACTGCTTAAATTTGATAGGTTCATCTATAGTTCGAATAGTAATACTGGTTGGCATCCCTTAGTGCTCCCTTGAGGCGTGTTCAAGAAGACGCACAAGAAACGGTACAGCCCAGAAAACAGGTACGACCAAGAGCAGCGCCATATAGCGTTCGCTGGAGTCGGGTACAAGAAAATGCCAAAAGTGCGGCAAAAGAGCAAAATCCTTCCTCTCTAAACCCAGACCCCGCCGAAAAATCAGTTTTAGGGCTAAAAATATTTCATAGTTGATTAGGTTATAAGGTTAATTCTAAGTACTATAAGAAGAACTACTATTAAATTATTGTCGCCGTGAAAGACTTTTTTTTTTTGTTTTTAAGGGTTGGCTTTGTGATTAGTTGAGTGTGCATACAACGCAATCACCTCTATTCATAACCTAATAGCATGGGTTACCATAACAATCGCATTTGGGCTTAGGGGTAGCTATTGATCCAGATCTCTAGTTATGTGAGATAATATTTTTTCATCATCCTGTGACTGGAGTGTAGGCCAAGCTTCATAATTTGCCCTATAACTATATTTGTTACGACGTTCTTTTTATGTTCATCGAATAAATGTATCATTTCCCAGTCTACATCACGTACACACATATCTACCCAAAATCTTCAAATAAGGCTGATAAGTGGAGGGGTGATTTGAGAGAGAGTGATTTATTAATACTTTGTGACCAAGTGTAAATCATAAAATGAGTCAACCTCTATACTTTTTTTTTAAATTGTCTTGTCTAAGAAAAAAAATTTAATTTTTTTAACTTTCATTATCATTTTAGGGGTATTTCCCCACATTTTACAAAAAAATGCCAAGAGTAAAAAAGGCTTATTTTTTTTATCCAAGAATCAATTTCTCAACTTTGTTAATTTAAAAACAAATTTATGTAGGATTATTTGATTTTCGTTGACGCTTTTTAGTTTTCTCCCAACATTTTGTGCAAAAATGTTAATTGCAATTTTTTAGTAATAAAACAATAGTAAAGTAAAACTAGGTGTATTTATTAAACATCACTTACAATACATGTTGTAATCAATGTTTTCCTCATAGTACGTTTATTAATAAAATAAAAGCAAACATTACAGTGAAATGTAATGGTTTCAAATCGATCCAAATAAAAATGTCAAAAGTAAACACTTTTGATAATTTTGGTCGAAAAAGAAAATTTAAGGATTCATGTTTATGCGCGGACTTTCAGAATTGGATTTAAAATTACATCTGATGGAAATTATGATATGGAGAGAAAATAATTATGTCATTTAGCAGAACCTATAATAAAAGATGATGAAGCCATACGTAATTAAGTTGATAATAATCTTGTTTATTATGTGCAAGGTACGCAGAAAGCTGTGGATGACTCAGCAGTGGTTATTAAATATATATTCAAAAACCAGATTGAAGGTTAAGATAATGCATTGATTAAACTATTATTGCGGTATATGAAATTAGAGAAAACTATGGAAGATCCTGTCAACAAAGCCACACCATGGACAAATTGGATGGATGTGTCTAGAGAAGCAATAATACATTTTCTTTAATAACTTTTCCGTTTATTTTCTATGATTACTATATTATATTTGTAACTAAAACAACGTTGAATAAAAAGCAATACAATACTAAATACTCTTTTTTACTATGAAGATATACAAGACAAACTTTATTAAGCGAAAATACATGTTAAACAATCAAAATAATAATAATAATATATGGATTTTCTAGATAATAAAGGGTTTTCCAATAAGAGGTGTCATTTTGAAAAGCCCGCTATTTCGGTAGATGTCACTTTTGAAGCTGTAAGTTTTTGACGTTTGACAAGTAGAAACTACGCCATAAATAAAGATGGAACGATACACGCTTCAACAACGCATTGAAATTATTAAAATTCACTATAAAAATGGTGAAATTTTGGCAGAGACGGTTCGTAAAACTCGAACATTTTTGGGTCGTCATGAAGCACCTTGTCGGAGCGCAATAAAGAAATTGGTGAAAAAATTCGAGCTGTTGGGACAAGTTAGTTATGTGAAGAAGAAAACCCGTGCACGTCGCTCAAGAACAGCCGAGAATATTGCTGCTGTAGCCGAAAGTGTTGAAGAAAACCCAGGTTTGTCCATTCCTCGTCGTTCTTTGGAATTAGGGATTCCACAAACGTCATTACACCGTATTTTGCATAAAGATTTGGGTCTTAAGGCTTATAAAGTTCAGTTAACGCAAGAACTCAAGCCGGCCGATCATCAACAACATCGTGCCTTTGCTGATTGGGTTCTTGAAATGCATGAAAATGATCCGAAATTCCATCGAAAAATCATCTTCAGTGATGAGGCCCATTTCCACCTCGGTGGCTTCGTCAACAAACAAAATTGTCGCATCTGGGGCTCGGAAAACCCAAGAGTTATTGTTGAAAAGCCTCTCTATCCTGAACGTGTGACTGTTTGGTGCGGTTTATGGTCCGGCGGGGTCATTGGACCTTACTTTTTCGAAAATGAGGCTGGAGCAACAGTTACGGTGAATGGATTGCGCTATCGAGAGATGATTAATGATTTTTTATGGCCGGAATTGGATGGTATTTATCTGGACCACGTTTACTTTCAACAAGACGGCGCTACGTGCCACACAAGCAACGAAACCATTGATCTTTTACGGGAAAAGTTTCCGGGCCATGTTATCTCTCGAAGAGGTGATCACAATTGGCCACCGAGATCTTGTGATGTGACACCTTGCGATTTCTTCCTTTGGGGCCACGTGAAAGACAAGGTCTACGCCAACAGCCCAGCGTCGATTCAAGACCTCAAAGATGGAATTCGTGAGGCTATCGAGGACATAGGGCAGCCACTTTGCGATTTGGTTATGGAAAATTTCATGAAAAGGATATGGTCCTGTAGGCATGGTCGTGGTGGTCGTTTGGCTGATGTTATTTTCCATCATTAACGGCATACTTTCCTCTTTATAATGTAATAAATATCCGATCATTTATCTTAAAAAATGGCATTTTTCTTTGAATATCAAAATAACACCTCTTATTGGAAAACCCTTTATATTGTCCCGACCTAAAAAATGATTCTAACACAACCAGTAGCGTTTTGGTTGAGTTCGGAATTACATGACGTTTATTATCACTATGCTACTTTTTTTTTATTACGTTGGTATAAATATTATGTAATTCACTTTTAAACGCTTTCGTTTTTTAGATTCATTATTAACATTTATACATAATAAACCTTGACTTCAGTACCACAAAAACTTATTATCGAATCACCAGGAAACTCATCTTTCATCCATCAATTACAGAATTATTTTAATAATTTTAAAATTATTTATTTCGGGGTAATTTGATGTCACAAATTTTTCGGGGTTTTCTCATATAGGCTGATAAAATTTTCTGTATATACTTTTAATATAAATGAGTCAGTATCGGTGTGAAGTAACAAAGCATCATTGCCAAACTGGATATCTTACAGCCTTTGATACATTTAATATGGAAAATCCAATATAAATTAGTTTATTGTATACTATGTTTACTTTGTTTATATGTATAGCAACAAAGTTCTCGGTAAATACCAAACTGCTATAGGGATTGACATGGACAATTAATGCTCTAGCATCAGTCTTGCCTGCACCATTTTCCCAATGAGTTATTAACTTTATATGCTTTCAAATTTTGACATTTTTTTTAGTTTTGTCAAAAATCGAGGTATTTTTTTAATTTAAAAGTGTCTTTCGCAAATTTTATAGAGGCTTTATTATGTAAATTGGTATTAAATGAATATATGCTTTTATTCATTTGAATGGGTAAACTGTAATATTCGTTGAGTTTGCATTACCAGTAGGCCGTTGGCGATGTCCTGTTTTAAAGTTCGATAGTGTACATATATTTTTCAATTTGTAAATTAAAAATTAATCTTCGCAATTTGGAGGTTTCTGTTGGTGGTAGGATATTTTTCACTAGAAAGAGAAGATCAGAATGGATATCATGCAACTTAGTCGGAGAATGCACATCCACTTCCAAAACTTAGCCGTATAAATTACCATCGTCACCAGCCAAAATATTTATATCGAGTATTTCGCGGTCAAAATTACCATATGGTAGTGCTTATGACATTCTATGACCATATAGATTTGTAGCATCAAGATTTGCTAAAAATCAAGATGGTTTCGATGGATCATAGTTTGGTAAATAAGTGTTATTAGCAATGTGCTTCCTTTCTGTACACTGGCTTATACCACTACGTATATCTTTCTTAAAAAGTTTATAACATCTATATCGGTTAAGAGTTTTAATCCTAGCTTGGTCATATCTAACATAAAATCAAATGAAAAATATGGGAGAATATAGTAATGTACAGGGTCCAATTTATCGAATTTTAAACGTCCCGAAACAGCTCAAAAATATCGCATGATAGGAACACATCTGATTTTAAAGGTCCTCGCAGACGCTTTTCAGCGGCTGATAATTTGGTCGGGTTCGTAATCAGTATTGAAAAGTAGTATTGGCCCATAAAAAAGTTAGACAGGCTTCACGATTGCCTTAAAAGTAAACTATCGGCGAACTACCGGTCGATCGCTTAATCAGTATGGCGCTCTCCCCAGCGCGCTTACTTGTCGATTTTTTGGTCGGCAGTCTTTGCTAATAGCTTCGTTTGCTCTGCTGCGGAATGGTTGTGGGGGCGTGCGTGTTCATGATGGCGCTGTCTAGTTCTACCCCATCGCTGGCATCAGAAGAAATAACTATGGGAAGCAGTCTGTGAAGTAGTTCTTCCTGATTGGAATCAGCTTGGTGCCGAGAATAAAACAAAACAAGGGAGGCATCGATACAAGTTCATTTTTATTTATTTACATACCTATAACTGAATCAGTATTGTACTTTGTTATATTGACAAGGAATAGCGCCTGCCGGAGAAATAAAATATGCGACATGTACTACCGCACATTATCTAAATTATTTCTTTCCCGGTTGTTTTCGTTGATCGTTAAGTTATTCATGGGACATAGACAGTATCAGTACATTTTACTCTTTGATTCGTACATAATTATGACGTACAAAACAAGCTTTAATAATTCGAAGACAAAAACTCATATTTACATCAATTGGGCGATGAAAAATACGCCATTTGTTAGCGAGGATGCCGAAAGTACATTCAACCATGCGTCGAATACTTGTATATCTATGGTTGAAAATTTGCTTAGTGTGGTTTAAATTTCTTTTCGTATAAGGGCGTAATATGTGATTTCCAAATCCAAATGCTTCACAAAATGGCATAACATTTTCATCATCATCGTTGGGTAAATGCCTTCTGGAAGAAATATTTAGTCGGTTCTCACATAGACGTTTACCCATTTCAGATGTTTTAAATATTTCTTGCTGTTCCATACGAACCAACATCTATGTATAGAAATTTATAATCTGCACCGGTCCAAGCCATTAAAACACAATGTTATGAAGACGATGAAGATGTTGTCGAACCTGGTACTTCCACTTCTACACCTATTTCTTAGCGCAAAAATAAAATGCGCCGACTCAAACACACTTAGATAAAAAGTTAATATAGGTATTGATTAAAAATGTCTCTTGTCCCCTCATTGAAGAATTTAACCGCGAAAGAAAAACTTGATGCTACCATTGGTATTCTTCACATTTTTAAACAGATAAGACAAGCCAGACGTGTTCAGACTACTCAATCAATTAGTAGTTACAGCATATTACAGCAACTTTTGCTCTATTTTCCTGTGTATCATCGAGGGATTAACGTCTTGGCCGTACCACGGCAACCATTGCAATATTATATACCAAGTTCTACGCCATCGCCCAATCTGAGTATTCCATCAGCAGGTAAATCCAACGATATTTTTTCAAATAATTCGCAAATATACGATTTGTGAACAATTTAATTGCTTAAAATACTTCAAACATCGGTATTTTAGTTATAATAAAAGATAATTAATAGCAATAAGTGGGTTAACTAACCGTATCGTAAGTCTTAATCGCTCCTTTACAGGTATAGAACGTCTTAAATCCGCCTTCGCTATTGCTGATTTAATTCATTTAACAAGTTCACTGACACTGGTTATGCTCATTCGAAAAAAGGGGAAATACTTTTTCGGGAAATCTAATAATTTAGAATGAATCGTGTAAAACTTTCCTTGCAATAATCTATTACTATAGATAGAATGTACCTAGTACTCTCGGTATCTTTTCTTAATCCTTCTTCACCTTTGTATAAAAGCAATAATGTTATTTCTGGACAACATTGCACTATCTTTCATTATGTGACTGCTCTCTTGAAGAGCTACTTACTAGCTAAACTAGCGAATGTAATCAACGGTCGACTGTTGGTTGGCTGGTCTGCACACATACCACCAACTCTAAATATATGGCTGAATAGTCGCAAATAGCCTTTACCGCTAATGTATTTGTTTCGTAAATGATGATAATATTGATCTTTAATTGGAAGACATGTATTTTTCATTTCTTCTATTGAATCAATAAAACTGCAGGAAAAAAACACCCCTTTGGCTCATCAAATTAAATTGCTTGGGATCTAAAAAATGTTTAAACGTTTCATTATAATCGTTATTGTTTAACCGTTGCCTAAATTTTCCAAAGAAGTTGAGAAAAATTTAAAACTGTCAATAAACTGCAAATGGAATGTACAGCACCAAACCTTTTTGCACCAGTGATGTGACAATGACCTTTTACTTTAATCTCATCGTCCTCAAAAGGGCATTGATATATACAACATATTTTTTCATCATTAAGCTCCGTTATTTTGAACAGGATTTATCACAGAAATGTTCACCACTATCTTTATTATTACAATTTTTGTAATTAACAGTAAATTCACATGTCGCATACCTCAGCGAATTAAGGAACCCTGTCGCATTCCTATGTGTACTTTCATACCATTAGATAGGTCATTAAGTTATCACTTTCTAGATTGTAAACCATTTAGCTTAGGTACTTTTATTTGACTATAAAAGCCTATATATTTTTAAAATAAAGTTAGTACTGAAGTAAAAAGTTTCGTTAAAACATCTTGAGTTTTCTTTTTAAAAACGATTTCTCTCGAACGAAATATATAATTAGCGGACCAATATTTTCGTATTTTAGTTTATTTTCTTCGTATATAAATTCTAAACAGTTTACGTTAACTGATATGGTGTTCATTTCCTCAAATTTTTTTATGTTACGTAATTTTACTGAAAAATCCACACCTGTTAAACTCAGCAGTCCAATGAAATGTGGGTAGAATATTATCTGTGAAGATGCTGCTGCTGTCGGAAGAATGCTGATGTTATAGCCCACGCAAAACAACATTCGCTTTGGTTTATCGCATTGATGACAGCTTCTCTCCTTTCAATGAGGAAACTTGATGCACGATGAGCCACCCATAGACATATATTTTTTGATCTGACTTTCAAACATAAAAGCAGTTTCAAAGCCCATCCTACAAGAAGGAAAAAAGAAAAAACTATAAAAATCGATTAAAAATGCCAGGTTTTGATTTTAACAAACCTAAATGTTTCTCCTGAAGATCTGTCGCCTATGTTTTTATTAATTCGGTGTGGAAGAATGATAAAAGGATTCAAATCACATGCTACAGTAATTATTTGATTGGCTGTGTTGAATGTTTTCTCGCTAAATATTTCTTGTGATGGAAGAATGTACATACCAACAGCTGTCATGTTAATGTATATAACGTAATGTATTATTAATCAATTCCACTATATTCGAATTAATATCTGCAAAAAATATGAAATAATCAGAATGCTCCATGCTAATACCAACCAGATAGGTTGCAATACTATTTTTGGAAGCACATTCAACGAGTTGTACACCAGAACATACTGGCAAATATTAATTATTTTTATGTTGGTGTGTTCGCTGATCTGCTAACGTAAGATTTATTAGAACATGCGTATTACATGTATCGATTAATTACTAGAGGCACTGATGACATTCTCGAATTCGGGGCCTTTTTTTCTCCTCGCACTTAAATTTAGTACCGTAATTCTTGCACATATATGTCATAATTTGTCAAATAATAATACATGTGGCACTGAGTCGAAGATCTTCTTATAATTCACGTAGGCAGCAAAGAGGTTTCTTCGGTTAGTACAAGCTTGGTTACATATGACAGAGTCAACAATCAATTGTTCCTTGCATCCCACTGCTCCCCTTGTGCATCTTTTCTGTTGAGTTGCCATGATGTTATTTTTCTCACAATGTGCATAGATGCGTTGGGTCTAGGGTTGCCACCTGTACTTTATAATAAAATATTGTACGTTATTTCAGGTGATTATACTTTATACTTTATGAGAACAATAAAGTACACAAAAATACTTTATTTCGCATGATTTTATTTCTTTGGGATTTTAAAAAGTTTAGTCGTAAGTATTTTTTTGTTAAATGAAACTTTATCGATTGGTGCTGAAACGATAGGTCGCCAGCGCCACACCAGCGCTCGTTTCTAATATCTGAACGCAACCTAACCTCAAATGTCAACAATGTCAGTGTCATTGTCATAATTTCTTATTTGTTTGTTTTGTGCAAAGCGGTTTGAGTGCAATAAGAATATGATTTGGCGGTTTTATAGATTTATGCTGTAGTAAATCATAGACAAGAATAACTTGAGTAAACAAGGTACTCCATATACACCTACAAAACGTAATTTTGATAGTGAAACGGATCAAATAGGTAGTGAATATGTTACATCGAAAAAATGTTTAAAAAAAAATGATACGACAAAACAGAAAAATAAACGATTGCAGAAGTATAAAGGTTAGTGGGAAATCGAACATGGTGATGGGTTAATTAATGATCCACAAAACGAATATAATGGAAAATGCAAATTGTGTGGAATTACATTTACAAATTGCTTCAGCAGGAATAGGACAAGTAAGAAGAAAAAACTTCTTTTGTCTATCTGTGTGTGTGATAGTGTGTGTGTGTTCGCGACACTATACTTGTGACAACTTGTGTGTGAATATACCTGAACTGTGACACCTTCAAAAATTGTGGCAACTTACATGCATTGTCACAATTCTGAATCAATTTTTACAGGCTATCGTATACGTTAACACGTCATGTAATCGGTCAGATATTATTTAGAGAATAGGCAAAATATATGTATTTTTTTCCAGCTTATATTTGTAAAAAGAGATATGAAAATCTATTTTTAATAAAATTGTGTGTAAGAGGTCACTATTCAGGTGTATTCATGTGGTACACACTTCAATATTTGTGGCAACTTCCTCTCTTGTTAGTGGTGCCCTTTATGTCTGGAAGCGACGTTGCCATGTTTAACAATCACATTAAAGGTCAAAAGATCAACATATTTTGTGTCGAGACAGTATTACGGTGATATTTTCATTTACGCACGGCTAGTGAATTTCAGGCTAGAGGTTTAAATTGTTGTGATGTTAACAATTTAATACAAAGTTAATAGGTAAGTGATTAATCTATATTATAATTTTCTTTTCTTTTAACTTAAAAATGAATTATTTTACGGTAATGATAAAAAGATATATTGTTTTAAATACCCACATTTTAAGGTTAGGATTTAATAATAAAAGTATATTTTTACAATATTCAGTTTTGTTCAGAGATAAAATGTTGTCTATATAAAGCTACTGTTATTCAACGTGGGCTTAGTTTTCATTTACAGTTGGAAAACATTTGCTGACTTCAAAATTCCAGCCAATTTTCTGAAAATAATTACATTCCCTGTATGTTTCCTTGAAAACAACTACGTTTAAATCATTATTCAGGATGGCGCATACATTATATTTAATATTTAAATTTTGAATTTGGGTGCCTTTTTTTACAAAAGTTTCAAATTTTTTGGATCATTGCTAATATATTTGTGAACATACAGAGTGGCCAAATAATAAATGTGTATTCCTTGTACTTAATAAATTACAGATTATGTTTTATCTTAAAATTTTAGAATGGTCTGGTTTAAAATATTTTTCAGTGAGGGGCAGAATTTATGTATTCTATGGGAATTTTTTTATAATTGATTGATCATTCACTTTTTAACAGTTTTAATATTACTTAGTTTTTTGTCTAGGGTCACTCACGAAATAAAAAAATTGACTTCGTAAAACACATTTTTTAAAATGAAATATAGGAAACGTCATAATAATGGAACGCTATTATCACGCTAGTAAAATGGTTTGAAAAATCGACCTTTCATTTTCAGCGGAGCAATGAACATTATTTTAATAGTTATGAATAAAGCTATTTTTAGTGTGTTCAGTATATATAATGAGAGTATAATCCATAGTCATTTGATTATACAAATTTTGATTAATACTCAAATCAGAATCAGTTACCTCTTTTTCGTAGAAAGTACATCGATGTTGTAATAAAAATTATATACTCTTATAAGATTGGCAGGTTTTCCTTCATTTTAAAAACTTTAATGGCTTTGGCTATCTCATTTCTATACAACTGTCAAGCCAAGCTTAACAGTTTAAATAAAAAGCTCATTGGGTTCTTTTCCATCATCTGTTGCTGCAGCTGGTATATTATTTTAGTGGTTAAACTATTTTATACATCATTGGTTCGGTACACTTTTCTTTTAATTATATTTTTAAAATTATTATCGGTAGTTTTTTCCTTAGTTGTACTTTAAACCTCTTCCTAGATGTTGGTCTTTTACTTATTTTGTCTTTATCCTTTGTATTTTTAAAACTAGTTAATCTTAAGGATATACTCGTATCAAGTATTACGCGTTATTCAATTTCATTCTGAAAATGACTTTATGCAACTTTAGTTTTACAAACCAAAAGTACGGAAAGCCGATAAATTAAAATTTTTCTTTTCTAGACGAAAGGCAAAAAAATAGTGTCGTATAATGGAGGGGCGCTCACGAAGAATTTTAGCGATGTTAAATTTACCTAAACATGAGACTACCAAAGTTTTGAGTGAAAATCTTAGAGCACAAGTGATCTCAAACTTCAAAGGTATTGATTTTATCTTTTATATTACATATTTTTGTTACACCTAAGCACATAAATTTGTTACCATTAGTAACCCATATATTTAGTATTTATATTTTATGTTTAGTTATCGAGACCAAATCTTTGAAAACTATTTTTTATTTCGGGTAATATTTTTTCAAAAAGCGAAAATTTTGAGGGTGATTTGAATTTATCTGCAAAAACAAACGACGGAAGCTGCACTGTTTCTCCTTTATCAGAAATACTGGTTTCATTAGAAAATAGCAAAAAAAATATTTCTGCTAGTTTCTGTAAAGACCAATCTTCTCCTCTTAAACCAACCCTTGGGTCAAATAATTGCAAAAAAGTTAAAATTTTGTCACAAGTCATTATTAAAAATAATAACGCCTCATTTCTATTAGTAGACTCATCGAAAAGCCATATACCTACTAAATATTCAGTAGAAAACAATGATACAAGTTCTGAAGATACATTAGATGAAGATAAAAGTAGTGGAAATGAGTATATCCCATCTGACGATGCTGTAAGTACTACCGATGAGGAATCTGCAAAAGAGATTAATAAAAGTATAAAAAAGGGAATGTAATGGATGGAAACTAAAAAAACTGAACTAATTAGTTCTACTACTGAAAATAAAAATAATAGTAAACAACATAAAACATCTAGAATCAATAAGCACCGAAAAATTTAGTCTCCTTTAGAATCTAAAACGGATCAGTTGCCAGATTCAACTACATGTACAGATGAAACCTTAATTGCACTGCCGTCAAAAAGTGTCTCAAATCTAGGTCCAAACGGTATACAAATTTCATCAGCGGCCAAAGATAATGGTAAATTAATCAGAAATAAAGGCCATTCATGCTATTTTTGACAAAGGATAGTGCAAAACTGAGCTAGACATTTAGAACTACTACATGGAAGTGAGACGGATATGGCAAAATTGTTAGCTTTTCCAACCTAATACGGGTTGGTGATTTTTATCACAACACTGAAGTACTTTCGACAAAAAAGGGTCAACTAATTTTGGTCAGACGTCCAACTGAGGATGAAGCAAAATTTTTTTCTTCAAATTACTACGGACCTTGCCCCCATTGTTTAGGATTCATGTTAAAAAAGCACTTATGGCATCATGTTAAAAACAGCTGCATTGCCAAAAATTGAAATGAGGCTAACACAAATAATCATATTATTGATGAACGTGATGCTTCGTTAAATGATGCGTTTGGTTCAAAATTTTAGAGAGGAAGACTTATTAATTCAAATATTTGGGGCGATGATGTTTGAAAAATATGGAACAACACAGTGTGAAATGATAAGACAATCCATGAGACAACTAGTTCGACTAACATTAAAGTTGCCTGAAATAGGAAACACTAAAAAGAATTTATGAGACTTTCTTGTGCCTCAGATGTTTGATTTAATTATTCAAGCCACCAAATCCTTATGCGTAACACATCAAAATAGGGTCAGAAGGCCGGAGTTTGAATTACATTCTCTAGCACTAAAAACAGGTTATGCTCTAAAAAAACTTGCAGCTATAAAAAGAGGCAGCTGCTTAAGAGCTGATAATTTATCTGGTAATGAAACTTTGAACTGTTTTTTGAACCTAATGGACTTAGAGTGGAACTTAAGAATCTCGTTTACCGCACTGGCAACCTTATATAAAAGAAAATTTAATGCAACGCAACTTTTACCTTTAACTAGTGACTTGATCAAACTAAGTCATTATTTAAATAATGAAATTAAGAAAGTACGCGAATTCTTAGTAGAATATACCTCCCTTAAGCAATGGCACCATGTGGCTTTTTTAACATTGAGCAAATTAATTCTTTTTAATAAAAGATCTGGTGAAGCTTCACGTATGACTATGTGTGACTATTTCTCAAGACCTGCGTGGTCTGATCAATGTACAAAAAATGAACTTAATATAAATAATATACAAAATTATTGTGCTAGTATATAAGTACATATATTTTTTTTCCTACAGAAAATTTTGTTAATTAAACTTAATTGTTACTTCTGTAAAATATTTATGGATAGAAAAAATGTTCTTAACACTTGATTTTGCATATTGCAGAAAAAATTATTCCTTCGAAAAGACAGAAGTCTTCTCACGAGCAATCGCTAGGTGTATCTGTAGTTCAAGTGGTACAAAGTAAGTGGCTACATTCGAAGTTAGTGTTGTAGTTAGATAAAATATTACTTCTTAATTTTTTAACAGCTACTAGCTGATTTAAATTACTTATAGTATGTTCAGTTGATGTTACTTATCAATTATAATTTCACTATCATATTGTAGGAGAAGCACATCCTAAACCACACAAAATGAGTCGGCGGCGTCCATGGTCTTCCGAAGAAAAAGAAGCTGTTATGAATTTTTTTAAAAATGTAATAAAAAGAGGTGTTGTACCAGGAAAAGTAGACTGAATAAAATGCCTAGAAGAAAAAAATGTTTTATAGAAAAGAACATGGACGATATAAAATTTTGCTTAAAAAATCATATATACAAAATTAAAAAAACAGATGTTTTAGAAAGTGTTCTTAAATAATACATCTTGTATTTATAATAAATATACAACATTTTAAAATACTTTTTCATTTATATTCGCAGGTTTACTTGAAGAAAAAAATTATATAAAAGGTCCTGCAGTATCACTCTTCCCTTACTTATAACCCTTGAAAAATTTACTCTAAACTAAAATATATTTTAAATATACAACTTGTGCCAGAAAAAAAACTGAACGTTTTTTAAACGAAACATAAAGGAATATATATATATATATATATATATATATATATATATATATATATATATATATATAATAAAGAACTTCTGTTTGAACCCGCTGTTAATCAGAAATTGGACAGAATACAAAAACTTCAGATAGTAACATGCTTTCTTTAGAATACCATCGGGATTCTATTACTGTCAAATTGCAGAACTGTGCAGCAGTAAAATAAAATATGTCTAAAATTGATTTTATAATCCAAATATGAATATATACATATACATATACATATATATATATATATATATATATATATATATATATATATATATATATATATATATATATATATATATATATATATTCCTATGTATATACAGGTGTGGAAAATCGAGAACAGAACCTCTAAAAAAAGGGAATGTAACAGAAAGCGACGGACAACCCGTTTAGCCATGTTGAAGAAGTGAAATAAAGCATACTGTTGTAACGTAGCTTGCTTCCTGGTTTCCAGCAAATGATGTCGGGCACTGATTAGGGTCGTCAAAACACACAAATAAAAATCGGATCCAACAATAGCACACTGAAACTTTAAAATCATGAAAATAAATTCGAAAAAAATTTAATGTGGTTCAACGCTTTAAAAATAAAATATAAAGAATAATTGTATTTCCATCAATAAAATATTGCGCTTGACTTCAAGGTACATTTTAAGTATAATACTATAATAATAAATAAATGGATATCGATAATCGTTAAAAAGGCGAAAGTACTTTTTCCTTTATGCTTAAGACTTCTTAATAAATACCAATGCAAGTAATTTGTAAATAATATAATATTTATTGATTCACTTAAATGAATAAATAATACGACTGTAATAAAAATAATAAAAAGAACTTTTTAATCACTGCCTTCTTTGTTAACAGCTCTCTTCTCATTCTACAATACGTATGAATTGTTATCCGAATCCTTACTATGTCGAAAACAGTGTAAGGATCCATCGACGCCAAAAGTTTTGGAACACATCCTCCATATTTTTTCTCGAGAAGATTTTCGGGCAAAGTTTAGACGATAGTTTCTTATCAACTGGTCCGTTGATTTTTGTGCATCTTTCGATAGTTTACCTATCGGTAATATTGCAAATGCTATGATGTCTGGTCAATGGAGTAAATCATTGGTGGATTCCTGTTGAAATGTTGTACCAAGAATATCCTTGGAAGAATAATCTTGCTGTTTGAAGTTTGTATTCCCAAATCTTCTCTATTGCAGTTTAGTGTCCGCTTCCAATAGTTTGCAAAATGATGGGAAACCGGAGGATCAGTTTTCGCTTTACTCTTGTTATAATGACTGTAGCTTGAAATACTCTGTATTTACTGGGACACAGTATCAATGTTGTTGAACTGAGATGTTGTTTGGCAGAGGTAACAACGTTGGACCGATTTCGCTCCAGCCAAAGCATTCACCTAGCCATCTATCATCGTCATAGATAAGGTGTACTGTACTGAAGCTCGGGTGGCAAAAAGAAGTCTATTATATGGTGCAAGTTGTCTGGTTCAATTTTATAATTTTCTATTTTCGTTAAAGACTTTTGTTCGGTCTTCTCAATAAATTCAAATTTCAGAGGCCTGCAATTCATAGTAGACGAGGGTTTGGAATTGTACAACACAATCTGTTCTTGTTGAGTTTGCGTGTTAATACCTGCTAATTGAAGTGGAATAAGAGAGGTTAGGAATAAGTTTGTATCAGAAATATTCGGATGAGTGAATTTCATTTTGTGCTGGCTCTGACCTGGCGTTCCATCAAAGACCCATTGGCAAATGAAACTCATATTTACAAATCTAATTTATCGATTTGTTCAAGGGCGTCTAATTTTAAGCAATATAATTCGATCCACTGTATGATCCAGTAAGCCTTGGAATTTAACCTCGGCTTTTGATTTAGTAAAAGTTAGATACTTGTCATGTGGATAACATGATTTTTTTTGTATTTTACACACCAGAGTACGGCGAAAATATATTTCTGCCTTTCTGTTTAGGCCAATTTTGTAATCGTTGATATTTGTTTCTCGACAATCCAATGTCAAATAGAAGACCGGCGCACAAATATAACTGGGCGCGACGCAACCACAACACTGTTGCTTTGACCTGAGACGAACCTTTAGAAAGAAAAGACTGATAGTTCATATTACCGAGGTTTAATAGAAACGTTACTATAGCCAACCTTCTATTTTAAATTTCTTAACTAGAAACTAACTTCCGTGCGCCACACAAAATTAGTTTTTGTTGGGCGTTGATCGTTAAGAAAATTGATATTTCTGTTACAAAATAAACATTTATTCTAATAAACATACTAGTGAAACGCAACGGTAATTTCTAAGTAAATAAGCTAATAGGCCTGTTTAAAATTAAAAATTAATTCTCAAAAATAAACTTTTATTCTGATAAAAAATAAAAGTAGCACGTTCAGTAATTGTAAATAAATAAACAAAAAATTAAATTCAATTTAAATCGAGAAAAACACCTAAAAGTCTACAAGAGGTGTTCAAACAGACCTCCACTTTGAGCGAGACAATAACCCAGTCTATTGTAAAACATGGTTTGCGTATTTGCCAAAACTTCAGGAGTTATATCCCTATTAGCCCTTTCTATCATGTCCTCACAAAACACCATACGTGTTTCCTGGTCTTTCGGAAAAAATTCTTGAGTTATTCGCAATTTGTAACACCGATATTTGTTCCGCTTTAAAATATTCCGAACTGTTCGAGCGTTCATATCAAGTTTGTCGGCAATTACGGTACTATTGCAAGGAAAATTAATTTCTGTTAAACTACAAATGTCAGTCTCCCCGATTTGCTCGTTCTTCAGTAACCTGAGGAACCGGTTGCTCTTCATTATTATCAGTACATTTTTTACAAATTTTTAGACCACCGGTTGTCTCAAATTTTTAATAATTTCCAAAATTCCAAATTTTCAAGGAACAGGATGATTTTCGCACGTAGATACAAATCTGCCGATTATTTACCAGAATAGTGTACCACTTCTTAATGTGCTCTTTTTGTTCCGTGGAATAAACTATAATTGTAAAAAAAAATTTGGCGCGAAACACGGTACTTATGCTTCGACGGCCTGAATGAAAGCAAATAACTTGCAATCCTCTTGTTGTGCTAGGGCGTGGCGTATGCTGCCGCCCGCTCTCACCGCGCCAGCATTGTATTACCCCTCACCCTAGGGCCAAACTGGTAATTTACACGTATGTCGATACTTACGACTGTCTCTTTCTGATTTGATGAATAATATAGTATTTCCCATATATATATATATATATATATATATATATATATATATATATATATATATATATATATATATATATATATATATATATATATAATATTATTTTTCTTTTATTTTGTCTTTTCTTGGGTTCAGGTTCTATATTTAATAAATACATAAAACTATTGACGTTTCGCCCTTTATTCAAGGCATTTTCAAAATGTTTGCCTCCTAAAAATATATAATTAAATTACATCACATAAACAACGACAGGTCCAAATGGATCGAAAATATATCTGATACCCCGATACCGTCCGAAGTTAATGAAGTTTTATCATATGGTCCAAATTTCTCATTAGATGTTACAAAAGAAAAAGATATTCCAATAACCGAATATATAGCCTCCATTGAATCTGTTATTAGCAATGAGTCAGACGACAAGAAAGACACAATTAGAGCTGAAGTAACAAATGTTATAACTAATCATAAAATCAAAATAAGGCACCAAACAATAAAAAGTAACAGCCTCCAAAAAAATTTAAAAAAGAAAATGAATCGAACAAAAAAATTTATCAAAGACAATCCTCAAATCATTGTTCTAAGGCCTGATAAAAGCAATAAAACAGTGGTTATGAACAAGGCACATTACGAGACAAAAATGAACAACGTACTAAATGACGAAAATACATATAAAAATATTAAGAGTGATCCAACCAACTTATATCAAAAAAAAAATAATACCTTTATAAAAAAATTGCTCAATGTAAAAGAACTAACTGAAAAAGATGCAAAAAGGCTAACCATTCACAATGCTATTCCACCAAAAATATACGGCCTACCAAAATTACATAAACAAAATATACCACTAAGACCTATTGTTTTTTGTATACAATCGCCATTCTATAGTTTATCAAAATTCTTATCAGATTGCATTTCAAATATTACAGGCAAAAACGATTTTTTTATTAAAGATTCATTCGCCTTTAAAAAATGTATTGATAAAGTAAACCTACCTGAAAATTACAGACTCATTTCGCTAGATGTTATATCTTTGTATACAAACATACCAAATCAACTTGTCCACACTGTTTTAGCAGAAAAATGGGAAATTTTAAAAAAACATACATCGCTATCAAAAAATAATTTTATGGATTATTGACCTCGTTCTTAATACAAATTACTTTCAGTACGAAAATACCTTTTACAAACAACTCGATGGATGTGCTATGGGATCACCAATTTCATCTACCATTGCTCAGCTAGTAATGGAATATTTAAAGGAAAAAGTTTTAGAAAAATTAAACTTTAACATAATATTTTTTAAACGTTTTGTCGATGATTGCATAGCAGCTGTACCACAAAATAAAATAAATGAAATTCTCCAAAACTCTAACAGTTTCAACGAAAAATTACAGTTCACGTCCGAAATAGAGAATAATAATAAAATTAATTTTCTAGATATGACACTTATACGCAGAAAGAACAAAGTTTTAACTGAATGGTACACCAAACCAACTTGGTCAGGTAGATATCTAAACTATTTCTCTAATCATTCAAAAACTCAAAAAAATAGCGTTATAATCGGTCTATCTGATCGTGCTATCTCCCTAACGTCTCCAGAATTCCGACCAAAAATACTGCAAAAAGTAAAAGAGACACTAATAAATAATAATTTCAACGAAAAGACTATCACCAAAATAATTGATAAACGAACATATAAGTTTTATAATAACGTAAAAACAAAAAACATAGAACATAAACAACAAAAATATGTGGCATTACCGTACACTAGTGAACTGTCAGAAAAAATAAAATACATTTTAAAAAAGCATGATATCATCGTATGCCACAGGTCACATAATAAATTAAATACATTGTTCACAAATTTAAAAAGTAAAACTCCTCTAATGAATAAATCAAATATAATATATTCGATCCCTTGCACAAATTGTCCCAAAAAATATATAGGCATGACGAGCCAATTACTGAAGAACAGATTAAATGGCCATAAATATACAAAAAACGCCGCAACAGCGTTAAACAAACACCCACAGGACGAAGAACACACTTTTGATTATAACAGTACCATTATAAAAAACAAAGATATGAATTACCAAAAATTACAGATAAAAGAAATGATTGAAATTAAAAAAGATAAAAACACTGTTAACGACAGAACAGATATGGGAAATTTGAGCCACATTTACGCAAACCTAATTTAAACATTAAGTATTCGATCCAGTCAAATAAGAATCAAAAATGGAATATCCTCTTAAACATAAAACCAAACATATACCTTATTTGTTTTTTTATGCATTGTAAAATATAAAAAATATTAAAAAAATAAAAAACATTAGCATTCCACGTATCCTCAGTAAGCGATGTAAAATTTAAATTTTATTCAGAAATAAAACAGCAAAATGTCAAGCTGCGTACCGGTAAAATTAAGTATTTTTAAAAGATTTTAAAGTTTTAACTATTGTTTAAGTGTCTTGTTTGTTTTTCGAAAATGTTGAATATGTTTTTTATGTGATGTAATTTAATTATATATTTTTAGGAGGCAAACATTTTGAAAATGCCTTGAATAAAGGGCGAAACGTCAATAGTTTTATGTATTTATTAAATATAGAACCTAAACCCAAGAAAAGACCAAATTAAAGAAAAATGATATAATCTATGGTTCATGAAACAAGAAAATATATATATATATATATATATATATATATATATATATATATATATATATATATATATATATATATATATATGTATATGTATAATATATATATATATATATATATATATATATATATATATATATATATATATATATATATATAATATATTTTATTTCTACATGCACTTAAAAGTTCAATATTTAAAAGCGGGATTCATAACTGCCTCCCTTAAATATCGTCCATACTAAATTTATTATATATTTAAATAATAAAATTTTTGTAAATTAGGCAACATCGCTCTTACACAATCAATGGAAATTAAATATTTGTAGCATATTAGTTTCACACAAATCTTTTCTAATTATAATTATGACATCAGGTTTACACAGTTCCTGTTAGGCTTTTTTTGTGACGATGGTGTCATAATTGAAAAATAAATGCAGCTTACTTTATATGGAGTGTATTTGAAACAAATCAAGTTTCATGTAAAACGGAAAAGATGGCGCTCCTTCTAGCATATATTTAAATGAAAATGCCACAATTGAGTTTTATTCATGTGTTGTCACAAATATTACAAGGCGCGTATAGGTGTGTGTGTGTGTGTGTGTTGGTAGTATAATGATTGTCGAAAGTTGAACGATTCCAACAATTTTTAATATTACAAAATTAATACTATAAAAAAATGCCTGAAAAAAACTTGGTAAATATGAGTCGAGTTCCAACTACTTTTGGGCAAAGAAAATCGAAAAATTAAGACATTTTCATCATCTTTTTAATTAAATTATTCTAATCTTTGGCGGATCGATTAAAAAACATCATTTTGAGCCATCAAGAATAAAACTTCGTTGAATTTTTTAACGTTAAAAAGTCTAAATTTTAAAGAAATGACTTTGATCGTTAAAATAAAGGATAAATTGTGATTTCTCAATTTTTTTTTTTTTTTCAAGTTGCTCATAAAAATGAAATTAATTTTTTAATATCTAATACGTATTGGAATATCCAAATTGAATTTGTCTCTTTTTTTTTCAGAATTTTTTGCATAAATTACACAAAATACCTGATGAGAATAATATTTTGATGAATATTATATTAATTAATATGTATTGAAATATCTGAATAAGTTTTGTCCCTCTTTTTCAAGATTTTTATGTACAAAATATATAAAATACCTTAATAATATTTCTCCTATGTTCATGGAGGTTTTGTGTATGAAGAATATTTCATATCCAGGTATTTTATGTATTTCATACACAAAAATCCCTAAAGAAAAGGGATAAATACTATCCAGATATTTTATATAATTTTAACATGAATTAACAATTAAATATTAATAAGACGTACTTCAAGAATACTTATTCTTTCGACTAACATATTTTCTAGTTTATTTATAAATAAATAGAAAAAAGACCAAGAAATGCATCAGTTCAGAATAATAATTAAAGTATCTCAATTTTTTTATTTTTTATAGCAAAAATAGATAAAATTTAAAAAATTCGAAAAATTTTGTCATATTTTAACTTGTTTTTTCTTTAAATCACTCTATTTTTTTATGCTTTTTCAGAAAAAAAAATCACTAGTAATAAAAGAAACGATTTCAATAGTATTTGCCCCTAAATTGTGATATTTTAACTTGTTTTTTCTTTAAATCACTCTATTTTTTACGCTTTTTCAGAAAAAAAAATCACCAGTAATAAAAGAAACGATTTCAATAGTATTTGCCCCTAAAACTTCTCGCATAATTAATTTTTGAATTTTCAAGTAAAAAATTTTTTACCAATACCCAATATTTGAAATTTTTCGAATTTATATAATCAATTCGCCGAATAGTAGAACAATTAAAAAAAAAACTAGTAAATATCTTTGTTTTTCGATTTTTCATGCCCACGAATTGACCCAAAAATAAGTGGAGCCCGAGTTCTACATATTTACCAAAAACTTTGAAATTTTTAAAAGTTCTTTATAATATTTGACATACTAATTTATAATCTCAACTTAAATTATTAAAATTTGCATACCAAACAATGGCTTAATGTGGTTATAGTGTTATATCCAAACTATACTATGCTATAAAATGATCTGATTTAAAATAAATATGCAGTTTTTTCACAATAACTTTGAAGTATAATTGTTTGATGGTGACTGGTGGTGATGAGTAAGGTGAAGGGATAATTCTTATTACTTTCAGATTAAACAACACCTGCAAATAAAACAACACAAATCAAAATTAGAAATAAGGGAAACATCTGGACTACTTGAAAAATTCCTTGACTCTTCTTCTGCTTGCACATCGTGTAAATGCAGTGATAAAGAAATGTTGTTGCAGCTGAGTTAGCCCTAACATATTTTATCCTACAATAGCATGGATCGTACTATAAAATTGAATAAAATTATATATACGAATTCAACTACAGCTACAGGAATTCATCTAGCTAGAACAAAAATGCACTAGTTACAGAGGTGTTGAGCCCATATGCTATACAAAATGTAATAGATGCTATTAATACAGATAATTTGTTTTAATGATTACAAACAGATGCTTCTAACAAAAAAAATATAAAACTGTTTCCGTTAGTATATTTTACGGCCAAAAATGGCATTAAAATCAAATTATTAGATTTTTAAGGAAATAGTAACGAATCTGCTGATGGTATGTTTGAAGCAATTCAAAAGTCATTGGAGCAATACAAATTATCTTTTCGTAAGGTAATGTAAAAAATGTATGCTCATTTTTCACATTCTGCAGTAAAAAGAGACTAGCTGAAAAAATTTGCAGCATCAGTAGATGGAGACTTTCATGAAATAAAACGCCATGTGGGAACCAGATGGCTCTCTCTTTTGCCATGCATTGATACATTATTATTAAATTGGTCACCTATTGGAAGCTATTTTGTAAGTTTAGACAACTGTCGAATAATTTTACAAAATTTATTCATGCTTAACAATCCTGAGAATGATATGATTGAAAATTTATTTCCATTTTTGTAGTCACATATTAAATTTTTTTAATAAAGCAGTAAAATGTCTAGAAGGCAACTGCATAACAATTTTAGATATTTATGGGATTATGATTAATCTTAGAGATGGATTAACACAAAGAAAACAAGATCTCTTCTTTGGCTATGAAGCAGGCAAAAAAATTAGACTGTTATCCGGAACTGACTAGGGAAATTCACAGGAATCTTTTATTATTTATTGACAAAGCCTTAGAGTACCTGAATAAATGGTTTGATTTTAATGACACAAACTGGTTATTTACACTTGATAATTTAAATTTAAAGAGCAATGTTGAATTTGATAATATTGTTAACATAATCGAAAATTTAAAGCTGCAAAAACTTGGGTTGCTGGGTTAAGAAAAATATCATTAATAAGATTAGCCAGCTGATGGTGCATACACCAGAACGTATTGAGCCAGTAGTTCTGGATTCCGTCGAGACCTGAAGCTTTCCAGTTATGGGATTCCTTGATTATTCTTGAAATTTCCTCGGTGGTAAATGGCTCAAACTGTATCTGGCTCTAGTCTTGGCAGATATGGTGTTCTTCATTAATCCAACCAGCTGCGATCTTTATATGTAGGTAGTAGGTATATGTTGTTCACGGGTGAGCTTCTTTATTTTAAATTTTTTAAAAAACGATTTTTATGCTTCGAAAAAACTTTTGCTTAATCTAAAAAGCTTTTCATCGAGACACAAGTACATAAACATTTGCCGGAAAAGTTTTTAAATCTGGCTACTTCTTTAATATTGCAAGTATCTGTCCTAAATGGCTCGATGTTTGATTCCAAATAAATTATTTGAAGTTAATTTTTCTTAGCAATAACTTCTAGAAAAAACTTCTAAACTGTTTTATTCACATTTCTTTACTTTTGTATACATATTTTTTTATAATGTTTATTTCAAATATTTCTGTTTTTCAAAATAGAATTTTCACGATTTTGATGCACCCTGTAAAGTTTAATTACAGGTTTTTAGGTCAAGCCAAGGTGTTTCCAAGAATAACTTTAGAAAAATACAACTAAAAAAATTGACAGGCATAGTTAAGTCCATCTGTAGACTCACTGTATAATAGTTTGTAATAGATTATTTTTCAGTTGACAAACTGTCTGAGACTATCAAGAAGAGCACGCATAAACGTCACTGTTGCGTCTTTTGTAAGAGCGTAGCCTTTCAAATTGTCAGGCACTGAGTCATTAGTCTCAGGGAAGAGGTCAAAACTATTGTAACCTTTCATGTATCAAACCCTTTGCGAGGATTAAAAACCGATCATTTGAGGAGAAAGAGAGATTTGAGTTCAACAAAACTTCCATGAGTTAAGAACATATTGTAGCTAAAATTTTTAATAACAAAGATACCATTTTTGTTCCTTGTTCGTCATGTGTGGGGTATTTTAATCAAAAAAAATCTTCATCACTACAAATAGGATATTCACCAAATAAAGATTACAGATATTGGCAAGGGAATTCTAGAAAGGTAATATCTCATATTTATAAGAGAGCTTTAAATAGGTTTAGAAATTTAATTACACCAGATATGTTCCATAACAAAATTTGAAATAATGTATTTTTAATGAAATGTTAGTGGTATATAGCAATTATTTGTGAAATAAATATACGGAATCCCTTCTTAAAAACCATACTAGGGCGCAGTTGCGACTCTTAGGAAGATTAATGATGTATGCAAAAGGCTTCGATAATATATCTAAGAATTGTAAAGAATTAATTCGTACAGATATGTTGTGGAAATTGACTCATCTAATATATACAAAAACTCAACATAAAATCAGAACGTGATAAGACTGAGGATGAAATTTTGATGAAACGAGCTAGATGGTTTTCTCGAAGAATTAAGCAAGAGACCACTTATGTTAATAGAGTGTTCAAAAGCAAGCGAATAAGTATGAACGAATAGAATTTAGGGGTAAACTTGAAGAGGGGCTTCTTAAAGATTAAATTAAAATTCTCTCAGATATAAAGTTGCTTTTAAAATACAGACAAGCAGTAGGAGTGCATCCCTTCAACAGATTCTTATTCACAAAACCAACAATGGAGAGAAATATTACATTTGTCTCACAGAACATTCTGCGAAATAGCAGGTATATGCCATGAAAAGTCAAGTTTTACGAAATTGCAAAAGCATTTTGCTACGAGACCGGCGAAAAAGGTTTTTGCGCAAGAGGAAGAGAAAAGAATTTCTACTTTACATATCGTATGATTTTAATATACATAAAAAAAATTGTGATCGGAGTTCTACATTAACCGATATCACTAAAGCTTGGAAACATTTGGAATATAATACAGAAAAAAGAACCCATGACATAAAACAGTCAGTAAAGTCTAAAAATGACAGTGCTATAACGCAAATGAGCAGTAATGACAACGATAGTGAGATAGACCTAAAAAGAAAGAAGAAACATATCCCAATAAAAATAAAAGTTACGAGTGAACCTAGTTTAAAGGAAGCTGAATACTGTCTTGGTAGGTTCAAAAACTCTATATTTTCACTATATAATTATAATATTTAAAAGGTAAATGAGGCAAAGTTGTATGAAAATAAACCTTATAACAGAATGTCCCAGGCTGGAATTACCTACACAACAAATGGACCTAAATTTTAATTTTTAAAAAAAAGTCACCATAAAAAGATTTACTTCATAAGAAAATACGATTTGCGAGCAAAATATATAGTTTTTATATACAGGATTGTCAAAAAATTAAGAAATGCCAATATTATATAAGAATAATCTATATATTTTTCATTTATGAGAAAAACATTTTGAAATGTTGCATAGAATTGCTTCCTTAGTCACAATCCAAATTTTGTATAAAACCCTACCTACATCGTTCCTTTGCTAAGATTGCTAACTTTATTATTATTTATTACAGGTATTTTTAGGTTTTATTTATGTTTTTTACATCCTGTAACATTTTTTTGCAACACATTAGTTTCTTTTATTCCTCTATGTAAGAAATATTAGCCTGAAATTTCCTACTAATTTGCGTGACTGTGTGGTTTGGCTAGATATTTCTGTGGCCTCCGCATTATCCCACACCCTTATAATAGAAATTGATTTTTGGGCACGGATGGACCTGATCTTTATTCAGGCGAATGGTCGTTTAGAACTGAAGAAAACCAAACACCACAACTTTCTGCAATACAGGCAGTAACAATGCTGTCACCTAAACAAAAGCGGACACTGCGCTGCACTGATAAACGAAACATATTCCGCTATGAGCAATGATCTTGGTTGCACGAATCCACTGGAATTAGTCATCAAGATGGACTGGCCGCCTTTAAAACAACGAAATAACTCCCTATCGCGAGCATTTCAAAATGAAGTCAACAAAGAGTTAGCACAAATGTTGGCAAATGATATTATTGAACCATCTGACTTTCTCCCATAGTCAAGATTAAAAGAAATGTAACGGCTGGCGCTTTTGTGTGGATTATTGAGCGCTTAATAAAGTAACTGTTCCAGATGCCTATCCTATTCCTTACGTATCTGCCACATTAGATAAACTACCGTGCCGTCACGAGATCTTTTTCAGCCCAAGCGTATGCCTTTCGGAGGTACCAATGTCTCCGCGGTGTGGCAAAAATTTACTGATCGCGTCGTTGGTGATAATCTAGAACAATATGTTTTTGTCTATTTAGATGGCGTAGTTATATGCACGCCTATGTTTGATAAACATATTAGAGTGTTACTTGAAATTATTAAGAATAAATTGCATATTGGAACTAACCGTTAATAGCGAAAAATGTAATTTCTGTAAATCCGAGCTGAGATATTACGTTATTAATTCGTAGGGACTTTTAATTGACGCTGTTTTATGCATCCCAACTCCTAAAAACGTTTCTGAGGTGCGAAGAACCATCAGTCTTGCGTCATGATACCGAAGATTCATATCCAACTTATCATCTGTTGTATCGCTACTTACTGCCCTGGCCAGAAAAAAACATGAAATCCCTTTGGGATGAAAATTGCGAGGCCGCTTTTAAGTTAGCAAAAGAACATGACATTAAGGTTCCAGTAATCTCTTATCCTGATTTTGAGAAACCATTCATTATTCAATGCGATGGTTAGGAAAGTGAAATTTGCTATCTAAGCCGGTCACTCACTAAAAACGAACAGAAGTTTAGTACCACTGAGAAGTGTTTAACTATAGTATATGCTATCGACACGCTCCGCTCATATATTGAGGGTACCCATTTTACAGTCATTATAGACCATTATAGTTTAAAATGTTTGAATTTGATAAAAGATCCTGTCCGTCGAACAGCACGATGGGCCGTAAGATTGCAACAGCACGATTTTGATATCGTCCTCTGCACCAGATAATCTCTCCAGCTTTGTGCCAATTATTAAAGCAACGATGGATCAACCTATCAGTCCTGTGTCAATAGACCCGTACACTTCATCCTCTGACCGATGGCACTAGCCAATGATCAAAAAAGTTGTAGAACGCCTCTCAGTATCCCTTATGGTGGCTTGAAATCGGCACATTGTATAAACGAGCTAAACTCCCTTATCTTTCACTAGCAGGACCCGAAGATACATGTCGTATTGTAGTTCCACGCTAACAGCGTTTAGCCTTCATCAAGATCCATCATGATCCACCTACCTGCAGTCATCTTGGGGTTTTTAAAACATTCTCCAAGATTAGTCAAAAATGCTACTGGCCGAGCAGCAGGATAGCTGATGTGGCAAAAAATACTCGCAGCTGCTATACATGTCTTCGAACTAAACCTATCCAACAAGCGCCTGCAGGGCACATGCTCAGTGCGCAACCTACAACTCGACCATGGCAAATCATCAATGAACCATTGAACAAGTCTATCATGTTCTTATAATTGCCCTATCCTGTTAGGTGAATGAAGATTACCGGAATTGGGATAAGGTTCTTCCTAAAGCAGCTTGTGCCCTTAACTTTGCTAAACATCAGGTCACAGGTCTGACTTCCAATTTTGTGGTCTTTGAATGCGAGATTCAATTGTCCTTAGGTCCTTCCTTACCAACCGATAATGATCCTGCAGTCTGTGATCCCCAAAATATATCTCAAGCTCTTGAAAAAGTATTCTCAGATATTCACAAGCAACTGCACCAGGTATATGAGAAAGCTTAGCCGCGGTACAATCTTCGATGACGTAATGGTGGTTTTTGTTTAAACCAGTAAGTTTGAATGAAAAATTATGTCATTTCTAATCAGGCTAAAGAGTTTACCGCTAAACTTGCACCTTTCTGAACCCTTTATTATCACTAGAATTATATCACCATGGTCCTACGAGATTTCTGATAAAGCAAAAAGAAACTTAGGCCTTTAGTGTGCTAAAGAGCTGAAAGCATATCCGCCGGATGATAACATTTAGGAACTCAATACTCTATATTCTTAAATTAATTGTATTAATAGTTGGGGATTTTTTTTTCTGGTTTAATTTTTTTTTATAAAAGTTCTGAAGAGAGTTTTCTTCAGGGAGGGATTCTTTTACGATCAAAACGATAACTATTTATACCAACAATATCAATAGTTAAGCTAATACTCCCCATAACTTAATGTCTTATTTTCATCAAACAGTCATTTTAATAAATATTAAATTAACAACTAAAATATATTCACCTATCATATATCAAATATTGGTATTGTAAGAAAATCAAGTGTGCCTAGAAATGTGTAAATCACTCAACTTTTTACCACTGGCATCAAAGGTGTAGTGTATCTTTTGTTTGTTTTTTTTTTGGCTCTCTGGAGATTTCTAGAAGCGTCAGTAGAGACTCTGGGCCAAGCCTTGTTTGAGGAAACTGGCATAAGCCTAGAAAACAATATGTTTGCTAATTACTTTAAGAATACAGAACTGCTTTTATCCCAGTTCACAGTTAAAACCATATTTAGTGTATTAGGGCATCATTTGCTAGATTTTGAGGATAAAGAAAATTAAAACTGTGTTCGTTTACCTAAGTAAAGCGTATTGTTAGAACTTAAAACTTCTAAGAAGTCAATACACCATCTTTGTGACTTTTGATACTTGGTACATCAGTAAAGACAAACAGGTATATGTCATAAAGAGTTTTTAATATACCTTGCCTTCGTGTCTACGATTGAATTTGCCTGCCGACAAATAACATATCATTGCTCCCATAGAGGCCATCGGCTTTTCGGTTTGCTGAAAGTGCCTGGACTCAATGACAAAACTGCCTTTCAGGTATTAGAACTAGATAATAAACAGTTATATTACCGACTTTATCGTATGCTTTCATTTTTGCCTATAATTGGGAACTAATAAGACTTTCTGCGTGCAATTACAAGACACTTTCCGTTTAATTTGACATATTAGCACTACAACACTATTAATTAAGTATAAATAAACATAACTTTATTGTTAATCGGCCTACTAGATTAGCAAATAGCAATATATATATATATATATATATATATATATATATATATATATATATATATATATATATATATATATGTAATCGAAGGTTTTCGGGCATCCCGTGTATGTGTAGAGTCCCTCTCAGGACTGTAAGGCAGCTGATGTTTCGGTGAAATCTCATTCACCATTTTCAAAGCTCACTGTACGGCGTCTACGAGCGAACTGACGCCTGCGACTCCGGTGTTGTCGGTACCGTGTGCGCGTCGGACGTGTTCGTTTTCCGAATGGTTCCGGACCATCAGGTGGCGTGACCTGCTGCGCGTCATCGGCCCTGTTGCCAGTGTCTGTGGTTGCGTTGCCGAATTGTAATCTCTTTCGGCAACGCAAGTTGAAAGTAAATTCGCCGTAAAACTGCTAAAGGTATATCATTGAGATGATTTTCGATTTCATTTTGAAGAAAACCTAAGTATCTAACCCCTGTTAACTGGCCTTGAAACAATATTGGCCCAATTATTCTGTTTCCAACGATACCAGCCCAGACATTGACGCCAAATTTTTCTTGAAAATTGCCCTCTCTCATTTCATGTTGATTTTGTTGGGCCCAGTACCGAGTATTTTGCTTATTGAACATATCATTATTTGTAAATCGGGATTCGTCGGAAAATACAATAAAATCGATAAAATTTGGGTTAACTCTATGATTTTGAAGCAGCCAATCACAAAACACTACCCGTCTATCGCCATCCTCAGTATACAAATGTTGATGTAACTGATATTTAAATGCTCGATATCCATGCTTTTTCAGTATCTTTCTTGCTGATTCATAACTTATCTGCAGTTCTTGACTAATTTTTCTTAACGAAACTGTTTTATCAACCTCAACTATAGCAAGTACGTTAATTTCAGTCTCTTCATTTATGATAAACCTCTGTTCCGCCTCTTGATTTCCTATTTGCCTAAAACGAGTCTCGACATACGGAAGATACTGATGGGCTGGATGTTGCCGATTCGGATATCTATGAGCATACAACTCGGCAGCATTCCTTAAATTTCTATGACACTCTCCAAATATTAATAACATATCCACTTTTTCACTTTGAGTATACATTATTTTAACGAAAATTTAAACTAAACTTAACGAAAATTAAGAAACTTTTAAGTCTGTTCTTAGAGCGTATGTCACTGTCATTATCTACTTAAGTGAGTGCTTTGTTTTCCAAAGAAGACTTGATAAAAACAGTTGCAAATTATTATGCATCATGGCTGTCTTGCGCACTTGTCATAAGTAAATAAATTATCCAGTATTTTGCTTAATAATATTAAATTTCTGTTCTTATGTCTAATCCAATAGCAAATAAATTAGTACCGTTAGATTCGTCAAAGAATGCTTTTTTTCGAAAAGTAGTTGTCAAAAAGGGGTCGCCATTTGAAAATTAATAGTTAGAAATGAAAACGTAATTTTGTCAACTTGTCTTATTCCTGTCTTTCATACTAGTAACAAAAACTTTGCGATTGTATTTTTTTGACATCACCTAAGGCCCTTAGATTAGTTTGCGTCCGATAATGGCCACCTAGATGCAATTTTAAAAGTGTCTCTAAAAAAATGAAGTAGACGTAAAAAGTTTTTAAAATGTCACATTCTGATCTAGAATTGTCTCAGAAATCCAAAAATGTTAAAATGTACAGGGTGTTCTATTTAAAAATTCAAAACCGGGGCCATTTCCGGCGAAACCGGAAGTGGCCGGAAAGTGGAAAATATGCGAAAACTCTCCCCTTCACATACTATTTACCTGTACCAATTCTCATTTTGATACACATAATACTCTAGAAATTATGACTTGTCTAATAGATTCGTTGACACCCGATATATATATATATATATATATATATATATATATATATATATATATATATATATATATATATATATATATATATATATATATATATATATTAGGCCAATCCTACAGTTTGAGGACTTTTATACTGCGTATAAGTTGTACAAGTTATACGGTATAAGTTTACATTTGTAGCCGACACTTTAGGGACTCCGAAAATTCTGTCAAATATCAAAGTGGCAACATCGCATTTTTTCCTTTTGACATTTCAAACGATTATAAAATCAATTTGTATTCTGTGTAAAAGATTACAGATTTGTAAACAAACAATAAATATGGTCATCTTTTTATCAGTTTTAATATATTTATCCTTAATTTTCAACGATTCTTTCCGAAATCCGATCAACAACTGATATTGTTGGTCTCTTTTTATGTATCCTTGTTAGAAAAGAATACCAATTAATCTGTCATCACATGTTCGGTTTAATTTTATCATAACTTTTTTGTTCCGTGATCTGAGTTACGCCATGAAACAGTCAACCATAAAGATAGGTTATACTTTGTGCGGTCAATCCTTATTCTTTTATTCGTCCAAAAACAATCAGTAACCATAAAAGATCCCCGATATTTTGTGTCAATAACCTTCTTTTTTTTGGAGAAGGTGGTGCGTGGTGCACCGTATTTCAGGAGATTTATGTAATTATGGTTTTGTGTTTTCAATTTCTTCCCTGGGCCTATTAACCGAATTGTTAAGACTTGATCCTGCAGTTAAGTTTACCTTTTATTTTTGTATTTCAACACTGATTTACCACCCGCCAACCAAATTTTTGCAAGTATTGATATTTTTTCATTTTGCTACTTTTCTCTGGTAAAGCAAAAGCCGCAAAAGATCAAGTTGATGTATGCATGTATTGGCGTTACTGTCTACCATTTTTTAAAAAGTATTGTAGTTTTTTTAATTTAAGATTTCAAAAACACGATAAGTATTTTTTTTTAAACCAAATAGCTCTTTTGTAAATTAATAAATACCTAAAACGTAAAGTGCTAGACTTAAAGTTAATTTCACAGTATCTATAAGTGAATAGTTGCTTAATGTGATGATTATATGCAACTGCTATTTTAATATTAAATCTGTCTTCTAAAATTTTTATTCATTCCTAGTTGGCATGACTTTTTAAGTAGGTTTTGGTATTATTTTTAATGAATTAACAAAACAAGTTTTTACTTTTTCTATATAAGTTTATATGTATTTTTTTTACTATCATTTTCATTATTTTAGATAATGAAACAGAATCGAAGGGGTTTCATTACCACAAACACTAAGAAAAATTTTATATGGGGTGCTATCAAATAAA
Organism: Diaprepes abbreviatus; assembly: GCA_034092305.1. Classification (NCBI taxonomy): domain Eukaryota; kingdom Metazoa; phylum Arthropoda; class Insecta; order Coleoptera; family Curculionidae; genus Diaprepes; species Diaprepes abbreviatus. Next base: position 1,685,005 of record JASJET010000056.1, read on the forward strand.
GTAGCAAATATTTATTTTTGTGATGGAGCCAAAATGAATAAACCTTTACACAGTCGGCAAAAGTTTTACTGGGTAAGCATAAAAATACCATGTGTTATACATATGTTTTTATTGATTTTTAAATTTTACATAATGCAAAAACATCTAAAATGACAAAATACAAATAATGTTTTTTACATCAAAAAAATTTGTAGGTACATTGAAATCAATTATCAGAACTCCACAAAAATGATGCTGTTGTTATAGCCCTAAAAGTGTTGGTGAAAGTCATAAGGTAAGAAGGTTTAAGTTTTGCTAGAAAAAAAATTTCTTTAACAATATTTTATGAGTGGCATGCTATTTGATTACTCTACTAAATACACTTGTGGTGCCTTAATGGTCTTTGGAAGCATATGTGGTATACTAAAGTACTTCTCTTTTTTAGGAGCTGGATAATGGAAACTTAAATATATATATACCATAATTTTGTTATAATTTTGAATATGTTATTAAATTAGAGATGTAAGCTTAAGGCTGAATTATTATTTATAACTTTGTTTTCAATAAAAGTATCCTGTTTTTTATCTTTTGAATATATTTATAATTCATGTGCAAAAAAATTAAGCACAGAATTAGACTCGGCAGGTTTCTGAATGATATTTCACAAATGTATTAGCCACATTGTCGGCAACGGACTAGAAATAGATCAAAAAATTATTTCATTAGGAAAAAATCTTAGAACCTTAGGTAGGATTAATGAATTCATTTTTATTAATGCAATATTTTTGGATATTTTGAAAAAAAAGTATTCTACTCTTGAACCAAACCTATATTATCTGACAAAATCTTTATATAACTGAATTATTTTGATCTATGATTGAAACATTTTTACGGCAACTTAATTAGACATGCAGTATATGAAGAACTAACTTTAAAAAATCTAATTTTAGTGTGATGTTTTTTGCATATTAATCACAAATTTATGGAATATCCTATGTACCTCTGCCTTAATATGTATCTAACCTATGAAGTAATTTGCTTGGTAGTGGTAGATATCCTGGTTACATTCTTAGTACATGCCTATAGTTTAATGCAAACACATGGAAATATATGAAAAGAATATTATTTGGACATCATTTAGTACTTTTATAGCACAATATGGTACATAGAGGTGGACAGTAATTTATTCTCAGAAGATGCCTTATCTATTCTCAATGTAAAAAAGTCGCATCCATAATATATTCATGTCCTACAAAGGAATATGACTGTCACGTGAACAAAATATACCTATGTTTTTTAGGGAAAATCTTATTTCAATTATTGTTAATATATTTTTAAAATTTGGCGCCTAAGCCTACCAGCCAATCAGACTTGATTATATTAGTTTTATAGGCCACCAATTTCCCCCAAACCTGTCATAATTTTATTAGTGGGGAACAATTGTTCAGAAAAAGATTCCCTTAAATAGATAATATGTAAGTAATAAAGAAAATACAACCAATTTTTAATGAAATAAATATACACAGGATGACACAGTACCCATGTAACTTTATTATTTCAAAATCAATTTCTCGGTTGACACAGGCAAATTCTGTAAAATTCCCTGGATTTTACAGACCACTCTGCATATTGCTCCACTTGTGACAAATTTTAAATTACATAATATAAAATCAATGTATATGAAATTAAAAGGAAAATTTCTTTTGCTTTTAATATTTGACAAGTAAATTTAACTAAACAATATATAGATTTTATTAACTAAATGGGTGTCAACGGTTTAAATATATCATGTTTGGGAGCATTTGCCATTTCATTGTTAGTTCTGTATCAGTAATTTTTTAATATTCAGTATCAAGACCATAAACCCACTGAAACCAACTATCCATTTAAAACGTGGCATATTGATAACTTAGGTGCAGATTTTCTCACTCATAATTAGTTATCAGTGTATATTACACTTAGACTAAATGCTCACTCACAGGATTATATAAAAGCAAAAAAGTACAAATGAAAACAAAAATGACAGGCAACATTAGTAAATAATTACTATTTTTTTTTGTTTTTTGATTTATAAATTAATTTAAACTTTAAAATACACCTATATCCAAAATTGTACGAACAACTTAAATTTTTAATAACGAAACTATCGTAACAAAAAGTAAAGTGGCAAACATGGTAGAAATGTTAGATCTACCCACCATACTAAGCAAAAATGGTTAACGCTTAGGTACCGCCAATGACTTTTATGTTAAGTTTAATTAGTTAGAGTTGAGCCAATAACATCTCCTCTTCAATTTATATGGTAAAACCAATGACTGTTGTTTCCATTTCTTTATCGTATATGTCAAAAAGCAATGAATCAGAACTTGAGCTAAATTTTAGATGTTTCTGTTGGTGTGAATTTTCATCAAAAATTCTAGCTTTCAAAAACATTTTTTTAAATTTCTATTGCCGTCTGCTCCTGAAATGGTAACTTGTGTTTTCACCTCCCCAACAACTAATAAATTTAGACAACATGCGTCTGTACCTTAATCCTTTGGGGTATAATATGAAACACAAAATTTTCATTGTCAGGATGTGTGTGAATATTGAAAAAAAAAAAACAAATTAAAAAGGAGCGTAACTCTATTTTCGATCAATGTTTAATATATTATAAAAAAACACCGAATTTTCTTTCATAAACTTAAACTGCGAAAAATTAAAAAAAAAATACTTGAAAAAAGGGAAAATTTGTTTATATATAAATTTTTGCATGAAAAAGTTTGGTTATATGTGGCGTGGCTTACTCAGCGGCAGCGTAGTTGATTTTAAACGGATATAAATCCGGTCAGGTGACATTCAGAAAGTTGCATTACAGTTTAGCAAAAAAGAATATAACTACGGTACAGTAATCTTATCTTTTAACAAAATATTGCTTCATAAAAGTTTCTAAATAAAGTCAATAGTATGTAATTAAAGGACTGTTCTATTAAGGAAAGGATCGTAAGTTTTATGTAAAAGTACAAAAAATATACGGTTTTTAAACATTTCTTGTAAAGGAAGTACACAGTCGCAAAATGAGAAGTACATTACATGTCTGCTATTATACATTGTTTTTCAATATAACCGTAGTTGCCCGATATCGAGTTTAGAGATTGCAAACCGGACCCGGCCGGACCGGGTCAGCCCGGGCCCGGTGCTCTTTTAGGCACCCATCGGGCCCGGCCATTCTTACCGGGCCCGGTCACCGGACCCGGTAACTAGACCACGACGCGTGGCGCGCGAATGACGCGAGCGGGAATGTGCGTTGTCACGGCAACCACTGCGTTGGACGTTGCCGTTCTGACGCACCAACCGCCGCTCGCTGTAACGTGCTTTCTCGTTAGTCGACGTTTGTACTTGGTTGACGAAATATGTGTTGTGTTGTTCCGCGCTTCATTGCCACCGTAAGTAAACAAATGTTGTATTTATAATTGAAGTTGTGGTATAAAAACAAGAATTATTGTGATTTTGCGCATTAATTCAAACAAATATTTCAATGTGTAGTGTTATTATTATTAATACAAATCTGTATATTCAATGCTATACTGCGGTTCGCGCTGTAAAATTTGGGTAGTTAACTCTAGGTAGCTAGTTAGTACTTAGTATACCTACCCACCTATATACAATTTGTGTATTACTTAACAAATACTTGTCTTTGTACCTATATAAATATAAAATAAGACTAACCCTAATTGATAAAAAAATTACCTATTTGTTTTTAATTTCCAGGTCGAACCGTATTTACATCAATCATGTCACTTTCGAAACCATCACGACCAGGTCCAAATCATGCTAATATTAGCATAAATCCTGAAAATGTAAATCCACTCAATCCAAATCCAATATGGAATTACTTCACCAAAGTGAACGATGGGAAGGGTGCAAAATGTTCTATGTGCAATAATGTATACAAAGTAACTAATGGATCTTACAAAGGTGTTAGAACACATTTAGCATCGAAGCACAACATCACCTTAGTTTCTGGAGAATGTCAATTGAAACGTAGTGCAACGAATTTGATTCCCACTGCATCTACACCTAAACCAGATGAAAATAAGACTTCAGAGATACCTACAAAAAAACAGAAAAAAATTGATTCTTTTTTTAAAAATGAACGGTCTATGGAGATGATGGTTTCAAGAATGGTTTCCAGAGGTTACTCTCTTAACAGTTTCTGCGCTGACCCAGATATGAGGTTTTTATTTGCAAATTCCGGATTTCAACTCCCCAAATCACCCAATACAATCAGATCTATAATCACGACTTTTGAAAACACCGTCAAAGCTGACATGGTGATAGAATTTGATAATCTGAAGAATTCGGGGCAAAAATTTACCATTTCTTTTGACGAGTGGACCTCTCAGCGTAACCACCGATACTTAAACCTAAATTTACATAACAAAGAAAAACAGTACAACCTGGGATTAGTAAGAGTTCATGGGTCATGTACTGCAGAGCACGCAATTGGTTTGGTGAAGGACCGCTTAAAAAGCTTTGGTATTAATTTGGAAACTGATGTTATTGCGATGACAACTGACGGTGCCAGCGTCATGGTGAAAGTTGGTAAACTAGTGCCTTGCTTCCAACAATTATGTTTTGCACATGGCATTCAGTTAGCCGTTGTTGATGTAATATACAAAAAGTCGAGAGATCAAAATCAGGAGATTGAAATGGAACACGCAGATCTTGTCGAGTCCGATGACGAAGATGAAGACTATGCGATTGAGACGGACGTAAATACAGACTTAACAGTAACAGTAGATATAAATGATCTTCCTCGCGCTGAAGAAATTACTGGATTTAGAGAAATTCTAGAAAAAGTTCGGGAGGTGGTTAGATTGTTTAGGAAGTCGCCCACAAAATACGATACTTACCTACAAAAATATGTTATAGAAGACACCGGAAAGGAGCTGGCCCTTCTTTTAGACTGTCGCACAAGGTGGAACAGTCTACTCAACATGTTGGAGCGCTTCTACAAACTTAAAAACTGCGTGGATAAGGCGTTGATTGACGTAAAATCTGAGATCAAGTTTTCCGACTTAGAGTGGTTGTCGATTAAAAACCTAGTAGAATGTTTGGAACCATTCAAATTAGCAGTAGAGGCTCTGTGCAGAAGGGAAGCTAGCCTTCTTACTGCCGAGACTACCTTGAAATTCATTTTCGAAAAATTAAACAAACATAGTTCATGCCTAAGCGTACAATTATCCGAAGCCCTTCGTGTGAGAGTAAGAGATCGTCGTTCTATTGTGATGACAGGAATATTAGTTTATCTAAACAATCCGAAAAAATACGATCAGAACATGATACAAGCGGACGAAACGTTTCCCATGCCGAAGAAAAATGTTATCAGACAGGAAATGAAAAACATATTGAACAGAGTTACAAGCAAAGTCTCAGAAGGTGAGACTGAGGAAGTACTTGGAGTTGAAAATGATGGACTGAATTTTGAAAACGACTCGCTTCAATCACAATCGACATTGACTTTAAGAGAAGAATTAGAAAAGCAAATTTTAGAAGGAAAAGAAGAATTTAGTAAAAAGATAAATCACAGCAATAACTTAGAAAAGACTTTAAAAAAAGAGATGAGTCAGTATGAAGCTGAAGGCGCGAAAGGTCACTATTTAACTCTTCTTCAAGACTACATGATGTCCATAAAACCAACTAGTGTTGAAGCTGAGAGAGCTTTTTCGGCCGCGTGGTATATCTGCAGTAAGTTGCGAACCAGGTTAGGTGATAAAACTATAAATACAATTTGTTTTTTAAGATCATTCTTCCAGACTGAAAAATAATTGTTTTGCCTTGTGCATGTTAGAATATACTTTTTGTTTTGTTATATTATACTTACTTATGAAGCCTACGTAACGTTACATTTTGTTAGTTAAGACTATACAAGTTTACAAAAAAAAATACTTTTAAAAAATAAGAATTTGTTTACCAAAGTTCAAAACTACCAAAGTTTATTTAACTATCTAATCTAAGTTGTAATGACACGATTAATACTTTAAGCTGCATTATTAGTTTCATATTTTAATACTATGTTTTCAAACAGAAACTATAAGGAATAAAGAGAAAGACCTGTTTGTTTAAACTTATAAAAATGAATAATTACTAATACTAAACTAATGCTACTTTTCCGTCCAGAAGTAAAAGTAATTAATTCTGTATTAAATGTGATTTTGAGACTTGAGTGAGACTGATTATTGTAATAATTGTTCATAAGTCACTTTCAAATAAATATTAACCTTGAATCATTGTCTTTTTCCATTAATATATAGAAAATTTTCATTAAAAACTTTAAAGGTTTCATCGCTAACATACAACCCGGCCGGGCCCGGCGGACCCGGCCGGGTTGGTGACGAATTCGACCGGGCCGGGCCGGGTTGAGAAACATATTGGGTTGCAATCTCTAATCGAGTTGTAACTCGCACGAAAAGGAGCGATCTATCTTTCTGTATCAGTGGCGTATTTTTCTTACATGTGACGTAAACCTTACTGAGCTCTCATTGGTCCATACGTTACGAGACCACGTTACTAATTTTAAAACATCATGGGCAAAATAATCATGAAAGAGATAAGTGACAGAAGGAAAGAAGATAACGAGAGTGTGGATGATAAATCGGCTGTATTCTTTTAAGCAAATTATCATTGATCAAAGTGAAAAAACTGAACATGTTCTTTTGAATATGCATTTACTTGTCACTGGGTCGAAGTGATCATGATTATTTGAAGTGACAGAACTGAAAGTGATAATTACTCAAAAGAATATACCTATCATTAGATGGAAATGGCCATGTTTAGCGTACCTTTTTGAACAGGTATGCATTGAATGTGCTATACGCATTATTTCTAAATGTCAAAAAATGATTGGGAACGTCAGCAGAATAAAAAAATTATGTAGAAGCGGCGTTGCTTCGATTTTTTTTTAAGAAAAATAAAATACGTAAGTTTCGCAGAAAATAGTATTTTGTCACAAATGGGACAATGACAGTTCCATAGGGAAAAAAAGATTTATGCTCTGACCACGTCTTTTTATTGTTAAATGTACATGATAAATTTTCATGTTTTATGATACTGTCTCCACGTTCAGCATATTTAAATATCGCACCTGTCGGGTAGCGGAAATTCGTTACGCCGATAGTACACTTTTATCTTATCCCATTCCAGCTATTTTCTCTCCCCTATTTCTTATATCGTTGATAACAATAACACTCTTTTTATACTATCCAATTTTGATCGTATGGTAAAAAACTATACTTCCCCATTCTTTTAGTGAAGTGACCAATGAGAGATCTGCAAATATGACGTACTAGAAATGCCAAATACGGAAGTAACAAAGAAGCATAGATACGCTGTCGCTGTGTGAAACAAAACTCGATAGGTAAAATTCAGTCCTCAAACCATTATTGTCGAGTGATGAGGTAACCTGTCTATTTACCGACATTAACTATATATAGGCTTTCACGATTTGAGTCGTGCGGCTACATTGTTATTTTGGACTATTCATTTTTTTTAGTAAAATCGATGCTAAAGTTTTGATAACCTAGAACCAAAAAACCTATAGGTCAAAACTGTTGCAGCCAGATTCACTAAAAAGATTTGAGATTTATAACCGATCTAGTTGCCTTGAAATTTAAATCTAATAGTCGCCCAGTTTTGTTTTGCTTATGGTATTGTCATAATTTATATCACATATGTCATTAAATAAACGCTTATATGGGGATATTAAGAATAAAAATCTTGAGATAAAGCGTTGAAATTTGTAAGGAAAATAGTTGTTTATCGAAAATAAATAAAATTCTTTATTTTTGCCAGTTTAGTAATAAAACAAAATCATTTTTTATGCATGTATTTTTGGGTTTAAAGTTTGCTCGACTTATTGTTGTTCTTGTCTAAGCTCGCTGCTGTTAATTAAGATTGTTTTAAAATTAAACCATGTTAGTGAATCCAGCTGTTGTTGTTTATGGAGATTGGATCGCCACAAGAAATGTCTGGTGTGATTTGTTTAGAATAGAAACAAGACTTGGATTCGATAAAAGTTAAAGAAAAAATGTGCTGGGTATAGGTATTTAAAACACCAGTAAAAGATAAACTTAACAAAATAGGTGTTAATTGTATAAAATTTAAAACTTTGTCAATGTAGCAAGACAATGTTCTTTAAGATTAATGTTGCATACCCTTTTATGATTGTTAATTTTTATCTTTGACATTTTGACTCTCAATCCTCGTTTCATGTTATTTCTCTACATAAATCCTCTCAAGAAAGGAATGATGCAGTATCTTCAACTACAAATTCATCTATGTCGTGTATAAAATTGTGTAACAATACAAGCTTTAAGAATAGTGATAGCAAAATCAGGAGCAGATCCAGCCTCTCTCTTTGGGGGGGGGGGGGGGGGTGATATCACAAAAGTATAGAATGACAAGCGAAAGCAAGTTCTCGACGGGGGAGAGACGCCGCTAACATTCCTATTTCTAGTACAACAGACAAAGTTGGATCTATCTTTCTGAATTGGCAGCTCTCACATTAAATTATTAATCTATTTTCCAAGGTTGAGTCCACACGACAAGAAAAATTTGAGCGTAGGCGTATTACGCGCTTTTGTATTAAAAATGTATCGTCAACACAAGATATTTTGTTACGCGGTTACAAGGTCTTGTCTTAACCTAACTTTTATCAGGATTTTTGTTTATATTTTATCTAAAAATTAAAATGATGCAAAATAAAACATTAATTGGGGCAGTATTTTAATCTAGAAAAAAAAGTTACAAAATGTAAGGAGAATATTGATATATTATTTACTAAAAAAACAGAGAAGTCGTCGCTACTGGGTCCGGTCTGTATTTAAGGAAAACATTGGACATAATAAAAAAATGATCCTGATTTTTTAAAAATATTTTCCTGTTACTCTTGGTAAATTTGAAGAGCTCTTCGCTGTTGTTGGGCCAATAATTAGGAAACACGATATGGACATGTGTACAGCTATACCCTTATTACTATATTGGAAAAAACATTGTGCTATTTAGCTCATGAAATCAGCATGTGAATGCAACAGTGCGAATTCCGAGTCGGTAAACAGTTTTTCTGAAATTGTTCAGGTTACTTGTGCCGTAATATGAGACTCTTTAAAGAAGTTTTATTTCCAGAGTTTACCACTTCTACTTGGTAAAGAATTTCCAAAGAGTTCGAAAATGAGAATTTCAATATAACAGTGTCATTTTAACAATCGTTTTAATAATTACAATTGTTTGTAGTTTTTAGGGAAATACATTACATATGACACACTAACTAGATTTCTGTTATTAAATTTCCATCAATGTTAATTTTTACTTGTATAATAGGTGTATATAAAGTTTGCTAAGGGTAGGGTTACCAGACGACAGGAATTTTCCTGACATGTCTGAAATTTTAGCCCCCTGTTAGGGAGAAACAGGAAAAAACAAAAAAGAGGAAAATATAAGTAATAAAAAATATTTATTAATCATTCTAGTAAGGAAAAATTAATTAATTAAAAGTGAGTGAATTGTTAATTTAGTATATTAATAACTTTAGTTCCATACTTTTTATCGCTTGATGTTTCTTTTGGCAATTGCTGGACTTTTATAACCATTTCATGAGATTCTTCACATGGTATGTTCTTTAAGTTAAATTGTGTCTAGAGTAGAACCTTAACAGAAGATATTGTTGTAAATCAACTATTACTACAAATTATTAATTATTAAATTACTATATATAAATATTTTTAAGCTATTCTTAGGGATTAATAGATAATTATAGTCTAATATTTAATACTCTCTTAAGAAGAAGTTATATCTTAAGTAAATTTATATTCTAATAGGCTCAAACAAAAGCATGCCTTAATCTCCGAAACTTTAAAATTTTCCTTTTTACAGAGACCATTAGCTTTGTTCATATTGTCATTGTTCCATAAATACACACTTTTTCATTTCAGTAATCATGTAAAAAAATTGTTATAAGTTATATTTGTTAGTACGCCTATGACTGTAAAATAATAATTTAGATACAAAAATAGAATATAACTAGGACATGGACATAGAGACGAGAGGCACTAAAATTAAAAAACTACAATAGTGCCATTAAATTAGTAGTAAGATGAAAAACTGTTGTTACCTCATGATTTAGTGAACATTTTAATAAAATATTAAAAGTAATATTAGAAGATCTCTTTGAATTCATCGAAACCAGTGATAAACCAAAAGCAGAACCAGCAAAGTTATAACATTGTTGGCAGTGAAAAGCAAAGCTTATAACAATATAGACAGCGTATTTCTCTCCTTAGTCCACTACGATCCCATTAATGAGAACACTCACTCGATATTAGCATTTGATGCTTCGATTCCAAATATTTTGAAAATCTCACTGTCTTAACCTACAATATTCAGATACAATGTCCGAATATTTACTGAAAAGTCAGGGATATTATCAGGAAATCTCATTATTTGATCTGGTAATCATAGCTAAGGGCATGTCTGTGGATTAGCGTCTCGATATCAGAGATTGTCGTTGAATAGAAATTGTACATATTATATAACGGCCTTTATTTCATAAGCTTTAATTTATATAACGAACAATTGTATTATTGCAATTGTTATACAATTAATAAAAAAATGAACAAGATTTTTTTTTGGAGAACCAAGCAGTAATGATCTTCGGTAACAAGCATTTTTAATAAATTAAAACAATTTAACATAGTTCATAAATGTCCATTATTTCAAAACTCGCTAAATAAAAAATATAAATATAACAACAAACTTCTAAAAAAAACTTCATGTATTCCTACAAAATATTGAAAATAAACAATTTACGCCATATTTAAAACAGTCCGCTGAAAAGTTCTACATCATTTGGCGTAATGACCTTGGAAAAGGCGGATTTAGGCGGGAAATCTTCGGTCTTTGTCTTTTTTTAAAATCTAACAAATCACAATGCTTGAAATTTGACTCTTATGTCTTATTACGCTACGCTTACGTCCAGATTTTTGTTATCGTGTGGACCCACTCTAACCCTATTATGACTTGCGAAAAATGTAGACAAACGGAACTTAAATTAGCGATATGATTGGTCAATGTTCGGCAATCTTTGAATATTGACTGTTCCACAGAGAGTGTGCAAAAGTTGAAGCCCGTCATTTAAAGTTAAATGTTTTTTATTATGGTAAATCATCATTGGGAAAAGTTGTATTTTAAAGCAAATAATTTTTATTTAAAAATAATAATCTCTCGTTACTAACGCTCGGGTGACGTCAATTTTTGGTGAATTATCATTGGTCAAAAAAGTACGAGATACCCTTATATCTTTATTGACCATAGTAGTGCAGTTGCTTTTTTGTATTCTGAACCTGCTCTGAGCTTACAAAGAAATCACGTGTTTGTTTTTTGAATTAGTTTCCTTTTTCGTGGTTTGTGATTAGTTTCCGGTTGCCATTTTAAAAAAGACGTTGGTGGTTTAAGGGTCGGTTTTTTCGAAGTGTTGCGACCACGAATTTCCCAAAATAAAAGTTGCGACTGTTTATGGTTGGCCATTTTTGTAACGTTTTTGAAACGGAAGATAAGCTGTATTTTTATCATGATATATTTAAATGTGATTGTTTTATCAGCCATTGATTTTTTAAGATATGAATGAACTTTTCAAGATCACGGCAATTATTCTGAGCACCATCATGGCATTTAGATTTGGGATGGTAAAATTTTCCAATGGATTTATAACATCGGTAAAGGAATCAGCTATAAGAAACATAAATAATGAGAAAACTGTGGTAAAATATAAGGGGGCACTTTACGAAGCAGAAGTAATAGCTTATCATGTAGATAATGTGATCCTTCAAGATTTGGCTAGAAATATTATGCAGAAAATGCCAAAAATTTATTTAAAAAAATTTGATTGTTGTGGTTCTTTAGGTAAGATTACTTTTACTTTATATTAAAGCTCTTGAATGGTCCAAAATTAAACTAACCCTTTTCATTAGTAGGTATTTAATATATTGAGGTCAACAAACCTCAAAAAAAGGTACACAGATTTGAAATCCTCATCGGATTTTCTATAATTTCTGTGAATCGTGACATGCTACAACTGCAGGTCGGTTCTTTACCTAGATTTTATAACATTCTTTGTCCAACTGCTCGTGAAATATATTTTTGAATAAATACGTTATAATAAGTTCTATTTTTGGTACATTCTTGTAAAGAAAACTTATGAAAAAAAAATGTTGGTGACCATAATATAATCCTTGAATTCAGTAACTTTAGTAAATAATTTTAGCATGTCCTAAACACGTTGACTATCTCCGAGAAAATTTGTAGATATATTTTTATTTTTAATAAATCCTAACGTAGGAACTAGGGTAAATAAACAGTTGTAATATTTGATTAGGATAACATAAACATTTAGTCATTTTAACCATGACCATTTTTAGTGATATTTAAAATGAGGAACAAAAAGCACCACCAAAAATCATCCAAAAACACATAATTTCAAACACAAATTTAAGGTTATCAGTTTGCAAAAATATGTTTTCACGACTCGTCATGAGATACTTATGCAGACCATTAAAAACATTTCCATTCTAGGTCAAAGTCAACCCATAACCTGGTAAACGCCAAAAAATGTCTAGTCTCTCCTCACTCAGTTACCGATATTATTAATAAAGGCACACGTTCTATCAACTTATTACATGTTAATTCATTTGATTTGAAACAAAATTCAAATTTATACTCACTAACAAATGTGTCTTTTCTACTAATTTATCTTTTACTAGTAATTTGTTGTTCAATAATAATTTGTTTTTAGAAACTGATTTACCAATAGAAAATGTGGATTACTTGAAAATCGATGTAGTAGGTATTTTTTTTTTATTTTTATGATTCTTGTGCTAATTTTTATACTCTACACGTAAATATAAATCAGAAAACTCTGAAAAATTGCATTCCTATTTTTGCTTCTTTTCTGGTTACTTTCTGAAAAATGTTAGTTTGTAGGTGTTTTTTAAATTACAGTATTTTTAATAAATGTTTAAAAGTATCTCCTCAAATCTCTGGTCACTTTATGTGGACAAAATCTGTATTTCTCCTGTTTTGGTTTTCTTGAAATTTAATTATAAATAAAAACAAGATAATAAGTTTGATTTTTTAACTAATATTTTTTTTGCAATTTATTTTAAACTTCAGGATTATATATATATTTATTTATTCAGACCTTTGGACTTTTTCCTACACACCTGTGAAAACAACAGCTGTTCTTATTTATTGTTGTTATAATTTTAGAACAAACAAAAATTGCAATAATTACAACTTTTATAACTTGAACGGTATAAAAATGAATTTTAAATTAGTAATGGCTACTCATTTTTTCAGATTCATTTCATGCAGATACCAGTGTCAGTCCTCAATCACTTTTCAATAATAAAAGTGATGTGGTGTTCACCAATTCATTACATGTTGGTTCACATATTTTGGACCAAAATTTTGATTTATCCTCCCTAACAAGTGTGGCAGTTTCTGCTAATTTAGTGAATAATAACAAACCATTGTTCGATACTAATTCATTGTCTCATTTGCCGATTACAATGGATGGTAAGTAGTACAAGATTTTTTGATTAACTATTATAAAATGCAAGGTGTGTTGAGAGGAAAGCCTCAAAATTATAGGATTGTTTTCTACAGATAAATATAAGTATAGAAATCCCCATAGTTATAATCCGATTTGTGTTTTCAGATTAAATGATTTGAAAAACTACCTTATTTTTTAAATTACCATTCTTTTTATAAATATTGAAAGATATTTTTGGACCTTTAAACATTTTCCGACATACCTATGAAGACAACAGCTGTTCTTATTTATTGTTGTTATAATTTTAGAACAAATAAAAAGTTGCTTAAAAATAACAATTTTTATAACTTGAACAGTATACATATTAACTTTAAATTAGTAATGGGTAGTCATTTTTTCAGATTCATGTCATGCAGATACCAGTGTCAGTCCCCAATAACATTTCAATAATAAAAATGATGTGGTGTCTACTAATTCATTACATGTTAGTTCACATATTTTGAACCAAAATTCTGATTTATACCCACTGGCCAATGTGGCTCATTCTACTGATTCATTATCTAGTAGTAATCTAGTTGTCTGATAATCCATTGAAAACCGATTTACCAAAGGTAATAGAATATGTGGAGTCACTTGAAAGTGGAAATGGTAAGTAGGTTTTTAGATTACTCTTAAGCTTATTAACATTTTTTTAGTCTGTCCATTCCTTATTGAGTCTTCGATTAATTGGTTGATATATTTTCAGATTCACACACTAAAACAAATATGTCTCAATACACTAACTTATCGTCTAGGGAAACTTCATTGTCTAATGATAATTCGTTTTCCTATAGTGCAAATTCATTGTCTAATAAAAATTCCTTGAAGAATGTCTGTAGAGTTAAATACTTCTGTGGAATCACTCAGTCAAGATTTAGGTAAGATTTAAAGTTAATGTTTTACAAATTAGATTAACGGATTTAGATTTTTCGCTTTATGAAAGTCAATCTGGCAAATTAACCATTTTCTGAGATCATTTCATACCTTATGACTACAGGAAATTGGTGAACATTAAGAGATAAAAAGATTGTTAAATGTAAGCAAAGTTCAGTAATTGTTTTTTCAAAATTTAGAGAAGCTAATACTTTTCTTAAATTATTTTTTTCATAACTTTATATATAATTTTTTTTCATAACTTTAAAAATTTTTTCTTAAAAAAAACAATCAAAATGCCATTTTCGGATTTACATATAATGGAAATGAGCTCTAAACAAAACTCGTAAGATAGTTAAAAACCACCAAAGCTTTAGCCCTCGAGATACTTCACAAAATATAAGAACTGTATCTAGCGTCTTAACTTATGAACTGAAGTGGCTATTGAAATGTAAATTTCTGATTTAGAATAGGAAAATAATTTTAAGAAAAACTAAAAATTCAAAACCTTTGAATTCTTGGTTAAGTTATTATTTCTGTGGATGGCTATACGTGCCTTATGGCAGTGAAATATAATATTGTTTGTTGTGAATTTTCTTTTATATTGGAGTTATATGTTTGCCATATCCTTTTTAGTGGTTCAATACTTCGAGAAGGAATTACATATACCCACTGTGCCTCATAGTCAACAGACAAAAAAGTACTTTTGTTTCTTTTGTTCAAAACTTATATCCAAATTTCCAAGGCATCTTGAGAATCTTCATAGCAATGAAGAAAAAGTTAAAAATTTTTTACATCTTCCGAAGGGTTGTGATGAGAGAAGGAAAGCTATTGAGAAATTAAGAAAGGAATTTTTATTTACTTATAATACAAACCGAAATGTCAACAGAGGAACTCTGATGCCAATCAGACAACCTCGAGGAAAATTTAATAGAAAAGCACATAATTTCAGAATGTGTTCAAAATGTAAGGGATTTTATGCCAATTCAGCTTTCCGAAGACATTTTCGGAAGTGTAGTGACATATTCAAGAAAGGCGACCGAAGTACGTTTCAGAAAAGCAGATGCACACTTGGAAAAATGCATAAAATATCAAACATTATAGTTCGTACTAAAATAATTCCAGTAATGAAGGAAGATGAATGTGTTCGTTGCATCCGATATGATGAACTAGCAATATATTTTGCTAACAAATTAACAGAGAAATATAGAAGCCAGCATCATTTAAGTATGATGGAAATATTTGATCCAAAACTTTATGATGATGTTATATTTGCTTGTAATAGGGTAGCTGGTTTTAATAATGTGGAGATGAAGTACAGAGCACCTGCTACCGCTTTTTCAATAGGTACATTGTTAAAACAATGTGGAAGGATTTTAATAAATATGTGTATAAAAACTGAAGATGTAACGAGAAAAGCCAAAACCGAAAATTTTTTTAAAATTCTTCAAGAGGAATTTTCTTATTCAATAAATAAAACAGTTCAAGAAAATCAAATTACATGGAAAAGACAAAAAAAATATAGATCTGCCTTCACTATAAGACATAAAAAAACTTAATGGTTTCTTAAAAAATCACCGACAGTTACATTATGAAGCTTTACTGAAATCATTTAATTATTCTCAATGGAAAATGCTGTCCGAATACACATTAATATCAGTTCAGGTATTTAATCGTCGAAGACCTGGTGAAATTCAAAGAATTTTAGTTGAAGATTTAAAAAAATACCAATGTGTAGACATTGAAGCTGATAAAGAGTTATTTGACTCCATATCCGAAAATCTTCGAAAGTCTGCTGTTGATTATGTTCGGTTTGCAATACGAGGCAAACTAGGACGAGATGTCCCAATATTATTAAATAAGGATTTTCTGAAATGTATAGAAATATTATTAAAATACCGTTCCGACGCGGGAGTTTCTCCACATAATTCCTATTTATTTGTTTTACCTGGCGAAAATGCTACTGGTTTCAAATACTTATCAGCATGTAACCTTTTAAGAGATTTTGCTAATAAATGTGGTGCTGAAAAGCCCCATCTTCTGAAGGCTACAGAATTGCACAAACATATTGCAACAAGGTCTGTTTTGTTAAATTTACAAGATCAGGATGTTACGGATTTGGCACGATTTATGGGTCACGAAAAGCGAATACACGAACAACATAATCGGTTGCCTATAGCATCCAGAGATATACTAAAAATGTCCAAGTTTCTAGAAAATGCTCAAGGAGGGAGTAATGGATCCTTCTCGGGTGATGAAATTGAGTTTGAGAATCTTCATAATGAGAACGGTAGAACTGTTGAAAGAGAAAAAATAAGCACAGGTTAGTTACTTACAAGGGATAGCAATATTAATTGTGAAGTGATAATAAATATTTATGATTTATCGAGTAAGGCTTCAGTTATCGTTCTTAGCGCCCAAAGCCTCCTTAAGTTTGAACTTACTATTTATTTTCGTTTTTTTAAGACCCTATTAATACATATGCCATAAATAGACTATCAACTGAGGAAACAATTTTTATTTAAAGATATTTAAAATTACTTGTTTTCTAGAAATTACCGAAGGACATGATGAGATGAATTACCTGTTCCACCTCCACGTTTTGACTAATGTACAGAAGAAAAGAAAAAGGTCAAGTAACTATGATAGTAAGTTGATATTTGCGTTCTCATATATTATGTACATTGCGAAAGCATAGGCAGTATTCGAATTTTTCTTGCATTTTTTAACATTTTAAGACTTAAACCATGTTTTGAGAAAAATTTCTTTTGTGTCAGTGTGTATGTAATTTTTGTACAGAAATTGTTCTAGACAAATGCGGGTGAAGTTCGTTAATGATACAAATCAAACCAGTGGCGAACAATTTTTTAGAGATTTGAAAAGCTGTCTGGCAGGGTTAATGAAAACTGGCATTTGATCCAGTATCGGGTTGTTCTGGGGTAGAAAATAAAATAAATGCTTATTAATAGGGATTTTAAATATATAATCTTAAACCTATTGCGTGTAATTTTTTAGAACAAATTATACAACAAAAATAATATAGTATTTTCATAAATTTATAGAACAAAAATATACGTATATGAGAAAGCACTAAGGCAGTTTAATTGGCAGAGGTTTTTTAGCATTATAAGGAAATAAAATATTAAGTCCACACATATTTCTTTTTGTTCATAAGGTTCACTCAGAGGTTATGTCAGAAGGACTTCTTGGAGCAATGAACTTAAAGGGAAAGTTATAAAGGTTTTTAAAGATTACATTGAAACAGGAACATTACCATCAATTGACCATTGTTCCAATATTATCAAAAATTTACCACAGCTTCAGAACCGCAGTCCTGTTCAACTCAAAACCTTTGTAAATAATAATGAAATAAAAAAGAAGAAGCGTGAACAGATGCGTAACAAACGTAAGTATAGTCAGTAATCAGAAAAAAAATGTGAATGAGACATGTATTTTGATTCGTTTGTAAAAAAATATATTTTTTTAATGTTTGTTTTTTTTCTAAATAGCACTATTTATTTTCAACGCCTCATAGTTTTTTTTTTATTGTAATTATTGGTGTTAATCATATATTTTTTATTGAGTGTTCTCCATATCCTTATGCAACAATTATTAAGCAGATTATAATAAAAATCATTACATTTGTAGGGTCTACTATATATTGGACAAATGATGAAAAAGACCTTATGAAAATGATATTTGGGAAAAATTTAAGAATAGGCAAACTCCCTAGTTTACAGCAGTGTCAAGAAGCTATAGATAGTAATCCTGAGCTTGAGTTACGAACAAGGGAAACTGTAAAAGCCTGGGTTAATAATGAACTAAGGCGTAACAGAAGCATGCATAATTAAAATAATACGTTGTCTGTTCATGTTATCAATTCCTGAAACCACCATTCTGATGTCACGGTTAAAAATTTATCTTAAGTTTACTATTGTTAATTTAGTTAATTTTACCTTATTTTCCTGCTCTCCTGGACAACTTGTTGAGTGTGGGTCGCCGACTTGGCGCGAAACTTGTTCGGCGGTTCACCTTCGATAAGTAAAGAATAGTTCTGCACCGAGTACTGGTGGAGGTAGAAGTCCTCCAAATGCTGTGGTAAGGTTACCTTCAGTGACCTTACTTCTGTTATTTCGTCACCGCGTCTGTTTTTTTTTTTTTCATTTATCTTCTCAGTAAGTTATCTCGGCGGTGACCCGTATTTTCTGTCGTTTCCTTGTATCATTGATTCTTTTATACCTTACCTTATCGAATATCTTATGTGAATTATCTTCCCTTCTTTTCTTGTCTTGTAACTTTTCCTGCTCTGCAAGATGGACATCCAATTGAGTATGACTCGCTGATTTGCCGCGAAACTTGTTCGGTGGTTCCTGCTCAATTGGTAACTTCTTTTGCTTAGTCACCGCGCTTGTTTTTTTTCCTTCCTCTTCTCAGTCAGTTGTCTCGGCGGTGACCTGTATTTTCTGTGTCGTTTCCTTATATCATTGATTCTTTTGTACCTTGCCTTATCGAATATCTTATGTGAATTATCTTCCCTTCTTTTCTTGTCGTGTAACTTTTCCTGCTCTGCAGGATGGACATCCGATTGAGTATGAGTCGCCGACTTGGCGCGAAACTTGTTCGGCGGTTCCTGCTCAATTGGTAACTTCTTTTGCTTAGTCACCGCGCTTGTTTTTTTTTCCTTTCTCTTTTCTCGTTCCTTTTATATACATTCAGTCAATTGTCTCGTCGGTGAGTTAACATTATTATTATCGTTTCCTTAAGCCCTCGGTTCTTTTGTATCTTACCTTTTAATTCCGTGATGTACGTTTACCTTTATCTTTTTCTTCATATTGTGCTTGTGTTCGGCTGGCAGTGCGTGTTTCTGACTTGGCGCGAAACGGGTTGGGAGCACGCTCTCCGGTCGGAGACTAAGTATTTCTTTTTGTTGTCGCTTTTTTATGTACCCCTTACTTATAACTTTTCTTAAATTTTGATTACCTCAATTTTGATTGTTATCTTGTTCGTTGGACTAATTATCTTGCGTTTTGGCCTATGTTTTGGTAGTGATCGGCTGGTGGTGTTTTTCTGACTTGGCGCGAAACGGGTTGGTGCACGTTCTCCAGTCGAGTACTGGCTTTGCTTTTGGTACCACTAATTTCTTATCTCGATTATGACTATCTTGATTATAACTTTCACCTTGTGTCCATCAGGACGTTATCTTGAATATCTCGATTTTAACTTTTTATCCGTAAGGACGTTATCTTGTCCGTCAGGACGTTTTCTTTAGTTTTTCGTTTTGCCTTTACCTTTGTCCATCTGGGCATTTATTTTGGATTATTTAGTTTGGTTTTTGCTTTACCGTACCTTTTCTCCTTCGGGACATTTATTTTGAATTTTTGGTTTACCCTTTTCTTATTTTGCACCTTGCCTTGTTGTCCTTCTTGACGTTTACCTTGTATTTCTCGATTATGACATTTTACCGATTGTGACTTACTACCTGATTTACCTTTTTGGTCTCGTATTTTTTTTTGCAGCCTTTTTTTTTAATTTTCACAGGCTGCTTGGTGTTGGGTGCTACTGGATGCCGCTCAGCGCCCTCTGGTTTACCAGGGGGCAAATCAGTCGGAAGGGTTGAGCATGGCGGACGGAAGTCTGAGCCCCTGGGGCCTATTTTCGATAGGTTAAATCACTGTTGGCTAGCCCAACAGGCCAATGGAGGGCTATGTTACTGTGTTCGGCCTTAGCTCCGGCTGGTTCGTCTGTTGCGACAGGTCAGTGGCAGTGACATCACGCGGAACACCCTTCTAATTTTTTTTTGTTTGTTGCTGAGGCTGCGGTGCGCTAGGGTAACACCAACGCATCTTTTAGTTTGGTGGGTGCTTATAACTCACTCCCTTTTGTTTGGCGGATCATCTGGGCTATCCTTCTTTCTCTTTTTAGTTTTTTGTTTGCGGGTTGGTTTTCTTTTCCTTTTTTTTGTTATCCGCCCTTTGGGTTGTCTGCTATGGGGCGCTTGGAGGCTTCCTTGGCAGCAACTGGAGTGAGGCTAGTAAACGAGGTTCGCCACACTTTTCTCGGGTGTTACGCAATACTAGCTGACCTGCCTATTTCAGGTTGGAAGAGTGCTGAGCACCTTTGTCGGCAGCATCGAGGACCTTTTCTAAAACAGATGCCTCCATGGGGGTCGCCGAGTTTCTCGTATCAGGGAGATCAAAGAGATATATTTTTTTGGGGTTGGTTTTCTTTTTTTTTTGGGTTTTAATTAATTACCTTGATCGACTTACCCTATTATATGGTTAGTTCATGATCTTAATAATTGCCTTATCTATTTTGGATTTTATCTTTAACTTTACTTAATAATAGATTATCACGTAGCTTCGTTCTATTGAGTGTTACCTACTTAATTCATCATCGTCGGTTAATTTTTTTGAGAAATTATCCTTCTGAAGGATAGGGGAAGTTGTCAAGATTAAAAATTTATCTTAAATTTACTATGGTTAACTTGGTTAATTTTACCTTCTTTTGGCTAATATTCACGTTTTGTGCAGCGCTATATCATTGTTATTAAGCATTTCTCATTTCTCCTTCGTTGTCAAGAAAAGGTCAAGATCATAAAAATTTCAATTGTATTTTCAAGGTAGCTCCCGCCATTTTGCAAACAGAAGCAGCGATCCCACAGATTGTGCAGATCAGTGAAGCATTTCTGAATTGGTCCGAGTCATTCATTTACGCTAATGGTCCTTCACTTATATTAACTATAGAGGCATAAACCTTTGCTCCATTGTATCGAGGCTTATTGAAGCGAATCGGCAACTACACAGAAGAAATTAGAGCCAACCTAGAAATGTTTTATAGAATCTCACAATCTGTTTGACCCTAGGCAACTCTGTGTCTGCAAGACTGCGAGGATTGCTTCTAAGATACAATTAAGTAATTGAAACTTTAATGATCTGCAGTTTCTATTTCTTGATGTTCAGTTACCTTATTCATTAAATATTTGATTTTCTTGCTCAATGAGGAGAGTAGTTAAAACTTTGAAATTTTGTAAAATAATTCGGCACATCGCGTTTAATAATATAAAGTAAAAACATATCCTTGAAGAGTAAATTTTTGATATTTTGGCCATAAACTAGGTCAAAATTGTAGTTTTTCACTAAAGTCAGTTTTATTATATTTTTTCAAAAGTTACATAATCAGTCGAGGCTTGGTCATTCATCGCTTAAGAAAAAGAATAGTAGTTTTATCTTTTCAAAGATATTTATCTTTTAATTTTATTATTTGTTTAGAAAAATTTACAGATTTAATTTTAATATGTAGATATATTTTTAAAACTTGAAATGGACATGACTTAAAGAATTTGAGAAGATAAATCCCTACTTTTTTTGATTTTTCTCAATGCAATGTAATGTAGTTTCCCCCTTTTTGATCCTGCATGAAGGAAACACATTGTATATTTTCGGATATCAACATACACTACCGCTCAAAAGTATAAGATCACCTACAAGAAAATATGACAATTTTAAAAGTTTTATATTTCAGAAACTATACATTATTGCACCTCTCGTTTGGAAGCTCTTGTGATATCCTTTGAAAGTCCTCTGAACAAATTGGTTTTGGAATAAGTATTGCCTCTTCTGCGCATGTTTGAAATTGTAAAATTTTGAAAAATTTTACGTGCAAATTTGCCCGCTTGCATAGCAGCCGTAAATTAACGTATTGTTAAAAACTCAATGTCATTTGAGAGGTAATTACATAAGCTTTAAAATGAGACCCGGAGCGTTATTTTTAACAATTTTTTTTTCTAGTTATTGCTGTTTTTGTGAAAAATCATTTTTCGAAAATATATTCTGTTAAAAAATCTACGCACTCTAAAAAAAATAATGAAGGAAAAAATGTGTCATTTTGGATAAAGAGGCAAGTTATAATCTTTTCAACACCAAAAAAAAAATTCTTTAAATTTTTTATGATTTTTTTTAATTAATGATATACATAATATATAACTAAAAAAAGTATACAAGTGTAAATAAATGTAAATCATTCATATTTATTTCAAAATTACACATGTTTTTATTTGATAACACACTTGAACATTATTTATATATTTACAAAATCAAATTCATTCTCTTGTAATGCAAGGATAGCAGATCGCGTCGCTTCAGACAATTCAGCTTTTCGACTCATCGCAAACTAATGTATAAAAAATTTGTAAAAAATTTTTTTTTTTCGAAATTAAAAATATTATAACTTGATTCTTCAGCCAAAATGGCGTATTTTTTTATCATTTATTTCTAGAATGCGTAGATTTTTAAATAGAATATATTTTCGAAAAATGATTTTTCACAAAAACAGCAATAACTTGATGAAAAATTGATTAAAAATAACGCTCTAGGTCTTATTTTAAAGCTTATGGAATTACCTTTCAAATAGCGAGTTTTTAACGATACGTTAATTTACGGCTGCTATCTATGCAAGCGGTCAAATTTGCACTTAAAATTTTTTAAATTTTTACAATTTCAAACATGCGCAGAAGAAGCAATACTAACTCCAAAAAAAAAATTGTTAAGAGGACTTTCAAAGGGCATCATAAGAGCTTTCAAACGAGAGGTGCAAAAGTCTTTTATGATGTATTGTTTCTGAAATATACAACTTTTAAAATTTTCATTTTTTCTGGTAGATGAGCTTAAACAGTTGAGCGGTGATGTATTCATAGCTTATATTTGCTTTTACCTACATATTTTGAATTCGGTTCTGGAACAGTGATATTGTAAACCTCACAAGTGTAGTGAAACAAACAAATTCAGATAAATTCATAAAATATTAAAAACGACTTTGTTAATTAATACATAAGAATCATGGTCTGATAAACGTTAACCTGGCGTTTTGAACGCTTACGCTACAAAAAGTCACTTTTAATGTATCTTTATAAATAACACAGCTCATTTGGAACGTTATAAATTTGATTAGGGAGGAACTGAAAAAATCAGGTAATGTGAAAATTGAAAACCTGTAGCAACCCTACACTATTAGTACAATAAATAAATATTTTAGCACATTATAGTTAATTATATCACAAAAATTATCATTTAGTTATGTTAAAAATTTTACAAATTTATATAATACCTAGCTATGTCTACAACTTCGCGAAAAATTTAGAATATGTATTCTGTATCTTAACGTTATCACTCAGGTTTAGCAGAAAAATTCAAACGTCCAAACTTTCATCCCGCCACCGTTCATAATAGTAAATAGGTAAATCGTTTATTTTTTGTAAGTGCGCTTTACATAGTTTTATAAATATTGTAATAAGAAATATTAATGGGTTTCCCAAAAGTTTGCATTTTGTTTAATTTAAGCTCAATAACCAACATAATTTTTCGTTGTATAGCCATCGACATTATTATGAAATAGCGGAAATTTGTGTTTGGTGGTGTCATTTTTTGAACAATAAATATAGGCCTGATAACACTTTTAAAGAATGTTTCGTTCCCTTCAAAAATCTTGTTAAATCTTTAAACTGCAACCAAAATTACTAGCAAATCAATAAAAATGTAAATTTTTGTTTTAAGAAAACGACCATTCTTAATGTTCCAAGGCTTTTTCGTCTCCCATAACTTTTTTTTATTACATTTCTGATTATCTTTTTAGCAAAGTATTTAAAATGTCCATGACAATCCAAAAAATTTTTATGTTAACATTTTTCACTACTTTTATGACAACTCCGTTAGATGACATGTTTACTTTTTGTTAGACGACCCTGTAGATCATAAATAAAATAAAATTTGGACATACATATAACGTTTTTTATTTTTATTAAATACTTAAATTAAATATAATTCATCTCATTCATTATTTTTTATAATAAAAATAACTCTTAATTATAACATAACGAAAATTTATTACAATGTGTTAGATCTTTCAAAAACCCTTTATTTTCTTTGTACATATATTCCATATGTTCTCGTAGTTCGATCGACTCGATGTAAAATTTTATTTTGAATATCTAAAAAGTACCTAGTTGTGTTAGTCTTCATCTTGTGACTTAGTTTTCCTTTTCACTCTGTTTTCTTTATTTTTTTATCAGTATTTGAAAGATATCAGTTTATAAAATATATAGTGACTTTACTTACATATTAATAATAAAATTAAATGTTTTGCCGTTATAGCTCTTATACAGTGCATCAATGACAAAAACATGCGAGGAATTGGTTTCAACTTTTTTTTTAAATATATCGACTTTGTGAGGATTTGTCATTTCATTGTTGGTTGTGCATCGATAATTTTTTGTAACCTGCAATATCAAGAGCATAAGCTCACTGAAACCAACTATCCAACTATTCAAAAAGAGTATTGGTAACTTTGGTGTTGATTTTCTCACGTATAATTAGTTACATAGCACATTATATTCTCACTTTAGGATTACATGAAGGCGGAAAAGTACAAATAAAAACAAAAATAGCCTGAAAGATTTACAGATAACTGCCATTTTGTTTTTTTATTTTATTTATAAGTTAATTAACGTTAAAATACGCCTATATCCAAAATTGTACAAACAACTGTAAATAACTTAAAATATAGATAGAGGAATCTTATTACATTTGAATGTGTTCAGACCACAAATTCATTCCACTTGTGACAAATTTTAAATTACATAATATAAAATCAATGTATATGAAATTAAAAGGAAAATTTCTTTTGCTTTAAATATTTGACAAGTAAATTTAACTAAACAATATAAAGATTTTATTAACTAAATGGGCGTCAACGGTTTAAATATATCATGTTTAGGAGCATTTGCCATTTCATTGTTAGTTCTGTATCAGTAATTTTTTAATATTCAATATCAAGACCATAAACCCATTGAAACCAACTATCCATTTAAAATTTGACATATTGATAACTTAGGTGCAGATTTTCTCACCCATAATTAGTTAGCAGTGTATATTACACTTAGACTAAATGCCTACTCACAGGATTATATAAAAGCAAAAAAGTATAAATGAAAACAAAAATGACAGGCAATATTAGTAAATAATTATTATTTTTTTTTGTTTTTTGACTAATAAATTAATTTAGACTTTAAAATACACCTATATCCAAAATTGTACGAACAACTTTTTTTAATAACGAAACTATCATAACAAAAAGTAAAGTGGCAAACATGGTAGAAATGTTAGCTGTCTGTTAGGTACCCACTATACTAAGCAAAAATGATTAATGCTTAGGTACCGCCAATGACTTTTTGTTAAGTTTAATTAGTTAGAGTTAGTATATGGCAAAAAGCAATGAATCAGAAATTGAGCTAAATTTTAGATGTTTCTGTTGGTGTGATTTTTCATCAAAAATTCTAGCTGTCTAGCACATTTTTTTTTTTAAATTTTTATTGCCCTCTGCTCCTGAAATGGCAACTTGTATTTACACCTCCCCAACAACTAATAAATTTAGACAGACTCCAAACTTTTTGTCATATTCTTCACCTAAGGAAAAAGATGCGCTAAATAATTAATACTTTTAAAAACGTAATTTCAGAAATATTTTACAATAAAAAAAAATCAGAATTCCACAATAGATGATTTTTATGATTTATGTAATAAATTTTTATACAACTCTTTGTAAAAATTCTAAAATATCAGGCACCAGAAGAAAATTAAAAACCTATTGCAAAGCGTTACACTTTTGAACACAAACAATTTGCATTAACTTTGTATTTTTTTGTCCCAAGAGCATATAATTTTATGATTTTTTTTATTTACCGTCAATGATAGGTAACGTCGTATGACTAAAAAAAAATAATTTTTCGCTCTAGCATTAATAATCATGCTGCATTTAAAGCAAAAAAAAAATTGCTTCAATGTATGAATTGGACATATATTGTATGTTATGTATACATGAGATGATCATCAAAACAAACTAATATAACATAAGCAGGCATCAAATTATGGCTCTATATGGTATTGGCAATGAGAAAAAAATTGGTGCCCAAAAGTCATGTGATATAAAGGCGGAGGGGATTGTATCAAAACTGGAGACAGACCACTGCTTAATTTTTTTCTAAATACACCCCTAAAAGGTAATGAAATCATTTTGATCTTAGAAGAATATGTTAAAAAATTATGTATTATAGGTCTAAATATACACTCCCTGTTAACAGAAATGGAATCAAATTTTTTCCAGTTAGCTAATAAGATTAAAATTCATCCTAAAAATTATGAATTTGAAATTGCTGGTATAAAATAGGTCTATCTATTTGATCCAGTACATTTGCAAAAAGTCACATATTTTATTTCAACTTGTAAAATGATGCGCATAAGTTATAGGTCTTATTTTTTTTTGTTACACACAAACTTTCAAATAGTTCAGGTCTTAGGGTATCTTATATACATAAATTCACAGAACTTTGTTACCTTTATATATATATATATATATATATATATATATATATATATATATATATATATATATAATAAAGTTGAAAAATGGTTGTGTATTGTATTTCATTATATATTTTCTGTAATATACTGTTTGCTCTAAGTTCATACTGTTATTTTATTACCTTACTTTGTAAGAATATTAGTTTCTGCACTTGAACAGTACTGCAAAAAAAGGACAGGCATAATAGAACTGAAAACATAAAACATTAGCGTTTTGGCCAAGGTTTCCAATTTCCATACATTTTTTGAATGTATGAACTTTAAATCCAACCAGATAAAAGGTACATAAGGAGTATATTTCATACAAAATTAGATATTTTATCCACAAATTCTATATCCTTAAAGAAATTTTAAGTTTGAGATTTCTTATCATATAAGGGCCTTGTTAAATCATTGATTCACTACGGAATTTTGGTCTGGAGTGGGCTGTACAGCAATTTTCTGAACAGACTGAACATAACATAAAAATTTATTTTAAAGTAATATATATAAGAACAATACATTGAATTCAGTGAGCTGTTATTTTCTGGTGATATTTGCACAATAAAAACTTTATAGGTAATAATTGTAACAATATTTATTTATATCACTATTATAAAACTCGTGCTAGAGTGAATAATGACGAACAGATCACAATAAGTCATAACAAAATATTTCCTTCTCACAAAAAAGAAAAATCAATTTTTGAAATATTAATAAGTTATTTATTCACAACTATAACTGTTTTAAGATTATATCAAAAAAACTGAAATTAAGTCATCTTCTAGATTGTGTCTAGGCTCCACTAATATTTCAGCTGCAGCTTCTGGCAATAAAATCCTATAATTAAAATGAAAGTTTTGTACATTTGATAAAAGATAGTAGTTATACACGTTGCACTATGATCATTTTTCTTTCTGCAATATAAACATGAATCTTAAGTTTAACAGCTAATTGTTAAAATTGAATTCAAAATATGTTTTTTAAACCAAACATGATCAAAGCCAAATCATTTCCTGATAAGTTTAAAATTGAAGCAATAGTTAGGCAGGCATATAAACATTTAGGTTTTGTTCTTTAAAAGTCCATAACATTTACTCATGAAAAAACATTAAAAACTCCCTTTAATAGTTTGGTTAGATCTAAACTTGAGTATGTTACTGTGATTTGGTCTCCCTTTTATGTAAAATATATCCTAATGATCGAGAAAGTCTAAAAAAAATGTATTCGTATTGAAGATATATTGTTGAAAAGAGTCCATGATATAATTTAATGGTGCTTCATAACAGGAGGACACTAAGTAGTATTATTTACCTTTATAAAATATTTAATAATTTAGCCCAAGATAACACAACACTGCCTAAAATCAGTATTTGTATACCTAACAAAACTCGATTAATAATCTGTTAGAACAAATTATCAAAAAAAAACATTCATTAGTTCAATGGCTTTAAATTATAATGAAAATTAAAAGTTCACTGACATATTTAGTGCTCCTAAAAATTTATTTAACCAAAAACTTAACAGCAGAATCTCCAATATTATTAATGCAATAGATTACTGATGGTTTATTTCTTGATCTTATATTTATTTTTTAGATTAGGTTTTATGAAAATGTTGAAACTTTACTATAAGTTCATTTAGTTTTTTTAGACATTAATCATAACTTGGGTCACTCATGGTCAAAATTGGCGTTCACTTAACTGACATAACAATTTTGACTACATATAATAGGGCCAATGATATGCCTGTTTCAACCTGTGATGGTATTGGAAATAAATACTTAGCATATATATTATTACCTTTCTTTATCAGCATCATCTTTAGGGTAATCAATATCTTGTTGACAGGCCTTCAATAAAAAAATTAATTGTATTGATTAAAAACTATAACATCAACATTTAGTGTTTTTTTTTTCTACAAGCAAGACAAATATGATTATTGGAAAACAATTAAAATTATTTAGTAACTATACAAAAAATACTGAAAAAATGCTTAGACATTGAATTTCATTAAATTTCTAATTTCACAATTATTATTTATTATAAGTTCATTTTTAAAATGTAAGCCTATAAATTCTTACCCTTTGGTGACAAAATCATCTCTCGAGGTACCAGGAATATTTGCAGGTCTGTAAATATATACATTTTATAAATAGTACCATCAGGAAAAAAAGTTTGATAAAATATTAAGTAGTGCAAGGTGTTGCTTTTTTAAAAAATGTAGAACATTATTGTTTTAAAGAAGTTAGAAAAAAACAAATAAATGGTTAGAAGAAAATGTATTTAAAACTGATAAATTGAAGACACATTTTTTTGATGCTATTAGATCAACAAATTATTTCAACTTGGCTTAAGCCTGTGAGTTTTGGTTATGCTCTTCTGACATAAATGTCTATACACGCTAAGTTAAGAAGTGCTCTTTGGTTATTTATTTGGATAGTATTCACTAATCAATATGTTAAAAAGTGTTAACTCAAAAGTTTCTATTTTACAATTTACAAATTTTCGAATAGATGCTGACTTGAGACATAAAGAATCATATATAAATATTTATGATAAGTTGCCTTCATGTATAACAGTTAAAAAAAGAAAACCTACGGTTCAGGTGAAACCCCTCTTTGTAATAACAGATTTTCTTCTAGTTGGATCCAAGGTTAGGAATAGCTCCATGTCTTAATGACATCTTTCCTTTTAGTGTTACAGTTTATCAACTTTAATCCAAAGGACACTACATATGCAATTAAAATGAAAATATTTATTTACCTCAGGATATAACTAGC
Organism: Diaprepes abbreviatus; assembly: GCA_034092305.1. NCBI lineage: Eukaryota > Metazoa > Arthropoda > Insecta > Coleoptera > Curculionidae > Diaprepes > Diaprepes abbreviatus. Next base: position 1,714,652 of record JASJET010000056.1, read on the forward strand.
AAGTATTCATTCAGGCATGATATCTATTCTTTGTTGACCCATAAGAGATAAGAAATAATTAGCCCAAGTTTTTACTTAATTACATTCAACATGTCACAAAAATGAGAAAGGCTTGCAATTTTGAAATTATTTCTGACTTTTTACAATTGTTGCCCAAAATGTATAATTGGATTTTGTTTTATAATATGGAGAATGTTTATAAATTATGCAATCCATTTTTTTCAATCATATCTTAAACATTACAAACCTGATTACTTGACAGAATAATATTTTGCCTTTAGTTTATTTAAATTCCATTCATGATACCTAAGATTTTACAGTTCTAGGAAGAGCTACCACAAATCTAGACATTAAAAAAAATTAGTTTATTAAAATAGTATGAGAGACAACTAAGTTAACGCAATAGTGAATTATGAAGAAAAATTTTTTAAAAAGCAAAAACAATAATTACAACACCAGGCAACTTATATATTTAATCGTTAAATTATTGTTACATACTTGAGCTAAATTCCTTACTGATAAAGGTAATTATACCTACAACAAAAAATAAAGCTTAATTATGTAGTACATAGGTAATAGCATGCAAAAACTAGAATATGTATCATCTAATAGTTTTTGTTGGCTCAGTTCTATTAACACGAATATTAATATTCATTATTGAGCATTTTAGCCCTTATGACCACTATTAAAGTCATCCAGTGAGAACTAGACTAATATTTTAATGTTCTAGATTAAAATAACTTTATACGTAAAAATTTATGTTTTAATTGGACACCTAAACTGTCAAATCTCCTTTGCAACAACAGATTAACTTTTGAACCCCTTAATAAGCAGCTACCTTAAAATTATTAATACAATCTTATAATTAAGTTTTGTTATGGTAAAAATACTGCTGAAATATTTTTTTGGAAAATTTTTTTTTGTAATAATCACCATAAAACAAAAACGCCGCAATATTTAATAAACTTCAAAACAAATATGTTTGCCATGAATACTTAAAATTAAAAAATAAGTACTTACCTAAACGTAATTAAAGTATCCCATTAATATCCAACATGTTTTCTTACTATGTTAAACACAAACAAATAATAAATTACTGAATAAAGTTAATAATCTTTCAAATTAAAACGAATCACGACGGCACGACCTTGACAGTCTCCAACACAGCTGTTTTGTCGCCGTCAATTTATTTCGACCAGGTTCAAGGAATTTTAAAATGGTTGCATTCTGGTAATTAAGTCACATCAAAATTGTTTGCACCTATTTTGAAACAATTATAGACATGCTTTGAAATAAGTGAGCATGAGCACTTCGTCATTATCGTATTCGTGCGTTTGGAAATAGTAATGTCATTTCAAATGTGTTTCAAAACGGATCCAAACATGCTTTAAACCAGGTTACCCCACGAGAAAATACCTTATGATTCAACAAATAGACAGAACGCTTCTAATTGGTCCATTTAAATGTCACTTTCTGGTGGGGATCCATCATGGCGGTCAAGCGAGAGGGGAATCGTGCTTAGCTCCGCCTATAGAAAGAGAGGGCCTGCTCCTCGAAAACACTCCATCGCTTTTTAAGCGTGAGCCAACTTTTTTCTACAGGATCCGCGGTCTAGATTAAGTAATAATTAGTTTATTCTACGTCTATGGGTAATATGAACGGCTAGTCTCTTCGTTCTAAAGTTTCGTCTCCGGTTAAAGGCAACAGTGTTGTGGTTGCGTCGCGCCTAGTTATATTTGTGCGCCGCTCTTCTATTTGACATTGGATTGTCGAGAAACAAATATCAACGATTACAAAATTGGGCTAAACAGAAAGGCAGTAATATATTTTCGCCGTACTCTGATGTGTAAAATACAAAAAAAAGCATGTTATCCACATGACGAGTATCTAACTTTTATTAAATCAAAAGCCGAGGTTAAATTCCAAGGCTTACTGGAACATACAGTGGATCAAATTATATTGCTTAAAATTAGACGCCCTTGAACAAATCGATAAATTAGATTTGTAGATACGAGTTTCATTTGCAAATGGGACTTCGATGGAACGTCAGGTCAGAGCCAGTACAAAATGAAATTCCCTGATCCGACTATTTCTGATACAAACTTATTCCTAACCTCTCTTATTCCACTTCAATTAGCAGGTATTAACACGCAAACTCAACAAGAACGGATTGTGTTGTACAATTCCAAACCCTCGTCTACTATGAATTACGGGCCTCTGAAATTTGAATTTATTAAGAAAACCGAACAAAAGTCTTTAACGAAAATAAAAAATTATGAACTCGAACCAGAGAACTTGCACCACATAATAGAATTTTCTTTGCCACCCGAGCTTCAGTACAGTACAACTTATCTATGACGATGATAGATGGTTGGGTGAATGCTTTGGCTGGAGCGAAATCGCTCCAACGTTGTTACCTCTGCCAAACAACATCTCAGTTCAACAACATTGATACTGCGTCTCAGTAAATACAGAGTATTTCAAGCTACAACCATTATAACAAGAGTAAAGCGAAAACTAATCCTCCGGTTTCCCGTCATTTTGCAAACTATTGGAAGTGGACATTAAACTGCAATAGAGAAGTTTTGGGAATACAAACTTCAAACAGCAAGATTATTCTTCAAAGGATATTCTTGGTACAACATTCCAACAGGAATCCACAAATGACTTGCTTCATTGACCAGGCATCATTTGCAATATTACCGATAGGTAAATATCGAAAGATGCACAAAAATCAACGGACAAGTTGATAAGAAACTATCGTCTAGACTTTGCCCGAAAAAAAATATGGAGGATGTGTTCCAAAACTTTTGGCGTCGATGGATCCTTACACTGTTTTTGACATAGTAAGGATTCGGATAACAATTCATACGTTTTGGAAAATGAGAAAAGAGCTGTTAACAAAGAAGGCAGTGATTAAAAAGTTCTTTTTATTATTTTTATTACAGTCGTATTATTTATTCATTTATGTGAATCAATAAATATTATATTACTTACAAATTATTTGCATTGGTATTTATTAAGAAGTCTTAAGCATAGAGGAAAAAGTACTTTCGCCTTTGTAACGATTATCGATATCTATGTATTTATTATTATAGTATTATATTTAAAATGTACCTTGAAGTCAAGCGCAATATTTTATTCATGGAAATACAATTATTCTTTTTATTTTATTTTTAAAGCGTTGAACTACATTAGACGTTTTTCGAATTTATTTTCATGGTTTTAAAGTTTCAGTCTGCGATTTTTATTTTTAGTATCAAATCAGTGCTTTCGACCCACTGTGTTTTGACGACCCGAAACCAGCGAAAAGTCCTTGCCCTACGCCATTTTTGCTAGAAATCAGGAAGCAAGCTACGATACAATAATATGCTTTATTTCACTTCTTCAACATGGCTAAACGGGTTGTCTGTCGCTTCTTGTTACGTTCCCTTTTTTTAGGAGGTTCTGTTCTCGACTTTCCACATCAGTATGTATATATATATATATATATATATATATATATATATATATATATATATATATATATATCTGGCATCCACAATTGCCTACACAGTATAATAATATCGGTAAGCGTGGCCTCCATGAAGAGTAGACCTATAGAGCGATTTATAGCAGTACAAAGCATAACCTCGATAATTTCTTGGGATTTTGGTTGTGTTTTTAGATTTGCACAGTTAAGTTATATGTATGCTCCCCTTGTTCTTGTTTATTTTTATTATGCCTGGAAAAATTTATGTCTGGATGCACTAATGACGATTCCCAATCAGACCCAGAACTATTTAAACAGTAGATACTTGGTATAACAAAAACAATTAGAATTAGAACATCCACAGTTTATAATTGCTATAGATTAACAGAAAAACATTTTCCTTTAGACTCTTTTGTGGAAGGGCCAATCGATTTAACTTGACTTCAGTTTTCACTTTAAAAAATGATTTTAATGACCGCGATATTGTTTTAAAGGGTTAATTCTATTTATTTGATTGAATTAGCTTAATTAATTACTCTTTATTAATTAAATAATCGTAAGAAACCATACCTACATTCTATCGTTCGTCAGATGCGTCATTATCTGCCTTTTTTTTTTATCAGGGCCAAGGGTTTTATTATATTCCTCGATACATGTTGTCATACCTGCTTTTGACCGTTCACCAAATGCGTGCTTTATTATTAGGTATAAGGATTAGAATTTGAAAAGAAGTCTGTGTATATGACTAATGACTTTGGGTTGTTCTATCGATTTTTTTAATCTCATTTAAAATAATATTTTAACTATGCGTAACGTTAAAATTGCTTTCTTTAAATTAGCCATATGCATTTGTATGAAATAATTTTTTGTAATCTTAAAGCCCATTAAAGCCTATCGACGAGTCTAGACTTGTCCTTACCTGTACGTTATCGCTCGTTAGGTAAAAAGAATTGTAAGAATTTGAAAAGAAAGTTACATGCACACACTTCTACACATGAGTATACCTAGAAAAAAGGTGACTAGGCGCTTCCCGCCTAAGAGAAAGACCTTCAAAGATGTTTATAAATATAGATTATTTGGTAATGTAAATCATCTTCGTTGCAATCCTTTGTTCATTCTCTTGACATTAATTGTTAAATCACTAACAAATTGCTCTAATTGTATTTTTGAAAATAAAGTTATTTTAAAAACGCAAGGTGGTGTTCAAAGGACTTAATTGGCGCAGTCGGTAGGATAATGCAGCGGTGATCAAAAATCTAGAAAGTACAGTGGTGAAAAATTCGCATCCGTGGAAAACCAACCATATGACTCCGGCTCTTCAGTGCTGTCCAGAAAATTCGCATCCGTAGAAAACCACCACCTGAGTATCTTCTCTTTAATGCTATCCGGAAAGAACCTTCCGGAGAAGACATCCCGATCTTCCCAGGGGACACCACAACGAGCAGCTGAGTCACGAGGATCGGGAAAGGCAAGGAGAAGACAGGACGTCAATCTTCGATACTGTAATTGCCTTGAATTCCTTTTTGCCTCTTTCAAACCCTTTGTTTGAGGATTTTGTAGGGATAGTGTAGGGCTCTGTACGCAGTACACAATCAGTCAATCGAAGACAAGAATCAGTCTAATGGAGACAAAAAAGTAAGTTAAGAATCAAATCGAAAATAAAATCAGAAACCGCAGGTTTCAGAGAAAAAAGAAACAGTTGTTTCAAAGAGAAACTAGAAATAAATTCAAATAAACTTAAAATTTAAATAAACGATATACTTATAGCTAAATTTAAAAAATAATCTGTACGAAATGACAGAAGTCAAAGTCAATTGGGACCTCGTTAAATCCCGCCTAGATAATAAACAGTCTGATGGTGATAGTAATACATTAAACAAATTTATTACTAGATGTGAAGATTTTATAAAAAAAAAAAAATGAAATAGCTAATAACGCAGTACTAAATGGACATGCTTTCGAATGTATCCAGATAAAACTCTGCGCAAAAGCCGAAATAACGGTAGGGCGGCGTATCAAATTAGACACTTGGCCAAAATTAAAGGCCGCCCATTTACAATGTTTCGCTGATCTCAGGGATATTGCTAGAATTTACTAGAGCTAGACCTTTTAAAAACGAGAATTTAATAAATTTTGGTAATAGGTTATTACTTATAACCAATAAGGTTATCCAACAGATAAGTAATATTTCTCTGTTTAATGAAAAAAGGAATTGTCAAATGGAGCATTATAATAAAACAGCGTTAAATATGTTTATTGCATGATGTACCGTTAATTTAAGAAACAACATATATCTTAAAAAACCGAAAAGTTTAGAGGATGTTATTGCTCATGTAAACGAATACTAAGATTTCGAAAAATTATTTGGTAATTTTCATGAATCGAACTCAAATAGATCAAAAGCAAATCAATTAAACCCAGTAAAATAATATTATAGCCCAAAATTTTAGTCCATATCAAAATTTATAAAACATGTATTTTCAAAATCAAAACTTCGCATCAAGGCCAATTTGGCCAAGACAACCAATATCCATCCAACCTAAACAAATATCCCAAAAATAATTTAGCAATAGACAAGTGTTTGGTCCTCCGAGAAATGTTTGCAAACCAAACCAAATTCTTCCAAATCAATTACCAAAACCGACTGCGATGTCGACGATCTCTAGAAACCCGACAATACAAACAAACCGACAATTTAACCAACATATTTACCCAAATAGAAGTAATCGAGATTATTTCAGAAATCAATCTAATCAAAAATTGAATTTAATATCAGGAATTATTTAACTACGAATATGAAGAAAATGATGCATCTTTGCACGATAAATATGTCGAAGGTAATAATTACGATCCAAATTCCTATGATAGCCAAAATTATTTTTACGACGATGAGCAAGATTTTGAAAATTCTATAGAAATACAAGGGATACAAGATATTACGAATAATTACGATTTTGATCATAATACAAACCAAAATTTCCACCCAGAAAGGCGAGAAAAAGCAATCACCCTGATTGAAATAAATATCTCATCTTGCAATGTTGTACCATGTATGCAAATAAAAAATATACCTTTAAAATTACTAGTTGATACAGGCAGCTCAAGATCTATCTTAAACCCCCATATTGCTGAAAATTATTATCCAAATTCTACTTATCATATGAATAATGTTATTAAAACAGACTTGGGCTGTCAAAAACTAAATTTCAGGCATCAATACATTTATTTGTAGAATTTGGTATAAAAAACAATATTGATTTTATATTATGTGATTTTCATGATTTTTTAATAGAGTTTTAGGCTTACAAAACCTGATAAAACTAAACCTTAATATAGACCTAGTAAATAAATAATTAATCAGTCCAATAAATTTTAAAATTCCGTTTAAATATAAGAACCAAGCGAAATAAACTTTTCTTTCTCGGTAAACCCCCAAGAAAAAATTATAAAAAAAATACCAGTTAGTGTTTATGAAAGCGATATACTAACAAAAGCTTGTCAAATCAATAATCTATATATTTCCCAAATTGTATCTTATGCAGAAAATGGCTTTGCCCCATTCGAAATTCAAGATTTAACCGATCAAACAATTTCAGTAACTTTAGATGAAGAAAAACAGCTGTTGCATAAATTATGTAATGAGTTTACTGACATCTTCCTTAAACCTATTGACTATCTCACATTCACCTCGAAAATAAAACAAGAAATTAAAACCACTGATAATATTCCAGTTCATACAAAGTTATATCGTTGCCCGTTTATTCATAAAGATGAGGTACAATGAAAAATAAATGAGATGCTAGATAAGGGAATCTTCATCTTGTAGTCCCTGGTCTTCACCCATTTGGATTGTTCTTAAGAAGCTCGCACTCCAGGAAAAGTTAAATGGAGGGTAGTTTGTGATTACAGAGCTGTTAACTCTAAAACGATTGATGATAGGTACCCCATCCCCAATATAAACGACATTCTAGACCGCTTAGGGAGAGCGCAATATTTTTCGACACTCGGTTTAGCCAGCGGCTTTCATCAAATTAAAATTGAAGAAAAATCAATAGAAAAAACAGCTTTTAATGCAAATAATGGGCACTATGAATTTCTACGTATGCCCTTCGCGTTAAAAAAACGCCCCTTCGACATTTCAACGTGTTATGGACGAGGTCCTAAAAATTCTACAAAATAAAATCTATATAGTGTACATGAGTAGTAGATTTGAGCGGGGTTCTGGGACAGTGCCATCGACTTCTTGTAAAGTCGATGGCAGCTTCCATCGAGCTGTCACTTCTTCGGCATGTCTTCAGCATTGATCTTGAAAGACATTGGTGAAGAAGTGGTTGATTGTCGAAGAGGTTGAAAGAAATTTTCCAGGAATATCTGAAGAAGTAATTTCCAAGAAGAATATATTACAAGAAGTGACGTAATCCGAAGACATGGGCGAAGAACAGGTTGATACTCGAAGAGGTGATGAATATTTTCAAAGAATATCAAAAGACGTAATTTCCAAGAAGCCGAAGAGGTTGAGTAATGTATTAGAATAAGAAGAAGTGACGTAATCCGAAGACATTGTCTAATAAGTGAGCTTGCATTATTTTGTATGACCGTAGACGCCATCTATAGTTGGTTGTTGTAAGTGTATAAAAGTTAGATTAAAGGAATCTAGGTAAAGCTAAGGTGTCCATCTATCGTCAGTTGTTGTAACTGGATAAAAGTTTGATTAAAGGAATCTAAGGAAAGCTGAGCTAAGCTAAGCACGTTGAATTTTAGATGCTGCTATCTGATATTTTGGTGAAGATTAGATATAAATTTTTATTAAAGGAATTTAGCTTAGGGTAGGTAATACATAAAGCAACAAAAAAAAATAATGATATTATTTATTAAAAACAAAAAAAAATACATTTTATATAATAGTTCAATTTTAACAGGAATGATATATAGTATATTATTTAATAACATAAAAAAATACATTTTTTTATAATAGTTTAATTCTAACGGGTAAGTTATTATTTGGGCAAAAGTACCTTTGTTGATCTCGAATATACATTGTAGTTTGGTTCCAAATTTGTATACAATTTTTATGATAGTAAGTTTCGAAATTATCTGCGACTATGGGTTCACCATCATCAAAGGCAATTTTACATAAATTACACCTATATATAATATTATGAAAATTATTAAATCTTCTATATGAATGTCCTGGAGACGAATTTGGATTCATAATTTAAAAAAAAAATATATTTATATTTTGTTTATTAAAAATTTAAGGAAGAACCAAAACCTTTTTCTCCTCTAAATGTTTTCGATAGATGATCTACGTTAACAAATTCACAATTTATTGATTTTTTTATAATTAGTTGAGCAATTTTAGTATTTTTTTTAAATTTTAATTGGTATTTTTGATAGATTAAATAATATAACTTTAATATCGCCCCTATAATCTTGATCAATTATGCCTGCTCCAACTTCGAGACCAAATTCTAGACTGAGACCCGATCTAGAATGTATTTGTGCATAGTAACATGTGGGAAGTTCAATTTGGATACCAGTGTTTATACATTTTCTAAAGAATGGTTCAATGATGCATTCCTCGTCTGTGCTAAATAAGTCAAAACCAGCTGCTTCAGGAGTATGTTTTTGGGGTTCACAGGCCTCAGGATGATTTTTTCGAAATTTTATCTGAAAACAAAAAAAAAATTGAAAAAAGTTTTGTACATACACACATATCTAAATATACATTTATAAAAATGTTTAAAGATTTGTTTTATATAAATTACCTTTTTAAATTAGTTGACATTAGAATATGTGTCCTAATTAAATACAATAAGCAAATTAATTATTTTTTAAAATGAATTTTTATTTAGGAATATCCCCATGGTAAAGTATCGGTACATTTATAATTGACAATTCTTTTATCATCATAAGGAGATAATGCAATTTTTTTTTGATTGACTGTATAAACTTTATGTAATTTAGATGTAATAATTTTTTGATTAATTTGATTATTAATATTTTTAAAAATGCATTGATAATAATCTTGAAAAGTAATAGTTTTAAGAGTACCTTTAGTAATTCCCTTTGCTTTTTTAATTTTATCATAATTTTCAGTAAAAAAAAAAGAGATCTCTTTGGAATTTACACCTTGTTCTTTTAATTTCTTTATTTCCTGATTTAGGTTTAATTTTGATTTATAAACTTTTAATGCATACATTTTCGATCTAAGTCCTATAAATTCTAATAGAATTGTTCCATTAAGTTCGTCCTTCATTGGACCAAGAACTTTTTTATTTTTTAATGGTATATTATAAACATTATTTTCAGGATAATCAGAAGTATCAAATAAATGAATATCTTCTTTAATATGCGTATAAATATCGTTAATAAAAAAATGATATATTAAAGAATCTGTATCAGTATATAAAAGTTTTGTATTAGGTCCAAATTTTTTCTTAATATAATTGTAATGAAAATCATAAAGAAATGTTTTTGACAGATCTAAAATACTGAATCCAACAAAAATAGGTTTGTTAATTTTTATTTTTAGTTTTGACATTTCAATCAGTACTATATCTTCGGAAATATGAGTAAAACTATGAAAATTTGGTTGTGAAATATAATAATTGGCTCCAAATCGATTTGACCATTTAGTAACAAATTTAATATCTTTGTGTTTACGTACATTTTCAATAGTTTTTCCAAAAAATGCATTATTTTAAAAGCTTCAAGAAATTTTTTTCGAAATCGTTTTTACTTTTTTTTTTCTTAAATCTGTGTTTAGATCAATGTAGTTTTTTAACCAACATGACTGATTAAATTTTAATACTCTATGTATTTTGGAAATTTGTAAGCCTAATTGAAGAGCTTGTTTTAAAGCTCGATAGTGAATTATATAATTTTTTTTGTTATAAAATGTGGTCAATAATTTTGTTAACTTTGATTTTGAATTTGGTGGACATAGATGTTCTGCACAAAGTGGTAAATCTTTATGTAGTTCATATAATTCTTTTGGATAATTTAGATCTATCTCAAATATGTACCCAGTGTCGCTATAATCTGAAATATTTAAAATATCGATTGTTTTAAAATTATAAGGATCATCCCATTTGAAATTTTTTTCTGGTAAAGGTAGACTCATAGCAGCTCCATATAAATTATTAACATCAAAATACATTAAATATGATGTTGGTAAATTTGGACTGTATGAATTTTCCATATATTTATTATTAGCTTTACCATATCCATTTGAACATTGTGAAATACCACCTCGAATGCCTCTTTCTATGAATAAAAGCATATCAATTTCGGTGAGTAATTCTAATTCAATACCTTGTGATAATACAATTTGATATGTTAAACCTGGAGCTGTATGATATGTTAAACCTGGAGCTGTATATGTCCATAAAGCGTCCAATTTATATGTTGATAGACACATTTCTCTAAAATTTTCAAATATGTCAGCCAAAAGTAATACGTCAGTTTTTAGATAGAGTTCTGCATATTCTTTTAAGTTTTGAATGTTAAAAGTATTCCAAATAGTTTGAGCAAATTCATATTCATTTTGTGTGATATTTTCATTATTAAGAGAACTATAAAAATGTTCTATTTTTGGTAAATTTTTATCTTGTAGTTTTTCCCAACAATTTAAATATTCATATGGGAAAATTCCTTTTCGTGATAATAATTCAAATTTTTTTTTCATTATCTTGATTAAAATAACTTTTTAGAATAGTTTTTTTCTCATTAGGTAGAAAAGAGGCTACATTTTGAATACTTGAAGGCATACATCTGTACGAGTCTAAAAATCTAAAATTAATAGTGGTATTTTCAATGTATTTGGTAAAAGAAATATATCGTTCTTTATTTATAGGTATTAATGTAAGTTTTCCTTTAATTTTTAAACTAAGCTCTTGTACTATAAAAGTGACTGTCATAACCAGAAAGGTTATGGAATAAAACAGGGACCATATGATCAATTTTATAGTTAAGATTACAAGATTGATGAGCTGCTCCTCTAAATTTTCCAGTAAAGTGACAATGATCCCTTACTTTTGTTTCATATTCCCGGAATGGTTTCATATTCCCGGAATGGTTTCAAACAAATAAAGCAGTTGGTTGCTTGAATAAATTTATTTTTTTCCTCGTTATTTAATGGTGTCATTGGAATAATTTTCTTAAAAATGTTATCAACTTTATATGCTATATTTTCAAGTTCTTTAACGAACCATTCAATACAATTTTGTCCAGTGAATAATCGAAAATAGGATAATGAATCGTTATAGGAACATTTAAAATAATAAGCAATACTAAATACTTCATGTTCTTGATATACAGATGAAGTAGCATTATTTTTAAATAAATGTAAATTTTGATTTTTTTTCAAAATACTTTCTAAATCAGCATAAATAACAAAAGGAACTTTTTGTTTAAATTTAAAGTTAGTAAATTTTAGAATATTTTTATCTTTAGATGGTAATTCAATTTTAGTTGTATTCATATTTTTGCAACAAATCAAATGTCTGTTAAGATTTTCTTCTGTCAGAAAATGATTTAAACATCTTTCACAAAACCATTTTTTATTGTGAACATTTTTCATTTGTTGATTTAAGATGCGTGATAAATTGGTAATTAAAGCAAAATGATAGATATTTAAAGGATTTTTTTTCTGATAATTTTTATTAATAGGAATCATTAGTAGATTTATTCGAGGCGAAAATTTTTTTTTACTTAAACATAATGGAACAATTTCACGATTTTTAAAAATAGTAAAAACATTTATAGCTAATTTGTTTAATTTTTCAAAAATTGGTATCTCTTTAAGTCGTATTGGAAATTGAATATGGTCATATTTTAATACTTCACTAAAATGCGGATAGGACGAGGTTCGACTTTTATTCCTACCATTAGTATTAACTGGATATAAAGCACAAACAATTGACCATAGAAAACAATATTTATCATTATTTTTTATATTTATAATTCCTTTTTTATTTTGAAGAAATTTAGGTAGTTCAATATATGTCGAATTACCGCAAGTTATAGGGTTAAAACTATTTATATTTATTTTTAAGTGTAGAATTTCATATAGTGCAAGTCCTGAATCACGCTCTTGATATTCTTCTAGTTTTTGTAAAATTTTGTTTTTAACATTTTCTCGAAGCCAATCTTTTAAATTTGATTTTCTATCGATAACTTCATTTTTAGTAGAAAAATGTTTTAAATCCGTTTCCAAAGTTTGAGGTTTAATAAATATGCGAGTAAAAGTAGTATTTACTTTTAAAAGCGATTTTTTCAATGCCTTTTTAATTTGAATCGATAAGCTTTGTTTAAGAAAATTTTTGGATCTTTAAAATTTAAATTTATAATTACACCCGTTCGTATTCTACCTTTAAAACATGATTCTATTTCTTGCCAAATTAGATTCCTTTTTCTATTTTTTACTTTAAATGAATTACTAAAATTAATTCGTTTTTGATTTTTAAAATTTTCCTTATAATGCTTTAAAACTGACAGACTTGTTTCAATTTTTGAAAAATTCCCAATACATTTCGATTTATTTTTTTGACAAATTTTAACTAATTTTATTATTTTATTTAAATATTGTATCCAAAATAAAAATTCCTTTTTGTTTTTTAATTAATTTGCTTACCTGTTTAATTTTTGTCACTACTTCACTGCATAATCGATCAAGCGTTTGTGAACTAGATGGTGGTGAATTATTTTTGTTTTCCATTTTTCTTTCCTCTTTTAGTTATTAACTCTAAAAACAAATACGAAAGCTAATGTAATAAGTTGCAATATTTATATAGCTAATGACTAAATACTTATATTTGCCTAATATTTAAATGAAATGATTTAAGAACTTAAAAAATATATAATTTTTTAGGAAATATTTCTTATTAATTTAGAAGCGTAACAGATATTTACCCATTTTTTGTTTTATTAAATAGTTATAGAAATATTATTTGCAAAGTCACTCCATTCGGGATTGCAATAATAACAATAAAGGAAATTATCATTACTTTTACTATATTTCCATTCATATATTTACAGGGAGTGCCACATTTTGAACAAAAATTATGATAGATACACATTTTTTTAATAATATTTTGTGATTTTACATAACACATAAAATTAGCACTGTAGGATATTTAAGAAAATACATAAATGTACGTCCATGTATATGTAGCCAGTTAGAATAAAGATGTCGAGGGAGAAGCACGTTGTAATTCATTTGTCCTCTTACAAGATTGAATAAATAAATAATTAATTTAGCAGAAGTAGCTAAATTACAAGCACTATATAAACAACCTCGTATTTTACATCGTTCGTTTGTTTGCTGTTTCATTTTATTAATTAATACTTAATATGATTATTCTATTCGTGTTGAAGTTATTAACTGAACTGCTAAGTACAATAAAAATAAAATATTAAATATTAAAATTCAAAAAAGAAAGGGAACGTTAATTTTCTAAGAAAATAATTTTTGTGTCTTAAGAAATGTATGGCAAGTTAATTATTTTCTTATTTTTTAACTTAAAATCGGAATACTATTTGATAAAAATTAAACTTATTTTTGTTTTAAATTAAAAGTTTTAGAAAAAATAAAATAAAATGGTAATGTCAAATTTATATAAATATTTTCTTACCTTATTGAACCAAAGCAGTGAGCACAGATTTCTTGTATGTCTTTACCTGTTAGACAATTATAGCAATAGGGACGATACAATGCACGAATACACCTTTTACAATAAAAGTATGTATTATATTTATGCTCATACACAAAATAGTGGCAAATTAAACACAAAAATGCTACCATTATAAAAATTTAAAAAATAAACATACTGTATGTGACTAAAAGTGAAAATAAGTAACACTTATTAAATGCATGCAATTTATACACATAACTTATAATGGGATCTTTTACTAAACATTTAAAACGCAGTACTTGTCAATTGAAAGTCCTGTTTGATTTGCATAATATAAAGAAAATAAATAGCACTTAGCAGTTTCTCATCTCTGCATAAATGCATGAAATCGACATTGTTTGACTTTCAAATAAAAGTTGATGTAATTTTAAGTAATTGTTTCTATTATTTGCAATGACATAAGTAGATAAATCGAAAATACGTGATTCGAGACATCAATTTATGTATATACTACAAAGTAATATTAATTTTTAAAATAAATTATTGCTTTTTAGATATTATTTTTCCTCGAGAGGTAATTAAAAATATTGTTTGTTTAATAATTAGATATACATAATTTGCGACTATATTTATTATTTGATGTCATTTATTTTAGAAAGGAGGAAAATCTTAAGTATAAATAGACATATTGCAGCAGAACGTTTTAATATCTGTTTTACAGTATTGACTGAATTATTTTCCATTTGGTAAGTACTATTATTTTTTTTTGATATTTTGTTTTTAAATTAATATAACATATTTATATATTCAATTTTTTATTCTTCAAATAAAAAAAAAATATGTCTGAACAAATGACAACTTTTAACAAACAAATTTTGTACACTGATTTAAATTTTAATTTTCAAGAAAAAAATAAAAATTGGACGAATGATGATCACGAAATTTTAAATTTAATATATCATATTTGCACACATTTATTACCAAATCAAATTTGCTTTTTAACGGGACGTTTTGTTGCACATTTATTGGGTCGTACTGAGGACTTTGGATTTCCTACTTTGTGGATAGATTTAGAGGGTCAAAATACTTTTGAAAAAATGGGTAGTATTTTAGATATAATTGAATGGGGAACTTAAGTACCTGGTTATAAAAAAATAAGACATCACAATGGTTATTTTTTTTGTTGGAAATCTGATCATTTTTATGTTACTTTAGTAATAAATGTGGATTTGACTCTTAGAATTCATTTTGTAGGTGAAAAAAATTTAAAACTTTCAAGGGAGGAAAATATAATAAATCAAATGCAAAAGACTCAATACGATGCTTTCAAATGTGCGTGTACGTTTTTGAATAAAAAATTTTGTATTTGGGCTTTTAATATTAAGGGGTCCCGGTGGTCTAGAATTTTCGAAAAATCGATTTTTTTTTCGTATATTTCGAAAGTATAGGCTTTTAAGAATATACTGTCAAATTTTTGGAAGGATATTCCCAGTATTTTCGATTTTACAGCCGTTTTAGCAGGTAGAGTCAGATTCGTCACGCGGCGGCATCAATGGTCGCATTGTTCGTCGCGCGGCAGGTGTTCCGGCCCTTCTCGAAAATGTGACCTTTTGTATATATAAGATTATTTCTATGTTATTTATGTGCATATTGTATATGTAAGTTGTAAAAATAAACTTTTGTTGAAATAATACAATGAAAAGTATATGTATATATATACGTGCATAATCCCCATAAGTAAGAGTCACTTCCATCTTTTTTGGCCTGAGTTGATCAGTGTAGCTTTGCGTGTTGAGTAAGCAACATCGAGCTGTTCATTAAAATAAAATATCTAAGAAAATGGATAGAAAACAAAGCAGGGAGACTTCTAGACGACCATGCTCTAGAGCGCGTAAAAGATCTTTCAATGGTAATCGATATACTTCTGAAAATTCAGTAAATTATACCAGTACATCGGCGAAAAAATTGAAAGATTGTGAGCAATTGGAAGTAAATGTCAATCCTACTTTCAGTTATTGTATCATTGAATTCAGTGCGATATTCTTGACATTGCAACAGTTATTGAAGTGCAAAGATTGTGATGGCGCAGTGACTTTTAGCAAAAACGGCCAACGGGGTTTAGGTTTCAAACTCTCTGTAAAGTGTAACTGCAAAGAGACTTTTATTCTGTCTTCGCCTTTAGTTGATAAGGCATTTGAAATAAACCGTCGACTTGTTCTTGCCTTGAGAATGCTTGGAGTTGGATTTCAAGGCTTGAAAAATTTCTGCGGTATAATGGATCTCGGACAAGGGATGTGTAATTCTACATATTACAGTGTCATCAACAATATAAAAATTGCAGCTGAAGCCGTCACAAAGATTGTTTTTCAAAAAGCAGTGAAAGAAGAAGTGGAGTTGAACGCAGAAGCAGGTGATCCCGAGAATGAACTTTCTGTGTCTGGTGATGGATCTTGGGCGAAACGTGGTTTCTCCTCGCTTCTCGGTATCACCTCATTGATAGGGAAATACAGTAATAAAATTCTGGATATTGTTGTTAAAAGCAGTATATGTCAAGGTTGCGCAAATTGGAAAGGCCAAGAGGATACAGTTGAATATGCTGCGTGGTATGATGATCATGCAGATCACTGCGATGCGAATCATACCGGGAGTGCTGGTAAAATGGAGGTGGATGGCATCGTGGAAATGTTTCAAAGATCTGAAGAGTTATACAGCGTAAAATACGCAAACTACATTGGAGACGGTGACACAAAAACATTCAAAGCCTTATTGGACATAAAACCCTACGGTGATGGTTTCGTAGTGCGCAAAAAAGAATGTGTTTTGCACGTTAAGAAACGCTTGTATAAACGAGCCAGTGATGCCAAAAAAAAACATTCTCAAATAAAAAGAGCGACAAAGAAATTGATAGAAAAACAAGAAGGAAATAAAACAACAAAAGGACAGCAAACTGATAAAGCACCGAAGCGGAAAAAATTGACTAACAAATTACTACAGGAGCTGTCAACTTATTACGGTCTAGCAATTAGACGGAATTCTGAATCCATTGAAGGGATGAAAAATGAAATATGGGCAGCGTATTATCATAAAAGTTCAACAGATGACAATCCTCAACACTCGCACTGTCCTCCAGGTCCAGAATCGTGGTGCAAATGGCGCCAGAGTGAAGCTGCAGGTACTTTAGATACCTATGAGCATCCACCTGCTCTAGACGATGACGCACAAGAAATATTGAAACCCATCTACGAAGAATTAACAGCAGATGATTTATTGGAAAGGTGTATTGGTAGTAATAACCAGAACAATAATGAGAGTTTCAATTCTTGTGTCTGGCAGCTAGCGCCAAAACATCAGTTTGTTGGCAAAAAAATTATTGATATTGCCGCTTATATTTCTGCCTGCACATTCAATGAAGGATTCGTCGCTGTTTTAAAAATTATGGAGGTCATGGGTATCACCATCGGGTCACAAGCGGAGCAACTCGCACAAGACCGCGACGCGCAACGAATGTATACAGCCAACCGCCGAAGTACTGATGACTCCAAAGAAGCACGAACAGCGCGAAAAACTCAGAGAAGTGCAGAATCATTAGAGTATGAAGAAACAGAAGGAGTTCTGTATGGTGCTGGAATCGCTGATTAACTGTAAGTATTAAAAATTTCTGAAATTCTCGAAAATATCCACTCTTCAAACTTTAAACTCAATTATCTCAAAACTACTTTTTTTGGTCTGGTGTTGTCGAAAAAAAAAAACTATCCAACCGAATCGTCTGAAATTTTGATATGTTGTTAACAACATCAATGGCTATCACCCGAACTAGAATCATATTATTATTCCAATTATTTCGTATTTTTTTAATTAAAAAACTGCAAAAAAAATGACCCGATTTTTAGAGTGTCAAATTCAAAATAGCGCCATTTTGTCAATTTTTTTTTTTTTTATTCTAGTTCGGGCCATAGCTACAGTCATACTGATTAATAATTTTCTTGGTTTTTGTGTTTCAGATAAATAGAAGAGGCAAAATGGACAACACCGTCCAGGTCCATTTTTTTGGGAGGGTCTACTTCTACGCCATTTTTAAAATGATTAAAATTAAAAAAAAATTTTTTTTTTTTTAATTTCTGTATATAAAAGTAGTTAAATAAAAAGCCTCAAAAATTTAAATATCGTTTTTCTTTTTTTTTATTGTCAAAAAAAATTCCTGAAAATACCCTAAATTTCCGAGCTCTAGACCACCGGGACCCCTTAATGACAATAGACATGGTATAATACCGGGTATTCAAAATTTTCAACCTCAGTCATTAAAAATGTTAGCTATTAAAGCAGTTATAAATCAAAAAAATTTAGATCCTATTTTTTATACATTTTTTCCAGATCAAAATAATATAAATCATTTTTTTCCTACATTTTATCAACGTAAGTCAACTTATGAAAATTTGGAATGGTAATTTTGTGTACATTTATTTTACAAGTCAATTTATATTTATTAACTAAGTTAATTTTTTTAAATTTTTACTTTTTTAATTTTTTTTTGCATATAATTAGTGTACAACAATAACAAAATGTTCACCACTCCGTCAACTATAATTGTAAATGTCAAAGACAAGGTAGAGCTACCATTAAAAATGGCGTTGGTAGTAATAAAAGAAATATTTCAGTAAGTATTATTTAATATTACTTTTATCTTTTAAATCTATAAAAAAATAATTAAAAAATTATTTATTTGCAAATCTTTCAATGTATATTTTACTCCTATGTTCAATATTTGCTATTTTTTGAAAAATAATTTCAAATTCTCTGATTTTTCGTTCAAAGCGAAGTCTGTCAAGATAATACATTTCATAGTTGTTTTTTCGAGCTTGTTTATATGCAAATTGCCATTTAATTAATAAATGACATTGGTTCTTATCTTCTCTAATACATACGGATTTTTTCATAGTTTAACGTTTTTAGTTAATAATATCATATATATTAAACAAAGGTTAATACAATATTAAAAATATTTTTAAACATTTCTCTAATTTATTTTTTTATTTCAATTATTTCAGATTTGGAGTGAAAGAAATTACTTTGAAAGGGGATAAAATATTTATTAGCCTGTCCTATTCACCGAAGACCAGCACCTTATTGAAAAAATTCGGTAATTTACCAATACATTATTTGCGTGCAAAGTTAGAAGATGAAGAGCAATATATGCTTTTCGAAAAGGCCGTGAAAAAATTTAACTTTAATTTGGATGATGAAACGTATGAATTCCAGCAGCCTGCGAAAAAAATATTCAAACTAGATGCAAAAAAACTTCCACCACCACAGTCAATACCAGAACTACCAGAAGTGTCTCCATCAACATCTTCCAAAATGATAAATATTGAAGAGGATGAAAACGATGACGATTTTTTAAATTCTCAACGTTTTTTTTAATATTTAGATATACTTTTTTTAAAAAATATGTTATCTTATTTTATAGCTATATACTTTTTCTAAAATATGATATCTTATTTTATAGTTAATTTTAACTACTTTAATTTAAAAAATATATATTATATATTATTATATATCGATTAGATTATTTTCCTAACATATTTGTATTATATATTGATTATATGTTATAAGAAATTAAAAAAAAAATAAAAAACCATAATTAATTATATATTTGTTTTATTTTCTAAAAACCATTTCCTTAATATAAATACAATTTGTTTAGCACATCTATTATTATTATTATACAAATGATTTTTACAACGATTTTCTTTAAATGTTGCAAATAATTGTTGATCTAATTTATCACAATTAAAATCTAATAAATCAAAAATTTCATTCTTAATATGTTTTAACAACCATTGTTTTTTGAATAAACCTTTTACAAAAACTTTAGCATGTCGATCTTTGATAATTTGTCATATATAATGCAAGTGGTTCGTAGGGTAGATAACCAGTAAAATCCAAAGAAATTCCATGTATAAAATTTGTAGTCCAGGCAACATGACTTTCAATATCAGGTTTTAACCAATGAAGTGGTATTGGCAACTTAATGTGACGATGGTTTATTCGACCAATGTGAATATTTATTATAGCTATTTCTTTGCAGATAAAGTCACTTGTTTGATATTGAAATCCTTGTACGTCAACGATATACATTTTTCTTTAATTTCTTCTTTAAAATTTCCTTTGCGAATAACTCTTACCAAGTTTGTCTTCAAATAACTTTCACCAAATTTGTTAATGGATTATATTTCACTAATTGATCGTGTAAAATTAAACAATATGCGACAGTATTATCGGGAATTATTTTATTAGTTTAAAATTCAATTCGAATATCTATCGCACCACCTTTTAGAATATCTTCACTCTGTCGCGAACAATCAATAACTATGAGTGGTGTGTTGTTTTTAAAATTTATAGGAGTTATACATGGATGACTTTTTTGTTTGTAGTAGTAGAACATTTCATAGAGTATTGCATACTTATTATTAGAAAAGTCAACATTTAAATTGTCATATGGAAAAATTTCTGAATTTAAATATACTTTTAAATTTACTAAATCACAATGATTAAAGTGACATATCTTTGGTAATATCATTTTTTAAAGCAGTTTGCATGCCAATTAGGATGCTTCTAGGGCGTTGTAATAAATTAGATAACTTCACATTCCACGTGTGATTTTTCGTTAATTTTAGTTGAGGATATTCGTGAAGTTGCCATTCTCGAAAAGCAATTGTCAAATCTTTATTGCTTTCAAATTGTTTGAAAAGACGTAATTTTTGACTGTCATTCACTATTATATGTGGTATTTTCCAAAAATTTTTATCAATAGTTACTTTATAGTTTTCTTTCTTGTCTTCTTTTTGATGAATTGCATTTAAATCAGAAGCACTTCTTATTAATATTAATTCTTGACGTAAATTCATTATTATTTTATGATAATCTTCAGCAAATCCCATTATCATTTTTAATGGTATACAAACATTAAAATTACCCTTATTATCTAGAAGAGCGGGAGGCGAATCGGTATTCCATCCAGCATTTTGTAAATTTTTACTTTCATCTGGTGTAAATGAAACATATCCTTTCATTGAAGTAGTTATATCAGGATTTCTAATACGATCAATAACTACTCCACCTAATTCATAGCGTATTTCTTCAAAAAGATGCCATAATTCCATTATTTATAAAATTAACATTTTCTGAAAATGTATTATCGTCTTTTGTTAATTTTCCTTCAATATATAGAAAACTTTCACTTGGCAATGTATAAAGATCTTGTGTTTGAATGGGTATTCTAATTTCATCGTTATTATTAAAAGTTGTAGATGAATATGGTTGATGTGTATGATATTGATAACTTATAATTGAATCATCAATTATAATACTATCATTTATTTTTAATACGTTAAAACTAATTTTTTTCCCTTTTTTTTGAATAAATTTCATTTACACATACACTTAATAAAAAACTTATTTGTATATGTGGTACAGCTTAATTTAAATCTGTACCAGAAACTTTTTTTTTTAATTTTTTTAGTTTTTCTTTTTTAAACGAAATCCTAAAGATAAAATAGTTTTTTATTTTTAGATGTTAATTGTTTAAATTGGTTTCGTGAACTAAAATGTTTTTTCTTTATTTTAGAGCTTTTATAACTATTGAACTCTTTCTTTTCAAAAGGAATACCAAACGAATTTTGATCATATAAAAATACCATACTTTTTTAAACTAAACTTAAAAGTTTCTCTTTAAATGTAAACGTATCGTTATCAGTTCTTTTCTAAAATTAATTAAATTTCCATCTTGATCGGTTATTTTAAGTACAATTTCATCAATATAACGTGTGCTTATTGGTAGATAAATTACATTTGTAGGTTTTTCAATTATCTTAAATCCTGGAGGGGCAGTAGGATAGAACATATGCGCAATATGAACTGATTTTCCATTATTATAGGAATTTGTTATCAAATTACATTCTATACATATAGAATTAATTTTGGAAATGTCAACTGGATTTTCGGAGACGTGCACTTTATTTGGCTCAAGTATTTGATTTTTAAATCCCAATAGACTTCCAATAGAATTTTGTTTACTAAAGTCAATTATTTTATTACATTTAATTTCACATTTTAAAGTATTACGATTACTATTTAGAAAAAGAGTAACAAATTCCTCATCTTCTATTTCCTCTTCTTCTTGTATAGTATACTTTGGAATAATATTATTCTTATTAAGACTTTGATCTTCAAATGATTTTATTTCAATTATTTCTTGTTGTAACTCGTTGTATTTTCTCCTTTTTTTTTAGGTAGTAATTATAATTAAAATGATTTGATAAAAATTTATATATATCTACAATTTCATATGATCCTTCAGGTATAATCCCTTGTTTATTATTGCCATAATAAAAAATATTATTTGTTTGATCGACATTGGGAATAGAATTATAACTTTCAAAATTAACTAGTCCCAAAACATATTCACCATTTTCGTTAAAATAATAGGAGGATATATTTTTGCAGTAAGTATTGATTTATTTCCAGATAAAGTAAATGTATAGGACATTTTTTTTCTTATTACTATATATCTTTGATTAATAAAAAGAAACTAAACAAAATATACTTAAAACATTATATTTATTAGGATAAAATAGGATAATATAAAAATTTTAAACATAGATGACCACAATTTACCGAATTATATGATTGATAAGACGTGTGATTGTAATATATATTACATACACCATTGGAATTAAAATATAATTTACTTTCTAAAGTTGGTCTTAAATTACCAAAGCTGTCAAAATAATAAATATTTTTTCCACATTTTTTATAAGCAGTCCAATGTGTACCAGGACCTGAACTATTGTCTACATTTATAATACCACATTCAAAATATTTGATTTTTTTCGGTAAAGAGTCTTTCATAAAAACACCTCTAAAATAAGGAATTTTTAATTTTCTAGCATATTCCTCAAGTTCCAAATTATTTAAGGCATATTCAGGCAATATTAGGGGTAATCTTTCAAATTGGTAGGAGGGTTTAAAAAAAGACCCAATCCTGTTTTATATGGTTTCAAATAAACTTCTCTACCCATTGCTATATCTTCCATTTTTTTTATTGTGACGTTGACTTTCTTGTAATTGTTGATTAGCAGCACGTGCATCATTTACAGCTTTTGTAATTCCTGCAGCACCTCCACTTAATGCTCCCAAAGCACTTAGTCCAGCAAATATTGGTATAAGAGGTAAAATTCCTCCTGTTTTTGGAATTTTTATTATTCTTGGAACTTTTTTAAATTTTCCACTTTCATTTTGAACAGTTTTACGTGCTAACTTAAAAATATAATTTAAATTTTTCGGTTGATGTTTTACTATATTCTCCTTAATTTTACGTGTAATTGATTGGAAATTTACTGAATTTTTCGGTGATTTTTTCCTTTGATTTTTAATTATCTTTTTATGACTATAATGACGTCGTCGTCGACGATGATGATGTCTGTTATTCTTTTTATTATTATTTTTCTTTTTCGATATATTGGTTGACATATTTATATTATTATTTTTTACTATATATTGTCATTAAAGAAAAACAAAACCTATACAGAATTAAAAATCTTATTGATTATCCCTTAAATACTTTAAAAGACTCTTATTCTCGTTTCTGATTGATTTATTATGTCATCTTCATTGTCACTACTGTCTTTCAATTTTCGTTTTAAAGAATTAGCTCGTTTAACAATTTCAAAATTTTGTTTGTATTTATTTATTTTATTCAGTTCTAGCGATAAATCATGTTCAATTTTCCTTTTTTTTTCTGCATCTATATTATTCAATATGTCTTCATCCATATCTAGTTTCCTCTTTCTTGGTTTTAGTGTAGATCTTCTTGAGCTTTCCGTTTTTTTTTCTTATTTCTTTTTCATGGTAATTTTCATATTTTAGGGGTTCCTTTTTTTATTACCTATACGCCTCTGCACTTTTTTATGAACTTTTGAATTATTATTTCCAGTTTCTGTTTTATCTAATTTATCCACCAATATTTTTATTCTACTCAAATCATGTTTTATAGTTTTAATAGTTTGTTGCATTTTATCCAAACTTAAACTTGTAATGATATTTTGTTTTTACTTACACTTTTTAAATCACCATTTTGAATTTTTACATCCCCACCCATACCTAACTTAACTTTACTATGCATTGCAGCAGATATACCCAAGGCTGCTAATTTTTCTTTCCAATTAGCATCTGATGCACGTATTCTACTTAAAGCTTTTCTAAATAAAATATTGTCAGCAATATGTCGACTAGATAAGTCTTTATTTGTTGAATAAGCAATATCATGTTCTTTACATGCTTCATCTAATGGATTAATTCTCATATCACCACGTTGTAATCGTTTAGTTAATTTTGTTCCTGGTCCACAATAATTATATCCTGGTAAATGTAACTCAAAAGGTAAATTATTTATTGCAGAATTTAAAAGTCCTTTTCATTCATGTGTTAGATAATATTTCATTTTTTTTTCTTTAACTAAGAATATAATCCTTAACGAGTGTTAATATAAAAATAAGTATATAATTTAAAATAGCATACTTATATACTCATTCTTATTTTCACCTTTTTTTATATACCATGAAAAAAATTATAAAACAAAAAACTACCTTAGAAGTAGAAAACTATGAAAATCCAACCACTAAAACTTATAAAAATAGTAAGTTACTTCCAACAGCAATGCGTTGTATTATATGTGGTCCTTCAAATTGTGGAAAAACGTCGGTAATATTAAGCTTAATTGAAAATCGAAATGGTTTAAAATTCGAAAATATTTACATATATTCCAAATCGTTATATTAACCAAAGTATACGTATTTGGAAAACTTAATAAAACCCATCAAAGGCATTGGATATTATGCATTTAATAATAATGAAAATATAATACCAACATCAGATGTTAAACCTAATTCTATTTTTATATTTGATGATGTAATATGTAGTAAAAACAGGATATCATAAGGGAATACTTCAGCATGGGACGTCATAATAATATTGACTCTTTCTATCTTTGTCAATCATATGCTAAAATACCAAAACATTTAATAAGAGATAATGCAAATGTACTTATGGTATTCAAACAAGATGATCTAAATATACGACATGTTTATACAGATCATGTGGGAACAGATATGTCATTTGAGGAATTTAAGTCTATTTGTTCATATTGTTGGAAGGAACCCTTTAAATTCCTATCAATTTTTAAAGATAATAATATTAATGATGGTCGCTATCGATATTGTTTGGATCATTATATATACATTTAATTTAAAATATATTTTTCATATATTTGAACATTGGATATAATGGTTTTAAAAAAGAAAATTAAACATAAAAAAAATTAAAAAAAATATTAAACAAGAGCTAATTAAAAAACGAAGAGAAATTAAAAATAAATTGGATATATTAAAACATGGACAGTTAGTGCATGAAAATATATTTCAACCCATAACAAAACAATTACAAAAAATCGAGTATAAATTAAATCCATTGCCAGCGAGTAATTTACCAAATGTTAAAATAAAAGGAAAAACAGAAAATGAAGATGAGTATCAAGAAAAAAGTATAAAAAATTAAACTTCTAGTAATTTTAACGACATAGAATCGTTTCTTTCCGAACCTATTCCATCAACGTCAACCCCTATAAATCCAAACACTCCAAATATATTTAAAAATCCTCTATCTGAACCACGTGCGAAGAGAAAATTACATCTTTCGAAAATCAAACCGTACAATCTTAGAAAACAAATAGTGAAAGACATTGAAAAAGAATTAAATAAAAGAGGAAGATAGTAAAAAACAAAAAGAATACCAAGAAAAATTAAATAAGACTATTGCGGAAAAATCCTTAACTGACTACTATGAGCAATATCATCCATTACCTTCAAGATATATTAGGAAATTTATCAATGACGTAAATAGTGATAAGTCTGATGGAAAATTTCGCGTTCAACTTGATAGAGATATTGAAAAATTTTCGATTGGTAATAAAACAATTAATTTTGATGGAGCTGATTTAATAATAGCAGGTAAAAAATATAAAGGTACCAAAGGTTTATATGGTTTACTATTTAATCTAAATATTCCCTCTATTTACACTAAAGAGGATGCTAAAAATTATGCAAATATACTAAGAAAATCTGATGCCATAAAAAATGTTAAATCAAGTAAAAATATGAAATTCAATAAAATTATTAAACCGCTTAAGAAAAATGTTCAACAAAAAGAAATAGAAAATACAGAATCATCAAAAGATGGAGAGGGAATGCTAATGAAATTATCAGACAAACCAATTGACTATATATTTTGGGACGATCCAAACGAACTTGTAAATCGTCTAAGATTATTACTCGCCTCTGAATCAGCAGGCAATACAAATCACCAAAACGAAATTGTATCCATTATCGAAGAATTACAAGAAGCTAATATTATAGAATAATATTAAAAAAAAATGTCAAAGTTTATTACTGATGTAAAACGTGAAATTGTAAATGAAATGCATAAACCAGCTAGAATAAATATTAAAAGAAGAAAAGTTATTATAAAATCTTTATTAGATTTAATGCAAGCAGATTTAGTGGACATGAAAGAATATGCAAATGAAGATAATGGCTATAAATATATTTTAGTTGTAATTAACTGTTTTTCCAAATATATTTGGATGTTTGCTTTAAAATCGAAAACTTCTAAGGAAGTAGCCAACCAATTGGAAAATGTTTTTAAAATTCAAACACCAGTTCATCTTTGTACAGATTCTGGAGGTGAATTTTTGGGAAAAGAAACACAAAATTTAATGAAAAAATATAACGTTATTCATTATGTAGTTTATAGTGAAAAAAAGGCTTCAATTGCCGAACGGGTCAATCGAACTTTAAAAAATATGATGTGGAAAGAATTTAGTCTTCGAGGTTCATACAAATGGATAAATATTTTAAATTCAATTGTAAACACCTATAATAATAAAAAACATTCAACAACCGGCTTTAAACCATCTGAAGTAACTAAAAAACATGAAAAACTTTTATTAAATACAGTTTATAATAAAGGGTTTTCCAATAAGAGGTGTTATTTTGATATTCAAAGGAAAATGCCATTTTTTAAGATAAATGATCGGATATTTATTACATTATAAAGAGGAAGGTATGCCGTTAATGATGGAAAATAACATCAGCCAAACGACCACCACGACCATGCCTACAGGACCATATCCTTTTCATGAAATTTTCCATAACCAAATCGCAAAGTGGCTGCCCTATGTCCTCGATAGCCTCACGAATTCCATCTTTGAGGTCTTGAATCGACGCTGGGCTGTTGGCGTAGACCTTGTCTTTCACGTGGCCCCAAAGGAAGAAATCGCAAGGTGTCACATCACAAGATCTCGGTGACCAATTGTGATCACCTCTTCGAGAGATAACACGGCCCGGAAACTTTTCCCGTAAAAGATCAATGGTTTCGTTGCTTGTGTGGCACGTAGCGCCGTCTTGTTGAAAGTAAACGTGGTCCAGATAAATACCATCCAATTCCGGCCATAAAAAATCATTAATCATCTCTCGATAGCGCAATCCATTCACCGTAACTGTTGCTCCAGCCTCATTTTCGAAAAAGTAAGGTCCAATGACCCCGCCGGACCATAAACCGCACCAAACAGTCACACGTTCAGGATAGAGAGGCTTTTCAACAATAACTCTTGGGTTTTCCGAGCCCCAGATGCGACAATTTTGTTTGTTGACGAAGCCACCGAGGTGGAAATGGGCCTCATCACTGAAGATGATTTTTCGATGGAATTCCGGATCATTTTCATGCATTTCAAGAACCCAATCAGCAAAGGCACGACATTGTTGATGATCGGCCGGCTTGAGTTCTTGCGTTAACTGAACTTTATAACCCTTAAGACCCAAATCTTTATGCAAAATACGGTGTAATGACGTTTGTGGAATCCCTAATTCCAAAGAACGACGAGGAATGGACAAACCTGGGTTTTCTTCAACACTTTCGGCTACAGCAGCAATATTCTCGGCTGTTCTTGAGCGACGTGCACGGGTTTTCTTCTTCACATAACTAACTTGTCCCAACAGCTCGAATTTTTTCACCAATTTCTTTATTGCGCTCCGACAAGGTGCTTCATGACGACCCAAAAATGTTCGAGTTTTACGAACCGTCTCTGCCAAATTTTCACCATTTTTATAGTGAATTTTAATAATTTCAATGCGTTGTTGAAGCGTGTATCGTTCCATCTTTATTTATGGCGTAGTTTCTACTTGTCAAACGTCAAAAACTTACAGCTTCAAAAGTGACATCTACCGAAATAGCGGGCTTTTCAAAATGACACCTCTTATTGGAAAACCCTTTAGAACAAAACAAACTTTTAAGCCAAACTTTAATGTTGGAGATCATGTAAGAATATCAAAAATACGAGGTACTTTTGATAAAAAATACCAACCAAATCGGTCTACTGAAATATTTACTATAAGAAAAGTACAACTTACAAATCCTGTTACATATTTACTTGAAGATATAAACCATCAAGATATTAAAGGTGGATTTTACGAACTTCAACTACAAAAAGTAAAATATCCTAATATTTATTTAGTTGAAAAAATTTTAAAACGTAAAAATAATAAAGTTTTTGTAAAATGGTTAGGTTTTAATAATAAACATAATAGTTCGATATCAAAAGACAATATTGAATAAATATTATAAAAAAAATAATTATATTAACTTTATATTTTTTTATTTAAACCAAATAATATAACTTTAACAATAATTTTTTTTTATAAATTACTAATAAACAGAAAAACATTTTCCTAAGGAAATCTAAAAATAATTTAAAACATGTACACATTAAAATAATTAATTAACTATGTCATAGGCATGATTTTCTTGATAATTTTCAATATAGGGTTTCATTTGTTCCAAAAAGTTACTACTCAATTGTTGATATTTTATAATATGATTCCAGTT
Organism: Diaprepes abbreviatus; assembly: GCA_034092305.1. Lineage (NCBI taxonomy): Eukaryota > Metazoa > Arthropoda > Insecta > Coleoptera > Curculionidae > Diaprepes > Diaprepes abbreviatus. The sequence continues at coordinate 1,743,755 of JASJET010000056.1, forward strand.
GACTTGATCTTTATGTTCTCGAATAAATCCGGGAGATAATTTTTGATATCTACATATATAATCCCAATCAACATATGTTTTAAATTCTTCAATTAATGGTTCCGATAATTTTTGATATTTTGACGCCAATTGCCAATTTATTTTTGTTAGAAATGTTTTCATAAATTCGGCATCCAATTTTTGAGTTTTTGATATACTATTCCAATTCAAATAACGTTGAAAATAATAAAAACTATAAGGCAAATCTTCGAATCCAGATATATCATCCCACATTTCTTGACAAGACATATCCATTTTTTTTAATTCTTTTTTATTTCTAGCTAATATTCTTATATAAAAGTTCAATGTTAAATGACTTACCTTAGTCAAAATTCTTTTTTATATCCTTCATATTATAACCGATTTTATACGAACAAACACGAAATATAAAAATTCATATCTAATCAGCACCAAAACAGTTTATTTTTAGTATTTACAAAATGCCAGTCCCAACAACACATAAGTGTGCTAAATGTAAAGGTGAAGCTGAAATTCCAAATGGTAATTGTTTAGCGTGTGATTTACAACAATATTTTAAAGAAAATGACAAATCTAAACATTTACCCCATAGCTTAGATAGTATCGAAAGAAATGGAAATATGCGAATCTATAATGAAAATAATGGTCATCGATCAAATAATCTTTAAGACATATAAATTTACCTATACGATTTGTAACTAAAGATTGTCCTATTTATTGGAATTTAAATTTATTTTAATAAAAAATGGTTAGGTTTTGATAACAAATATAATAGTTAGATATCAAAACAATATTGAATACTTATTATAAAAAATAATTTTTTGTTTTAATAAATAATTTCATTATTTTTTTTGTTGCTTTATGTATTACCTACCCTAAGATAAATTCCTTTAATAAAAATTTATATCTAATCTTCACCAAAATATCAGATAGCAGCATCTAAAATTCAATGTGCTTAGCTTAGCTCAGCTTTGCTTAGATTCCTTTAATCAAACTTTTATCCAGTTACAACAACTGACGATCGATGGACACCTTAGCTTTACCTAGATTCCTTTAATCTAACTTTTATACACTTACAACAACCAACTATAGATGGCGTCTACGGTCATACAAAATAATGCAAGCTCACTTATTAGACAATGTCTTCGGATTACGTCACTTCTTCTTCTTATTCTAATACATTACTCAACCTCTTCAGCTTCTTGGAAATTACGTCTTTTGATATTCTTTGAAAATATTCATCACCTCTTCGAGAATCAACCTGTTCTTCGCCCATGTTTTCGGATTACGTCACTTCTTGTAATATATTCTTCTTGGAAATTACTTCTTCAGATATTCCTGGAAAATTTCTTTCAACCCCTTCGGCAATCAACCACTTCTTCACCAATGTCTTTCAAGGTCAATGCTGAAGACATGCCGAAGAAGTGACAGCTCGATGGAAGGTGCCATCGACTTTACAAGAAGTCGATGGCACTGTCCCAGAACCCCGCTCAAATCTACTACTTACATGGACGATATTATTATCTTTAGTACTAGTCTTCAAGAACATATTCAAAAATTTAAACTAGTATTAACGAAATTAAAAGAAGCCAACTTAAAGATACAACTAGATAAATGCGAATTTCTTAGGAAAGCATAGAATTTTTAGGTCATGTGGTTATACCAGACGGAATCAAACTAAACGAAAAAAAAACGCGGCAATACAAAAATTTACCACACCCAAAACTCAACGAGAAATAAAATCATTTTTAGATTTAATATGATATTATAAGAATCAAAAACTTCGCGAAAATAACCAAACCAATGACTCAAAAAAGAATGAAAAAGTAGATCATACTAAAGAATTGCTAGACTGCTTTAAAACGTGTAAAAATATTTTAACTTCAGAACCGGTACTAGCATATCCTGATTTTAGAAAACCTTTCGTATTAACAACGGTTGCATCAAAATATGCAATAGGTGCTACTTTGTCACAAGATAACCATCCTATATGTTACGCATCGAGAACATTAAATCCCGCAGAAATAAATTCCTCGCTATTATATGAAGCTGTAAATACTTTCGACCATATTTATTTGGGTATAAATTCACTATTTTTACCGATCACATACCATTACAATGGTTGTTCTCTTTAAAATAACCAAATTCGACTAAAACTCGAAGAGTGTGACTATACAATTCAAATACAAAAAAAGTAAGCTAGACCAAGCTGCAGATGCACTTTCGCGTAATCCAGTAGAGTTTAATCCATTAGAAACACAATTTGTCTGTAATAATCCCGGTGACGTAGATGGCATTATAAAAGACTTTTTGCAACAAAACGAAACACCTTCAAATTCGGATTCAGAAGATCTCAACAAAATTCTTCAAAAATATGTAGGAAACAAAAAACCTAAAATTAATATAATTCAGATCTTATCGTTAAACCCGCAAATAATACGAGTCAAATACAACCAATAAGAGATATCCAAACTAATCGAACTGATTTAGAAATCGTGCATCAATCAAACATCCAATTTTAAACATATCAATCTCTGAAAGATCCTTAAATACTTTCAAAAATCAAATTCTTATTACTCTAGGAGATAACGAAAAAATTCAATGTAAATTTGATAAAATTTTCGAAAATTTACGATTACTCGTAACAATCCCGAAAAACAATATAACAGCTCACCTTATTAAATTATTAAAACAATATATTGATTAGAAACAAAAGTATGCCGTATCCTTTAGAAATTCCGAATTGGTCAAATATTTCATAGTTACACTACAAACATCTTTAAAAATTCATCTCTTAAATTTATACAACGTTCCAAAATTTTAGAAGACATACAAACGTTGAATGACCAAAAAGGAAAAATAATATTATATCATACTACCATAACTTGCCACAGAGGCATTAATTTCAGAATTTTATTGGCCAAAGATGCCGAATGATATTGAAGATTATGCAAATAATTGTGAAACTTGTATTAAAAACAAATATGACACCAATATCCATCCACCAATAATAAAATTTAATCTAACACCTACAAGTTCTAAACCATTCGAACGTATTTATATGGACATATTTAAAATATCTAATGAGAGCTTTTTAACAATTATTGATTCTTTCTTCCGATGTAGACAAGCATATCCAATCAAACGTTCAACAGGTGTTTAGTTATCAAGAATATCCATACCTTTATCACACATTATGGCTTACCTCAAAAAATAACGGTCGACTCAGGAACCGAGTTTAAAAACAAAGAGGTTGAAAACATTTGCAAAATATATAGAATCGAATTACATTATACCACACCCAAGAACGGTAATTCTAACTCTCTGGTAGAAAGATTCCACTCTACAATGATAGAACACTGAAGATTCTTAAAAGAAAATAATAAATATTATTCCGTCGAACAATTAATGACACGAGCGAAATTAAATGCCCTGCATGATTCTATAACATCAAGTTCAGAGTTACAAGAAATAATAGGTTATTTAAAAGAAATATATTATGGAAACGAAATAAATAATTATAAAAATATATTAAACTATTATTAAATTTTGGGAACACAGGTGACGTTCTTAGAAACAAAAGTAATTTTCGCAATACATATAGTAAAACCTCAAACATACCTCTTCTATTATTTATACACATACATACCATTTATATCCCATTGTCCAAAAATCAAAAATTTTGGTCCCAAAATACGTTTATATGGCACGTACAGATGAAGAAAGTCCATTCGAAGACCATGCCCCCAATTGTAAGAAATCTTACACTATATTGAAGCTTTCTACCCACAAGACAGCTGCGTCTTAGCGCTATTAGATGGTTTGTCCTAGACTGATTGCCCAATAATTGAAGCCAATATCGAAAAATCAATAACTGAACAAATTACTGCCGACGAAATACTTATAATGCTGCAAAAGAAAGATAGAATGCGTGCTCAATATAAAATGGATCAATATTTCGATATTGATGAACCAACCCTAGTGAAGATAGCGAATAATTGCCCGTTACAAGTAGAACCTAGAAAATTTACTAATAAAGTGGAAATGCAGATTGGAAAACGATTAATATTACCCAAACTGCAACTTGACAATTTCACATCATCCAAAATGGTAAAAATACAAGATATAAACAAAGTAAACCTTAACGAAATATATCGACTTAAAGACCTAATCAACTCCAACTAGTCGAAAATATGAACCAGTCAAACGGATATTCGTCGATAATAATACATATATTGATGTTCCTAGTATTGATTGAACATTACGTTCTTGACCCTAAAAGGAAAACCAGTGTTATGGAGAAGATGAAAAAAAGAGAAGGAAGAAGAAAATGAAGTCACCCTCGAAAATACACCCTGTATTTTCTCAACTTAAGGATGGAGGAGTTACATGCACACACTTCTACACGAGTATACATGGGAACAAGCTGACTAGGCACTTCCCACAGAAGTCGCTGAGAAGGAAAATCTTCAAAGATGTTTATAAATATAGGTTATTTCGTAATGTAAATCATCTTTATTGTAATCCTCTGTTCATCCTCTTGACATTCATTGTTAAATCACTAACAAATTGCTCTAATTGTAAAAGTTATTTTTAAAAACGCAAGCTGGTGTTTAAAGTACTTAATTAGAAGGAAAGTATGTGTATGTGACTAACGGCTTTGGGTTTATATATATATATATATATATATATATATATATATATATATATATATATATATATATATATATATATATATATATATATATATATATATATATATATATATATATATATATATATTGTTTGTTAATGTGTCTCCCGATTAAGCAAAAAGGCACCCCCGTTCGGGAGCCACATTGTTTTGCGTATTTTAACTCGCCATACGAATGGAGAAGTTCGTCTAAGCTGATTGCCTAAAAATAAGATGGGTGCTATTTTTACTCTACTTTGTTTGAAACATACAGTTTAGTTCAATCATTTTGGTATAGGTGTCGCTCTGCTATATACACGTGTATATTATTATACGATTATTGTGAATCTGATACTTTCTTAACGTCGAGGCGATATCGGTTGATATTTATTTCTCAGTGGGAACCACGAAATGCTGATCAGCAATAATTATTCTCTCAGCATTTAATTTGTCATATATCAATTAGCCGTCTTTATGTGCAAATTATTATGTTAGTGGCATCCAGATTCTTAGCTTGACATTTTTTATTTAAAATGTGTGAAAGAGCGAAATGAATAGTAAAGCTTGCATAATTGGAAAAGGGAGGTAAGTAACATTTTATATTAATAATAAAATTTTAGTATACTACATGCTAACATTAAGGCGTTAAAATTAAATTAATACTGAAAATAAATAACAATCTTTCTGCTGATCCTTAAAACTTTGGACAGCTTTAAAAAATATGGGAATAACTGTCTATATTTTTGTTTTTAAACTTGATAACTGTTATCACAAGTCACAAATTGGCGCTAAGTGTTAAATTTTATTATACATAATTTGAAGTCAGTTTTAGCTATACAGTTGCATTAATTACGAATATGAGGTTAATTTTTTCTTTTCAAATATAATTTTCTGTATGTTATTATTTTTTTTAATTATTTGCAAATCTACCCCATTCACTATATACTTGTTAAACTCTGTATAAATTGTTTCTCAGTTCAGTTTTAAATTACTATATAGTTTAATCACAGAAAACGCTATTAGTTCCATCCATATAAAATTTATCTTACAAATGAGGACATTTTAAGTTTATTTTGGTATAAGATATGTATTTCATATATAAGATTAAATTTTTTTGAACTTATTCAAAAGTAATCTACTTAATTGGCCTTTTACCGTTAAGCAAACTTTGTAATGTGTATAGCTCTGTTGATAACCGAATCAATTCACCTAAAAAAATCATAGAAGTAAATAATTTTGGGATTTTTAAAATATATTCGGTGTAACAGTGCTATTATCTATATTATTTAAAAAAGTAAAAAATTATGAATAATTATTGAGTTGTGAAAATATATTCGATATACTGTCGATATTAATTATAAATTTTTAAAAAATACCATAGATTTTGAAGGTTTTTCTGATCCTTCGACCGCAGATTTTCTAATTCTTTTACAGCGGATTTTCTGGTCGATTTGACCATAAATTTTACACATTTCATTGCTTTTCATTAATAAAAATTAATTTCAGTTTGCATAAAATAATAAAATTATTTATCGTTAAAATTCCAAATTCCAGTATATTTTTTAATCGGCCCTGCAGAATGGCAGTTTCAAGATTTAACTTAGGTACCGATAGCGCATCCGGTCTGCGATTCATGATAACTCACGCCTTCCGTACTGCCTTCAGATGTTGGAGAAGTAATGCGGAAAATCCATTAGAAAATTTAAATATTTTTTTGGTGTTGATTAATGCTCTCTCACTCACACTCGCGCTCTCGCTCGTATATCTCTCTCGCTCTATCTATCTCTCATTTATTTCAGGTTAAATATATTACACTAATTTTTATATAAAGTCACTCTAAATTGGTGCACTCTTTAATTCTGTCTCAGCCTGAAATAATATTTATTTATTTTTTCGCTATTTTTAAATACACTTATTTATTCTCTAAGGGTGTTATACCAACTCATTACTCATATATTTTATATATATTTCCTCTCACTTTGGTATACCGCTTTCTCAAATCGCATTGTAATAATTTGAATGCGATTGTTTATCCTTAACTAATCTTCTATACCACTAATCAATTACTGCAAATCTTATGTACTTTTCTCTATAAATAATAATATTAATTATTATCGTAAAATTTAGTTATTTTCTCCTCTCAACCTTTTTTTCATAATTTTCAAAATGGCTGATAAAAAACTTAAAGGCCTTCTTGCTCAAAGGGATAATGCTATTACTCGATTAAAGGAAATTAAGGACGTGGCTAATGAATCTTTAACTATTAATAAAATTCATACTAATTTTAAAATGCGTTATAAGCATCTTCGTGAAATTGTCACCGACTTTAATAATCAGCACATGCAAATACTCAATATTTTGGCAATACTTGAGGATTCTAACATGGAAGAGCAACAAAATATTAGAAAATCTTTCGATAATGACTTCTATGAAATAGAAGCGATTTATGCAAATCTATTTGATGGGAATAAAAATAACATTCAAGCAGCCACTCCAAGTCATGTTAAGCTTCCAAAATTAGAACTCAAAAAATTTAATGGTTCTATTAAAAATTGGAAAACATTTATTGATCTATTTATTTCAATGATTCATAACAACTCAAGTTTGTCAAATGTTGAAAAGTTTACTTATTTACTTAATTCATTAGAAAGTCCACCACTTAGCATTGTTCAATGTAATCCTTTAACTGATGGCAATTATTTGATTGCTTATAATACTCCGATTAACCGTTATGAAAATTCCCGCTTAATCTCTGTCTGCCACTGGCGCGAAATGGAAAAAACTAAAAAACTACAAACTGAACACGATGTAAAATCTCTTCAATTTTTATTAGATACATTTACTGAACATTTATCAACTCTAGAACATGCAGGTCATCCTGTTAAACAATGGGACTTTATATTGTTCTATATGTTGTTTGATCGGCTTGATTCCAGCACAGCCACTCGATTTGAACTTGATTGCGGAAAATCCTTAGACGATTTTAATAACAAAAATAAACATTTTGATATATTATTAGAGTTTCTAAAAAGGCAATGTGTAGCTTTGGACACTGTCTCTAATTCTTCTTTCACAAAATCACAAGATAAACCACTAAACAAAGGACAAAAAAGAACTTTTCTCGTAAATTCTGAAAATATAATTTGCTCGTCTTGTAATAAAGAAGGTCATTTAATTTATAAATGTCCCGAGTTTTTGAAAAAAAAATGTGGAAGAAAGATTTAATTTAACTAAAGCTAATAAATGGTGCACAAATTGTCTTGGCAGAAAACACACTTCATTGAAATGTTTATCTCGAGTGCGTTGCGCCAAATGCGCGAAACCTCATCATACTCTTTTCCATCGTAATCAGTCTCAAATATCCTTACCCTCTACCCATACTATTGCATCTGATAGCTCTTCTACTACAAAAAAGTGTGATGTGGGAACTCAGTCCGTCACTTTAGCCAACTTAAATCCCAAAGATGATCCAAAAGAGGACACAATTCTATTCGCTACTGCACAGGTTCGGTTCTTGATTCACGTAGCAGTTATCAGACAGCACGAGTTTTGCTTGACAGTGCCAGTCAAGTAAACTTCATAACTACAAAATGTTGCAATCGTTTAGGTCTTAACAAGCGTCCTCTTTCTCTCTCAGTAAAAGGTTTAGGAGACTCTACTTCCAATATTTCTCAAGAAGTAACTTGTACCTTTGTTCCGAAAATTTCGGCGCAACCTTAATTAACTCTTGATTTTGCAGTAATTCCTCAAATTTGTGGCAACATGCCCCCTTCTGATCTACCCGAAAATAATTTTAGTAAAATCTCTCATTTGCAATTAACGGATGATAAATTTAATCTCTCAAGTCCAGTTGATATGCTCCTTGGTTGTGATATCTTCGGTTTTCTTTTTAAAGGAGGTCACATTTCTAACTCTATTGACGAACCTGTGGCTTTCAACACTTACCTTGGATGGATTATTATGGGTCGCGTTCCTACGACACCATTAACTTCCTCTAAGAATACGTTGTGTTCTACCCTCTCTCTTTCTCTTGATGAAACTGTAAAAAGTTTTTGGCAACTTGAACAAGTTTCTCAAGTTATTTCTCTCTCTCCTGAAGAAGTCGCTGCCGAAAAAATATTTTCTCAGACTCTCACTAGAGACCCAAATGGTCGATATATAGTTCAGCTCCCTTTCAAGGACTCTCATCTACCTGAATTCGAAAATTCGAGAGACATTGCTTTACGTAGGTTTTACTCTCTGGAACGCCGACTTCTGGCTAATCCAGAACTCTACGATGAATATAAAAAATTCATGCGTGACTATCTTGTGTCTGGCCATATGGATCTTGCTTTGCCTGTACCCCATTCTCAACCTCAATATTACATTCCTCATCACTGCGTTGCTCGACCAGAAAGCTCCACCACTAAACTTCGTGTTGTCTTCGATGCTTCAGCCAAGGCAGCAAACAATATATCCTTAAATGATTCTCTATTGATAGGTCCCAAGCTTCAGCAGGACATCTTTAATCTGTTTCTACGTTTTCGTACGTACGCGGTTGTCTTCACCGCCGATATAAAACAGATGTTTAGACAGATTATTCTATCTGAAAGTCACAGAGATTTTCAGCGTATTGTCTGGAGATTCTCAAAATCTGAACCTATACAGGATTATAAATTAAACACGGTCACGTATGGTGTTTCTTCCTCCCCTTTTCAAGCTATTAGAACGATTGTTCAGTTGGCTCGCGATTATCAAAGTGAATTTCCTCGAGCTGCTAAAGTCTTGCAAAACGAAATCTATGTAGACGATATACTTTCAGGAGCAGATACTGTCGAATCCGCGCATATACTGCAAAAAGAATTGATTGAACTTTTTGCACTAGGAGGTTTTGAACTCAGAAAGTGGGCGAGTAATCACCCTCTCCTCCTCTCTTCCTTGAATGATTCTCTTTCTCCACCCAATTCTCTTTCTCTTTTGATAAAGAAAGTAAATCTACTATAAAAATTTTAGGCTTGCAATGGAATCCATCTGGTGATAATTTTACCTACAAAATAAACTCAAATCGTTTACAATGTACCAAGCGTAATGTACTCTCCAATTTAGCTCGAATTTTTGATCCACTCGGTTTTTTGACTCCAAGCATCGTGTGGATTAAAATACTTATACAAGAATTATGGTCTTCAGGTCTCGATTGGGATCAACCCGCTCTAAAATCCATAACAGATACTTGGTCATCATTCAACGATGGTCTCTCTTCTTTGTCGTCTCTGACCTTGCCCCGGGGAATTATTCCTCGAGATATGAAATTCTGCGAATTGCATGGTTTTTGCGATAGCTCTGAGTGTGCGTATGCTGCAGTTGTCTATCTGAGGATGATTTCCAATCGTGATGAGGTTAATACATCTTTTCTATGTGCCAAATCTCGAGCAGCTCCTCTTAAAAGGATATCTATACCTCGACTTGAGCTGTGTGCAGCTGTCTTACACTCTGATCTTATTTCAGTTGTTAATCGTGCATACAAAAATGTCATAAATATCACTTCAATATTTGCCTGGACGGATTCAACCGTAGCACTGTCCTGGATTCGTTCCTCTCCTCATAAATGGACTACGTTTGTAAGTAACCGCGTAACTTATATACAGGAAAGGTTGTCTCCGAGTTAGTGGTCTCACATAACTTCTGAAGAAAATCCGGCAGATTGCCTACTCAAGGTATTCTTCCGTCAGAATTAATCCGGCTGAAGAAATGGTGGGCGGGACCCTCTTTTCTAACGTCTCATTTTCAACCTTGGTGCAATGAGCACTTTAAACCTAACGAAGACGATATCCCTCTTGAAAAACGGAAAACCACTCTTTCTCTTATTTCCCCTATCCATTGTTGGGATGCTCTTATTGAACGGTTTAAATCTCTTTCAAAAATAAATCGTACTTTTGCTTATGTCTTACGATTTATATCCAATCTTCGAACCCCAAAAAACTCTCAAAAGGAGCCTCTTTCATTACAAAAACTAGATAAGGCTCTTCTAGTTCTAGTTAAGCACATTCAATCTGTCTCTTTTGCAAGAGAAATTAAGGCAATGTCTACTTCTAATTTAAAATCACTTTCAAAATATTTGAGAAAATTGAGTCCGTTTCTTGATCAGGATGGTTTTCTCAGGGTGGGCGGACGTCTCACTCATTCTACAATCTCGTACGACTGTAAACACCCTTGCTTATTACCAAATGATCCTCGGTTAACCCATCTTATTATAGAATATACTCACCACAAATACTTGCACCCCGGGCTTCAAACAACCCAATATTTGCTCACCCAAAAGGTATTCGATACCTTCCTTCAAAAGAGCTGTTAAAAAGGTTCTCTCCTTTTGCGTACGCTGTTTTAGGTGCAACCCTTCCTCTCAAGTACCACTTATGGGTGATTTACCAGCCATGCGTGTTAATCAAGCAAAATGCTTTACTAAGTGTGGGGTTGACTTCGGCGGCCCATTTCTTATCACCATGGGAAAACTACGTGGCGCAAAAACTTATAAGGCGTATGTTTGCCTTTTTGTATGTTTAGCCACCAGGGCTCTTCATCTGGAACTCGTTACGGAGCTTTCTAGCGACGCTTTTCTGGCTGCGTTGCGACGTTTTCTTTCACGGCGCGGTCCCACAACAGATATTTATAGCGATTGTGGAACTAACTTCGTTGGAGCTTCTCAGCAAGCTCTTACAAAATATGCGTAGTGCCTGTAGTGAGGAAGATATTAAATGGCATTTTAATGTTCCAGCTGCCCCAAATTTCGGTGGAATTTGGGAAGCCGGCATTAAGTCAGTTAAAAAACACATTGTTCGTGTTATAGGTATTCACATACTGACTTACGAAGAGTTTCTGACATTCTTAGTCTCTATTGAAGCTGTTTTAAACTCACGACCATTGTGCCCCTTGAGTACTGATCCTAATGATTTATGTGCTTTAACCCCAAGCCATTTCTTAAGTTTACAACCCCTTAATTCTTTTATTGAACCCGACCTAACAGAGGTTAAACTGGGAAGGCTTTCACGATGGCAACTCTTACAACGTATGCATCAAGACTTTTGAAAGAGATGGCATGCAGAATATTTGCAACTCTTAACCAAAATCGAGGTGGTATGATCCTTCTCTTAATATAAAAACTGATACCTTAGTGCTACTTAAAGACGAACTCTCTCCTGCATTAACGTGGCATTTGGGACGTGTTGTAGAGTCGCACCCGGGCGCAGATGGTATTAAGCGAGTAGTGACTGTCAAGACTCAGAAGGGTACCTTTAAACGCCCCGTTTCTAAAGTCTGCCCTTTGCCAGACTATTAATCTTTAAGTATAACAATTTTTATAGTATTAATTTATATCTCTAGAATTTATTTTAATTTTTTTTTTCTCGGGTAAAATGTTTATCATTTTAGGTGGGCGGTATGTTCCGTCTTTCCGAATTATTAATCTAAGTTATAATTTTCTCGGTAAAATTAACATATCTCCACGTTTGTAGTTAAGCAAACTGATGTTAATTTTATTTTATTCCCTTTTTCGCGCCATGTATTGTTTCGCGCCATATATGACAATCTCTTCCCAAAATGGCCAAGAAGTGTCGCACACATCTCAACGGTACATGGTAAAAAAAACACTTATCATCTTGCTTTTGAATCTGTAGCAAGAACAACACAAGGCGTTGCGAACACTAACATACCACGCGAGTGTAAAATCTCGATATGCCGGCTAAACCCGCAAAATCTTAAAAACAATTCTTATTCTACACCTGTGACAGTGCCTAACCCAAAGGACTCAGCTCCAGAAGAGAACACGATTTCAACATCAGTGAGCAGCTACAAGGTAGGCCATTTTTATTATTCGAGATTGTCATACCGTCGTCGTTTACTGAAATTAAATTCTTTACCCGCGCAGAAAATACAGTCCACTATCATTTTCGTACAAATAACTTTAGGCCCTAGTACTACATAATGTGAAGGAAATTCTGATCCTTATGCTTTCAGTACTGATGACAGTGACAGGGAATATTTGCCGTCTTCGATTTCGCCAACTAGCAGCAATTATAGTGATGAGGTAAATTAATGAAAAGTAGTTAGGTCAATCCTACTTTTTACAAAAGTTCTACTTTTCCTACATCTTTGAATATTTTTTATTTGTGAAAATATAATTGTTACTGAAATAATATTTTTTTATGTAGGTCTATACGTTCAGTGAAAAAGATTTCAGCTCTGACATACAATATAACGAGTAATCAAGAATAGTATGTTATTTTTATTTATGATGTTTATACATAATATAAATTAAAATCCCCGATATGTCTATAACTGTGCTGGCTAATCTTAACAACTATACACAAAAAAAATATATTCTTGATCCCAGTTAAACTTATTTATTTATTATTTTATAGTTAAACCTAGAAAATGAATATTTGTTTTAAAAGTATACCTTTAATTTAAAAGTAACGCTATTCTTACTTCATCATTTTTATTATTATTTTTTTTTTTTGAAATTCAAACAATGAAACATTTGAATGAAATTTATTATTATTGAGGTTTAGGTATATTAATCAGTATTATATTGATATTTGATATAAGGGAACCGAACACATACGATTGTTTTTGACTAATTTTAAGTCTTATTCATTTTAGAACGGGGGGGGGGGGGGAGTCTTAGTTACGACAATTTATTGTAACAAATCAGCTGATATTTTAATACTCTTTAGCCACTATTTTCGGGAAAAATTAACACAATAGAAAATGAAAACAATTATATGAATATAAACAAAATAAACATTCCAATTTTGAACTTGATAATGATTTTAAGGTAATATTAAAATTGAAATAATAATTCTAATATTTCTCACATAATAGCTAAGAAATTTTCTTTTGTTTAAGGTAAATGTTTGTTGGACGACAAAGTTACTACGATATTAAAAGGCGTTTTTCAAACTTTTTCTTCAACCAATATACTTGTGGATGTTGAAAAAAAGGTATATAAAAATACCCATATCCATGTTCCATGATTTGGGAATGTCTAGATTTTTTTGACTGTCAGACTGTTAGTGTCATTTTGTACGACTGAAATATTATTTATTAATATAAAATACTCTACATCTTATATTTTTACCACTTACATTTGTTTTAATGGTCATACATTCTGATTGCTTTTATGTATATTTCGATAACACCAGGTATCTTAAAATAATAGTTCTATTCTGTACAGAAACTATATGCATGAAAAAAAAATTCAAAACATATTTTTTGTTTTTAGAAAACTGATATGTATGCATCACCTTATCTCAAAATTAATAAATATAAAAAAAACCGTATTTCTAAACATTTTGCACGACACCTTGAGAGGCAACATAATAATAAAAGCCAATTAAAAGAATTGTTGACCTGGAAACAGGGTAGTAATGAAAGAAAACCATTCTTTTTAGTGCTCAGAATTGAAGGAAACTTAAACGATGCTCTAAGGGGAAAAATAATACCAAAAAAGCGAAATTTCAGCAATGAAATAAATGAAAAAGATTACGTAATTTGTATCTATTGTAAAGGATTCTAAAAACGATTAAGATGAAGCCGACATGTCAAAAAATGTTTTGCAAAAAATCCGGATTGCAAAGACAAAAAATGCACGCCCTTTGACAGTATCATTAAAATTCGCCCATGTCAGTAAAAATATGGGGAAATATTAAATAAACTTAATGTAAAACAACAGATATTTAGCAAAATGCAAGCTGATGAAATGACTAAAACAGCTCTTAAAGATATATTAGTTGTTTATTTTGGGAAAGACTTATTAAAAAAAAAACAAAAATGAGACGTGGTTTCTACTATATTTCAAACCGCGTAAGAAAATGTTCTATATTTTTAATTGAGATGAAGAAAAATGACTCATTTGATGACATGCTTTCAATTTTGAAACCTGAAAATTTTGATAACGCCGTAAAATCTATATTCAAATATAATACTACAACGAGAAGCTTTGGTGCTGCATCCTTGGCTCTACACTTTCGAACCAATTTAATAGTCTACACAGTTTGGCATCAAAGCTAATTTTACGCAAAAAAATTCAACATTTTTAGAAAACGTTGATCAAACTTTGGCAAACCTCGAAAGGTTTAAACATCGCGTGAAATGCTACTAAAATTGGAAGCCTTGCCCTAAAAAATTTAAATGAAAAATAAGCTACTAAGTCCGTTTCTTTCTGTGACTGAAGGTTTTATAAAACTAGCTAGATTAGTGGAACAAAAAGCAGATGAGGCATATAAAAATTTAACTTTGTCAAAAGACATTAACTTGTACAGACTTCTTTCCGAAACCATTCTCGTATTTACGATACTACACAACAGAAAAAGATTGGAGGATATTCAGTACTTGGAGTGGAAATCTTACAAAGAACAGCTACCAAATAATAATATGACATTACAAACTGAACTGGCTGCTTCATTAAGTGAAAGCTAAAAAAAATATTAACTCAAAATTATAAATAATTATATCGATTGGTAAAGGAAGTAGATCAGTGTACCATACTTATTCCAAAAAAAATGTTGAAATATTGTACAGTGTTGTGCAAACTAAGAGACAAAAGTTGGTTTCCACCAGAAAATTCTTATCTATTTACGTATCCAAAATCAAGACACTGGATTGATGGTTGCTTCGTGATTTGAAACTACGCATTGATGTGTGGAGCAAAACATCCTGAATTACTCACCTCAAGTCGGCTACGTAAGCACATTGCCACAATAACTCAGTTACTCAGCCTAAAAGAAAATGAAATCGACCAACTATCTAAGTTTATGGGGCATAGCAAAAAAACACACGAAGCGTTTTATAAACAAATTTTGGGTTTATTTAAAATAATTATCAATGAATAAATGGATACCCGAGTTAGAGCAACAATTGTAAAGGAAATTGAAATCAAAACACCGTCAAGCTGAGTATAGGAGGTAGTCTATAAAATACGGGGCTTAAATTGATTTTAAGTTGCCATTATTGTCAATTTATGCATTGATGTATTTAGTTTAATTCTCATTTACATTATAGAGACATCCTTTTTATTTAAAATTTTGTCTTAGGGATCAATTAAATTATCATTAAACTTTTTTTCGTAGCTTTCAAAAGAATATTACAAAAAAATATGTTTAATACTCTAGTAACAATTTTTGATATCAACTTTTGATTTTTAAATGTTACACTTCTCTAAAAACAACTAGGAAATATAGTTGAGACCATACTTTAAAGACCTGATGATGCAATATTTTTCTTGGTCTACTTCCGTCGCTGTTATTTGTATAAGTAATGCATATTTTATATAACGAATATTATTGTTATTTTTAGCTTACCTCAAGATGTTTATCAAATTGCAAAAGTTTCAAAAATCCTTTAAATAATGGGAAAGAAGAACGCAGCACAATTTAAGAATAAATCTTTAGAAGAAACCGACACTGATTTGGAAACGATGGATGAATTAGATGATCTTGATAATGTTCAATCCGAATCTAGTTATATATTTTCGGGTATTTACCATCAAACATAAGAAGGTGGTTGGAACATGTCTCATAGTAGCAATTATTTCTCAAATTAAAATTCTTTTTAACATGAAAATTAATTGTTTTATAAACATTAAGTATGTCAAAAGATGTGCATAGAAACAACAAAAATGTCACCAAACTTCTTTTTGCATACAAGTCTTGCATACAGCTTTAAAATTTGTAATAAAAAAAATGATAGATAGAGTTTACAAAATACAACTACTTTTTTAATAAAGATATGACTTTGTAAAAAATTTTACTTTAGCCATCATTTTTAATCCCGAATATCAAAATTATATTTAAAACCATTCTACAGAGAGATGGATACTTTATAAAAGCATGTATACTTTCTTTCTTATTTTTTTACATAGTTTTCGAAATAAATGTTATATATGGGGATTTTTTCAAGTCCGCTTCATGCAATATTAAAAAAATTGTAATTATTTTTAAGCCGGAATGAATTAACAATGGATTTTATTTCAGAAAAAATTAACACTCCGCCAACAAAAAAAGGTATTTTTCTAATCTTTCTTAACTATTCTAAACATAAAATATAAATTTTAAAGTTCCTATTAAAAGAAGCTATAAGTAATTTTCCACTTTTGGTAAAAGGTCATTTTTTCCTTTAGGTTCGAGACAAAGGTGGATGCCTTCCCAAAAAGATTTAATGAGAAGAGAATTTCATATTGAAATTAAACAAAAAAAAAGCTTGGCGAAAAGAGCAGTGTGAAAATTTTATTAAACAATACAAAAATGAATTTTACCGGAGTTAATTAGGTTGGAATAAAAACATTTATATTTAATGAATACAAATCCAACCAGCAATCTTACATGTTGAATGTCTTGATGTAATAAACAGAGTAACTAATGAACAGTGTTTGATTTATGCGACCTTTCATAAACACTACATATACAGGATTAGTAGATAGTACCGAAACGGTTTGGTAACTCAGGAACTACTTAATAGACAAACAAGAAATTTTCATTCTATATACATGATCTTTAGATACTACTTCAAAAATATGTTTAAATATATCAAGTGACAAAAATTTTTGACAAATCAAACTTACTTTTTTTAAAATCAGGCACTCTATATATTACATTTATATCAAATACTATAAATATATATATTTATATAATATAGTGTAGATATTCTAACTAAAAAAAATCCCAATTAGGTATGTAATTTATGTGAAAGAAAGTTTCTAGGAAAAACAACGAAAAATTACAGGTTCATTGTTCCTATACTAGTAAAGTTCTTTTTAAAAGATAAAGGTTTTTTACAATAAAAATAGTATTTTAGGTAAATAATAACTCACTACTTCTCTCTATCTTAAAAAATCCTGGTTTTTAGATTATTTTTATGAATAATTATATAGGATACATAATTAACAAATCAAACCTAGGAATGAATATTAAATGTATAATTTAAAATTTCATTTTAAGGAAGGACGACAATGATTATTTATTTTGAAAATTACAATATAGCCGTTGTGGCGAAACTTTATTGAATTTTTTCAAGGCAACCTAAAACAAACATTTTTGGAAATATATTTTCAATTAAAAGAAAATAATTTATAACTCATTTTTATAAAATGAATTATAAGCTTCAGGATATAAATCTAAATAAATTATTATACAGAGTCCCCTTCTTCATTCAAATTTATCCAACTTTTAAAATAACTGTCGTCACTTGGTTACTTAGACTTTTAAACATATTCATTTTTAAAATGTCTCGTTTGTCATAAAAACTACTCAAACATAAAATAAAAGTTGGCTTATAAAATAATTTTATGGTTCCATCCTATACCAATTAAGAACAGACTAGACTATATTTCTTCTTTTCTTAGTTTATCGAACCAAAACAAGAAACGCTACATGAATCAATATCTTACCGGCCACAATAACTTCGATTTAATAAGCTACCGCTATTCTTCTTCTACAGGTCGTTAACGGAAAAAAGATGTATAGACAATTTATATCCCCGAAATTCAACTCTGGTTCTCTCTCCATACGCGTTTCGATCACCTGATGATCTCACCAGTGGAACTGTAATGAGCCAAGAGCAAAACTCTTAAAAAACAACTGTCTATATAAAATCTAAATTCCGATACATGTTGGTAGGATGTTAAATCTGTAGACATTTACGATGTCAGACTGTAAAATATCAACAGTCAAAAGAACCTAGACATATACCAGAGTAGAGAGAAACTTAGAAATTAAATTTCAGCAATATATCAACAGATTCTTATGACATCGAATTCGTTTAATAAGCTACCGCTTTTCTCCACCTTCAGGTCGTTAAAGGGTTTGCAATAAACCAAGAGCAAAACTCACAAGAAACTACCTCTTCTAATGAAATCATTAAGTGATCGAAACGCGTACGGAGAGGAAACCAGAGTTGAATTCGCAGAAAATCTTTTTCCTTTTAACGACCCTAAGAATAAGGGAAGCAATTAATTTTTAAATGATTTGTGTAAGTTATGAATAATTGTCAAGGAATCTTGTAATGACGGTAAATAGCCAAAGGTAATCTTTCTGACGTATATTACTAACATTTATGAAATTGGCATCAGAAATATGGTGGATTAAAATGTATCTCAAAATATTTTTATGTTCTAAATTTATTTTATTTTAAAGTTTAGGGCCAGTGTATTTACTGAAAAAAATATTAAAAATAAACCCGATTTTTGCAGAGAATGTCACCCGCATCTATGGAGTTCAAAAAACAGGTTGGTATAAATAATATTTTCCATAATATGTTCAGTTTACTTGCAAACACGTCTAATGGATTGAAATATTTTTGATCTATATCTTATATCTTAGAACTAGATTTTTGCATATATCTGTACTAACTTTTTTATAATCTCTTTTCTATATTTATTTATAATAATAAAACAGTTTTAGGTAAATTATGGAAATTATGGATTCATTGTTTACCATGTTATAATATTTTACTGGACTGAGAGCGTATCTAGAGCGTTCCTATAGTGGAATCGAGCCTGTTAATACCTAGAAATGAAGGTAATTTAGATAATGCTCTAAGAAGACAAATCATTCCAAAAAGGGGAAAGTTAGGCGAGGAATTAAATGTAAACCTATATGTCGTTTGCCTACACGGTAAGGGATTTTACAAATAACTGACCTTGAGTCGGCATATAAAAAGAAATGTTTTGCTAAAAATAATGACGATATCCGTTCCTTGGCTACTTCGGTGATTTTTTCTATCTGTTGAAAGAAATTAAACGTTAGTAAGGAAATTTTTAGCAAGATGAGATGAAATAAACTTTGAGGATATTTAAGACTTAATAGTAGCTCAGTATGGCGATAATTTGATTAAAAAAAAAAACAAAATGAAGCGAAAAATGTATCATATTTCAAATAAACTATGAGAGTGTGACAATTTAATATTAGAAATAAAAAAAATTAACTACCTTAGTGAAATAATTTCAATATTAGGACCAGAACACTTTTATAACATTCTTGCTGCCATTAGATCAATGTCATCATCCTGTAAACAGAAGTTTTAGAGCAATATCTTTAGGATTATACTTCAGAATCACCTTAATAGATCTTTATGATATGGCATCGAAAATAATTTTACGGAAAACATACCGATATTTGTAGAAAAACGATCAAGAAAGATTTTAAAATTTAATTGATTCTCAATGGATCAGATAAATTGCAGTTTAGCTTTATAGGATTTAAACGAAAAAGGATCCTCCAAGGCGAAGTTTCTTCCTATCACAGAAGACATAATGAAATCAGAACTGGTAGATAAAAAAGCAAAGAAGCCCACGAAAAGTTAAAGTCATTTAAATACATCAATCTCTGTAGAATTCTCTCAGAGACGGTGCTAGTTTCCACAATTTCGCATAACAGAAAAAGAATAGGAGATGTTCAAAACTTGGATTAGAGATCTTGTGAAGAGCAACTCTAAAGACCAAATATTGTTTTACAGACAGAATTGTCTCCCTATTTAACGGAAATGAAAAAATTTAATCCAAAAATAATCATAGCAATCAATGAAGGCAATCGTTCTATGACGATGATGATGATAATTTTGAGTTAATATTTTTTTTTAGCTTTCACTTAATGAAGCAGCCAGTTCAGTTTGTAATGTCATATTATTATTTGGTAGCTGTTCTTTGTAAGATGTCCACTCCAAGTACTGAATATCCTCCAATCTTTTTCTGTTGTGTAGTATCGTAAATACGAGAATGGTTTCGGAAAGAAGTCTGTACAAGTTAATGTCTTTTGACAAAGTTAAATTTTTATATGCCTCATCTGCTTTTTGTTCCACTAATCTAGCTAGTTTTATAAAACCTTCAGTCACAGAAAGAAACGGACTTAGTAGCTTATTTTTCATTTAAATTTTTTAGGGCAAGGCTTCCAATTTTAGTAGCATTTCACGCGATGTTTAAACCTTTCGAGGTTTGCCAAAGTTTGATCAACGTTTTCTAAAAATGTTGAATTTTTTTGCGTAAAATTAGCTTTGATGCCAAACTGTGTAGACTATTAAATTGGTTCGAAAGTGTAGCGCCAAGGATGCAGCACCAAAGCTTCTCGTTGTAGTATTATATTTGAATATAGATTTTACGGCGTTATAAGCTTTATCAAAATTTTCAGGTTTCAAAATTGAAGTCTTTCCCAAAATAAACAACTAATATATCTTTAAGAGCTGTTTTAGTCATTTCATCAGCTTGCATCTTGCTAAATATCTGTTGTTTTACATTAAGTTTATTTAATATTTCCCCATATTTTTACTGACAATGGCGAACCTTAATGATACTGTCAAAGGGCGTGCATTTTTTGTCTTTGCAATCCGGATTTTTTGCAAAACATTTTTTGACATGCCGGCTTCATCTTAATCGTTTATAGAATCCTTTACAATAGATACAAATTACGTAATCTTTTTCATTTATTTCATTGTTGAAATTTCGCTTTTTTGGTATTATTTTTCCCCTTAGAACATCGTTTAAGTTTCCTTCATTTCTGAGCACTAAAAGGTATAGTTTTCTTTCGTTACTACCCTGTTTCCAAGTCAACAATTCTTTTACTTGGCTTTTAATATCTGCTCGCCTATCAACATTTTCCATCGTTTTACCAAAAATTGAATTATTAGCCAAATTATAACAATTTTTATAAAATTTATTATTAGATGGATTTCGTAAATTTGTATTTAAATCTATATATTTCGCTAACCATGGTGATTGTGTAAATTTAACTGCTCTGTGTATTTTTATGATTTTGAGTCCGAATTGGAGACATTGTTTCGGATATCGGTAATGAATAATATAGTTGTATTTATTTATTAAATTTGGAATCAATTTAGAATGTTTTGAAATTGGTGGTGTATATTGTTCAGGACAAAATGAGAAATCATTATGGATATCATGTAAATAATTTGGATATTCTAAATCAACTTCAAATATGTAGTCTGAAGAAAATCCGAAAAAATTTCGAAAGTGGTATCATTAATTTGGACAATTGTTCTGGTTCAGGAACGCATTGGACAGCATATAAAAAGTATAAAGAAAATATTTACTATTTTGACAGTTTCGGCAATTTAAAACCTCCCTTAGAAACTCAAAAATACTTTAATTCTAATGGTTTTTGTCACATATTTTATAATCATACCCCATATCAATCATATAATTCTATAAATTGTGGTCATTTATGTTTAAATTTTCTTTGTCACCCTGTATTATTGTAATTTCTTTTATCTTTTTTATATTAACAATAAATACTTAGTGTTACTGAGACTTTGTTTTATTTATATAAAACGTTTTGTCTTGATAACAACAACAACAGTTATGTCTTATATGTTTACTTTATCGGGAAGAGGATCAAATCTTTCAGCAAAAATATATCCTACTATTTTATTAAATGAAAATGAAAAATATGCAATGGGACTTATAAATTTTGAAAGTTATAATTCAATTCCAAATGTTGACAGTACAAATAATATGTTTTATTACGATAATAATAAGAAAGTTGAATTACCTGTGGGATCATATGAAATTGCCGATATAAATAACTACTTGGTAAAACATTTCGAAAATTTATATAGTAAAAAACAAGAACAAGAAACTGCAGCAGTAACAGAAGAGACTGTGTTGAAGAAGAAGAAACAGCAGCCACAAGAGCAGCATGTAGTGGAAAAAAAGACAATCTTCAAATCTATTTTACCCATCACAACATGAGAAATCTGACGTTGAACTTTCTATTGTTGAAAATCGTAATACTTTACAATGTGCAATTAAATGTAATAAAAAAATTGATTTCACCAAGAAAAATTCCATTGGAAGTTTACTCGAATTTGAAAATAAAAAACTTGAACCAAATAAACTTCATATATCGGACAATCCTGTAGATATATTTAAAGTTAATGCTATATGTATAGAATGTAATTTAGTAAACAATACTTACCATAACGAACAACAGGTTCATATTATACATATGTTTTATCCTACAGTTCCACCTGGATATAAAATCGTTGAAAAACCCTCGAATGTTATATACTTACCAATAAGCACGCGATATATCGATGAAATTTTACTTAAAATAACAGATCAAGATGGAAACTTAATCAATTTTCGAAAAGAACTAGTAACAGTACGTTTACATTTAAAAAAAATCTAATAGACACAATCTATATAACAATGGTTTTTCTATATAGTCATAATTCCTTCAATTTTCCCATTTCTACTAATGGTGCGGAATATCTAAATGCCTATAAAAATCAGACACATTATAGAGAGGCGTTCACTCAAAAATCTAAACTGAAAGAACTTACACCTGAGAATAAAAAGATACTAATTTCATTAGAATTCAAACTGAGAAACAAAAAGAAGAAAAATTAGAAAATTCCGAAAATTTTGGTCTAATTTTAAGCTAGTTATCAACATAAATATACGAAAAATTGTATGTTTTATTAAATGTATATATAGTAAGTATACAGAAGAACAAGAAGAAAAAGAAGAAAAGAAAAAATGAGCTATAATATATTAAAAATTTCTGAAAATGTAATGCATGATGACTCAATAATTAGTTATCAATATCATACTCATCAGCCTTACTCGTCTACAACTCTAAATAATAATGATGAAATTCGAATACCTATACAAACTCAAGATCTATACACTTTACCTAGTCAAAGTTTTTTATAAATAGAAGGAAAATTAACGAAAGAAGACAACACTTTTAGTGATAATATACATTTTATCAATAATGGAATTGCCCATCTTTTCGATGAAATTCGATATGAACTAGGAGGAGTGGTTATTGATCGTGTTCGAAATCCTGGTATAGCTACAACTATAAAAGGTTATGTTTCATTTACAAAAATGGAAAGTGATACGCTACAAAATGCAGGATGGAACGATAGTCAAAATCCTGCTCTACTAGATGGCAAAGGAAATTTTTCTGTTTGTATACCATTAAAAATACTAATGGGTTTTGCTGAAGATTTTCACAAAATAATTATGAATTTACGTCAAGAATTAATACTGATAAGAAGCCATTCAGATTTAAATGCAATAGTACAAGGAGCCGATAGAAAGGAAAAATATAAAGTCACGTTAAATAAAGTGTTATGGAAAATGCCACATGTTACAGTAAGCGATAATCAAAAGTTACGGTTACTTAAACAATTTGAAAGCAATAGAGACTTGACTATTGCATTCAGAAGTTGGGAATTACATGAATATCCACAATTACAGTTATCGAAAAATCATACGTGGGCCGTTAAGACTTCGAATCAAATAGAAAAACCTCGCTTCATTCTATTCGCTCTTCAGACCAATAAGAAAAATAGTATTTCCGAAAATATGAGTCATTTCGATCATTGTAATTTAATAAATTTAAAAGTTTACCTAAATTCCGAGATTTTCCCATATGATAATTTAAATTTGGATTTCGACAATAATAAATATGCTATTCTTTATGAAATGTTCTCACAATTCCAAAAGTCTTACTATTATAAACATCTAAGTGAACCTTGTATCTATCCAATACGATTTCATAATTTTACACCAATAGTGGTTATTGATTGTTCTAGACAAAGTGAGGACATTCTTAAAGGAGGGGCTGTTGATATTCGTATAGAATTTGAGACGAATAAAATTGTAGCAGCAAATACAACTGCTTATTGTTTAATTTTACATGATCGGCTAGTTAAATACAACCCTTTAACTAGTACTGTTAAGTTATTCTAGAAAAACAGAAAAAAAATGTATATTGTGGATATTCAAGGTTTTCAATACAAAGATACCGATTTTATGTGTAAAGAAATTGCAATAATAAATTTAAAAAATGGAAAATTATTTCATCGACATATTAAGATGCCATTACCTCTTCATTATTTAAATCAAACTATTATCAAACACATTGAATGGACAACAAATTATATACACGGACTTCCATGGGAAGGTTTTGATTATATGCCTTATGAACATATTTCTTTTTTTATAAAAAATATCATACGAAAAAAAAATGAAAAAGTTTTCGTTAACGGTTTACAAAAGAAAATGTTTTTAAATAAATTTATTCGTAACGAAATTATTGATTTGTTAGATTTAGACTGCTATAATTTAGATCAGTTAAAACAAAAAGCTCAAAATGTAAATAACTTTCATTGTAAAAACCATACTTACAATAATTTAAATTGTGCTAAAGAAAATGTACTTTTGTTAAAAAATTGGTATGATAGTAGAAGTTCATTTTTTTTTTGTAATAATTAAAATAAGAAAAAGCTTTATATATAAATAGGTTTCATTGTAAAATATACCTATAATAATAATTTAAATTGTGTTAAATAAAAATATCAAAATTTTGTAAAACATACCTATAAGAATAATTTAAATTGTTATGAAAGTAAATGTTATTTTTTTTTTAAATAAAAATACTAAAAGACTTTCTCTGTGTTTTTATTTTTATTAATAATACTATTAACAAACCTTTTTTTGTGTCTGTATTATTTAAAACGCTTGACTCTCTTGAAAGTCTTCATCATCAGATCTCTGGCTTTCTTGAAATCCATCGTTAGTTCCATTCTCAAGAGCGATAATATCGGCATTTGGATCTGGAAGGACCATCCTTTTAAAAGGGTTCACATACACTTTTCTTTTTTTTTTCTAGTGGTTGTGGTTTCTTTTGTTGCAATGGTTGAATTGTTGTTGTTGTTGTTGATGGTTGACTTGTCGATGGTAATAAAAATTTTGTTTGGTCCTCATCCATCATTAAAACTTCTTCTTCTTCTAATTCTTTTTCTTGTATATTAAAGCTATATTTTTCATATGCCCTTTCGAATAGTTTTAACTCGTGATCTGTTTCAATTTTCGTCTTAATATATTGTAATGGCATGTTGCCAAATTTTTTTTGAAGCGTACCCAATTTTGGTGTATAATTTAAAAGAGGGCTATTCTTTTGAATCATTATCACTTTCACTTCTATCACTTGAAGTAATCATGATCACTTCAGCCCAATGACACGTAAATGTATATTCAAAAGAACATGAAGTTATCAGTTTCACTTTGTTCACTTTGATCAATTGATAATTACTCAAAAGAATATAGCCAAGAATGAAAACTCTGTTTCCTTTCAATTCAATTTTTTTTACACCAAAACTAAAAAAGAAAAAATGACAATATTAGTTTTAAAATATTTGTTGTATTATACCTAAATCAAAAATATTAATTGCTTTTTTTTGCATTAAAACAAAAAATAATTTAGAAATCTCTGTTGTATAGTTCATAAGTTAAAAATAAAAAAAATAGTTTTAAAATCTGTTTTATCGTTCACAAAATAAAAATAAAAAAAATATTTTAAAAATCTGTATTCGTATTGTATCTAAATCAAAAAATATTAATACCTATTTTTAAAATTTAAAAAATCTAAATCAAAAATTAAGTACATATATCAAAAATATATGAATATCTTTTTTAAACTTAACAAAAAAATTAAATGAATAATTAATAAACTATTAAAAATTCATCTTTTTCACTTACCTAAATAATTCTTTTACAACCACTAATAGCATCTCCGGCGGAAAATTATATTTGTCAGTAGATTGAACAAGTATTGTTGATGAAATATTAGACATATTTTTTACTTTTTTTTCTGTAAGTTAAAGATCGAAAATCACAACACAACTGAATAGAAATTTTCTTTCTATATATTTTGCTTGGCTCCCTGATAATTTAAATTATTATTTTTTTAAATACAATAGCCAACCGATATTTTGTAACAAATCATACGAATTAATAAAGGTAGATATGGAAAATAATACAAATATGATTTTAATTTGTTTGCCAGTATAAATGTAAGTGCATTTAAAAATACAAGTCATAAAACTATGCACCTATTTTTGACTTTCAATTCCAAATGGAGTGGTCACACATCAGTATAATATTTTCAATATAATAGCAAACAGAATTTAATATCTTATTATTAATATAACAAGAGTAAAAGTATACAGATTTAACGATGTTTTGTTTATCAGTATAAATTTAAGACGTCTATATGTGCAATGAAACATATGGTCGATAAACCATTAGGAAGTCATAAAAACGTATATGGTTGATAAACCATTAAATAAGCATAAAATATATATATGGAATATAACTCATTAAACTAACCAAAAAATAATTTAATTGCATTTTTTATTGCATAACCTAAAATGGGTTTAATTGCAATGCATTAAATATAAGCTATTAAGTAAACCAAATAAGAACATAATTGCAATTTTATTCTAAAATGCACTTAAAGCAATTAAGTACGCCTAAAAGAATATTAAGTAACTCTAACAAAATATATCGCTTAACAAAAAGTATGCAGTTACACATGTTAAACAATGCAAAACACTAAGATTTTTAAAATAATTTTGTTGGCTATTGTATATTTAATTTTTTTTTCTCGTTAATTACTTTTATTCCTAAAGAACATACTGTTAAGTAGTTTTTTTCCAATTTAGATTTAATAAAATATACTGCAAAGCAAACGTGTATATTTATACGTTAAAACATACAAAAATACTAGCCTTTTCAAAAACAATTTTGTTGACCATTGTAGATTCAAACTATCATATAATGACTTAATTGATTTTATTCCAAAAACAAAATGAAAGTGTGCATTTATAAAGGCTTATTTTAGTGTGATTAAAATATTATTAGTTCTAACATTGAAAAAAAAAGTATCAACTTCAAAGTTTTTTAACGTTAACGACAATAGTTTCAACTTGAAAAATGAACTTCTCCTCTATGGAAATGGATAGTGACAGTGAAGCCGAATTTAATATCAAGACAGTCAGAATCCGTATGCCGAATTTAAAAATAAATTACGTTGAAGAAAATCAAGAAATTATTATAACTAGTGAAACTAGTAATAATAATAATAATTCTCCTCCGTCTAAAAAACGAAATTATCAATCAATAGAAAATGAAGAAAAATCAGGAACAGCCAGCAGCAGCAGTAAAAAATCCAAATTGGATATATTAGCAGACCTGGCCACAACAAATTCGACAACACCGCCACCCTCATTAGCTTCAACCTCAAGTGCAAGCACAAGTCTATTTAACAATCAAACTGTCTCACACCGTCAGACAAGTGATTTGTACAACAAAAAATCCTCTGCCTCCGTTTCCAAAACTACTGACAAAGAAGAAGAATAAGAAGAAGAAGAAGAAGATGATGATGATGATGATAATGAATGTGACTCAAGAAAAAATGTGAGTAATGCTAAAAATGTTGGTTTTAATGCCCATTGTAAAATTAATTTAAAGAAAAATTGGAGTTATTTAATTTTAAATTATATTAATGAGAATAATAATTCAAATTATGACAAAATAATCAATATTTCACATTCAGAAAATGGTCAATCATGTTTATCTTCTACTCTATATGACAAAATTTTAAACAAATATTTTTCAAACCAATTTCGCTCTACCACATATAATAGTTGCAACAAATTTTATATTATTTGGAACAGAGTAGGTTGTTTGGAAAAAAATAAAAATTATTTATATATAGGACCCATAGGAGCCCTTTTATGTCATGAATGTTTTAACAAAACTCTTATTCAAAATGAAATTGTACCTAAAATGGTACAGCTTTTGAATCCTCTTAGAGCTTTTGTAATACATATACATACCTTTGGTCATTTTCATTGTTCATGGTGTTTCCATGATACTTGTTTATGGGACTAATGTGAATTATATCGGTCTACTAAATTTCAGTCTGTCTTTGAATTATGGAATATAAAATGAATGTTTTTTTTTTCAGATAATTAACAAAAAAAAAAGGTATACAAAAAATTTATAAATAAAAAAAAATGAACAGCTCTGATTTAGTCCTGGATTGCATGGTGAAGGATGCCTGCAAAAAGTTTGAAAAAGCATGTAAATTTATTAAAACTTTATCAGAATATAAAAAATGGCTTCGAATTTTAAGAAAAACTATACTTATTTTAAATAGGGGTATTAAAAATAAAGTTAATTGTATAAACAACTTTTCTTCTATAGAAGCTAGTTTATCACTCTTAAAACATTATCAACATTATTTAAAACATAATAAAAAAATTAAATTTGGCAAAGCAAAAAGAAAAACAAATTATTTGTTTTGGCAAGATGTGGATTCATGTTTTAATAATCGAATAAAAACAGGTATTATATCAAATTTACAAATTAAAGATCCAAAAATTTTTTTTACTCGAGCATATCGAATTTTTGCTTTAAAAATTAAAAAAGAACTAAGACATTCTTTGTTAAAAGTCAATGCAATTTTCTATGCTAATTTTGTGAAACCACAAACTGCCGAAACCGATATAAAAACATTTACCACTACGAATAATATAATTGACCATACTACAAACTTAAAAATTGGGTATAATGAAAATATTAAAGATAAATTTTTGAAAAAGTTGGAAGAATTTCAAGAAAGGGACAGCGGATACGCTTTATATGAAATAATTCACTTAAAAATAAATATTAATCAATATAATCCCATTCATACCGGTCTATCAACTTATGTCGAAATGCCTGAATTTGTTAAAAAAACTAAAGCTGTTATAAATTTACAAAATTCTGATCAATATTGTTTTTTATGGTGTATTGTGGCTTTTTTAAATCCTGCCCCGTCCCATAGAAATTCTAGCAAAATTAGCAGTTATCCACACTTTAAACAAATCAAAAATTTACGATATGAAGGTATTAATTTTCCAATTAGCCTAAAAGATATTGAAAAATTTGAAGAAATGAATAGAATATCTATTAATGTATATACAATAGAGAAAAAAGATGTATTTCCTATCAGTTTAAGTAAAAAAGAATTTTTAATGAAAATAAATTTATTAATGGTTCCTTGTGACAACTACAGGTTGGCTGATGAAGAGAGTGATAGCGAAAATGAACAATCTGATTTTGACAACACAAATAATTTTTTTTAAAAAAGATATTTTCATTTTGCTCTTATTAAAGACTTATCACGTTTGGTAAACAGACAAATGGGTAATACACACAATACTATGTTACCGTTGTTTTAGTAATTTTAAATCGAATGAAAATTTAATAAAACATTCTCAAATTTGTAAAACTATGAATAAATGTAAAGTTTCTCTACCCACAAAAAGTGACAATGTTTTACAATTTAAAAATTTTAAAAACAAAGAACAAGTTCCATTTGTGATCTATTCAGATATTGAATGCTTACTTGTAAAACATAATGATAGTTCCCCTTCTAACAAATCAAAAAAAGTACAACTACATGTTCCTTGTAGTGTAGGATATTATTTAAAATGTTCATTTAATCCAAGTTTATCAAAATTTGTACATTACACTGGTAAAAATTGTATAAGTTGGTTTGTAAAAGAACTTGAAAAGATTGCACAAAATCTTTCTAATTTATTTTTAAATCCTGTTCCAATGAAACCACTAAATATTAGTGAGTTGGCTAAATTCAGTGCAGAAAAATTTTGCCATATTTGCTCTTGTGAATTTCAAGTAAATGATTTAAAAGTTAAGGACCATTGTCATTTTACAGGTAAATACCGTGGAGCAGCCCATAACAGTTGTAACCTAAAATATACAACCACTCATATTATTCCTGTTGTATTTCATAATCTATCTGGTTACGATAGTCATTTCATAATTAAAGCAATTAGCACAGAAATAAAGGGTAAAATAACTTTACTTCCTGTAAACAAGGAAAAATATATTTCATTTTCAAAATATATAGAAAACACAAATATATGTTTAAGATTTATTGATTCTTTTAAGTTTATGCCTTCAAGCATTGAAAAATTAGCATCTTATCTATCTGATAATAACAAAAAAATTACTCAATATTTTTATAATGATAATGAAAAATTTAAATTATTATCACGAAAAGGGGTTTTTCCTTATGAATATTTAGACAGCTGGGAAAAATTACAAGTTAAATATTTACCACAAAAAGAACATTTTTATAGTTCTTTAAATAATTCAAATATTTCTAATGAAGACTATAAACATGCCCAAAAAGTTTGGAATACTTTCAAAATTAAAAACTTTCAAGAATATCTTGAACTTTATCTTAAATGTGATATTCTATTACTTGCCGACATTTTTGAAAATTTTAGAGCCACTTGTATGTCTACTTATGATCTCGATTGTTTACATTACGTGACCACTCCTTCTTTGGCCCTTGATGCATTTTTAAAAATTACCAAAACAAAGATTGAATTATTAACAGACGTTGATATGCTTCTCTTTATAGAAAAAGGTATTAGAGGTGGGGTTTCGCAATGTTCAAACAGATATGGTAAGGCTAATAATCACTATATGGGAGAGAAATATAATAGGAACGAACCTACTTCTTACTTAATATACTTTGATATAAACAATCTTTATGGTGCTGCAATGAGCATTCCTTTACCACAAGGTGAATTTCAATGGGTAGAAGATTTTTATCAAGAAAATATTGAAATTTTAGGAATTTCCGATGACAGTCCAATAGGCTATATATTTGAAGTTGATCTTTTATATCCAGATAATCTTCATAATTTACATAAAGATTTACTTCTTTGTCCTGAACATTTAATACCACCTGGGTCGCAATCAAAAATTCCAAAATTGTTAACAACTTTATTCAATAAGACCAATTATGTAATACATTATAAAAATCTGAAGCAAGCCCTTGCACTAGGTTTAAAAATTCAAAAAATTCATAAAACACTTAAATTTAAACAGTCACCTTATTTTAAAAAATTTATCGAATTGAATACTGAATTACGAAAACAAAGTAAAAATGAACATGATAAGAATTTCTACAAACTCATTAATAATGCAAATTATGGTAAAGCAATGGAAAACGTACGCAAATATAAAGATGTTAAATTAGTAACCAAATGGACAGGTCGGTTCGGAGCTAACTATTATATTTCTAAGCCAAATTTTCACAGCCTTACAATTTTTGATAAAGATATGGTCGTAATAGAAATGTCAAAACTAAATATAACTTTTAATAAACCAATCTATGCAGGTTTTTCCATCCTAGATATATCTAAAACTTTTATTTATGATTTCCATTATAATTATATAAAATCAAATTTTGGAGATAACGCAAAACTTTTATACACTGACACTGATTCGTTAATTTATAATTTTTTTGTTCCTGATATCTATGAACATATTAAACAAAATCTTGAAAAATTCGATACGTCAGACTATCCACTTAATAACATTTATAACATGCCTTTAAAAAATAAAAAAGCACTCGGTTTAATGAAGGATGAAAACAATGGTAAAATAATGACAGAATTTATTGGTTTACGATCAAAAATGTATGCTTTTAAAGTTCTAACTTCTACTACTACTACTAATGATTATTCAGATGAAAATATAACAAAAAAAGCTAAAGGTATTAAAACTTATTCTCTAAAAACAACTTATTTTGATGATTATTATCAATGTCTGTTTAATAATAAAAATACAGAGTGCTCTCAAAAAATTATTAAGTCATTAAAACATAATGTTTTTACTATTGATCAGCAAAAAATAGCTTTAAATCCATCTGATGACAAACGCATAATAAATTACATATATACAAATACTTTGCCATGGGGTTATTGTAATAAATAATTTTTTTTCTAAAAATTTTCAGATTTTTTATCCTATCGAAGGAACAGCTCCTTGTTCTTTCTGTCAAAAATTCTTTTGTTTCTGCGTATGGTCAATTAATTATCACACCTATTATAATGTAAATAGTTATTTAAAGACTCTCTTTTCTAACGGAAAGCAATTAAAATGTATGGAAAAAATGAATAAATCCTCCTAGTTCAATTTTTGAAAGTTTATTAATAAATTAATGTTAAGTTTATCAAACTGCACGGTACATGTTCCAATATTGTAAAAAAGTTTTATTATATTTTTATAAAATTTTTTCATTTTTTATATTATCATAATACTCATACGTATTTATATAATTTTCACATTTTTTTTATATTATAATAATTCTTATATATGTTGAAAAAATATCATATATTTTTATATAATCTTCTTCCTCATTTATTGTAAAATTATATTCTATATAACGAAATATATCCTATTTTTAAATTTAAAAATATTATAAAAATGTTAATATTTTATATAATAAAATATATTCTATTTTCTAACGTTAAAGCATTCTAAAAAAAAATATATATATTTTTATGTAATAAAACATAATTTACTTGTATGTAATAAAAAAACTTTGAAGTTGATACTTCTTTTTTGATGTTAGAACTAATAATATTTTAATCACACTAAAATAAGCCTTACTTAAATAAAAAGAAAAAACTGTTAATACTTGCTTTATTTAATATATCAATATTTATGGTGAATGCGCAAGGTAAAAGAAATATTTATTCTTGACACTCATGGTGAATGCAATCTAAAATACACTTCACAATTCTTCGGCTAAAGAACTTGGGCAAGTCTGCTCTTCAGCTGCGAACACATATTTCCATTTATAGAAATGCGGATGATTTCTTAAGTGTCTTCCAAATATAGCAAACAAACAAGAACTACTTCTTCGGCTCAAGAATTCGAAGACTGGTCTGTTCTTTGCCGAAGACATTTTTCCATATTTAGTAGACAACTGAAGAAGTAAAAGAATACCTCCTTATATGGAAATACAGATGGAACATGTCATCAAAAGTATTACCATATATGGAGCGTTCACCTCTGTTCTTTGCCGAAGACATTTTTCCATATTTAGTAAACAGCTGAAGAACACTTCTTCAGACTGAAGAAGTAAAAGAATATCCCTTATATGGGTATGCGGATGGAACATGTCATCAATACTATTACCATATATGGAGAGACCATGTCTGGTCTTTGCCGAAGAACACTTCTTCGGGCTGAAGAAGTAAAAGAATACCTCCTTATATGGGTATGCGGATGAACCTGCCATCGAGAGCATTACCATATATGGAGATGCAGATGGAATATGCCATCGAGAGCACCATTGGGCCCAGAAACCCGCCATCTATACTACTAATATAGACTTACGATCAATAATAATCTTTTGAAGTTTGTGCCCCTAAAGTTTCGAAACTAGAAATATCACCATCCAATTTTGGCTTTTTTAAATCTGGACAATCATTATTTGTTTCTGATAAAGGACGTTTTTCGTAAAAAATTTTTTCAATTAAATTTTCAGAACTTTGTCCTTTTGAATTTAGGCCAGAAAGATTTTTAAATGATTCCGAATATTGATATTGATTAGAGGAAGAAATTAAGGGATCTTGGGGCTGTTCAAGTTCAAAATTTTCAGCATAAGTATATAGATCAATGTCCCCCACAATTTCGCCACAACTCAAATCAAAAAAATTTACCGAATTTCTGGTATACTCAAATTTGGATGGTTGTTCAAACCCATGAATAAAATTTTGATCCAGCCCTTCAGTTAAATTTTGATCCAACACTTTGAGCTTTTGATGAGACGTGTATAACTGTCTCAACGCTGTCGTTGGAATCATCTGATGAATCTAATGATGCATCTGGAATTGGCGAATAATGGGGACAATAAACCTCTTCAATATTGCTCAAAATTCCCATATTACCAACCCCATTATAATTATTGTTGTTTAAAATCCCCTCATTATTCGTTTCCTCGCAGGTCTCAGAAGTTTCCTGATATTCCACATCACCCTTAATTAAATTTTGCCCAGAGGTATTTTCAGAAATTTCACCCCCTTCTAATAGATCCAAAAGTTGTTCCAAATCATATCCTTCATTTATTTCAGAATCGTTAATTAAATTTTACCTCAATATATCATTATTTAAATCGTCGAAATAAATTGTTCAAGAGGTTCATGAGGAATATCAGGGATAATAGATTCATCCAAAACTTTTAAGAGCTGTGTCAAAATATCGCTTTCACCAATTTCGGAAGAATTGTCAGATTCAAATGAATTGTTAGATGTATTATTAATATCAATTTCCCTAAATTTATTTTTTAGTTCCTCATCGCTTAGCCCACAAAATGAACAATCCATCAAATCATGCACAAGGCAAGCTTCATTTAAACTGAAAACGGTTAAGTCAATATTTTCAATGTCTACGTTTAGAATTGAACACATATTAGATGAATTCAAGTTATTTAAAAATCAAAATCTGAAATTAAAAATCCAAAATAAATTTAGATTGTTTAAAAAGAATCCAAAAATCAAAAATAAATTTAGATTTTTTAAAAATGTTTCTTAAAATCAAAAGTAAAATGATATTAAGTGAAATAAAATCCAAAAGGCAATCAAAAATACAAACCGAATAGAAATCAGTAATATGTCACATAATATGATATAATAAGGACTGGCAGGATAAAACACTACTATACGAAAATATTAAATGCCGTATAAAATTCTTACTAAAAGCAAGAAGTAAACTGAAGAGACGCTTCGTACTAGGCCGGCTTTTAAAGCGGCCAAGAGCCTCGTACGACGTGGCACTGCATGGTAGGACAGGGATCGTGAGACCGTGAACTCAAGAGAGGTCGTTGAACGGTCATATGTTGTTTTGTTCTGAAGAAGAAGACGAATAAAGAGAAGACCAAAAAAAATGTTTTTCGGAATAATATAAAAAATATTTTTTTTTTTATTTTTTTGTGGCCTTTTTTATATTATTCCAAAAAACAGCTTTTTTTTTGGTATTCTCTTTTTCTTCAAAACAAAACAACATATGACCGTTCAACGACCTCTTTCGAGTTCACGCTATCTTTGACTTCTTCTTCCTCTTCTTCGGACCAGTTTTGCCGCTGGTGGTGCGGAAAGGCGGTATTTGAATATTGTATATAAGGATTTACAGCGTCTTTACTTTTAACTTAGTTACGAAATGAGTACTATCGTGATTTTTACGCTACAAGACTTTATTGCTTTTTTGGAGCAGCAAGTTAGCAATATAAATACAAGCAATCACCAGCTAATAGAGCGATGTGGCCACCGCAAAGCACAGAATCGGAATTTTTAAGCGAGGAATTCGACGACTTTCTTATCGATGAGCCATCAAACGAATTTCACGATTTTATGGACATCTTCGAGCCCAACCAGGATCCGGAGCCTATTACTTTTGAACGGACAGAACGGGTTACGGGGCAACAACAGGCGGGGCAACAACAAGCAGAGTAACAACAGGCAGAGCAACAACAGGCAGAGCAACAACAGGCAGAGCAACAACAGGCAGGGCAACAACAGGCAGAGTAACAGCAGGGCTCCATATCAGTCAAGACTGTCAATTATAAATTAAATTATAATTTATAAACGAAAGCTACCAGTGGTATCGAGCATAAGTCCAGAGCCAGTCCAATCCGACCCGGATCTACAGCCGGTTCAATCCAACACAGATCCAGAGCCAGTCCAGTCCGACGCGGATCTAGAGTCGCACCAAGAAAACAATGGTACGAAAAAATATTTATAAATAAAAAATTATAAATTATATATTTGTATTCTGATTTGGAAATAATAAAAAACATAAATCATTGAAGAAAATATTTTTCATTTTTTCTATTTATTATACAGAATCACATATAATAACCAAGTTTCTCCAACTTAAAAGAATTAATATAATTTTATTTACAAACATAATAATGAAAAATAGGGTTTCTTACCTTGAAAGAAATATTCTTCATTGGAAGAATAAATCATAATTTCTGCTATCAGGGCATTTTATTTAATCAAACACATTTGTTTTTCAAAGCGCACAATGTCTTAGTGGATATTTTAAATTTAATATTAAAAACTACTGGGGTGCAAAAATAAATTCAAGTGAAATATCAAATTCATTTATTTAGAATTCGATTTATCGATAGAGTGGTTGTGCATATTTTTTATAAAGGATTATTCTAGACTGGAAGAACAAAATTATAAATTCTTCAAATCCTAATATATACAAATTCCTTTTTATTGACATGATTCTCTTACATTTACTTACATAGTTCCTTTATATTTATTTACATGTTTCCCTTATATTTATTTAACTTAGAAGAACAAAATCACAAATTCTTCGAAAATGTCCGAGAATTTTATTTTTGTCACTGTTACGAGCCCCTCTTCTCCACACCCGTTTGGCACGCCATTATCCTCTATCATCTTCGTCATCTTGGTAGTCGTGTTTGAAGTTATTACGATCAATAGTAATCAAAGAATCCTGTCTTTCCTTTTCCAGCCAAGTTAAAATGAGTTGTTTCATCTTTGTACATTGACTGGATCGTTTCATCGCAAGCGGAATCTAAATATACATATATCTAATCCATTTCAAAGACTGTCCGATGAAACGCAAATTACTTGTTCAAATTATTTTTTAATTTTGCAACAGTTTTTTATTGGTAATGGGGACCCGTCTATGTAGTGTTGATACAGTGGATAGTGTTTAAAACAGGGTAAATTTAGCTGTAATTCTTCGTCACTTATATAATTTTCCGGCAACCTTTTCCAAATTTGTTGTAAACTAAGCGAATCAACGAATGTTTTCAAGTAGTTGATGGGAAAGAAGGCCAAGTCTTGTTGTTCAAAATCGGTAAGATTTTTTCCATTATTTTGGTAAGAAATTATTACTTGGCCTACACGTTGAATGAGTTGTTGAACACTATTTGGTATCGCGCGCGAATGACGTAAGCTCGCTCAGATTCGATTATTTAAAATACCAGCTCCCCTCCAACTGCTGTGGTGGGTAGGAAGGAGGTAAGAGGTGGAGCAAAAAGAGGTGGAGTTAACATAACCAATCGATATAGGAGGCGAACTTGGGCAGCCAATCAAAAACAAGGTCATTCTTGGCTGACCAATAAAAAAAGTGAAGTGGTAGCCCCCTATATCCACTACTAATTTTAAACAGAAAATCATTTCACCGACAAAAATTATTTTATGTAAACTGCTAAATTTTAATAAACTCTCAATACATAAATATGTCAAGGCTAAAATCTAAGTAAAGTCACAATCAAGTCAAAGCTGGATTCAATACTAACTTTAGCTATTAAACCCCAATACTTGCTAGATATAGCTTAAGGTCAAAGTCCAGGTCGATCCACTTTACTTTAATTTATTCACTATTACTTTCTGCAAAACTCCAGATTCAAAGGAGGAGGAAGAGGAAGAATTAATAAAAGACAACTAGAAGCTCACGATATCTACTACTACTAATACTATTAAAATAAAAATATTTTCTTCTTTAATAAATAAAACCAAAAATTATAATATATGTATAGTATCTATGCCATTTTGAGGCATTGCGTATACGATAAATTATAAGTCAAATATAAAATAACAACTATTCAAATTCGAAATATTATTTTCTCAAGACGAGCAAATTGCCTACATTATTCAATAAATAACTTTTCAATTTATTTATTATATTTTGTTTGGTATTACATATATTGTAACACTTTTTAACTCGTTATGGAAACCGCGAGACATTCGAGCCATATGTTCATTTTAATGAGATCGGTATACGTTCGTTTCGCTTACAACTTACATGAAATGCGTCACACTGTTTTGTTTTAATTTGGTGCTTATTTTATATTTGGGATTATTTATAATATCATTCAAAAGGTAAGTGTATACTTTTTAGTTTAAAATACATATTTTGTCCTTAAAATGATAAATGGTTCTGATCACTATGAATAGAGGATTTTAAAACCATTTTCACAAAATAAAGGGTTGGTTTTTTAATAAATTTGCAAACAATTTTTTTCTTAATTTTATTGTTTCGTTCGTTCGTTCGTTAGTACAATCTTAAGTTTAAATTCCAAAATAAAAAGAAAAGAATTTATTTTTTTTATTGTTAAATATTCAATACTAACTTAGCTACTATACTCAATACTTGCTAGATATAGCTCAAGGTCAAAGTCGATCCATTTAACTTTAATTTATTCACTGTTATTATTTTCTGTAAACTTCCAGATCAAAAGAGGAGGAGGAGGAGGATGAATTAATAAATGATGACTAGAAGCCCAATACCTACTACCACTACTACTACTATTAAAATTAAAATATATTCTTCTTTAATAAATTAAACCAAAAATTATAATATATTTATAGTATCTATGCCATTTTGAGACATTGCGTATAACATAAATTATGTTATAAGTAAAATATAAAATAATATGTATTCAAATTCGAAATATTATTTTTCCAAGACGAGCAAATTGCACACATTATTTAATAAATAATATTTAAATTTATTTACTATATTTTGGTTGGTTTTACATATAATGTAACACTTTTTAACTCGTTATTGAAACCGCGAGATATTCGAGCCATATGTTCATTTTAATGAGATCAGTATATGTTCGTTTCGCTTACAACTTACATGAAATGCGTCACACTGTTTTGTTTTAATTTGGTGCTAGTATTATATTTGGGATTATTTATAAAATCATTCAAAAGGTAGGTGTATACTTTTTATTTTAAAATACCTATTTTGTGCTTAAAATGATAAATGTTTCTGATATTTTTTGTCCCTATGAATAGAGGATTTTGAAAACCATTTTCACAAAATAAAGGGTTGGTTTTTTAATGAATTTACAAACAATTTTTTTCTTAATTTTATTTTTTCGTTCGTTCGTTAGTATAATTCTAAGTTTAATTTCCAAGATAAAAAAAAGTATTTATTTTCTTTCATTTTTAGATATTAAAATCAGGAAAGTCTGATATAAAATATTTATATAAAACAGAAATAGTATTGTGATTTCTTTATTCACACAATAACAAACCTATCCTACAGATAGAATGTTTTATTTCTATTTTACAAACATTTGAGGGTGGTGGGAATCACGTATGGATGAGATGGTACACTTTCAAATAACAGATGATCAAAATGTATATGAGAGTATACAAAACATATTAATAAATATTAATAAAAATATCTTTGCTAGTGATCATGTAGACAGTGAAGAAGATAGCGGCGTGGACGACGGGAGTGTTGAAAATACTTGTGGTCAAGAAGGTTTAATAAAAATTAAAAAATTAATTGCTTCGGAGGCTATCAAGCCGAACTATTTAGAAAGAATGGTACGCGTAACTTAATCATATGTTGCAATAATATTCAAATTTGGTGGTTTATACAATATTTGTCACCCATGTACACACTCATTATCGACGAACCGCCGAATGTTGTGAAAATTGATTATGTTGTACTTTATGTGAAGAAAATCTCAAACTGTCACGACCCAAGAATATTTAGTCTGTCACAAAGGATTAATTTTAAACATAAAAATCCTTTGACAGGCAAAAATTATTTTATGTAAACTTGCTGTAAATAATAATAAACTCTCAATACATAAATATGTTTTGTTTTTTCTAACATAAAACTTACACTCTTAATATAAAGACCAAGGTCAAGGCTAAAATCTATGTAAAAATAAACAGTCGAAAATGAATAAGTAAAACATTGGCTGATTTTATGGAACGTATAGAAGACAAATAAGAAGAAGAAGAACGTCGCCTGAACGAAAAACAAAATTGAAGAAGGATGTCATCAAAAAGAAGAACGTCGTCAAAAAGAAAAACAACGTCGCAAAAATGAATAATAATATCGTCTGAAAGAAAAACAGGAAGAAGAAGAACGTCTTCTTAAAAACAAACAGTGGATTATTAATTAACACAGCAATTTCAAACCAACAAACGAGGAAATAATATTGGATAATATGAATGGATATAATAGATGTGCTATTTTATTTAACAAGAGTGGTTGCTATGTATTTGCTTTAAATTAAAAAGATTTCACTCTAGATGATGTTCTTGATTTTGAGGAATACAACTTACAAATGTATACTAAAACAATAAATTAGATCCAGATACATTAAAAATATTATGCGTTGAAACTTTTTTGGAAAAGAATCTATATCCAATTTAGTAATAATAGTAACAGTAGAGAGTTCAATTGTAAACCTTATGCCATATATCCATAAATATTATTTTTTAAGAAATCTAACGTCACCTTTGCTCCGTAAATAGATATAATATTAGAAAAGTAAATTTGATACAAAGTTCGTAAACACCATTTCACTAACTGGTCTTGACATGCATGAAATTAGAGAGTTAAGAGTTGTTTGTGTGTGTATTCCTATTAGTTTGCATTTAATTTTAATTTTAAAGAAAATTGACAGCAATATACCGAATGTATAAAAGTTTTTATTCACATAATAAATGTCTGTACTATCTCAAACAATAAATCCGCGCACAGACCAAATCATTGTTTAGTTTATGAATCAAGATACTTTTAATATTATTAAAAAACTTCTCAACATTTACTAATAAAATGTATTATTAATAGAAACAATAATTTGAAACTAACAAACGAAGAATTAATATTGGATACTATGAATGGTCTTTCAACGGATATAACAAGATGCGTTATTTTATTTAACAAGAGTTGTTTCTAAGTATTTGCTTTAAATCAAAAAGATTTCGCTCCAGATGATGTTCTTAATTTCGAGCAATTACAACTTACAAATGGACAGTTTTATTGGAAAAGAATCATGATAGTAACAGTAGAGCTTTTAATTGCAAACCGTATTCAATATATACATAAATATTATTTTTTTAAGAAATCTAACAACGCCTTTGCTATACAATTATATAATGTTAAAAAGTAAATTTGATACTAGGTTTGTTAACACCATTTCACTAATTGATATTGATATGCACAAAATTACAGAGTTAAGAGGCGAAAAATGGAGGAAAAGAAAAAACCTATCAGGTAGATTGTGACGAAATTGAGTATGGAGATATTTGGAATACCATCCTGGAAGAAATTGGTTCGCTTCTTATTTCACGAAGGGACACTATTTATGATTGGTAAAAAATGGTTTATACTTTCCATGTACTAAGTCAAAAGAAAAAAAAATTAAACTGATAACTGCCTTCCTTATTCTTACATGCAAGTAAGGCACATGGAAAAAAGAATGTTCTTTCTTTTTTACCCATGAATCGGCCTCTTGCAGTGAATCTTTATTTTTAAAAGACAATTGATAGTTTGACGTCCTTAAAGAAACATCATGACTTTTATATGAACATGTTAGTTTTACAATTTTTACATACTTAAAGGATTCAAGATCTTTACAAAAAAAATGTAGGAATAATATAATAGTAAATTGACACTTCCTTATATATTTAAAGTCAGAGGATATACGTGCTTTCCGTACTCAGGTCACCTCTTTTCAACCGATAAATTTAAACAGCTTTTCATGTACTTTTGCCTGTAATCTTAAGTATGAATATTTAACATTTTTTATATCATAGATACTCCAGAAAAAACTGTAGTGGATCCATATGAATTTATGGACGACAAATCCACCAGAACTCTGTCTCCTTTAAACATCCCCTCATGTGTCTCAAACATTCCTAACGAACTTAAAAATATTATTGGCGATACGTACAGTCAGATTAAACAAATTGAGAATGGCAAATTAGAGGACCAGCTCAGCAAAAAAATATGACATGTTTTCAAAAATTAAAATATTTTAGGTATTAAAATTTTATTATAACCATGAATACATTTCAATTATTTTAAATACTGCAGCAATGAATTCTTTGTTTGAAGTTTAAAAAATTAAACAACGATCAAATTGTCTTAGTACCTAACTATAAAATATTTATCATTTATGCTGGTTCGATGAAAAATGTGTGGAACGGCACCCATAAGAGAAAGTTGAAATTTATCGTCTAAATGTAACGATTCAGCTGATACTGGGGTATTATTGTAAAGTATAAAGTATTTTATTGTATATAATCTTAATTTATTCTTTTATAAAATTAAAACCTAGTTTTAAACTTTTTGTAGGTGGTTTATAATGTACAAATTTCGGAAATATTTGTACATAAATTAGTCCAAAATACAGTCTAGCATCAAAGCCTGAGTCAGTAACGTCTGGGTTTGAATGAATGAATGAATGAATGAATGAATATATATATATATATATATATATATATATATATATATATATATATATATATATATATATATATATATATATATATATATATATATATATATATATAAAGATCTATACAATTCCTAATATAGCGGAAAATAGAAATGAATTTTTAATTAATCGATAGCAACGAACTATTCTTTTTTAATACTCGAACAAAATATATAGAATAGTAGTTTAAAATAAATTCTGGTTTGCATTTTAAGACTTTTATCATACAAAATTTAATAGTTTTTAGAATGAATCTGCGTTAGAAAACACACTTAAAAAAAAACTGTTAAAAAAATAATAAAATTGGGTCCAAAAGGCCCAGATCGAAAAAATGCTGTAATT
Source organism: Diaprepes abbreviatus (assembly GCA_034092305.1). NCBI lineage: Eukaryota > Metazoa > Arthropoda > Insecta > Coleoptera > Curculionidae > Diaprepes > Diaprepes abbreviatus. The sequence goes on from JASJET010000056.1 coordinate 1,786,739, forward strand.
CAAAGAAGAAAGAAGGGGTAAATTTGTTTTACAAAAGAAAAAATATAAAACTTATAAAAAAGGTATAAACAAGGATACTTGTGTAGATAATATAAACTATTCTGTATGTGTGCATTGTTTCGGGTTTATAAAAAGTACTACTCACAGAAAACATCGTAAGACAAGTGCCGAACAATTCCCAACACATTTTGCACATTGTTCTGAGTCTTAAGTATTTTTAGTTACCATCGATTTGTTAAGCAATTTTATTAATAAAAGTCGTATTTCGGAGGACTAATAGCCAAATGCGATCCATTAATATGTCTTTATGGAGAAACACTACAAAGTAAACATAAAAGAAAAGAGATGTTTATAGTATTCCCCCAAAAAATGCGGACTATTCCTAAGCTTTTAATGATTTTGAGGAAGTTTACTACAGTACTAAACTTTTTTTATATTTTAAAGCCAGAAATGCACGAACATATTTTGGCTGCTACCAAAACAATCACTGACTTTGATTCAACCAATTTTTCATTTAAAAACTCCTCTTCACTCACTTCAACTGGGTACTGATATAAAGTTTATAGGTAAAGTTGCCAAAACAGCCGTTCCAGTGAAAAATCCATTGTTAGAAAAAAATCAACAATATCGAGACAAAATTATAGAAATATCTCAATTATTTGATGTTGTAACTGGTTACTGGTATAACGATATTGGAAGTCTTGCAATTAAAATGTTAAATGAAAACAAAAACGAAAATTCCAAATTACTATCTATGGTTGAAGATGTCTCTATTCTTAATAAATATACTTCGTTTTTGGCCAATAAGGCATATGAAAGTTTACTGAAGAATGAAAATATTGAACTTAATTATAATACTTTGGTCAGATGTATATTGGCCCTACTGTTACTTTTAAACTGTCGAAAAATTGAGGAAATACAATTTTTAGACAATGAAACGTATGACACAAGAAGATATAATTCGAGAGATTTTGAGAGGTCTATGTGTAGCTTTTTTAAAAGAGCAGTTGTTTATGGGAAAGGATCAAAATTTGTTCTACTTCTCTTCATAAGAAAGACACGGAAATATGCAAACCTCATAGTTAACATCCGTCGTACAACAAACTTAGTACCCGGTTGGAATAAGTATATACAGATCACACATATGCCAAGCGGTTTATATTTTACTTTAATTTTATTAATTCAATTTTAATTTAATAAACTTATTATACTGTTTTTAATAAATATACGTAATTTAAATATTTTTCAACAACCGCTTTTTACATTTTTTGCTTAATAAGTTAAATAACAAAATTCTTCTATTTTATTCCACTTTATGTGCGCAGCCAATTTAGTTTGCTAATGATAGAAATTAAATTCAAATTCATTAATCCGATACTGCAAGTTTGCACATCTATGACAAAATTAATATGATGTGACGTAGCCGTGTCAGTTTAGGTATTTTACGCTTTGAGTTTGTCATACAAAGAGATGAACATTTATTCAAATGATAGGCTATTGAAAGAAAAAAAAAGAAAAATCAAAATTGTTTTGATTTTTAGAAAGAACAGAAAAAACTACGAGGCTACCACAAGCACAAAAATAAAAGCAACGTCTGTAGGTGACAGATCTTCCGCATCTGCTGAAACGAAGACAATTTTTTCATATAACAAATGGTAACTATTACTTTACAATTTTTTTAATGTATCATTTATTTCGATAAAGAAAATAACTAAGAAGTACAAACCCTTTTAGACGATAGCAATTTGAACACATTCAGTGTTCTAATATCGTGGAGTAAAGATCCCTGAAGATGCCTCATGCAATTGTAGGCGAAACGTGGGATAATTTCAATTTGACACGGTCTAAACCCAAGAACCATGATTTTCAACTTGACCAAAGCAGTGAAAGCTTCAGTTCTATATTACATCAATAAACATGTCATGATACGATTTAATCTTATTTATGTTTTCCTGAACACTTGGTTTTCGTAAGGTTGAAAAAATGAGAGTGTTCCTAATAGTCCAGTACTATTTGTAACAATTTTTGAATCTAAATCTTCTACATTTATGTCAAAATTTGCTACAGTTACAGTCGAACTCGTCGAAGCAGAAACAAAAGACATATTATCATCATTTTGCTTCGACTGATCTTATAAAATCCATATATTTAAATATCAATACGTTCCTATTTAATTTATTAATTTCTAGTTACTTCGGTTTCAAATCCCCTCTTGGGTCTTGAACCTGAAGAGTGGTTTACTATTTCAAATTTGATTAAACCTAAACTATTTTTTTCAATTTCCAGTTTAGGATGTCATCGTCGTAAATGGAACAACAAATTAGTTGTGGCAGTGGATTTTACCTGCAAATAACACATTTTGCATATGCCTCCCATTTGTGACTTGATAAAATATTTTCATGCAATACTTTTCATGGTTTTCGTAGGAGACATGATTAAAATATGACGCTAAAAATAATAATCAGCAAGAAGCATAAAACACAAAACTTTCCAAGAATAAATCATGGGTTTAATATTAGAGAATAAACCAAAGTTGAAGTAACAGTTAACATACATGGCTAACAGGCCGCAAACATAGATAAGTGATTTCCCAGAATCCCCGCAAATAAGGACTGCAAATTATAGAATAATATATATTTTAGCTACAAATTAAGAGCATTTTCAGTTGATATTGTAGATTGGTGCGGCCCGAGTGTATACCCGTTTTCTTATTTTAAAATATCAAAATATAAGTACGAAATAAATTAATTCTGTTTGCCGTGTTTAAATAGTTACCTATAATGTAATTCTCTTGCTCTCTCTGACAGGAGAATAACATTACAGGCAACCGTCTTGCTCTTTGTTACACAATTAAAAAATGATAAAAATACATCAAAAAAAGTAGCTTGGCCGGTATAATTGAAAGTGATAGTGGAATTGGATCTGATTACAACAAGGAAACGATACAACATTTAGTTGAATGTATCGATACCTACGTATTACAACATGGGTAAATATCTAAACAAAAAACCGAATATCGATGTTGAATACATCGATACTTCGAAATATCTATATGTATCGTCCGGGTTATTGTTAGTTGCCAGTAACATTTTCTCAATTCAGAAGTACTTTAATATATTGCTTAACAGTTCAATCAAAAACTGGAACCTCAGGAAGAAATATTTAAATGTGAAGTGGCCACTAAGCTCACCTGCTCTAGCAAGACAAGAGAAAGCAGCACGTTATCCTGTTTAGTTTAACACCTTCGGGTAAGTTTAATTGGATATTTTTTATGGAATTTATTTTTCCTCTATGCAATTTCTACTTGAAAGCCTTTTAACAAAATAAAGTATTAAAGTAATTTTCTGTATTTTTGGGCTTTCTTTTCTCTCTTCTCATAAAAAAATCATAATGTAAATTTCTAACTCATATTGATAATTTCTATAGTTAAAATGGGATTGTTCTATGAACAGTAAAAATTTACGTTTTTCAACGATCGTATATAGAAATTAAAACAATAATAATAATTAAGTTTTTTAACACCTGTTTGTAATGTGTGAATTTCTTTATTGTCGATTTAGCGATTAAAACGTACTCTAGTAAAAAAATCGTTGAAAAAAATTAAGTTAGGAACAAAAATTTTGTATTTATTACTTTGGTACATAAACTTTTTATTATTTTCAGAATACGTTTTTACATCTGTGTCTAGGTTTCTAGTTTTTTACTACCGTGTTAAAGATCAACTATCCCTAAATGAATAAAAATAATTCAGAGTTGTGGAACTAAAATAATTGAATTATTGCACTTTGTACATGGAAGATAAAAATTTTTGTATTTAATATACTTATGTCAACAAGCACAATATTTTATAAAGAACGAAATTTAAGCGAAGAACCTAAAAACTCTTATTTATAGGATTAATTTCTACAGGATCTTGGTAAGGATTTAAAATTTTGAACAAAAAAAGTTTAAAAAAATTAACTTAGGTTAAATGAAATGACCCTTCTTAGATTTGCAGTGTTAATACAATATTATTATTGTTGGTCTTATACTTGGAGTATCTTTAGTTCAGGAAAAGCATACAAATTAATCTCTACACCATCTATATGCGGAATGCAATAAGAAACCACGAATTTTCAACAACCGAAGCTGTACAATAATCTGAGCAAACTGAGTCCACAACAGGAGCATACAATTATAACTGAGAATAATACATCAAAATAAATATATATAATAACAGAAAAAAATTAATTTATAATGAAAGGTTTACTATAGTTTTAATTGCATACTTTAAATAAATGAAATATGTATAAAAAAGAAAAATCAAAATTTTGCAGTCACTTAAGTTCAGGTGTTTTTCTTCTACAAGACTTATCTTTACAAATAAAATCGGTTAAGTGCAAGTACGACTCGCACGCCAAGAGTTCCATACTATCCAACATTATGAACTAAACAGATATATTGGACTATTCTAAAGTTCCGTAAACTTTCTTAAAAATCTATCTATAAAAATAAATAAATCAAACCTTTTTTTGGGACCAATAATTCGAGAATATAACGGGAGAAATTTTTTTATTTCCCTTTTTTTTATCCAAAACTATAAATGCTACGAAAATCATTTTATTTTTCCGGAAACAATTTCTTTGTTCTATAGTAACGTAAATGTCTTCGATTTTTTCACCCTACAAACATAAGAGATAAGAGGAGGGACTGAAATTTTTAACAACATTTTTGCTTAGAAGTCAAAAATTATTCGATTCCTAGTCAAAAAAAAAAATTTAAGAACGCGTAAGAAGTCACTTTTCACATCTTAACTTAGTAAACTAAATTTTAAACTTCTTTCGTAAAGAAAAAAATGTATTATTTTGATTTTTGAATTATATGCGGACAAGTAACTTTTATGGTCCATAACTTCTGTAGTTTCTGAGAAAAATGCTGTGATATCACAGACACCGAAGTCCCACCATAAGGATCCCTTTTACTTTATAGTACAGAACAGTTCAAACAGTAATAGGTTATGTTTTAAATTTCGTAAATACTAGATTAAAAATGTTACTTTTTTAACGAACAAAATGTAAATAGTGATTTGCGGCTAATACCCTAAATACTAATGGAAAAAAGAGATAGCATTCTAAATTCTAAATTAACATTTACTAATTAGCATAATAAAAATATTTTTATTTTTATAATAAATAGAGCTATTATTTACCTATTTTATTCGTATGACACATTGGCTCACAACCAATAATTCTATAACGTAAACTATATTAAACAAAATGTAACACTTAAAGACAAGTAGTTGAGTGGTCGTAGACTATGTTGTAAAATTAGTTTTTACAATAGCAAAAAAAACAAAGAATGAAAGTGCATCGTTCGATGTTCCCTATTTAAAAGGCGATCAACTTCGTTCGTAAGCCCCGCCCACGCCCACGAGATGTGACGGAGCGCTCCGATTGGTGCGACGATCCACGTAAATATGCAACTTTTCGAAGCAAAAAGGTCACTGCATGTGTGAGATTGACTGAACAAAGTGCGAATGGCGTAGAGAGACCAACCTTGCATTGTATGCGAAATACAAGGAAATGCGAAGTAATAGGAGCACCAGCTCCTGGATCGGAAACACCAATGAGTGAAGACCGGATGTATATAAGGCTACGGCCCGGAAACCCAAGGGACATCACCAGTGCACTTCTGTAGACTAAAGCTTCACTACAGGAAACATGAGTAGATCGTGGGGACCCTCAGTCCAGAGGGGGTTTAAGCCGGTAAGAATCAGGCACTACCCCCACATTTCGTGCGGGTGTCTATGCAAGATTTCCCCTCCAAAAAAAGTCACTAATGAAACAGCAGCATTCGTGCGCTTAACCTAGGTTGGGCGCCACAATTTCACTAAAACTAACCGGCCAAAATCAAATGTTTGTTAATTTTTATATAAACCCTAGTGTAAAACATAATTTAAAGTTTATAATTTTCTCGTAAAAATCACCTAGTTTTGATTGGTCCATTCTCATTTTTTAAGGCGTAACTTATTATTCATTGCCTGAAAAGTATAAATAGCTTTCAAAATTTTAATCGTGCTCTCTTGAAAAGATCTGACAACGAGGGAATCAAGCAGTTAGAAAACTGCAGATATTTTACGGGTACTTCTGTTTCGCTTGATCGATTCCAAGCCCTGAGGCTGATCAATCCACATGTCGCGAAATCGCCGTCGTGGAGTGATTACCTAGCACTTCCATAAAGCTAGGGAAAGCTCCCGGGGATTTTCAATCGGTGGACCTCTCGAGTATTTAATATAATTACAATCGTAAAGTTCAGTCGCGGGTTGGGATTTTTCCTTAGCGTAATTGAGTGAAAGGCACAAATCGTAAAATTCCATTAGCGAATTTACAATAGGGTAAGCGGGAAATTTGGGATTTTTCCCATTTGCGCCGGAAGTCTTTAATCACTCAACTTTGTTAGTTGCAAATCGAGCCAGACTAACCACAGTGTTCGACACTGTGGGAAAAACCAGCTATAGCAATTTACGGCGAATTTTTATTGAACTTAAAAAAAAACTTATAACAATTTTTGTGTGAAATAATATTCAACAAACGATCTGTCATTTTTATATTAAGTGCAAAAATCCAAGTGTTATAATTATCCTAGTTCGCGATTTGAATAGACTTTGAAAAAACATTTTTCTTCAAATAAAGACATTAAAATAAACATTTTATTTTTTAAGAAAAAACTTTATACTTTTTAATAAAAAACATTATACTTTTTAACAAAAAACTTTGTGTCAAAAGACGATAAATATTTACGTTTTGTGTCAGTATTAAAGCTTTAAAATTAAATGTAAACTTTTTATCCCTTTTCAACTTGTGGAAAAATACCGTGATATATAAACAGACTAAAAGATTACGGAAATTCATTATGAAAATTATGTAAAATTTCTGGTTATTTCAGATCAACTTCCAAAACATACCCTTTTTTATTAGTATGAGAAATATTCATTTTGTCTAAATTCTGAATTTGTTGATTTGTTAGCCAAATAAAATCTTTTTGTGGAAGATATTAAGAAATTGCATATCCGTCAAGATTAATTGCGTTAAAGTACATAATACATTTAGTTGGTTGTGATGGATTGTAATTTGAAAGAAATAAATTGTTTGGTATAGATTTCCTACATACACAAGTGCTGAATCCTCCTCTTACATTACTTTTAAAAAAATGTGACATATCTGGGTCCGTTAATAATTCCAATTCTACCCCGGTGTATCTCATACAAGCGTCAAAACTTAAACCTGGAAAAGTGTAATAATACCCAAGATCCATTTTATAAGTCTCTATACAAGTTTTTCTGAAATTTTGAAAAATATCCGCCAACAGTAATATATCTGATTTAAGATAAATAGCAGAATAGTGCCCAATTGTATCACAATTAAATATTTTCCCAACGTTTATAGCTCTTTCATATTCCTCGTCGGTGATATGTTCATCCGTTATGTCATTATAAAATTATTTTTTATCTGGTAATTTGGTTTCATCTAATTTTGAAATATCATCAATACATTTATAAGGGAAAACTCCTTCTTGGCGAATATAATTAAATTTTTTTTTATCATTAAAATATTTAACCACTTCCTTATATTGATCGTCATTAAGAATGGAAGCTAAATTTGACAAAGAATATGGTAGCAACTGAAATGAATCAGTGAACCCAAGATATAAAAATTTTGATTTTTTGTGGCCTGTTTTCTTATCTAAATATTGATCCACTTCAATCGACTTTTCAAATGATAAATATTTTTCTTTATTTTGGGCAATTCCAGATAATCGTTCTTTATTAGGACATTAATTTTTTATAAATAGATGACAATCATAATTACGCAAATTATGTAAAATTACAGGAATAAAATTTGGTAGGTTATAATTTAAATTACATATAGAATATACTGGACCTCTGAATGAATGCGTTAAGTGGCAAAGGTCAGCAACCTTATCCGAAATTGTAGTTTTATCACATATATGGCAATCGTTGGTATATTCATAATGCAGTTGTTTCAAAATATTTAATTTTTTCATCGATTTTGAATGTTTTAAAAATTTATTATAGATCTCAAAAACATCTTTTTCTCCCTCTTAAAAAATGTTCCCTAATCTTCACTACAATTCAAAATTTCATAATTTTTTTGCGATTCGTCCCGGCCATGAAAAGCCCCCCCTCCTCCCCAAGGAACCTCCCTATTACCACTACCAGCATTTATTGACGAATAAAAATTTTTATAATTTTTTTAATCGTTCGAACCTTTGAATGAAGTTGAAGGAGAAATAGCAAGTTTGTTGGAAATTACTTCAAAATTGTCTTTGTTTTTAAAAATTGCAAAATTTAAATTTGTTTTAACAATTCCAAAAATTTTTTGTGATATATTAGAACTTGAATCGCTATCAGTATCGTTAGTTACATTTTTTGGAATTCTGATTAGTTCCTTAAAATTGTCTAAGTTTTCTAAGTCCTGAGTTGAGATGTCAGGAGTTGCGTCTGTTATGTTTGTAGTCTCTGAGTTTATGTTTGGAGATCCTGGGGTTAAAATACTTGCTGTTTCTGGAGTTAAAATATGATTTAAATCTATATTTTGAGCTAAAATTGAATTTTCTATCTCAAAATCTGTTTGTGAAATAATATCTAAATCCGGAAAATTCTCAAATGTATTTAAAAAATTAATATCAGGTTCTGTAGAATTTTGAAGTAATTTCTTTTCTAAATTGCTTTCTTACATTTCTTTGAGCACATTATTAAAATTTTGTGTCGTCCGACTTAAATTTTGATATTCATTTTCTAAAATGGCAGGTTGAATTACCATATTTGAAATGATATTAATTTTTTTCAGTCTTAACTCTTCAGGAAAAGTGGAAACAAAAGAAGACATACCCTTAAAAATTTAAACTAAACACAAACAAAACTAAAAATGGACACACACACATATCTACCGCCCTCTGTGAAATGGGAGTGAGGCGGGGTAGGGGTGAAGTTGGTAATAGTGAGGTTGTTGGGAGTTGTGTTGGTAGGAGTAGAGGCGGAGGTGGATCGAGGCGTACACAATGATCAGGGACGAAGAGAGCGAAGGAGAGGCCTGAAGCCACGGGCCGCCCGAGGCAGCGAGGTGGTTGCCGCCCCCACCGACTCCCCTTTCTATAGATGGCGGCCGAAGGCCCCGATGGGTGCCAGAGGTACCCATGACCTACTTTTATAGAAACGCCTGTTCCGCGAGGTGAACTTCGTCATTTGTGGTCAACGAGCCATGACGTCAAACACAATTATTTTTTATTCATTTATTTACGAAAATGTTACTAAATTTTAGAATAGTTAGAAATAATAATAATAATAATAGGATTTTAATAAGAAGAGACCAGTAACCCACCCAAAACCCTGCCATATCTTCCACAACGCACCCAGAAGAAAATGAGGTTGAGGGTCAAGCAAATGGAAGTAATGGTTCCTTACAATCTTCGGAAGTGGATTCTACTACGAAGTAAGTAATTTATACTAAATGTTTTTTTTAATTCAGAGTTAGTCTTCGTTATAACCAAAATACTAATTGATTTTTTTATTTTTTGACAGTTGACATCGAGAGCAGAAAAAGACAATATAGGGACAGTGTTAAGTGGGACTTTTTTAATGTTAACTTAAACAATTTAGTGAAGTTTTAGTGATAGTGGCTTGTAGCTGAGAGAATTTAAGGTAAAATAAAATTATTTAATTTTTCTACTTAAACGAGAATGAAGAAAGATATATTTATAAATTTATTATTTTTTCGATATTTTTATTAAATTTTAAACGCTCTAAAAATTTGATTGGTTCATTTAAAATATTTTTATTCCTTTCGAGAGCATTTATATTTTAAATTTTTATAAATTAGCAAGATTTAAAAACGATTTTATATAATTTAAAATTTAGTCCATTTGCTTACTGAATTAAAAACCTTTGTACAGAATGGTTAATTTAAAATACTTTATGTCTATTTCTAGAGGCTTTTTTACGTATTGTTCTTTTTTCATTATCCATTATTATTTTTTATACTGGCATTATTGGAACATTTGTATCCCAATTACAATCAATATTTTTTGTATTAAAATTACAAATTAAACACACTTTTGGAATAGTCCCTTGATATAGTTGTCTAGAGCATATTTCACAGTGTAAATCGTCTCGTAATGTTTTCAATTTTCTTTTGTTATGGGTACTAACGTGTTTTTGAAAACTTCCCCTTTTATATTATAGTAATATTTCATAACAAGAATGGCAAAGATATTTTTCCTTATATTCCACAACCAAAAACACTGTTACGTAACTTTGGTAATACAAAATAGAGCGTCTCTAGGATTATTAAATTCACTAAACAAACTTTAGCGCTGGCACTATCTTCTTCTGCATTTTCTTCAAGATCAGAATCACCAGAGCCCGCTTTAACTTTTTCAAAATTATTTAAATTATAAGTCAAACATTTTCTAAAGTTCTTTTCAAATTTTTCTTCATCAAGAAAGGTGTTATAGTTGAACAAATGAATTAATTCTTCCAATTCTGAAGCCTCTTCTTCAATGTTCAAATCCATAAATTTGGGAATGATGTTTTTCTGTTACTACTGATATTTACTACTTACTATTTACTTTTAAACATTTATTTTTTAAATATTATTTTGAATTTAACTTAACAACCATTGTTAGACCACGGAACAAATTTATAGATGAACTAAAGTGAAAAGTCACTGGTGGTAGGATTTTGTATCGACAACAAAGTCGAATATAAGGTTAGTGCTCTTACCGTGACTTAAGGTTAGTCGGGTTATTAACTTTAAGAATAAACTCAAGGTAAACTATAAGCAGACGAATGGGACATGTATACGAGGTAATTTGAAAAATATTTTGAAAGAACGAAAAAGAACGATGAGAATGACTTTAAGATTAAACTCAAGGTAAAGTACAAGCAATTAAATGGGACATGTATATGAGGCAACTCGAAAATATACGAAGATAATTCGAAAAATATTACGAGAGAACAAATAAGGAAGATAAAGAGTATATACTCTTCATCCTCCTCTTCCTCATTTATTCTCTCATATATTAACTACTGAGTTACTTAGACAGTAAAGAATTAAGCTGCGTTAGTTGGTTCCGCGTCAGATGTAACAGTTATCTTACAGTACGGTGGGCCATTCCGATTGTGTGTAATCTGGAAATAACGCGAAACAATTAAGTCTTGGTCGTGGCGCGAAATTTCTGAAGAGTTAGATACCGGCTTTAAGCAGCAGTGAAAAAGTAAGCAAAAAGGATAATAAGTAGCATAAAATATTCAAAATCCTATAATTTTAAGAAAAAGTATATTATGTAGAAAAGGTGGCTCCTAAAGTTATGAAAATAAATTTTTCTACGCGAATTTTTAGCTTAATTATTATGAAAACAAAATACATATAATCCCAAAATTTTATGAACTTGAAAGTTGAGAATAATGCTCCCTTTAGAGATAAAGTAGCTTTTATAATCCTACAAAATTCTAACAACAAAAATAAACGAGTGAATAATGCAGTCTGCAGTCATCAGAAAGTGAAGAACTTGTAGCAACCCAGGAAGATGAAAGGTCTGAAATAGTAAGTAAAAGGGGGTAAAGTGGTGGGCGCATTTTGCTCTAAATGCAAGGGCAATAAAAAAATTTGTAAATGTTATTTCTGTGTTCTTTCTGAATAAGAGAGTCAATTTTGGCAACAAAAGAAATATTATCTTCCCAAACTGACGCATACGAAATCATCTTTATTTCTTAAATTAATAACTAATGCTATTTCCGTAAATATTTACTTTAAAATGTTACATTGTCTAATTTTTCTCTGGTGAGGCCTAAAATTAATACGTTACCACATAATACAGTCTTTATAAATTTCCAGTCAATGAAGAAAATCGAAATGTTTTGGGTCCATGTATATATTTGAAGAAACAAATAGTGAAAAAGAAATACACAACAAAAAGGCCTTTAATGACAAGAACAGAAGCTTGCGTACGTAAAAAAATCAGTTTTAGAGCTTTTAAAAAATTATGTATCTTTAATATATATAAATGTCAAAAGCATAATCAGATGTAGAATGAGAAGAAAAGGTATATTATTATCTGAAAATATTCAGGAACATCAAAATATGATTGAGGAATATGAAACAAAGAAATCCAGAAAAGTTAATAAAGATGATTTCAAAACTGAAGGCAGCAAAAGAAAACTTTTTATATAATTTTTCCTATTTTGATGTTTTGTCCGAACCAAAAAAATACAATGGTAACAATATACATATTCTAGATTACAAAATAATTCCATTTCCTTATACTGGCAAGCCAATCAACAGTTCGTCTAATATGGATAATGTTCTGCTTGAGCAACACATTCGAAAATGTGACGCAGACTCTAAGAGAACTTCCTTTTCAACCGATGAATCTTTATCGAGTTTACTCTCGGATAACAGTCCATTTGGTTCAGTCTACGAACCCTCCTGACACCAAATTGTAAGGTATGAAGGACAAGTAAGAAATAATATTGAACATATTTAATGATAACTGAGTCTAGTTTCGTTATAACTTAAGTTACAGCTACACTTCTAAAGTTAAAAACCTAGAGAGTATTTGAATTATTATTTAAAACAGTAATTTCTGAAATCATTCATAATTTCAGAAACAAAAAGAAATGTCAAAAACATTATGCAGCCAAGACCAGTAATGAGTACTCACAAGAACCTGTGTCCACATTCTGTTTTGAAAATGTGGGACTGAGGATGACCTATGTCCATCCGAAGAGACCAAAGACAGCCATTAGCAACAAAGACGATGACAACGACGACGACAGTGCTAGTAGTTATCAGTTGCCACAGTCGAAAGTTGCTGAACTAAGAGGAGGAGAAGGAGAAGGACAAGTAGAAGAAACTATTAAAAAAAAAAGAACTACCAATAGTAACCAAACAAATAAAAAATTTAAATTTCAGATAGAATTATTCAACCATCAACCTCATCAACAGGAGAAATGGGCTCATATGTCGAAATTTTTGACTATGATGCTGAAATATGATTTTGACTTGTCGACGGCCATTAGCAACAAAGACGATGACAAAAACAACGACGGCGACAGTGCTAGTAGTTATCAGTTGCCACAGTCGAAAGTTGCTGAACTAAGAGGAGGAGAAGGAGGAGGAGGAGGACAAGTAGAAGAAGCTACTAGAAAAAAAAGAACTACCAATAGTAACCAAACAAAAAAAAAATTCAACCATCAATCTCATCAGCAAGAGAAATAGCGTCATATATCGAAATTTTTGACGATGGTCAAAATATCATGTAGAAAAATAAGAAAATTACATTTTTATTTATCGAAGTATTATTTATTTTTTCTATTCTTCCCCAAACGATACGAGACAAATTATTCATTATTTTTCTTATAAAATAAAAGCTGACATTTCATGTAAATTAATATATTATTAGTACTAGTGATAAAAAGAGAGAGAAAATGTCAGTACCAGAAATTTCAAAGTGTTTCAAGTGTAAAGGGTGAAAAAATGTCTAGCTAGCGAAGATCATAACAAATTGGCTAAAAAAGGGATGGTGCTAATAAACATTTACCTTTTCTGTTATTATACAAGGAGAGTGTTGGTTAAGTGTATATATATATATATATATATATATATATATATATATATATATATATATAGTGCCTTCATTTCAAAACGAACCATCCTTAATAACTTTGTTAAATAGAAAAATTTAAAAAAAAAGAAAAAACACGTCAATTTAGATATACAGGGGGAAGTTTAATTTTGCATTTGTTAAAAGTCTGTCAATCACCTCCTCACCTCCAGCTAACCTCACTTTGATATGTCAAATGGGAACCCCCACCTTGTGACACATCATTGTAAGCAGCATAAAATTGTCTATCCAACCGTATAAAAAAAAATTAAATCGGTTGACGTACAAGCGAACAGTGTGCAAAAATGTCTTGTAATAATGCATAATATATCGGCCTCGAACTTTAGTATGTCAAATGATTACCCTATAGTGTGATACATCATTTTAAAGGGCATACTATCTCCTATTTAGCCAATAAAAAAAAACAAAATCTGTTGATGTACAAGCGAATAGTAAGAAAAGATGTGTGGTAATAATAGACACCTTATCACATTAAACTTTATTATGTCAAATGGCTACTTCATAGAGTAAAATATTATTTTAAATTTAAAATAAATATTTTTTTAAAATAATAAACAGTTAAAATATTTGCGAGAAAAAAACTAAGCCTGTTTTAAAATTCATCGCAAAATTCATTGCAGTCTAATCAATCTAGTGTATTTATTTCAATGATATTTTTTGCGGTACCTGATAGGTACAAAAAATCACTGCAATAAATAAAATTTTTAAGATCTTTAAACACCAGTTGTTTATTATTGTTAAAATTGTCATTGTGACGCCTAGTTGAAACGTGAATATAAATGGTGTATACGCTAGCCGAAAGAATAGAAATAATTTTTCTCTATGGAGCTGAAGATCGGTGCGCTCGTAGAACCGCCAGAGCATTTAACGAGAGGCATCAAGACAAAAACGTGGGCCATAAATATGTACTCGAATTGGTACGAAAGTTTGAAGAAACGGGATCCGTTTGTAATAAAAAATATATTGAGAAAAGGGTTGTAGATGAAGCATGCCAAATCGAGGTACTAGGACAGTTTGCAATAGATCCACCTTTATCCATCTCAAAGGTCGCAGATTTAACCAACATTTCTGCTGGCTCTGTGCATAAAGTTTTAAAACAAAATAAGTTTTTTCCCTACAAAATTCAAATTCTTCAAGAACTCGGAGAAGACGATTTTGATAGGAGAATTCAATTTTGCGAATTAATGTGCCAACGAATTGACGAGGACCCCCATTTACCTAAGAATATCTGCCTTAGGGATGAATCAACTTTTTTTCTAAATGGACTGGTTAACAGACATAACTGCAGATACTGGGATAATGAAAATCCGCACCTTTTCCGAGAAGGGCATACTCAATATCCCGAAAAAATTAACGTGTGGGCAGGAATTTATGGCAATGAAATCATCGGGCCATTTTTTTTGGAAGATAATTTAACTGGGCAAATTTATTTGCTGAGATGAGAAGATTGAAAATCGACATACTGGGACTGAGTGAAGTAAGATGGCCCGGCTCCGGAAAACAAAAAACAGAGCAAGGATACATTTATTATTCAGGCGGAGCCGACCCAGAACATCGATATGGAACAGCTATACTCGTTTCGGACAGAATGGCACAGTCGGTTGTGGACTTCGTTCCTCTGAATGATAGAATGGCACTACTGAAACTGCGAACAACTCATAGAGACCTGAATGTGGTTCAGGTTTATGCTCCGACAAGCGACAAGTCAGATCAAGAAATCGAAGAATTTTATAACAACATCGATGAAATAATGCGACTGACAAAGAGTGGAGAGATGACGATGATCATGGGGGACTTTAACGCCAAAATTGGCCGTGGCGCTGAAGGAGACAACATAGGTGCATGCGGTCTTGGTGCAAGAAACAACAGAGGAGATAGACTGGTACAATTCTGCGTGGAGAACAGCCTGTTGGTGGCCAACACCTTCTTTAAACAGCATCCCAGAAGGTTGTATACTTGGAAGTCACCTGCAGACAGAGAAGGAAGAATTGTCAGGAATCAAATTGATTTCATTCTACTCCACCTAAACTTTAAGAAGTATATGAAATCCGTAAAGACCTACCCTGGAGCAGACATTTGTAGCGACCACAATCCAGTTGTAATGGACTTTAGACTCAAACGATTCCTGAAAGTTAAAAGGGAAAAAGTAGCAAGAAAAATAGATATCGCACAATTGAAAAACCCCATAAAAAAGAAAGAAATTAGTCTCAAGATCGAGAAAGAAATGGAAACAATGGAGAAATCGGTACGGAGAGAGGACGTTGAAGGAACATGGAATGCTTTAAAAACTAAAATAACCAATATTCAAGAAGAAGACATTGGATTTACAAAAAACAACAGAAAGCAAGAATGGATAACGCAAGAAATCATAGACCTCATGAATGAAAAAAGAAAACACAAAACAAACCCAACAGAATACAAGCAACTCAATAAAATCATTAGGAAAAAGTGCAGAGAAGCTAAAGAAGATTGGATGTCAACAAAATGTCAAGAAATCGAACAACTTCAGAAAAGATATGACACCTTTAACGTCCACAAGAAAGTAAAAGAAATGACAGGCAGACACAGAAAGCGGCAAGAAACAATTTTAAGAGGGAATAATAACGAGGTAATTCTGGGGACAGTAGATAAACTAGAGAGATGGAAAGAATACATTCAAACACTTTTCGATGATGATAGACCCAGTGTTCCACCACCCACAGTCAGTCAAATAAATGAAAAAGGCCCAGAAATAACTAAAGAAGAAGTTCGCCATGCAATAAAAGCACAGAAAAATGGTAAAGCTACCGGTCCAGACAAAATCAACGTCGAAATACTTAAATTAATTGCAGACAACGAAAGCAAAAGCCTAGACTTGTTAACATCATTATTCAATAACATATACAACTCCGGCAAAATACCATTAGACTGGCTAAAGTCAACATTTATAACACTGCCAAAAAAACCTAATTCCTCACAATGCGATGATTACCGAATAATAAGTCTGATGTCTCATGTCCTTAAAACTTTTCTCAGAATCATCCATACACGAATTTACAGGAAGTGCGAAGATCAGATGGATAACACTCAATTCGGATTTCGAAACGGAATGGGAACACGAGAAGCTCTTTTCTCCCTAAATGTAATGACACAACGCTGCAGAGACATGAACGTGGATGTATATGCATGTTTTATAGACTATCGAAAGGCATTTGACTGCGTTAACCATCAAAAGATGATTGAAATTCTGAGAACAACCGGCGTCGACGAACAAGACCTACGCATTATCTCAGAACTCTATTGGCACCAAACGGCAACAGTCGAAGTAGAACAAACAACATCCGGAGATATGTGGATTAGACGGGGAGTCCGACAGGGCTGCGTGCTATCTCCGCTCCTGTTTAATCTGTATTCCGAGTCCATATTTAAAGAAGCACTAGACGATGCCCAAGGTGGAATCAAGTTTAACGGAACTATGATCAACAACATTCGGTATGCTGATGATACCGTCCTAATAGCAAACAGCGTACAAGAGCTACAAAGCATAATAGATTCCGTAGTACATCATAGCGAAATGTTCGGCTTACATCTAAACGTCTCTAAAACCAAAATAGTGGTATTTTCAAAGGCGCCAATAAATGTACGTCTGCATGTCAAGGGACAAACAATAGAACAGGTAACATCAATGAAATATCTAGGAGTTAATGTCAACAGCCAGTGTAACCCGAAGAAGGAAATTTTATCGAGGATCGAACAAGCGAGAAAAACACTAATGAGCATGAAAACATTTTTTACAAGATCAGACCTTAGTCTAGAGCTCAGAACTCGTATGGTCAGATGCTACGTTTTCTCTACCTTACTCTATGGATGCGAAAGTTGGACAATGGACCCACAAACAGAAAAAAGAATAGAGGCTTTTGAAATGTACATATATAGGCGGATGTTGCGAATTTCATGGATGCAAAGGATCACTAACAACGAAGTACTCCAGCGCATGAATAAACAAAAAGAACTGCTAAACACCATTAAAGAGAGAAAAATTCAATACTTGGGTCATGTGCTGAGAGGTCAAAGATATGAGCTGCTTCGACTCATTATAGAGGGTAAAGTTCAGGGTAAACGATCAGTAGGAAGACGCCAGAATTCATGGTTGAAAGACCTGAGGAGATGGTTTGATCGCTCATCTACAGACATATTTCGTGCTGCAGCTTCCAGAGCCACAATTGCCATTTGGATCGCCAACCTTCGGAAGGAGAGGGCGCAATAAGAAGAAGAAGAAATTTATTTAAACCTTTTAGAAAACACAATATACCCTGCCATTGTGCAATCTTTAGAAAATCAAGTGGATGAAAATGCTGTTATGGTACTAAATGAAAATAATTTGCATTTCCAGCAAGATGGAGCTCCCCCGCACTACGCTTTGGCAATTCGAGAGTGGCTTGATGAAAATTTTCCAGGGACGTGGATTGGCAGACGTGGTGCAATTGAATGGCCAGCACGGTCTCCAGACCTAACCCCTCTAGACTTTTTTCTTTGGGGGTATTTAAAAAGCAAGGTTTATAAAACCCCACCTGAAAATATTGACGATTTAAAAGATCGAATTGTTCGGGAATGTAGAGGAATTAGCAGAGAAACCCTTGCCAATGTTCGTGGGGAATTTCAAAATAGGCTTTTTTATTGTCTCGCTAATAACGGCGCACATTTTGAACATTTAATAAAATAATTTTCTTCAACTGAATAAAACTGAATAAACTGCTTATATTTAACACACATTTTTGCATCCTAATTGCCTATAACGTCTATTAACTTAATTTTTTTTGACATCGTTGGATAGCAGATCGTACGTCCTTTAAAATGATGTATCACACTATAGGGTAATCATTTGACATACCAAAGTTCGAGGCCGATATATTATGCATTATTACAAGACATTTTTGCACACTATTCGCTTGTACGTCAACCGATTTAATTTTTTTTATACGGTTGGATAGACAATTTTATGCTGCTTACAATGATGTGTCACAAGGTGGGGGTTCCCATTTGACATATCAAAGTGAGGTTAGCTGGAGGTGAGGAGGTGATTGACAGACTTTTAACAAATGCAAAATTAAACTTCCCCCTGTATATCTAAATTGACGTGTTTTTTTCTTTTTTTTAAATTTTTGTATTTAAGAAAGTTATTAAGGATGGTTCGTTTTGAAATGAAGGCACTGTATATATATTATTTAAGTAGTTTTTCTTCATTCGTTCAGTTTAAGCATATTAGGGTATTATATTAAGCTTATTGATTACAGTTAAACAGTATACGCTTTCAACAATAGAGAGAGAATACAGGGTCTCTCAAAAGACAGTACACATTTGTTTTGCTTATTGCGTGAACGCAACTATTCCGAGCGGCGTGGGGGTATGTCAATCGGTAGCCTGGCTCTTGGGAATTTAGTCGCTATGGAGCATTTCTCGGGAGCGGACCGTGCTTTGTGCGTACGTGAGTTTTACAAAAACGGTAATTCGGCGACTGTAGCGCGTAGAAAATTCTGCAATTTTCGACATATTCGTCACTTAAATGATGCGCCAAGCGCTCGGCTTATTGGAAAATGGGTCCAGAAGTTTGAAGAGACCGGTTCAACACTAGATAAACCAAAATCTGGGCGTCCGAGGTCTTCGAGAACGGTCGAAAACGTAGAGAGTGTTACTCAGTCTGTTCGTGACGACCCAAACGTTTCGATTCGTAAGCGTGCTGTTGCTTTAAATGTGCATAGGTCATCATTATTCCGCATTTTACACAAAGATTTAAAGCTGAACCCCTATAAAATTCAGTTGGTGCAAGAATTGAAGCCTCATGATGCTGGTCAGAGGCTTGACTTCGTAAACCAGATGACTGAATGCTTTTCAACGTTTACCAACATCTTCTTTTCGGATGAAGCCCATTTTCATCTTAATGATCATGTAAACAAGCAAAATTGCCGCTATTGGAGTGCAAACAATCCAAAACACAAACATCAGAAACCTCTAAATTCGCCGAAAGTGACTGCGATGTCGGCGCGAGGAATTATCGGCCCGTACTTTTTTGAAGATGAAAGGGAACGCACAGTAACAGTGACTTCAGAGCGGTATGTGGAGATGTTAGACGACTTCTTCGTGCCTGAACTGCAAAATTTTCCTGGCTATAACCAAAGAACATGGTTCCAGCACACACGTCCAACATGTCTCTGCCACGAGTGCGTGAAATTTTTCCTGGCAAATTGATCTCAAAGAAAGGTGACATAAGTTGGCCTCCACGCAGTCCTGATTTATCACCTATGGACTTTTTCCTATGGGGTTATGTCAAATCAAAAGTTTACGCCAACAAACCGACTTCCCTGGCACAATTAAAAGAAAATATCCGCAACGAAATGGCAGACATCACGGAGAATACCTGCCGAGCCGTCATGGGCAATTTTAGTGCTCGATTAAATGAATGCCGTGAGCGCAACAGATTACATTTGGACGATATCATTTTAAAAAAATAAATTCCAAACAATGTATTTTAATATGTAATAAACATTTTTTCAATAAAGTCCAGACTTTTTTTAAATCGATTTTTTAAATGTGAACTTTCTTTTGAGACACCCTGTATAAGGCACTTCTTACTAATGGAACAATATATTTTTTTTGGATAAAATAAAAAAATTTGAAAAATTTACTTGTTACATTTCTCTTCCAATTTATTATTGTTTTTTCTACAACTAGTCAATATAATAACATATTTATCCACTTTCTCTCAAAGTAGTTCTTCTCGTTCTAAACAATCCTTTAAATTTGTAAAAATTTTATTTTCAGCCGACATTTCTTTGTTCAATTCACGTTGACATTGTTTCAAACTATCATTCAACATATAGATTTCATGCAATAAGTCAGAAAGGTTACTTTTCAAATTTAATATTTCAGCCTTATAGTCTCCAATTAGTATTAGGACTACTGTTTTGAACATCATGGGTTTATGGAAACCATTAAAATAATCTCAAATGAACAACAAAACAGGAAAAAATATTTATTATGCATTTTTGTTGCTGCTGTTGTAGTAAGATATTCACTCAAAGATATTCAGTAGCACAATAATAATTTTTTCTAACATTACGTTCTTTTATTCAGTTTTCAGGTACGTCACCGTGTATATCAATCGGATTATCACTAGTAGTAGTAGTGTTTCTTAAAAACAAATTTTAAGAAATAAATGAAATAAAAACGTTGATTAAAATAAAAAACACAATAACCGATAATATATGATTTTCTCTTTTCAGTAAGTTTTCTGTTGTTTCTGCTACCGCTGCTGCTTTGATTCCTTTGTTTTCGGAAAACCACAACAAACGTTCAACTAAGTTACAATTTTTCCAATGTTTATAATGTTCTTTAATAGGACAATCATTACGTGTCCAAGCGAATATTTCTACTCCAAAATAAAAATATTTACAAATGTCTTGAATGGATAAATAATAAAATCCACAACGTGCTAATATTTCAGGTTTCAAATGTCCCATCCAACTTCCAGATGATGCAAGTCTCTTTTCATAAGTTCTATATAATATATTATCAATTTCTTTCTCAAAAGTTTCCACACACATATTTCTACAGTAATGATATTAACCACTTACTTGACAAAATAATTGGAATTTAATTCTAGAGCCAGATAACACTACTTTTCTCCTTCCTTTTTTTGAATATCCCAATTACAGATAATGCTGAAGAAAATGGAAAAATAATCTCTTGCTAAAATAATTATAATCCTTTCTTTGGAACATCCAGTAGAACCATTAATCCCTTTATATTCCATACAATCTTATATCTAGTAGCCATTTTTTCCGTTATTCAATAACTTTTCCATAAGAAGGAGGACGACAGGAATGAAAATTAGAAGAAAATGTATCAGATAGATTATGAAGCATATTTCCGAAGCTTAAACTTCTTTGAAAGCTTTGAATTAGAACAAATTGAACCATTTCATATTATACTACTTCTGTCACATAAACAATTCATTTTATTTCAACCATCATAATACAATTAAATTTTTTCTAATACTAAACACATAAAAACTTACTTAATTATATAACAAAAAATAAAATAAAAACAAACAGATACATTAAATTACTAGTCTTTTTGCTTGAATTAGCAGTATCAGCAACAGTTGTAGTAGTTTTTAAAAAATCAAAATTTCAGTAAGAAATAAAGAAATCTTTCTGCCGTATTTAAATAGTTTGTTATATATGTAATTCTCCTTTCAGGCAGAGAATTGAAAAATATATGTACAAACAGTTTATTTCCTGGAAATATCACTCTGGTCCTCTCTCCATACAACTCCACTGACGAGATCATGAGGTGATCGAAACGCGTATGGAGAGAGAACCAGAGCGATATTTGCAGAAAATAAACTATTTGTATATATAATTTTCATATTCTCTGCCTGAAAGGAGAGTTACATATGTAACAAACTATTTAAATACGACAGAAAAATTTCTTAATTTCTTACTGAAATTTTGATTTTTTAAAAATTTCACGTTACTCCAATGATTCATAGATGTCATTCGAACGGCGATATTTTTCAGTCTGACATCGAAGTTGGTAGATGGCAGGTGCAATATCCTGCGGACATACCTTGAAATTTATGGTTCATATATCAGTTAATTCCTGCTAATGTTGCTCTCGGTCCGATACAGCTCCACTGACGAGATCATGAGGTGATCAAAACGCGTATGAAGAGAGGACCAGAGCGATATTTGCAGAAAATAAACTGTTTGTATATATAATTTTCATTTGATCTGCCTGAAAGGAGAATTACATATATAAAAAACTAGTTGTAGTAGTGTTTCAAATTTCATTCTTGACAGCTATTTTTGCTGGTACAGTTTGCTCCAATCCTATAAGGGTCAATTTTGACTTTTCAAAACGGTCCCGTTCAAAAATTGAACTTTTAATTTGTAGTAGTAATTTTTGTTTTTTGAATTAGGTAATTCGGTTCGACATGCTTTAATTTCCAAATCATCTATATATCCACATTTATATTAAAATGGTCTCCAGTAACCAGTCGAATAACAATCAGTTTCTATCTGAATTTTCATGTCTTGAACATTTTTAAGGGAATTTTGAAGGTAAATAACGTTTTGAACAATAGTTATTGCAGCTATAAAATTTGAAGTTAACCATACCACGATTCTTAACTATATAATTTAAAATATTAGTTATGTAATCCTTTTATACAATGAAAACAGTTACCTTGTGAAGGAGGTAATCCATCTACAAGATTACGCCATTCGGGCCGATTGCAATGCATAAAACATGGTAGCTTTACTTGTAAATGAAAATTGCTTGTATATTCGTAAGGCAATTTTCCGCAAATATGTAAAATGTCAAGATTTCTAACGTGTTTTAAAAAATACTTTAATGGTAGACATCTTTACAAATAGGTTGTCTTATAAAAAAAAATAGCTATAAGTTAGTTTCTTAAGTACGCCTGTGACCGAATGAAGACAAGTAAAGTATAAATTGAATCCATAAGGGTTAGAGCCGCTCTTTTATTTTGGTAACGTTAGAATAAGAAACATCTTAATTACGAGTGTGTCGCAAAATTATTTCCTGTTAACATATATATTTTAATAAAAAATATTAAAAATGATATTAGAAAGTTAATCTTGTTTCACTGAAACCAGTGAAAAACAAAAAAGCAAAACCAGCAAAGTCATAAATATTGGTACAATGTGGGAAAGGCCCATAATATTGGTAGGAACACTAAGAGCGCATCAGATTACCCAAGCAGTAAAACTATGTAGGGGCCAGTTGAAGGAGCGCCGGACGCAGCAACTATCCAGAAGGAAACTAGGGAAAATCTGAAGGCACGCGAAGACGTAGCGGATTCCCAAAAAGAAAAGAGACCCTTGACGTGATTGACCATTGTAAACCATCCGTGATACAAATATAAAAAAAGAAGAATTACAAGAAGAAAAGATGACAATTATAAAAAGAAAAGGAGAAAATATTAAAATTTATTAAAACTATATTTTAATAAAATTTAAAACAAAAAGATATTTATAAATCTTCATATTTAGAAATCTCAAAAATAAAAGATGGCTGGTAGAAGACACTTTTGATGTACTTAACCCAACAGATCCATCTGATGGCTATGGGGATGGAAATTATCTTGAATTTTTTATAAAAAAAACTGTGATGCACTTATGAAAATCGTAAAAGACGATCAAAAAAATAAATTAGCAGATTTCATTTTCGGTACTAAACTTAAAGAAAAAGCCCATAAATTAACGCAATATAAAGAATTTCAAAATTGGGAAGAAATTAAAGAATTTTTAGTCGAAAACCTTACTGATAAAACACCACCTTCCCAATTTCTGACTTTATTAATGAACATTAGGCAACATTTTAGAGAAAATGTTAAAGAATACGGAGAAAGTATAAAACATTTATACAAAAAATATAAAGAATCATGCTATTTACATAATGAAGCAGACGACACAAAAATTTTAATAAATAAAATAGATTCGGTTTTAGCAATTACTTTTAGGAAAGGATTAGGGAAAAAATTCAAATTGGGGTAATAGCAGAGGGTAACAATCAGATAGCAGTAGAAACGAAACTAGAGAAAACTGATAAATTTAAACATTTAAATAATAGAAACATAAATTTTGTTCACAACCAAAAAAATCTCAATACTAATTTAGGTCCAAATTTAAATTATCTTATATCTTTTGGAAAAAAAAATAATCACTTAACTTCCCAATGTCGTTCGTTGCGCAATTTTGTACAAAATCAGGGAAACTCATATAATTTTAATTTAAATCTTTCAAGATAAAATTTAAATAGAGATTATATATAGATCAACGCAATATCAATCAGAGTAGACCTAATTTTAGTTTTCAAAATAATAGAAGAAATAATCATAATAATTTTAATAATCATAATTTTAATTTTATAATTTAATAAATTAAACAAAATATATTTTCCGTAATTATTCCGAAAAAAATCTTAATTTAGCTGTCGAACAATTAAAAAATGGTGGCAATTTAAGGGAAACTTGCAGAGTTTACGGGGTTACAAAATCAACTGTTCACGATTGTATTAAGGAAAAAGTGAAGTCTTCTCGAAAGTGGCCGGGCCCCATATCAAAGACCAAAAATAAAAAAAAAATTGTCGAATGGCTAACTAATTTAATAAAATGTGGCTTTCCATTAAAGAAAAATGAAGTTTTTGAGATACAGTACAAAAGATTGTTACCTACAAGAATTCAATAACACCGTTTAAACACTGTCGGCCTGGTCAAAAATACTTTCAATCTTTTCTAAAAAGACATCCTAAATTGAGACTTAAAACACCAGATTCCTTAAAAAATACCGCGCAAAAGTCACAGTCACACGGGTAGATGCGATAGGAAGTATTTTTTGAATATGTAGGTAACGGATTTAATGAGCGACTGATCGCACAAAATGATAAAACCTATGTCGCGGAACTTAAGCAATTTTTGTCATAATAATGACACTGTTTTATACGCCCTTACGACTGGACAGCAGTAGGGGCACCATAGATCTACCAGGTCGCAGTGTACAGACCCTAACTCTACGCACATACACATATACGCCCTACCTCCTAACACAACTCATTTGCTATAACCGGCCGATGTTTCCATTTTCAAACCGATGAAAGAATATTGGAAAGTGAAGCTCAAAACATAAATTAAGTTGTTAGGAAAACCAATTTTCTTCAAATTCTGAAACAAGTTTTTTTCATCCTAATATGGTAATATAAAAAATGAATTTAAAACTTGTGGACTTTATCCATTTAATCCAAATGCGGTGGATTATAACAAATGCGTGCAGAATAAATTGGAAAATTTAGAGGCGTTGAAACATGGAACCAATGAAGAAATTACATTGGTGAAATAAAGGTTACTTCACGTCTTAAATCTAGTTTACTTAAACATAATATTAGTTTTGATCTATTATTATCTCTCGTCGATAGGGCAAATTCTCAAAATGACAAGGAATATAATAATACTGTAATTACGGAATTTGAAATTACTAAATATAGTTTTCTGCAACGCATTGATAGTCCTATAAAATACTACAACGCAATTCAGTCAATCTAACTATTACCACCTTACGAAGAACCATATGTTATTATTTTAGAAAATGTTATTTTAAGTCCAATGAAAATATTAATAAAAAGGAAGAAAACAAAAAAGAAAGGTTGACTGATTTAAAAGAGACTAGAGAGCAGCATAAACAGAAACAACAAACAAACAACAGGCAAAAGTGTCATACTATTAGCGAAATTGTACTTTTCGTAAATAAACGGTAATAGAAAAAACTAATAGTATATCTTTTGTATAATTTTTTTTTATATTTAATAAACACTTGCGTTTGCAATTCAAGCAAACATTTTATTTTCCTACTATTTATAATTATTTTCAGTTCTCGGCGTTTTTAATGTAAACAACAAAACACATAAATATCAATCATCTCCTTTGTCGGCTTAATCAAAGCAACCCTTTTTCTTTTTGTAATATTCATAGTACAGCTCATCGATCATTGGTCAAGATGGCAACAAAGGCGGCCATCTTTATTCACTATTCAATTAAAATTGTTCATCTCCTATCATGCAAGAGAGTCAGTTCTTTGTTAACCCTTGAGTAGTACACTTAAGACGGGTGTAAAATATACTCACTTTCTCGTCGCGTATAAGTCGCGTATTTCTCTCAACGTATTCCAATGCCCCGTTCGTTGAGCTTATAAATTCCTATATTTAATCTCATCTCTTCGGCTCCACGTAGCCAAATCCAGCTCTAACCTATCGGTTAAACTAAATTAATCTCTTGTCTACAGAGCTATTATTATTTCATTATTTAAATGAAAATAGTCTAATTTCTCGTCACGATACATCATCCTATTTAAGTGTATGAATAAAAGGTTATTTACAATATATATTAAAGTTGAACCAGTGACTCTCATTTACTCCTAGCGTTTTCGCAATTGAACTGGCGCCTTTGGAAATACAACAAGAAATTCATTGACTTTTCAAGGTGTGGTAGTTTTGATGTAATTACCATATACAGTTAGTATTACACCTCGATGTGAAAATCGTCACGATGCTATAACTTGCAAAAATCCAGTTTCATCAAAACCAATTTTATAAAATAAAACTATTTTTACAAATAAATTTTTAAAATTTAACTTCATCTAAACTGTTCGACTACTGGCAGATTGACCCTAGAACATTTGTATTATTAATTTTTGATGAAACCACTAATAGCTTTACAGTAAAAAGATAATACGGTTCCTAAAAATTTTATTTATTTTTAGAAAACAGTCGAAATGTCCAGACGTAAAAAAACTTAGCGCTAGCAAAATTTAGCTTTTGGTAGATAAATAAAAAATTTTTGAAACATACAACTTGAATTTTCATATTTTCCAATAACGGAAAATTTGTCATGAGACTCCTTTGAAAGGAGATTTTTAAAAGCGTCTGGCCTAGGGTAAAGATAAATAAAAATATATTTAAGTTTGAAGTCGAGCACCCAAAGCAAATTTTTCTTGAACGTTTTAGTTAATAGAAAGTACGAGAAGGTAGACCTGCCCTGCCATGTCTGACAACGAACAAACGGCAACTTTGTTAATTTTATGCAATGGGGTTTGTTATCAAATTTATTAAATAAAAAATGAAAACGACGATATTGGCCTACTGCTTTGTATAAAAAATGGTCAGGATCGGAACTTTTAACAGATTTCCAGCCTATTGACGGACAATGCAGAAACTTCACCAAAATATTTCCATTAGATTTTGAATATTTGTTAAACGATACAGAACCAGTCATTTCCAAAAGAGAAATATATATTCAGCAGCCCATTTCCACTTGACATGCAC
Organism: Diaprepes abbreviatus; assembly: GCA_034092305.1. Classification (NCBI taxonomy): domain Eukaryota; kingdom Metazoa; phylum Arthropoda; class Insecta; order Coleoptera; family Curculionidae; genus Diaprepes; species Diaprepes abbreviatus. The sequence continues at coordinate 1,814,300 of JASJET010000056.1, forward strand.
ACTCGGAATTTTCGTCTCGCTTTATCTCCTCTAAATTCAACATATTTTCTTCGAACCACTCCATATTCACTTTTCAACAACAATGCTAAACAAATTTCATTTCATTAACAAAAAATAAAAAAATCTCATCTCGTCAGTCTCGCCGCAAAGTAATTTTTTTCGAAAAAGCATGCCATAAACCCGTTCCATTAAATAAAAAAATTTCTCTCAGTTCACACCAAAAACCGAAAAAAAGAAATCGCTGCGAGTCTCGGTCGCGCTTCTCACAAACGATAGAAATATGATAAAATTTACTTCTCGTATCCCAAACCCATTTATTATATCGTTTGAGGATTGCCGCCGAAGACCCTCGAAATCAATAGAAGCCTGTTAAATTTAAAGGAGTCGCGCTGGAAGTTCGCGCCAGGCTTGCCACGGGCGCATCAAGCACTCGACTCACCATAAAAATTAAGGCAAATTCATTAGAGGGAAATTCGAAATATATTGTGACTATATAATATAACTTTAAATTTATAACTACAACCTGTTAAAATATGAGATAGTGGTTGATTATATTATTAGCCTTTAAAAATTCGTCTGTTACTTTTGCTTGATAAATTTCAACTACGTTCTGTTTATTTTAGATACCCAGAGAAATAAGACACAAACAATTATGATGATGATGTTTCATCAGGCTCCAGTCACCAATCAGTCACATTGAAAATAACGCTGATTTATCAGAAGACGACGAGGTAAGCATTATTTCTGCAAGTATCGAAAGTGACAGTGATAGAGTTACATTATCTTCAGGCAGAACTGAAACTTTCAGCTCGGATCACTCTGAATACTTGTCTCACAGTGACCATTCTAACTAAGATTTTGATATACCAACTGAATGTGTCAAAATGTCTAACCTTTTGGCTTCTAATGCAAGTTCTAATAGTCTTCTATTTTACTTAAATAACGAACTTATATTTCGATAAATCTAATGTTTATAAAATGTAAGGTGAACTAGATAACTCACATCTTCCTAATATTAGAAGTACATCCAAAAACATTGGTTTTCAAAGAAGCTCAAAATCTGTTACACCTACCAAGCCTCTTATATCCGAATGCCTTCACATATAACCAATGTCTTCTCAGATTTAAATGAAACAACAAGTACCAAAATTTATGTCCTTAAATCCTAAAAATCTCACCCCAAAAAGGTTAATTGCCGCAATACGAAAACATTGCCGCAATACGAAAACGAGGTAATCACTTAATATATCAGTTGTGTGAAACCAGTAAAAAAAGTCACGTTCCTGGTAGAGATGTAATATGATGTGTACCCTATAAGCATTGTATTGGTTATTTTAGCAAAAAACAATTGTGGCATCATGTTAAGAACTGCTTCCAAAATCCAGGCGAGAAAACAAAATACATAAAACTTATTCTCAAGACCCCATTGTTGAACATCTTCCTATAGATGAAAATCTGAGAGAGACATATTTTTCAACTATGCGACCCTACAAAGTTTAACTTGCTGCTAAAAGATATATTTTAATTTGCAAATATGGAGCACAATATCTTACAATTTGCTTTCGCAAAGTGAGAGAACTTGCTAAAATATTAATTGAAATTCAAAAGTTATATCCAACGGTGAAGACAGTAAGATACTTTACAGCCCATTTATTTTGATTCCTTTGTTGAAGCTGCGAAAACGGTGCTGGCTATTACGCTGCAACCAAAGATTATGTCTCGTTCACCTTTACAATGAATATTTCAACATGACTGAAAGAATGTTGCAGTTTAGCCATAAGATTTGTGTTAAAAAGAACATCGCACAATTCATCTGTTGATACCGTACAACTAGAAGCAGATTTTAAAACCTTTCAACAGCTTGTTCAAGATTCGTGGAAATTTTAGGGTTTTTCTGTTGCAGCATCATGTCTCAACACTAAGAAATGGGATAAAGAAACAATTGTGCCCTTGGCAACTAATTTAAAAATATTTAGAAATTATTCTTTACATACCGCCAACTTCGCACGCTAGGAATTAAGAACTAGCCCGAAGAGCGAAAAAAATACAAAGTTTTATTAGAAGTTACATACTGCAGAACAATGTTGCGAAACAGAAAGCGGGTGGTTGCACTGCAACGCTACCTCTTCAATTGTGCCTAAACGCACCTGTTTACCAATCTTATGAGGAATTTAGTGATGCTATATCACAAACAGAAAAAATTTTATTTAAAAAATTTAAAAGAGTTGTTACTAGAGGAAAACACAACTGCGGTGTTCTTGTCGCTTTTAGTTCAGATGTTTAACATTAACACGGCTTAGGAAATATCTAGCCACTATGAGTCAAATTTTTGAATTATCTCCAAATGAAATTGAGCAATCGGTTATATTCAGAGAACATACTAAAGATGTTCATAAACAAGTTTATCGCTTACAAGATGATATGTTCCAAATGGCGAAACTTTCCGAACTCTTAATTTTAATAGAAAGTGGTAAAGCTGGTAAAAACCCAGATAGCACAATACTTCTAATGGATATCCAAAATGAGTCAATTTAATGTATGTTCATTGGATATAACATATAATATATATGGACATCCATAGCTGGATATCCAATGTAAGTCCATCAGACGTCCATGAATTTATCTTTACAAAACTTCGTGAAATTAATAAAATTATATCTGCATACCTAGCTCATTTTTCCTTTTTTTTTCACATTCACAAATTGACTGAAAATTAGCCATGCTACTTGGCCTGTAAACCTATATCATCAGCTTAATTATACGAAGAAAATAAATACTGAACTGTAGAATCTCGATTATAATAATTATATTGCAACTTTAACTAAAATTAACTCCTAAAGATATTAATAAAATTTTGGTTCAACATAGATTTTATACATTTCCCCTCATTAATTTAAATTTCGGGTTGTCGGTAAAATCGTATACTGTAATATCGGACTGTGGAAATATCATTTCTCAGCCATTTTTGTGTCGACATCGGGATAAAAAAAAAAGCTTTTGAGTTTTAATCGAGCTAAAATCAAGTGTACTTTTTATTTGAGGAAGATAAGTACAGTCATTTTTAATTTAATTTTTTTAATTATGTCAAAAATTACCAAACGAAACTACAGACATACCCGACAAGAATCCAGTAATTTACCATCAATTCCTCTTAAAGTCCCACAAATTTATGATGAAAAAACCGTAATTATGAAACTCCACAAGCTATCTGTTGTGAAGAAAATAAACAAAATATTCAGTATCAAAGCACATTTTGCTCTGTCAGTAATATTTTTACCGATGAATTGTTTTCGGAGGTATCTATATCGTCTGCTGTAAGATAATTTTGAAACTTGTGAGGAAAATTCTTTATTACTAGTTGACCTTGCAACAGCAACAGCCACTACACTTTCGTCTCCATTAGCTAGTTGGGCTATTAAATATAAAATCACTCACATAGCTTTAAATGATGTTTTAGAAACTTTAAAACCTCTTTGTGGCAACCTTACATTAGATCTACGTACGCTTTTAGAGACGCCCAGAAAACATGAGATAAAATATGTTGAGCCTGGGTATTACTATCACTTTGGCATACAAAATGAATGCAAAATTTACTTTGTGATAAATATGAATTTGGCATGTATGGGAATTCGTATAAACATGGATGGATTGTCTTTTGCAAAAGCTTAAGCCAGTTTTATCCAATTTTATGTAACTTTGTAATTAATGAAAGTATGGTTGAAATGATAGGTATTTACCACGGCTATGGGAAGGCGAAGGACCCCAACATATTTTTAGCCAGTTTTATTAATGAGGCAGTTGAAAAAACACTCGATGACATTATATTTAATGATAAAAATTATGGCTTCAAAATAAAATGTTTCATTTATGACGTACCTGCAACATCATTTTTTCTTTGTACAAAAGGACATTCAGGTTATTACTGATGTACGAAATGTAATATCGAAGGTACTTACGTTAATGGTCGAATTTGCTTTCCAGATCAAAATTTTACTGTGAGAACTGACACTGAGTTTAAACAATAAGTCAAATTGAAACCACACAGGAACATCAATCATTGAACAGCTACCAAATTTTAAAATAATAGAAAATTTTGTACTAGATCTAATGCACTTTTTGTATCTTGGTGTTTTCAAAAAACCTACATATCTTTGGTGTGATGGTGGACCTCCGTCAAGATTACCTTTGAAAGATATAAAAAACGCCACTTACCATGTAAATTTAACCGGAAACCTAGGTTTTAGAAGAGTATAAAAGATGGAAAGCCACTGAGTTACGCCAGTTTATTTTGTATTCGGGTCCTCTGGTATTAAAAAATGTTTTAAAAACATTTTAAATCTTTTGTGGCAGAGATAATGTATCTTATAATATCCCCAATTTACTACATTTAATTAATGATTCATTATTAAGTATATGGGACTTTAGATAAGTACAGTGCTTTTCAATTTGAAAATTATATGTCTTCTATTTAGCATATGTTACGAAAACATGACAACAAATTATTCATAGGATATGTGAAATAGGAAATTTGGTGACTGGGTCTGTCCAAGAGAGTAGTAAATATCTCGACATACAAAAGAATACATTTCTAATTTAATGCGGTGTTTTCTAAATTTGTCTTAAAAAACTGGCATCTTGATAATTACTGCTCTCTTAAAAATGGTGGTATAATAGTTGTGCAATGTTTTTCTGTAAAAAATAACTTAAAAATAGTAACAGGTGGAAAATTTCGACAGACAGCTAATGTTTATACCCAAACTTGTCCATCATAAGAACTTGGCATATTTTTAGTAAAAACGGAAAGCCTTGGACCCATTCAATCATGGAACGTTGATGATAATTGATTTAAAATATATAATTTGGATGGTCAGGATCAGGATATTACTTCCTCTTGTTCATTTATAAGTCGATACTCATTATAACAAAAAATACCTTTCACTGACAATGGCTGTGGGAAAGGTTTTTAGTTGTAAAAGCTATTGAATGGTAATTAATACCCTACACTTCTACTTCTTTTTTTAATGAAAAACTTACAGTCACTCTCTAAACTAGAGCCACTCATGAAGAGTTCCTGCTTAGGTGCGAAAAATGTTTGGAAGTTCAAAGACGTCAATTTGAACATTTACCCTTTTTAACAGTTGGTAGTGTTGGTTTCTGTTTCTTCAGATATCGGATTGCGAATGTATTGCATGTTCTTGAAATAACTCATCCATATCACATTCTCCATAAATAATATATAAGTTTAAATAATCTTCATACGCGTAATGTAATCGCCCCGGCATGATTATTATTAATTAATGTCAAATGGCAAGGAATAGTGACAATTCTGTAGGGTGCGATTGTTTTATTTTCGCTACGGCTTGCCGCCATGGCCAACTAATAATAAAACTTAAAAGCCGTATAGCATTTTTATAGTAGAAAAATGTTGAATTACCAATATTTTTTTGAAAACTACAAATTTTTGGAATACACGACCTTATACGAAGTTACCCTTATTTTTAATGCTTAATACGATTAAATTATAAAAATAGGTGCTTTCTATTTGAAAAAATTGATTTTTGACGATTTTTTAAATAAAATTTTTATTCTTTTTTATCCACTCTGTACTAATAATTTTCAAAATATCTTAAAAAGACTACTAAAGTCGATCTTTGTCTACAAGAAAACTAACCCAAAAAAATATTAGAGACTTTCTTATAGGAAAAATTTATAGTTAAGTTTTGGTCCGCAAACGTCATTTTTGACATAAAAATTTAAATATGTCCAAAATGGTGAGACTTAAGTATAGAATGTCATACATGAAATATGTCTAGAATTTTAAGTAGAAATCAAAAATGCAATAATATATAGAGTGTTCCATTTAAAAAAAGCAAGTTGACATCTACTTCCGGTAAAACTAGAAGTGTTGCCATCTTGAAAATATTTTAGCCGGCTGTCCTCCATGCACGTTAGTACACTGTCAAATTTTCAGATTCTTCCTCGTTATAGTTTTCAAATCAATATTAAACAGTTCACTATTACAAAAATAAAAACATTTAATAAAAATCGAGACCAGTTTGGTACATCCTACTAAAATCTGATTATAAAACAACATGCCCATATTAGTATTTCCAAAAAATAAACTAAAGTGTAATACTTATTTAGTTACAATTTTTTTTTCTTTTTGAACACAAAAATATATTCATGATTTATACATGCTAACAGAGCTTCTTATAACCGTCAGATCAATTTTAGAGTTCCATAATTAAAGAATAATGCTCTAAGCGATATAGTTTCGTATGCGATACAGTTTCGTATGCGATATAGTTTCGTATGCGATATAGTTTCGTATGCGATATAGTTTCTTATTACAGTCAGGCTAATTCTGAGTTCTATAATTAAAGAATAATGATGTAAGAGATATAGTTCCGTATACGATATAGTTTTTTACTACAGTCAAGCTAATTATAACCCTTTGTCTTATATGTATATTCGTTTTATAATTAGGTTCCTTTATATTACTTATATTTTATTGTTATCAATTATCTTTTATTACCATGAATTACAAGCTAAACTGAACCATTATAGATTCTTCATTTTCAAATATTCTTGTCATAACAATAAAGATAGTTGTATTCCATGTAGTTGTTCAGAGTTTATAATTATTTGGTGTTGATTTTTGATTGGCTCTGTAAACTTTGGAAATGGGTTACGATTTTCGGGCCATTTTAAAACTTGCCGCCCTAAATCAACCCTTAGATAGGATAGAATAAAAAATCATAGAGTTAGTTACCTCATAATCTTATAACGCACAAGTTGTGCCTGTAAAGAAAAAAATAAGTCTGTTTTAGAAATTATACAGATTTATATTTTTTTCCTTAGTTTTTCTTTTAATTTTAATTCGCGATTTTAATCACAATACCCGTGATTAGAAAACGCAACATTGGTGACAGCGTTGGAGGAAACTAGAAAACGCAACATTGGTGACAGGGGTGGTGGAAACTAGAAAACTCAACATAATTTTTGAGTTCTATAATTAAAGAATAATGATGGTATGAGCGGTATAGTTTCTTATTGCCTTCAGACTGTGCATATAACGCGTTATTCAAAATACATGAGCAACATTTTAATATTTTTTTCTCGACGAATTAACATTAGTTTCAATATGCTAAAGTAAAAAAAAAAATAAATTCAGTAAGAGTACATTTAGACTGTGACAAGCAGCTTCAAATCAACTTAGGTTCCGTCAAAATTATTTTACCGAATTTAAATTTAATTCTAAAGAAGACACTATGAAAGTTCTTATACAACCGGGTGATACAGAAGAAAATAAAGAAGAAAAAGAAACTAAAAAGAGACAAAAACAATCGTTGTCGTCGCCGCCGCCTTTGTCACCAGAATTATCACCGTTGCCATCGCCACAAAAACAGTTCTAACAACAACAGCAACCAAGATAAAAAAAATTGAAACTTTTGACTTGGCAGCAGCGGCAGAAGAATTTGCTGCATCAGAAGTATTCCACACTCCAGCAGAAGCAGAAGCAGAGGTATTGGTTCCAGAACAAGAAGAAAAGAAGAACGAACAAACAAGTAATACGGTTGTCTTCGACAATAGTGGTTAGATCAGTAGTCAAGAAAAGAAATAGCAAGAGCCTAAAATAAGTTTTGAAAATAATTTTATTAATTTTCGTTGCAATATTGCTTTAACAAATAATTGTAGCTATTTGATGCTTAAACGTATTGGTCAAGAATATGAAATAGAATGTGATAAAATCGTTAAATTAAGAGGTGAAAAATCAGGGATTACATATTTTTCTGAAAATTTGTATAAAAATATTATAAGAACATATTTTTCTGACCAATATTGTAATACTAATCACAATATTGCAATAAGTATTATGTTATATGCAACGGAGAAAAATATTCGTATATTGCCCCATAGGGGCAGTTTTATGTTCAAAATGTTTCATTGAAACTTTAAACTTATGTTATTCATTTACATGATAAAGGACATTACCACTATTCGTGGTATTTTAAAAGTACCGTTTTTTATGGGGACTGCGAATTATTTCACAGTCACAATTTAAGCTCTACTTTTGAACTGTGGCATGTAGAATAAATCATCTAGTTTCTTGTTTTAGATAATCAGAAAAAACAGATTACAAAAAAAAAAAACAAATTAATATGAACAACGCCTCTAACCTAACACTAGGTTATATGGTAAAAAATGTCTGCAAAAAATTTAAAAAACATGTAGACTTATTAAAACTCTGAATGAACAAAAAAATGGCTACAAATTTTAAGAAAAACAATTTTTATTTTTAAGCGTGGTATCAAAATAAAGCTCCATGTATGAAAATTTTTTTTCGCATCGAGTCAACTTCAGCTCTCTTAAAATATTATCAAAATTACTTAAAATATTATCAAAATTACTTAAAATATTATCAAAATTACTTAAAAAATTTTTAACGAATAAAATTTGACAAATCAAAAAAAAAGTAGGAATTTAATTTGGCAAAAAATTGATTCATGTTTTAATGATAGAATTAAAACAGGAGTTATTTCAAATTTAAATATTAAAGACCCCTTAATTTTTTTAAAATTTAAAATTAAAAAGGAACCTAAACATTCTTTATTAAAAGTAAATGGAATTTTTTATGGAAATTTTGTAAAACCACACACTGCTGAAACTGAAATTAAAACATTTTCTACTGCGTATAGTCAATCATACCACAGATTTTAAAAACGGGTATAAAAAAAATATTGAAGACAAGACTGTGGAAAAATTAGGAAGCTTTCAAAAAAGGGGCAGTGGATATGGCCTTTATGAAATAATTTATTTAAAAATAAATATCAATCAATATAATCCAATTCATTAGAGTATGTCAACTTACGTTAACTTGCCTAAATTCATAAAAAGAACAAAAGCTGTAATTAATATTAATAATAATGATGAATACTGTTTCTTATGGTCAATAGTGTGTGCTCTATATCCGGCTCCTCCGCATAGAAATTCCAGTAAATGTAACAGTTATCCACATTTTAGACTCTCCTTCTTCCTTCTGCTCTATATATTTGTATAATATATACAAATAACGTTTAAACTGTATTATCAGGTTTTTAATTTTAAGAATATTAAATTAATAAATCTTCTATACATCATTTAAAATTAATATTAGTTTTAAAACGGCAATCATAAATTCCTATATATTTTTAAGTTACTTAAGAGGTTTCTAGAATATGTATATACATATATAGATATATATATATATATATATATATATATATATATATATATATATATATATATATATATATATATATATATTGAACTGTATCAACTTCAAGCAGTGCGCTTTTAAATTTATATGGTACAGTTCAAATCAACAAGTACATTGATTTAAGATACACTTTTCCTGATTTGTGTTAGTTTTGTAAGTTTCTGGAGAGGTATTCACTGAAACATGTTATCGATCTCCCTTCATATAATGATTTCGACCATACCGACATCTTCTGACGATGCTGATTGATGAATATATCTTTATGATACAAGATCGAAGTCGATAAAGATACATGTTTCAAAACAAAGTGGCTATAGGCACTCTAATGAACTTATTAAAGGAAACACTTTCCAAAAGTATTGTTCATCCGCAATACTTCTATCCTATCTTTGTTGAGTTTACGAATGGGTAAACTCTCCTACTTCCATGAATTCTTCGAACCTAATTAAATTGGCGATCTAATGTCTCTCTGCTAGTTTTAGTATAGTATTTAAAACTAATATTAAAATGATGTAAATAACTTTTTAATTTAGAGATGTTTAACTTGTATTACTTTAAGGTCATAATAAAATTTTTATATATGATAACTTTTGAAGCATTAATTTTTTTTGTTAAAATGTATTTATATTTTTAGAAATAAAAATTTAATAAACATATGCTAACCTAACGATTTTTTTGTTTTGGAATATTGAAACTAACAAAACGATCAACGACAATTTTATATTTTTCTTTCCTTTACCACTCCCCATCCCTTTATAAATGAAAAAATAATAGCAATTTATTAATTTTTTACGTTATGGCGAAAGCTGCTCTTGCCTACACTGCACTGGCCCGCATGAATATTCACAGTATAAGCTCTGCTTTCTAAATATTATGGCGGACGCAACAAAAAAAAAACAATATTATTTTTCCTCGACTTCTTCTAAAGCCTAAGACATACTTCCATATAAGGAAAACAGTATTCATTAACTGAACCTGCAAAGTCAGCAGTTAAGTGATAAACAATAACTTAAAATATTTTAATAATATAGGCTAATTTTGGATATAACAACTCCCTCTCTTATTAAAAAGTTAGCTGCATGTTTTGCTGTAACTTTTTTAATTAGAGTTTACAATTTTAAACACAACTTTTATTAACATTTTTATTATCAATAAATACGAACATTTCGGTTTCTTCAATAGGTTCACTAATACGTAAATTCGGTCTTCTACGAGGTAATATTTTTGAAAATATCCCTCCTAATAAGGGTAATTGAAGTTTTGGAGGTGGCGGTGGAAGATTAGAGGATTCAATTCCTATCCTAATTATTTTCCTACGTTTTTTACATTTAAAGAATATGTAGACAAATATAATTGCTACTATTAGAGTAATAGAAACATAAGTGAACCAAGGGGTGTATTTTTTAATTAAAGGTTCATTGATTAAGTCATCAAGGTCTTTGGAATATTGATCCAATTTGTGTTTTGCAATTTCTAGGTTTTCTAGATTCAAGTCACTCATTTTTAGAGGCTTTAAATTTAAATTTTCCATAGTATTGTCTGGATAGTTTTGACAACAGTTATAGGGTATTTTCATAACATTTGAATAGCTATAGTGCAATTCTGACATTTTTGACATTTTAGCTTGAACTTTAGTAATTCCGATAAATGCAATGCATTCCGGTTGTAATGTCATAATTGTGTTAGTATCGATAATTTTTGATATTGGATCAATATTGATAAAAGACTGTTTAAAATATTATTGTTATTATTATAAGTTTCTCGAAGTTTATAGATATGTTTGTATACGAGTAAAGTCCATTTATCGTTAGATACTTTAAGTTTCATTTCTCTTTGGAAATAGAGTCCAACATTGTTCTCTATTGGTTTAAGAGTATATAAATATTTCTCATTTTCTTGAATTAAGGGTGTAGTTTCTCTCAAGTTCGTGCATAGCAAAAGTGTTAATCTGAAAATAAAAATAGTCAATCATTATCAGATTGATCGCATTCTAATTGATTTTTACAAGCGTTTTTATCATCGGGGGTAATAATAATATCGTCTACATAGGGTTTTGGTCTGTCAAAATTGACTTTGGTTAACTGTTTAGTTTCAAGATTTTCTAAAGTCGCCAAGTTCAAGTGAATCTCTTTGATTTTGAATGGACCATTGAGTTTCCCTTTAATTGTGATTCTTTCACGTAAACTTTATCTCCAATTTTGTAGTCTGCGTTATCTCGTTTTTCTGGAATATGCTCGTCAAATCTATCTTTAGCTTTTTGTTTTGATTTCTTAGTATTACTTCTAGCTAATTCGTAATAATGTTTGATTCTTGCATTTAAGTCTCGAATGTATTTTGAAATTAATTCTTTTTCATTATACATGATTTCTCGTGGTCTAGCTGATGTGTGTCCAAATATTAATTCATAGGGGGTAAATCCTGTTGTTTTATTTAGCGAATTATTATAGCATACGCAAGCATATGGTAATAACTGACAGGGGTCTTCTCTAAGGTCTTCGGTTTTCATAACTCTTATCATTTCGAGTAGAGTAGCATGAAATCTTTCAAGAAAGCCGTTTGATTGAGGGTGATTTACACTGGAAAAAGTAATTTTAATATTGTAAAGATTACATAGGTCTTTCATTAATTGGTTGTTAAATTCTCTTCCGAAATCACAATGGATTCTTAATGGTGTTCCATAGTGTTGCAAATATAGAAGTTAGTGTATTTACTACGGATTTTGAACTTTTATGCTTGGATGAATTTAGTCAATTCATCCCTTATGGTTAGGATGTAATTTTTATTTGGGATTTCTAGTATATCAATATTTATTCTCTCAAACGGTGTTTTTGCAGTTTCAGTAAGTACTAGAGGGTTATCTAAGTTTTTTCTTAGAATATTATTCTTTTGACAGATTTCTCATTTTTGAATATAGTTTTCGACATCTTTACTTAATCCTGTCCAATTATGCTTTTCTTTGATTCTTCGAATTGTTTCATTTACTCCTCCATAGAAGTTTTTTTTCCTGAATGATATTCTTGTATTATGATTGGAATTTCGTCTTTTTGAGGATTAGTTACAATATTTTGACAAATTACTAATTTTAGATCTTTATCTGCAAAAATAAAACACATCATTTATATTATTAGTAAATGTATGTTATTTTGCACATAGTAGGTTTTTGAATCATCAAGTATGTGTCTTGAGTTGATTAATATTTTAAATAAAGTTGGCAGTGCATCTTTGTTTTGGAAGGGTAGTGTAGCTAAGTAATATTTTCGTTTTTTTACTGTTTTTGAGTTCAAAATGTTAATTTTATCATCATCAAATGGTGAGTGTTCTTCGTGAAAGTCTTCGATTATTTTGTAGTGAAGATCTTGCAATCTATCTTGTTGAAATACGACAATTATATTTTTATGGTCTTTATCTAGTAATTGATCATTTGTATATCGGATTTTTAAATAATCAATCAAGCTAGTTGTTTGATTAAGGGGTGTAAATCTTTTCCATTCACTTTCCATCGTCTAGGGTAACATTAGTGTATTTTCGTCTTCATGATTTTCTGAATCTGTTTCATCGGATTTTTGGTCACTATTTAATTTTTGATTAAAGGTACAAGTTCTTTGAATATTATTTATTTTAATTCTGCTAAGAGCATCTGCGTTTTTGTTGATTTTTCCTGGTTTGTAGATAATTTCGTAATCATATTCTTCCAATTTAAGTCTCCATCTTGCTAATCTGGAGCCTGGATCTTTGATTGAAAATAACCATGTTAGAGGTCTATGATCTGTGATTAGTTTGAATTTTCTGCCAAATAAGTATGGTCTGAAGTGTTTGACTGTCCATACAATTGCTAATAGTTCTCTTTCTATTACGCTATATTTTGTTTCTGCTGGACATAGCGTTCGAGATGCATAAACTATTGGAAGGTCTGTGGTTAAAATAAATGGTTCTTCAAAGTTTGGATATATTAAAATTGGTTCGGTAGTGAGTTTTTCTTTTAATTTATTGAAAGCTTCACGACAATGTTTGTCAAAATTGAAAGTAACATCTTTTTTTAATAAGTCCGTTAAAGGTTTTGATATTTTTGCATAGTTTGGGATAAATCTTCGATAATATCCTGATAATCCTAGGAATGATTTTACTCCTTTTGTATTTTTTGGAACTGGAAATTCTTGAATTGCTTTAATTTTGTTGGGATTCGGTTTTACTCCGTCCTTTGTAATTAAATGTCCCAAATACGCAACTTCTTTTCTAAGAAATTCACATTTGTCTGGTTGAATTTTTAAATTGGCTTTCCTTAGTCTGGAGAATACATCTTTTAATCTACTCACATGTTCATGAATAGTCCTGCTGTATATTATGATATCGTCCATGTATACTGCACATCTTTCATTTTGTATACCTATAAGAATGTTGTCCATCACTCTTTGGAATGTTGATGGTGCATTTTTTAATCCAAATGGCATTCTAAGGTATTCGTAATGTTCATTTTCTACAGAAAAAAAACAGTTTTTGGTACGTCTTTTGGATTGATTTCAATTTGATTGAATCCTGTTGAAAGATTTAATGTTGTAAAATACTGACTGTGTCCTAGTTGATCAAGTATGTCAGATATATTTGGTAATCGTAGTTTTTCATCGAGGCAAAGTTCATTGAGCTTCCTAAAGTTAATACATATTTGCCATTTTTGTTTTCCAAAATCATTTATTTTACTTGGTACTATCCACACTGGACTTGACCATGGAGAGACTGAAGGTTGAATGATTCCTTGGTCTAACATTTTATTAATTTGAGTTTTAACTTCTTCTTTAGGTACTTGGGGATATCTATAGGACTTTGTGTAAATTGGTCTTGTGTCTAGTCAGAATAGAGTGTTTTATTTCACTTGTAAATGTAAGTTTATCTCTTTCTAAGTAAAAAATATCAGAAAAGTCTAGACAAATTTGAACAATCATATTTAATTCTTCATCGTTTAAATGTTCCGTTCGTAATTAGTTAACAATCTCTTCTTCTCTACTATATATTGAAGTATTTGCCTTATTAAAATTTTGTATCGAAGTGTTTGTCTTAATAAGTGGTTCAAATTTTAAATTGAACAAATTTTACTATTTTTGGAATCGAGTTAATATTTATTACGGACGTTAGAAATTCACCATTTTCATTTATTTTAACTATACCATTAAGAATATGTACCTTATCAATTGATTGTGCTAATAGTACTGCTTCAGTATTTTTTAATTGATTAGTTTTAAATTTATAAATTTTTTCAATTCTCGGTGGTCTATTAATTATATTTTGTATATCAAAGCATTGACGTTCAGAATTATCACGTTTATTTATGTCACTACTGCAAGATTCAGCTTTAAACAATGAAATTGTCTTAAAATATGTAATTAATTTTTTATTAAAGATATCAACAATGCAGCGATAGTGTTGCATAAAATCGACACCTAAGATACCATCAAATTCTATATCAAGATTACAAATATAAACTTTATGCGGATCATCATATTTAAAAGGGATTAATACAGACTCTGTTATTAAAATATTTTCATTTGTTATTCCTTTTATCACTAAGTTTTCAGAGAACCTTTTTTAAAAATAGATATTCCTGCACCTGTGTAAATTAAATATTTAAAATTTTTTGTCGTATCATAAATATAAAAAAGATTTTGAGAACTTCTGTGTTTAAATTAAATTTTCGAAATATGATTCGTTGTTGGCTTGTTGTTGGTTGATATGCATTGTTTGTATTTGGTCCGATAGTTCTAAAATTTCCGAGGCATTTATTTGAAAATTTTCATTACACTGAGAAAAATATTCATCAGTATTTTGTAAAAAATTTTGATTATAATTTTCATAATTAGGCTGGTTAGTTCATTTTCATTGTAATTCCTTGAATAATTATTTTCAAAATAAGGGTTATTATTATAATCAGGGTTGTCATAATCAGGGTTTGAATTTTCAAAATTTTCATTTTGGTTCTTAGGGTAATTATACTCGTTTTGGTTTAAGTGATGAGTTTTTGATTTTTGAAAATATATATTTGGTCTTTGATTATTTTGTGATTGTATATGAATTTTTTGATTTGATTGAGTTTGATTTGAAGGCTGTGCCCTATTTATATTTTAATTTTGATTTGGTTAAAAATTTTGTTGTCTTTGTTAGTATGTTTGAAATCTTGGCTGAAAATTTTGAATTGTTGGAGGGTAATTTTGTCTTTGTATTTGCATTCAATAATGGTGTGCCCATCTTTTTAACATATGCTACGAAATTTTTGAATTGGTTTTAAAGTTAATGGCTGCGCCTTATTTGTACGTTGAAATTTTTGATTTTCGAAGTATGAAAGTTGTATTTCTCGTTTTATTCGGTTGACCGCATCTAACATTGTTAAAGGATTACTTGCTCTTATTATTTGCCCTAATTTTGGTTCTAGGCCTGTTAATAATGTGTTTAGACACATGTTGTCAATTAAAATTGTTTGAGCATTCTTTTGGTCTAGATTTAATGTTTGTTTTGCAATAGCAGAATACATTTTAGCATTGTGCGTTTGTAGTCTAGCAGCAAAGGTTAGTGGACTCTCATTTATTAACTGATGCATACGTTGTAAGTCTTGAATTAATGAGGTTAGATCACGAGGATCACCAAAATGAACCGTTATTAATTGAGATATTTCGTTCCATGTGTCAAAGTTTCTGGAATTAATCAATTGTGCCGCTTTTCCTTTTAATTGATTTTTAATTTTAATTGTTAATAAATCTTGTTGGTCATCTATACACATTTGATGAGCTCTATTACAAGCGTTTAAAAAAGTATTGAGTGAAATTTGATCATCATCATAATCAGGTTTTGATTTGCCATTTTTGATGTTTATTTGGAAATCTAAATTTTTAAGATGTTGTTTTGAGATGTTTGAGTTGGTTTTGAGATGTTGTGAGTCAGCGAGCGAGTGAGCGAGTAAGCTTTATTATTTTTGCCAAGTATTGGAGATATGAATTGATTTGATTTTAATTGTTTCGTTTCGATTTGATTCAGTGCAATTTATGAATGAATTGCCTAAGACTAATGAATTATTTACAATGAATGACTTACGCTAAGTTGAAGAACATCCTTATGAAGTTCCTTGAAGTTGATTGAAGTGTTGAGGGGTTGGGGGTTGAACAACTGCTACGACGTGCCAGGGGTTTCACTTGGTGTTCCTAATCCACACGGGTTGTGGTAGCTGCGACGTGCCAGGGGCATTACTAAGTATTCCTAATCCACACGGCGTTGTGGCCTAGCTCTTCGTATTCCTAATCCACACGGAGATTTGTTGCTTTCACTTCAGCTTCCACGCACAGTTACTGATGAGCGGTTAAATCGTCGACACTGGAAGTTAGATCTTGCCCGCAGGCCGCGATTGGTTGCTTCTTTGTTTTGTTGTGGGCTCTTTTTGTCCCTGTGATGTGAGTTCTTTGACTCTTGAAGTGGGCTCGTTTTGTCTCTTGAATGCGAGTTCTTTGACTCTTTGATTTGAGTTCTTTTAACTCTTTGATTTGAGTTCTTTGACTCTTGAAATTGTTGTTGTCCCTGATGAATGTGAATTGATGATTTGCTTCTTGGAGCACTTGTTTTGATGAATGGCTTCTTTGGAGCACTTGAATCTTGAATTTTTCTTTTGGAGCACTGGATTTTTTTTGTTCTGCAAAGAATTAAAATTCAGCATGGTTTTTTCTTCACGTCAAAATATCCGAACGACTGCGCCAATTGTTAGGTCGTGGTCGGGTGGTAAGGGTTTTTAAAAAACACTTTATTTTACAGTCACACGACTAACAATAATTTTTATATGATTTGGACTTTACACTTTGATTTTTACAATGACTTTAGAGACTAAGATTTTAAATTAAGATTAAATATTTAATATATGAATAAACTCACTGTACTGACCGACTTATTCTCTACCGACTCTTATGCTCGACTGACTAACGAGCGCAGTGCGAGTGCAGGTATTTATAGTATCATTCGTTTTTCCCATGATGCATTAGTTTCTTTGTCTATTTCCTAACAATAGAAACAATAAGGCATTATTCATAGTCTAGACTTGTTGATGAAATATGATATTATTCTTATTGTATATTTAGTTAATTCAGCGTCTAGGCTTATTTATGATATTTGAAACTATTATTGTTCTTTTAGTAAATTCAGCATCTTTATTAAACATCTGCATCCGTTTGGATAAATAACATATCATATTACAGTATTCATTAACTGTACCTGCAAGGTCAGCAGTTAAGTGATAAACAATAACTTGGAATATTTTAATAATATAGGGTAATTTTGGATATAACATATATATAGTAGAAACTTTAGATGCTTAGCAAAAATTTCATTTGGCATCTTCTCTGTTTACTGGTTGTAAATCAATTGAGAAAATTCAACAGCAGCTTGCTTTGTACGAGGTCTTAGATCGTACGATAGACGTTGGCTGCGCCCTCTTTTCAAGTGCCGTGGGTGGTATCAATCTAGGTTTAGGAGAAGTACCAGTTCAATGATCTCGCTTGAGGACAGATATCTTATTTAAACAAATATACTATTGTATTTTCTATCTTATATATAAAATACTATTTAAAAATCAATAATGTTCAAGTTGATATTTTAAACTTAATATTAAATAAAAACTAGAGCGCACGAATAAATGCAAGTGAAGTAATAAATTTATTTATTTAAAATTCGATTTGTCGATAGAGTGGTTGTGTATATTATCTAGAAAAATTATTCTACACTAGAAGAACAAATTCCTAGCTTCTTCGAATATATAAATACAAAATCCTATTTATTTAGAAAGTTTCTTTATATTAATTTAACTGAGAAGAACCATTTAAACATTATACAAAAGAAGAACAAAACCATAACTATTTAAACATGAATAATGTCCATTTTGATATTTTAAGATTTTTCGATAAGATGATTATGAATATTCTTTAATTTTAGTTTGCTTCATATTATTCATGCTTGTGAAGGAATTGTTATAAATAAATCATTTCCACCAAGTATCATATATAATAACTATTTACAAAGTTGTATTTCCCATTTGGGCAATTATGAGCATGTACATAGTAGAATTCGCAGCATAAATTTTATACATCACCAGAAGACGATATAATAACTATGTATAAGTGAAAAACACATATTTTTCGAATTAGGTAATAAGGTGCCAATGCTTCATTTACATTTATTTTTGTCACTATTCACCAAGACCTCTTCTCCACACCCGCATCTTCACCTTCATCGCCGTCTTCGAAGTTATCGTAAGTGGAATTTAAATATACTTGTTTTTAATCCATTTCAAAGACTATCCGATGAACTGAATGTAGGAGGTCCGATTCACTTGTTTAAGCTATTTTTAATTATGAAACACTTTTTATTGGCAATGATGGTCCGTTTATGTGATTTTGACATATGGGTCATGTTTTAAACTAAGTGAATTGACAAATCTTCTCAAATAAGTGATAGGAAAAGAATGCCAATTCCCATTCTTTAAAATCAGTAAGACTTCTTTGATTACTTTGATGTGAAATTATAACTTCACCTACGCATTCAATAATTTGTTGTTTTGTTAGTTCACTATTTAACATCGCGCACCAAATATATATATATATATATATATATATATATATATATATATATATATATATATATATATATATATATATATCACCCAAAAAAGATCCCCACTGAAGTGATTATTTCGAACGTAGAAAGTAGTCTTACAAATTTAGAAGAATCAACTGCTGAACAAATCCGACAGGACGTTAGCAGAATCTTGAGAACCGCAAAACCGCCCAAACCAAACCTCAGCCGAGAAGAACAACTTGCTCTCAACAATCTCAGGAAAAACGACGATATAATCATAGTACCAGCCGATAAAGGAAACGCAACAGTAGTAATGAATACCGATGATTATGAGAATAAAATAAAAAAAACTTGCTGGACGATCCAAATTACAAACCTGTCGCACAGGACTTCACAACATACCTGGAAAAAACGACAATAAAGTTCTCCCACAACACATCATAGATCTATCGCAACACTGCTTTAAAAATGCATACTTCACATACAAAGAGCAAATATATAGACAAATTGAAGGTGCCGCTGTGGGCTCATCTCTATCTCCTGCAGTTGCTAATCTTTTCATGATCTACTTCGAAACACAAGCCATCGAGAGTGCGACTCTAAAGCCTAAACTCTGGATACGATATGTGGACTATATACTTGTGGTATGGTCCTTCGGACAAGATCGCCTCTCCAATTTCCTTGAACACCTAAACTCCATCCATCATAAAATTTAATTTACACTAGAAGTAGAAAAAAACAATCAACTGCTCTTTCTGGACATACTCATCACAAAAACAACACAGGGACGTCTCGAACACATAGTCTACAGAAAGCCAACCCACACAGATAGATATCTAAATGCGGAGTCCCACCATCACCCATCCCAGATACAAGCTGTGGTGAACATCTTGATATCCAGGTCAATCAACCTAACCGACGCCGCAAATAAACAACAGGAAATGGAGAAAATCACAAATGCTTTGCGATAAAACGCGTACAAATCACACACAACCAAAAAGGCTATGAAACAACACAAAAAACACGCGAAACACAGGAGCCCACCGACAACACCGCAAAAACCACACTGCCATACTTAAAAAAGGTCACAGATAGAATAGGACGAATTCTAAGAAGAAACAATATCCAAACAGCTTACAAACCTCATCAAACCATAAGATCGACATTTAAAAACCCCAAGGACAAAATTAAGTTAGAGAATCCAGGGGTCTACAGTATATCCTGCGGGTCCTGCCACAAATCATATATAGGACAGACAAACAGAAGAATATCAGCTAGACTCGAAGAACACAAGCTATCTACTAAGAACAAACAAACCATGTCGGCACTATTTCAACACCACATCCAAACAGGACATAAAATTGATTTTGAGTCATGCAAAGAAATAGCCAATGTTAGTAACCTCAGAACAAGACTTGTTCGCGAAGGATCGAAATCGAAAAAAGTGGCGAACTAGACAAAAGAGACGACGCACTAAATTTGCCAATCACATGGAAATCCATCATCAAACGAACAGAAAACACCACATCAACATCGGTAAAACAAGTACAACCGGCAACGTCGGTAAGCACACGCGGCACGAAGGAGGAGTCACCACCGAACAATCTTCGGTACAACTTACGATCACGAACGATCACGAAAAGTATAAAAAGCCTGCGCAATCTAAGGAACCTCAGATCACTTTCCAAACTTCGATTAGTAAGCATTGAAAATGCCAAGTGCGACCTTGGTGAAACGTCTGCAAGATCCTTCAACAGGAAACAACGACGAACGGATGAACTCTCGGATAAACAATAAAGCATATATATATATATATATATATATATATATATATATATATATATATATATATATATATATACATATATATTAAACAAGCAAAAAATGTTATTGTAAATTAAGAAAATGTGTATTTATTAGTAAACGCAAATTTTGTATTTATGTTTTAAGGTAATATATGATTTCTCATCGAGAATTATAATATGATAAACAGTCAAAATGTCAATCGTCAGACAGTGATTATAATACCATCTCATGATTATTTAAGCTCAGGTTCTTCACCATTAGAGGCTCAATCACAATTAGTGCAGCTCAAACGCAATGAATGTACTCTTACACAAGTTGCAGAAAATTCTAAGGCAGATAATAAGAAGAAAAATCTTATGGTACCATTTCTATTAATCTTGAAGCTACAACTTTGGTTGTAAAAATTTTAAATATACTTTTGGTAATTTTTAGGTTAAAAATTTAATACCTACTTCAAATCTTTTTGACGATCACCATTCTTCCAATTTAGAAAATGAATTGAATGAACTATTCCTGCTTCCACTGATAATTATTTACAAAAATATTTGTGTCCATTCTGTTATGACGAAGTAGGTCATTTTTCAAGATATTAAATGAAGAAGTTGTTGGTAAAATTGCAAGTACGAAGCGCAGAAAGAAGGAGTGCTATAGATAGATTAAGAAAAGGAAATTTCATTATACGAAAACAAAAAGAATATATTAAGACCAGATAAGAAGTCAAAAGAAGATAATAGCAAAGAAAGTTTCCGAAGTTATTCGAATTGCGTCCATTGTCATGGATTTAACAAAAATTCTTATTTGTGGAGGCATTGCAGATCAAGTACGGAAAATTTCATTGAACGATATGGATATGGCGCACAAGCTCAAACGTTTTTCATCGACTTTCAGAAGTTGTCAAAGTTATTGCAGCAGATGATATTGGTTCCGTAACCAGGTGCGATCCGTTAATTTGCCTTTACGGTCATTCACTCTTACACTTCACACAAAAGAAAACAAATGCTGCTGGTAGTATGTCAAAAATGCGTAGAGTGACCAAACTTCTTATTAACTTAAATAAGACAACAACTTACATACATTTCCGTGATATTTTAAAGCATGAATCATATAACTACATTTTAGCTGCTACCAAATTTATTGCAGACTATATATAATCCAGATGTTTTGTTTAGTGGCCTGTCGCTCTTCAATTAAGAACTGATCTGAAAATATATGTGAAAGTGGCAAAACAGACAATTACTATCAAAGATCCTTTACCAGAAAATATAGAACAAAAAAGGACAGACATTTCTAATTTATTTAAAATGATAGCACCCCATTGGTCCAATGATGTTAGTAGCCTTGCTAACAAAGTACTAAATGAAAAAAAAAATAGATAATCCAAAACTGCTCCCTACGGCAAAGGACGTTTTTCTTTTTAATAAATTTACATCTGCAATAGCCAACGAGGCCTATAGTAAGGTAAAAACTAAAAAAAATATTCATGAAAATTACTATATTTTAGTCAAATACACATTGATCTTTCTTTTATTATTTAATCGGAAAAGAATCGGGGAAATACAGTTTTTGGATATTGAGAGTTATGAAAGACCACCTGAAAACGGTAATCTATAAGAGATGCTCTCTTGTTTAACAGAATTAGAAAAAGTGTTATGCAATATGTTCAAACGGTTTTTTGTATTCGGCAAGAGATTCAAAACGGTCTCAATTCTTTTTTCAAAAATAACTCGGAGGTATACAAATATTTTCTCCAAGAAAGATAATTACATTTTGGCCACATCAGGTTCTTCACGACGGATTTGTGGATCATCTTGGAAACAAAACTTTTTCAGACGTATATTAACGGAAACTTTTTTCATTAATTTAGATAAGGAATCACTTGTTTGAAGTTGTCGATATAATATTAAAATAGTCTGTACATATAATTTTTTAAATATTTTAATTCCTCCAGCCTATTTTATCATATAAACAGTTATATATTTTATAAACAAATTGCTTTTTTTTTGGATAACATATCTAGTTTTCGTGAATAACCTATTAGAATTATCTTAACAACGATGTTTTTTATTTAATTTATATTTACATTTTAATTAAATCTATTCACTAATTTTATATAGATTACCAGAAAATACCTACCAAACCGCAAAAATCCTAGTACTCTTAGAGAGCAGTACAGGTGCACAATTTAAGGGGAAGAGTCTCGATAAAATTACATTAAATTAAACGGTGAGGACCTAGAAATAAATGATGGGTCAAATGAAAATAAAACTAATAATACTATAATAATAAATAGTAATGACGAATACTCATCCTTTAAAGAAAGATCCCATTGATTATGTTGATCAACAGTCTGGGCCAACAGGTAGTTAAATAAACAATATTACCTATATCTCCTGTATTACATTATAGAGGGTTTAAGGCATAAATTATTTTAGGTGGCGGTTTGAAAGACAAATCACTCATTTTACATTACATTTAACATTAATTAGGGAAAAGATTGAATTTTTTAATCTTTTATCAGAAATATCTATTTTTAGTTACCTATTTATACAAAATGAAAGGTTCTTTTTAAAGGTCGCCTTCCTCGACTTGACAACTGAGCTTTTCATTTTTCATTTAACAATCGAGAGATCGGTATTATTATTATAATAACTAAATTTAATTTAAAAAAAAATAAATTCTATATTTTATGCACATAAATAAAAAAATAAAAAAGAACAGTAACAACAAAAAAAAATTCCAACAGGAAATCGAAGTCGGGTCATGACGTGACATTTCATTTCTAAAATAAGCATTTTCTTTTAATGCTCCCACGATTTACAGTGTTATTATAGGCTTTTAAACTATGAGAGTCTCATCCAAGTGGGTTTAATTTCACGTGGTGGTGGTGGTAGAAACAATAGACAAAAATTTTAAAGATATTATTTTGCATTAACAAATCTTCAAACAGTCGCTTGAAACCTGTTTTTGTAAAATTTGGTTAGACCGGGAGCTAACGCTTTTTTGTCAATTTTCATCAGTATGAAAGTATATTTATTTAGCTATTAGGATGACTTTTTACACGAAGTCAGTACTGCTAACGCACACCCATTTTAACAATGAACAGTGGCGTCGAGAGTATGTAAAAAAATACCAAAAACTTTGAGAACTATTTATTATTTGGGTTTCGTCCGGTATAAACTTTAAATTTATGGAAATGAGCTAGGCGATTAACTCTCTTTATATCTTTCTGGGAGCAGTACACTGGACTGTTAACGGATTGGCAGCACTATTTTTTTGTCATTAATTATCCAAATTAACAGTTCACAAAGAATCAACCTGATGCAGGTAAATATTTTCACATGTTTTCTTCTTTTCATCTACAGATACATTGCCATTAGATTTGATAATAAAGTAAACTAATTATGGTAAATAATTTTCAAAACATAATAATACGATACATCTACACGATATATTTCAGAAATAAATCAATATGTAATACGATATTCTACCACTATTTTAAGCCTAGCTAATATTTTGTCACAAGCATCTTCTAGCTCTCCGGATTACGCTGGTAAAGGAAACGTTTCCAAGCTCCGAGTCCTGGCTTGAGAAAGTTCATTAGCTTGTGTTCATAATAAGTAGGTATCGAATTGGGTTTCTATAAACGCTTTCACGAATTCCTCCGTGTGAGATGCAATAGCAGTGGTTATATCCACATTATGTTGTTGTAGTACTGAAATCATATTCAGCAAACGTACAACTATATGCACCGTTCTTCTCGATATGATGATACAGGTAGGCCATCATCTCGTTAGTGATGGAAGAGGATAAATTGTATCGTGTAGCAATTTATTTCAAACTGCGCAATCTCCAACACGGAAAGGACATGATGGACATTGTGCGCATTTTACTTCATGTATATATATATATATATATATATATATATATATATATATATATATATATATATATATATATATATATATATATATATATATATAGTATATACAGATAATCCAGTTGGGCAAATTTGGATTTCCAATTAAAAAACAGGAACTGTTAAATACAATACAAAAGATTGCGTCATCCATCTAAAAATGGATGACATTAAAAGTTTCCACTCGAACTGCATAATCAATTAATAAGTTCAGAGCCAAAATTGCTGAAGAATTCTTGATATCCCAGTTTCGAGATCTTCAAAATTGTCTTTAAGAAAATAACGCTACAGACATTTTAGCATCCCCGACATGAATTTTCAACGCCGATGAATCCGGATTTAGCCAAAGACTGTGAACGTCTTTGGTCCTAAGGGATATAAACATTTTTAAGAAATTTTCAAGGACAATTAAAAAGGACAATGAAAATGACAATTTCACAGTACTGGTATGTCTTTCTGCATATGGAAGTTTACGTCCTACATGTGTTGTATATCTATATGTTACACTACCCAAAGCAATAATAAAAACTGTCACCAGAACGGATCCTTAGAAGATCTGATTCCGGATGGATGAAATTCAATGTTTTTTTATGAATATGTGACAAATGGATTAAGTTTTGTTTTTAGTTTGGATGACGGTCATCGCTCACATATGTCCGTTGAACTTAAGTCAGTTTTGTGATTCTATACACATTACCTCCTAACTCCACACATATAATACAATATGCAGATGTGGGCTTATTCAAACCTTTAAAAGAATATTGACCTGAAGCTGTTAGAACTTGGCAGAATAATCAAGAGGGAATATCTGTTACACAGATAGAATTTGCTTTAATATTTAAAGAAACTTTAAATAATCATAATATTTTTGACCATATTAGAAAAGCATTTAGGTGGTGTGGATTACTTCCTTTTAATCACGAAGCAGCAGACTATATGAAGTGTGTACAAAATACACTAGAACAAGCTAAACCCATCGAAAAAACAAAAGAAAAAAACGGAATAAATTCTAATAATTTTAAAATAACTTATAGGTCAAATATTTTGGAAGAGGTTGTTCATGTTGATTTGACTATAAACGAGCTGAAAATATGTGAAGAAAAATTTCTTAGTAACCTGAAAAATAATCCGATTTAAGATGAAACTTGCCGCTTTAGAAAAAAATTATAGAAAATAAAAATGCGCAAACTGCTAAGGAAAGTGAAGAAAAAAATGGAGAAATTGTCGAGGAAAACATAATAAAAAAAAAAAGAGAAGTGTGCGGTTTGTGAAAATCTACTAGACAGTGATGCAGAAGAGGAAGGAGGAAAAAATGTGGGCCCTAATACATGCCCAAGATGGTTTCACCTTAATTGTACAAAATTAGCTGGGGAGACATATGATATTGTTTCTACCCAAGATTTTTCCTGTAATTCTTACGGTGACGGTTGTTAAAATCTTTAATGTCATTTCTAATTCTATATTTCTACATGTATTTGGTTTTTATATGTTTTTTTTTCAGATCATAATATCTATTAATTATTCTTTGTTTAAAATAAGATAAGTTAATTTTCATTATACCCGGCCTAACATGTATATTATACAAATAACCATATATATGTTCCAGAAAAAAAAGTATATAATGTCTCAATAACACTAAAGATGTATCGACATATTCCCTACAGTTAAAAAAAAAGTTAAACTAAGTAGAGCAATTTTATGCGACTGACAATTGGGATATTTCTGGCCGACAAGTGAACACTAAATGGACGACTACTAGCAAAATTGTTGTTGTTCGAAACATTAATTAACAGAAAATGTTTAGTTATTCCAAATATTTGTTGCGTAATAATATTGACAAAGATGCTGCAGCTGTTAAACCTCAATTGAAAGTAATAAAAACTATCAAACATTAAAGATGCAGTTGATCAAAACTGACCGAATACTAGCACAATCATATATATATATATATATATATATATATATATATATATATATATATATATATATATATATATATATATATATAAAATGAATCCCTATTTCCCTTGGTCACGCTATAACTTGAGAACGACTTTACTGATTTCCTTCATCTTTTTTAAAAAAGTTTTCTAATACTTTGTAGAAGGTTCTTACAAAATGAAAATTTAAGAAAATTGCGCATAAAATTGGAAAATTAAAGAAAATTGCGCATAAAATTGGAAAATTACACGAAAAGTTGACGACTATTTAAACTTCAAGCGAATGATGACAGTTCTTGCGTTTGACAGTTCGCGCGCCGTAAAAAAACATAGGCGACGGAGAGCTTTGTGTGGACTGTAGATTAAATTAAAATTGACGGTTTGAGCTGTAGGGAAAGATTTACTGTGAAAAATTCAGATTTTTTAGCATTTAGTGGCAACAGAGGTTAAGACAAGCAAGACAAGTAAGGTTAACATAGAGTAAGAATAAATATATACAAAGAGACTATAAACACAAATCACACAGTATAAGTCTGGTTTGCAATTGACAGTTCGCGCGCCGTAAATATCGTTTAACAACTGCATCGATCGCGGGTATATATCGATCAAAATTTTTTTTATTCATTTCGTAGTGCATAGTCCATTCGACCGGAACATTTATCCAGTTTTCAGTTTGTTCAGTGAGTTTTTTGAAAAGAGGATCTACAATGCCACCAATTAGTCCTACCAACATAGGTCGCAGAACTCGCAATTCTGCAAGTCAAAGATATATACGAGCAAGTCAAACTGACGAGCAACGCGAAGCACGAAATGAAGTTGAACGGAATCGATGGAATCGAAATCAACAACGTAGAAATGTCGCGTTTAATCCCCATCGAGCTGTATTCAATTAAAATGTGGCAATCGATTACAGTTCACAGCAAATCGTTGCTATTGAACGAATGAACGTTGTGTGTCTACATTGCAAAGCATTTAAGTTTAAAAATGAAGCCCCTGGATTGTATTGCGCCAGTGACAAAATCAAATTGACCCCATTGGTATCGCCACCAGAGCCACTACATTCATTGATTTCCGGAAATGGGCCAGATTCTATACATTTTTTCACTCATATCCAGCAGTACAATAATTGCTCTCAAATGACGTGATTTGGTGCAACAAAAGTTATTCGAGATAATTTTATGCCTACTTTCAAGGTAAGTACAATAGAAAACAATAAACTTTTGCCACCATGTGGCTGGTGCAAAATGCGTTGGTAGCTTTCAACTAACATGGTGTAAAGTACGTTGGTAGATCTAAATTGCCTAAAGTAACAAGAAATGACCGTGTTTACAGAGATTAATGGGGGAATAGCAATGCTGCCAACGTATTTTGCCAGCCACATGGCGGTACAAACACTTCGCTATATAACTACCTATTTACTCTTGCAGATTCAGGGTCAAATATATCATCGAACAGGTTCCTTATTGCCAATTCCGGATAGTAACTACACATTTTTGCAAATTTATTTTATGGGTGATTCAGCAAGACAAGTCGATCAGCGTTGTGCACACAACAATTCGGTGAAAAGACAAATTGTGGAACAACTCCAAACATTTTTCCATCGACACAACGATTTGGTTGCATTATTCAAGACCGCATTAGACCGCATGCCATTTGATAACCACACAATTATCATCAGGGCCGATAAGACGCCTGCAGGACAACACGTAAGACGTTTTAATGCGCAAACAATTGATGAAGTCGCTATTGTCATCGTTGGTGACAATTTAGAATATCGAGATATAGTTTTACATCGACGGTACGATCAACTGCAGCGTGTGTCCGAAACACATCGATCATATGATGCATTACAATATCCTATCTTATTTTGGTAAGGTGAAGATGGGTATCATTTTTCAAACAAGATGATAAATCCAGTTACAGGTAAATAACTAACCTTCTTCTACACAACGTTACTTTATTTTATTAACACAAAAATTTATTTACAGGCGCCGAAACTATCAAAAAATTAGTTCAATGAATTATTATTCATATAGACTGATGTTTCGGGAAAATGAGGACAATCACATCTTAAAATGTCGGCGTCTATTTCATCAATATGCTGTGGATATGTACGTCAAAGTTGAAACTGAGCGATTGACATTTATCAGGTTGAACCAGGCAAAACTCCGTTCCAAGGAATACATTCATCTTCGGGATGCCATCAATACTGACGGAAACGCACAGAATATCGGCAGAATGACTATTCTCCCAGCAACATACGTTGGAAGTCCGCGACATATGCATGAATATGCCCAAAGTGCTATGTCGTATGTACGTCATTATGGCACACCAGATTTGTTTATCACGTTCACGTGCAATCCGCAGAGGACAGAAATTCGACAAGAATTATTTCCTGGCCAATCACCTATTGATCGTCATGACATCATCGCAAAAGTGTTCAAACAAAAATTAAAATCACTAATGGATTTTATTATTAAGCACCGCATGTTCAGCGAGACACGCTGTTGGATGTATTCAGTTGAGTGACAAAACCGCGGATTGCCACATGCACATATCCTTGGTTAGTTGAGAGGATAAGACCTAATGAAATCGATGATGAGCGGAAATTCCCGATAATGAAGAAGATCCACTATTACATGAGGTTATTACAAAAAATAAGATTCATGGTCCCTGTGGAATATTAAATCTCAATTCTCCGTGTACGGTTGACGGAAAATGTACAAAACGCTATCCAAGACAATTAGTAGCAAAAACTATCACTGGAAATGATGGTTATCCACTTTATCGCCGCCGATCCTCTGATGGCAATGGAAGGTCAACAATAGTCAAAGTGAATCAACATGACGTTGAAGTTGATAATCGTTGAGTTGTTCAGTTTTCGCCGTTAGTGTCCAAGACATTTAAAGCGCACATAAATGTGGACTTTTGTCATTCCGTAAAATCTATTAAATATATTTGCAAGTACGTGAACAAAAGTAGTTGTGTTCCGAGTTGCTATACATGAAAGACACCCCACCGCTGTTCACTTGGCTGTACATTTGAAAAATGGTCAAAGAGTGAATTTTACAACGGAGAACTTATTACAACGAGCTGACAGGCCGCCATCGACAACATTGACCAGCTTCTTTGAAATGTGTCAGAATGATGACTTTGCCCGAACACTGCTTTACTCCGAAATGCCAAGATATTATACCTGGAATCAATCGTCAAAGAAATTTCAACGACGAAAACAAGGCCAGCCAGTTCCAGGTTACCCACAAGTATTTTCCACCGATGCACTAGAACGTCTTTAGACAGGCCATCCCAGCCAAGACGAGTGTTTCTATTTGCGTTTACTATTAGTCTATTTTCGTGGCCCAACATCATTTCAAGATCTGCGAACTGTTAATGGTATATTGTGCGGCACATACACAGAAACATGTCAATGTTTAGGATTGCTAGAAGATGACTCTCATTGGGACTACACTCTCGAAGATGCTGTGACTTCGTCAAATGCTAAACAAATACGAACATTGTTTTCTATAATTTTGTCTACATGCTTCCCATCAATACCGATTGATTTATGGAACAAATATAAATATCATATGGCCGAAGATATATTGCACGAGATGCGTCTTAGAACATCGAATGCAGATTTGCAAATGAACGAAGAAATTTACAATGAAGCATTAATATTAATTGAGGATATGCTTGATGCTTACTAACAAAGGATTAATACAATTAGGAATGACAATGCCCAATCGACTAATGCACGACGCATTTAATCAAGAGTTGAGACGCGAAACCCCGAGGCATTGAGAGCAACCGTTCAAAGAAACGTTCCCCTTTTAAATCAGCAACAAAAATATGCCTACGATACGCTTATGAAAGTAGTGAACGATGGAACTGGCAGATTTTTCTTCTTAGATGCTCCCGGTGGAACTGGAAAAACGTATTTAATATCATTGATTTTGGCAACAATTCGATCGCAAAATGGAATTGCACTTGCACTTGCTTCATCAGGTATTGCAGCTACGTTGTTGGAAGGCGGTCGAATAGCTCATTCAGCACTCAAATTGCCGTTGAATATGCAAACCCATGAAACTCCAACTTGCAATCTTTCAAGGAATTCTGCGATGGCCAAAGTGCTACAGCAAAGCAAATTAATCGTTTGGGATGAATGCACGATAGCACATAAAAAATCTTTGGAGGCATTAGACCGCATGATGAACAAAGAAACAACCAAAACCGGTTTGGTGGTGCGATGATTCTTTTGGCAGGTAATTTTAGATAATCATTGCCAGTAATTCCACGTTCAACGGCAGCTGACGAACTTAATGCATGCTTGAAGTCGTCCATTTTATGAAATCATGTCAAAACACTCAATCTGAATATGAACATGCGAATCGAATTGCAGAACGACCTATCTGCAGAAATTTTTTCCAAACAATTGCTCGACATTGGTAATGGCAATATTCCTGTTGACATATCTTCTAGATATATTACATTTCCTGCCATTTTTTGTCAATTTACTGAATCAAAGATCGGACTGATCGAAATGTGCATAAAATGTCGATGTCAACGAAATTAATTTTCAGATTCAAAATAAGATAGCTGGCGAATTGAAGACATACAAATCAGTTGATTCCGTTACTAACCAAGATGATATTGTCAACTATCCAACGGAATTTTAAAATTCGCTGGAATTGCCCGGATTACCACCTCATACTCTGCGATTAAAAGTCGGATCGGTAGTCATTATGTTGCGGAACATAAACCAACTACGTCTTTGTAATGGCACCCGGTTTGCGGTAAAGAAACTAGTGGACAACATCATCGAAGCCACAATTTTAAAAGGAAAGTACAAAGGCGAAGACGTTTTGATTCCATGCATCCCCATGATTCCGAACGATATGCCATTCGACTTTGCACGGATAAAATTCCCAGTGCGGCTTGCATTTGCAATGTCGATAAATAAATCGCAGGGGCAGTCATTAAGTGTTTGTGGCATCAATCTCGAAAATACATGTTTTTCACATGGCCAACAGCCACAAAACAGAACTGAGAATGTTGTGTATCAAAAAGCATAACAATAAAAAATATTTTTTATTATTACTAGCTGGTGCCCGCGGCTTCTCCCGCGTGGACGTCGTTAATTTTTTATAAAATTTTCAAATTTTCATTCCATAAGAACCTTCTACAAAGTATTAGAAAATTTTTTAAAAAAAGATGTAGGAAATCAGTAAAGTCATTCTCAAGTTATGGCGTGACCAAGGGAAATAGGGATTCATATATATATATATATATATATATATATATATATATATATATATATATATATATATATATATATATTTATTTTCTTGATTCTTGAACCATAGATTATATCATTTTTCTTAATTTTTTTTTTGTATTTTCTTGGGTTTAGGTTCTATAATTAATAAAACACAAAACGATTGACGTTTCGCCCTTTATTCAAGGATTTTCAAAATTTATTCCTTGACATTTTGCTGTTCTGTTTCTAAATTTTAGCAAAATGTCAAGGAATAAATTTTGAAAATGCCTTGAAAAAAGGGCGAAACGTCAATCGTTTTGTGTTTTATTAATTATAGAACCTAAACCCAAGAAAATACAAAAATTAAGAAAAATGATATAATCTATGGTTCAAGAATCAAGAAAATAAATATATATATATATATATATATATATATATATATATATATATATATATATATATATATATATATATAGAATAGAATAGAATAAATATAAAATATAGATAAAGGATGAATAGATAAATATATAGATAAATAGATAACAGATACATTTACTCCAGTTCGTATTGAATATTCATAGTTAAGACAGGACAACATCTGTCGGGTCAGCTAGTATATATATAAATTAAATGTAACATGAATTATTTTTACAACAGGATTACATTTTTCAAAATTATTCTACATCCCTCTTTGGAAAACCAAATAAAATATTTACCTATCACAATTTAATATTGAACAATTTTAGTCGAAAATTTAGAATTAACTAACCAAAAAGCAACATTCTAAATCCTGTGCCGATATGATTTCCTTTCAAAGAAAAGGTAATACCAATACCTTGACCAGAAATTGATATAGGAAAATAAACCCTTAAAGCTGAAATAAGTCAGTTGCGTAATGGCTTACATTGACTAATCAAACTATATAATAGAATTAATGAATAAATTAATGAAATACGAAGAATAATGACTCATGTTTAGTGTATTAACTATTCGAAATTTATTCTTTATTTGACAACAAAAGTATATGTTAGTTTACCACTAAGAGTCCAGCTTTTAAAGGTGATGAGGTTCGAATTCTTGCAGATAACACCAATGTACGTGAAATTTATATAGTAGCTAGGGAATGGTCCGAAGGATCAAAAATTATGTAGTGCCGAGGTGTGCTTTTAGCTTGGGGCTTCGAGAAGACAATACTTTTTGAGTGATCCGTGATTGAAAATGTCAATTTTTCATAAAAAAAAGGTTTTAAATGATTTTTCACGAATAATTCCAAAACCTTACATTTAATTTTAAAAAACTTATAAAAAAAAAGAAGATTGATTTTTTCCTCATTTGTGTAGATGCAATATTAACCGAGTTATAACTCGTTGAAAGTGACATCTCGTTCGCGGAAAATTGAAGTAGTAGTATTTAACGTTGAATAACGGAAAAAGGAAAAATAAGGATAGTTTACATTGGAGAAAGTTATTTGTATGTTAAAAAGATTACATAAATATTTCATTGATTATTAAATTCTCTGCTAAAATCGCAGTGGAGAAGGTGATCTGTAAAATAGGGTATTTACTTACAAATCTTGAACTTTTGTTCATTAAGACGTACGCTTAAATGCCTTTGGCCAGTTCATCCTTTATGGTGAGAATTATAATTTTTCGCTGGTATTTCTAGTATGTCTACTAGTATGATTCTTTCAAAAGATGTTTTTGGAGTTTCTGTAAATAACTAAAGAATTGTCTAAGTATTTTCTTAAAATTTTATTTTTGTGGCAGATTTCGCACTTTTTTATGTAGTTTTCTACTTCTTTGCTTAATTCTGTCCAATTATATTTTTCTTTGACTCTTCTCTGATTCTTCATTATAATTGGAATTTCATCTTTCTGAGGGTTTGTAACAATGTTTTGGCAAATGACTAGTCTATATCGGCAAAAATAAAACACAGCATTTCTATAATCGGTAAATCTACATTATTTTCAACGTAATTTGTTTTTGAATCGTCGATTATATTTCTAGACTTAATTAAAAAAATTTTATGATCTTCGTCAAGTAATTAATCATTTGAATATATTATTTTTTGAATAATCGATTAAACTCGTTGTTTGATAAAGTTCTTCGAATCTTTCCATCGTCTGAGGTGATATTAGAATAGTATCGTCTTCGTAGTTTTCTAAGTCAGAACAATCGGATTTTTGTTCATCATTTACTTTTTTATTAACGGTACATATTCTTTGAATATTATTTTTATTAATTCTGCTGACAGCATCTGCATTTGTATTTATTCTTCTAGGTTTATATAAAATTCGAAATCACTTACTGATTGTCCATCTAATTTAGGTTTATGTTCTACATACCATGTGACTTGTTTATTCGAAGCATCTATTGTTAAAAATCCAACAAATTATGATATTTTCAAGGATTCTTTTGTTCAGTGCATTTTTGACAATGCAGATCATAATACGGCTACTTTAGATGAACGTAATACCTTTCACGCCATTGGTGGTATAATACAGAGTGAAATCCAAAAATTAACCAAAATTCCTTCTGTTGAGGAAATAGCCGGATCTTTTTCTTTTTTACCCGTTACATCAGTAGACTTCAATTTGTCAGGATTGTAAAAAATTAAAGCTAAAAAGATTGATTACTCTAACTCTTCAATAGATATTCCTTCTTTGGATTTTTTCTGGATCTTTAAAAAAAAAGTATCCCTTAAATACGAAAGGGTAGCTGCAAAACTGGATGTAGTTGCCGCAAGCACGATTGAAAGTGTTCTAGATTATGTGTTTTTTGTAATGGAGATGATTGTACGAACGCTCCAACTGTTGAGTACGAAAACGAATCGAGCGATGAAAATGATATTGATGATATTCTTAAAAATATTTTGTAGACGAGTGTGGAGAAAAAGATAAACCTGAACCAAAAAAGAAAATTGAACGATTAAAAATATTTATTTATATTAAAAAATTTTATTTTTTAATAATCATTTTTTATCAATCCTGTTCTACAATATTATTAAAAGACTCCTTACATGAATATCAATTTTTTGTAAAAAAAAAATTAAAATATATTCAATAGAAAATACATAAATAATATCCAAAAAATCAGATAACTCTTTAATTGTTATGTTTAATGTTAATAATTTGAAAACTTAATTCTTAATTTATTACAGTACAAAGAAGTTTAAATAATAATTTTCTGTGTATTATGAACGTAAATTACTTTTGAAATAGATAATAGATTCGAAAAACGCTTATTTCCACAAATGATAAATTAAATAATGGTTGTTCGAATTTTCAAACTAGACATTTTTATGATGTTTGGGAGAGGCTCCAGCTGCATTTTACAAGAAGTTATAACAATAAACAAAAAGCGTCTCGGGATAAACAAATAGCAATTTCTCGGCAATGACTGGACCGATTTGAAAAACAAAATACTGTTTTATTCGGGGCGGTGAGGGCTTCCTTTTAAGAGCAAAAAAAATTGATTTTGCAATAAATAGTTAATATGCAAAAAACGGCCATTTTAGAGGGTTTTTTGACTTTTTTTTGCAAAAACTAATCGATGAAAAAAAACGGCGACAGCTCAAATTATAGGTTTTTTGATTCTCTACAACTTTTATACGAAACTTATAAGTCCATTTGCAACTACTTCATCTTGTAGAATCAAAAAACCTGTTTTGACCAACTTTGCACCCCCGTGCAGTGGCCTCCTTACATAATTTTCTCTTTCGTGGCATATGTTCTAACATTACCACCAACACCTTCGAAAAGGTTTCATGACTCCTCGAATTTTTGTCATTTTCGGTTATTGGTTGGTCTAATAGGGCTTAGATCCAAAATGTATGCATTAAAAGTTTAAAAACCAAAATTAAATCTAGATGAGGGAATAAATATATTAAAAAACAAGGTGTAAATTCCAAAGAAATTTCTTTTTTTATTGAAAATTATGATAAAATTAAAAAAGCAAAGGGAATTACTAAAGGTGCTCTTAAAACAACTACTTTTCAAGATTATTACCAATGCTTTTTTAAAAATATTAATAATCAAATTGATCAAAAAATTATAACATCTAATTACATAAAGTTACAATCAATCTAAAGAAAATTGCATTATTTCCTTAGGATGATAAAATAATTGTCAATTATAAATGTACAGATACTTTACCATGGTGATATTCCTAAATAAAAATTCATTTTAAAAAATAATTAATTTGCTTACTGTACTCAACTAATTTAAAAAGGTAATTTATATAAAACAAATTTTATAAATGTGTATGTATGTGTGTGTATCTACAAAACATTTTTCAATTTTTTTTTTCAGATTAAATTTCGAAAAAATCATCCTGAACCTGTGAACCCAAAAAACATACTCCTGAAGCAGCTGGTTTTGACTTATTCAGCATAGACGAAGAATGCATCATTGAACCATTCTCTAAAAAATGTATGAACACTGGTATCCAAATTGAACTTCCCACAGGTTACTATGCACAAATACATTCTAAATCGGGTCTCAGTATAGAATTTGGTCTTGAAGTTGGAGCAGGCATAATTGATCAAGATTATAGAGGAGACATTAAAGTTATATTATTTAATCTATCAAAAATACCCATTAAAATAACATTAAAATTGCTCAGCTAATTATAAAAAATCAATAAATTGTGAATTTGTTAGCGTAGATCATCTATCAAAAATATTTAGAGGAGAAAAAGGTTTTGGTTCTTCCTTAAATTTTTAATGAACAAAATATAAATATTTCAAATCATGAATCCAAATCCGTCTCCAGGACATACATATAGAAGATTTAATACTTTTCATAATATTATATATAGGTCTAATTTATGTAAAACTACCTTTTGATGATGATGAACCCATAGTCATCGGCAATTTCGAAACTTACTCTCATGAAAAATGTATACAAATTTGGAACCAAACTACAATGTATATTCGAGATCAACAAAGGTATTTTTGTCCAAATAACTTTTAGAATTAAACTATTATAAAAAATGTATTTTTTGTTTTAATAAATAATACACTATATATCATTTTTTTGTTTTTTTTTTATTTATTACCTACCCTAAGCTAAATGCCTTTAATAAAAATATATATCTAATCACCAAATGCTTGGCTTTGCTTAGATTCCTTTAATCAAACTTTTATCCAGTTACAACAACAAATTTTAGATCGCGTCTCTACAGTTATACAAAATAAATGCAAGCTCACTTCTTAGACAATATCTTCGGATTATTCTTATTGCTCTGTATTCCCTCCATGATTTTGTGAGATAACGAACCATAGAAACGAAGAAAACCATTTTTAAAATTGGCCAAAGGGTACCGAGTCCGGCTGAATTTAATGCGAACTACCATCCACGGGCTAATCCAACTGAAAGAGTAAATAAAACTTTGAGGACCATGCTAATAAGTATATATGTTTCTGATAATCATCAGGAATGGTATGTTAATTTCGATAAGATTGCTTGTGCACTTCGTACGTGGAAATGGGCATAGGAGGAAAAGGTTCCTAGAGGTAGATGATCTTCCGGAGACCGAATTTGCAGGTCATGGATGGGCAAGGTTTTTGAAGATGTAAGACGTCGACTGGAAATTGCAGGTCAGAAAAGTGCTAAACGTTATAATCTTCGGTGTCGTCAAGTAGAATATCTTCTCAACCAGATCGTTTATCGGAAACAGTTAACTCCTGAATATCTCGGACTATTCATTGTTCGTAAGAGTTTGTCGCCATGGGCATATGAGTTGCAAGATGACGATGGAATTTCAAAGGGATTTGGCACGTAAAGGATTTGAAAGGTGCCTCGGAATGTGGAATTGATCCTTCAGTCGAGACTTGGAGGAAAATGGGTTATATCTGCCCTGCAGGGGGGCAGCTAGTGGTATATGGATCGCTGACTTGGCGCGAAACTTGTTTGGCGATTCATGCTCTACTGGACAAAGAATAATTTTGCACAGAGAACTTGTAGAGGTAGGAGTCCTCCAAGTGCTGTGGCAAGGGTAAGCCCTCACTTCCTTTGCTTCTGTTGAGTTATTGCTCTAATGAGTTCTTGTAGAAGTTGGTGTTTAGTCGTAATCACCTGAAGGTACGTGGTCGGCCTGGCGCGAAATGGACTGGCAGCTTACTCCTCGCTTATGAAAACGGTGAGAGCGACGATGACATGCATTTCTTAGTAGATTGTGAGGTGCCCTAATTTTCCATAATCCAGTTTAGTGATTAGGTGATTTATTTTGAGTATTTGCATTAACTTGATATTGCCTTTTGGATTTTGAGTTTCATTTACTCTTTTACGTTTTGATAAGGCGGAGTACGAGAGTAGTAACCTTCAGTTTATTTACTCTTTTTACGTTTTAAATATTATCTGTTTGTTTTTTTATTTTTTGTCCTATTTCAGTTTCTTCCTATAATATTGAAGATGTGTGCAGGTTTATTTGAGAATGACAGATGGCATTGTTGGTTGTATATTATGAACTTTTATTCATGTTTTGCAGTTACCAGGGGACCTTGGAAGTATGATTCAAAGAAAAAAAAGTGTGTACGTCTTTATTTTGACGAAAGGGGGTTTGTTACATCTAGATTTCGTTTTAAATATGCAACGTAAGTTATCGCTATTATTTATGCTTATAATCTAAATATTTAGGACTTAAGTAGTGGCGATAGGGGGCTTCCAGTTGACCCCCCAACACTTTTTTGATTGGTCAGCCAAGAATGACCTTGTTTCTGATTGGCTGCCCAAGTTCGCCCCCTATCTTGATTGGTTACGTAAACTCCATCTCTTCTTCCTCCACCTCCTACGTTTTTCCTAACCACCACAGCAGTTGGAGGGGAGCTGATATTTTAAACGACCGAATCTGAGCGAGCTACAATCAGTAGTGATGTCAATCAGCGAATTAACAAAACAAAAAATAATTGAAAGTGTCGGTCAAGTAATAATTTTATATCAAGCCAGCCAGAAAAACCTTACGGACTTTGAATATCAAGACTTGGCATTATCTCTCATCAATTATGTGATGAGATATGTTAATTCACTTAGTTTACAACAAATTTGGCATAGGTTACCAGAACATTATCGAAGTGTCGAGGATTTGAAGCTAGTTTTACCCTGTTTTAAACATTATGGATTATACCAAAATCATATAGATGGTTCACCATTACCGATTGCCTAGGCCAGTTTAATAAATTTTTGACAATAGAAAATGAGACAATAAAAGCTCTCTAATTTCATACCTATTAACCCTCAAATGTAAAAACAGACGATTCCAAAACATAAAATAGTTGAATGTATACGACGACGCATATTTCTCTCTGTTTTGTTATGTATAAGTAAAATAAACATTTTTAAAAAATCAAAGTTATTTTATTGAATTCCACTAATTAGTTATCAACATATTTGTGGTCTATATGAACCACATGTGATTTGAGGAACATTAAACGCTGTTTCTTAAAGCAGCGCGCCCACTGAATCGGCTCGGCTCCGTCCGTTCCGTCCGCTTCAGTCAGAACGCCGATGGCCCCCGCTCACTGGTTCCACACAATTCAGACTAAACAGTGATTAAAACTGCTTTAACCATTAGATTTTCTAGAGCTGTTATTTTTGATGAAAAGTGAATAAAATGAGTAGTTCTTCCGACTCTGAGGAGGATATTGTTGTGGCTGCTCTAGCCTGTGTTGAAGCGGAAGTGGAGGAAAAGCGGAGAAAAAGATATTGGGTTCATATTTACCTTAAAAGAAAAGTTCACGGGGAATTTTATCATTTATTTCCAGAACTGATGACCGACAATGAAAAGTTTTTCAAATATTTTAGAATGTCTAGTATAAAATTTTATGAAATTTTAAATATGTTGCCGGTCGGGAAACAAAACCCTAACCTTCGAAAATCGATTTCACCAGAGGAACGTTTAGCAGTTACTTTAAAGTAAGTGTATTATATAGTCGAATTAATTAAATTTGACGTTTATATCGCAGATTTTTGTGACATAACTAATGTTTTTTGACTGTGACGTGAACGCCTAGACAATAACCTTCGAAAATCGATTCCACCAGAGGAACGTTTAGCAGTTACTTTAAAGTAAGTTTATTATATAGTCGAATTAATTAAATTTGACGTTTACATTTTTTTGTGACATAACTAATGTTTTTTTTGACTGTGACGTGAACGCCTAGACAATTTACTTCAAGTTTATTAGGCAACAACTATGTATAGAGAATATTATTATTATTATTATTATATATTCTGTATGCTCTCACGTCTTCTATCAATTCTTCGTCCGACATAGTAACAATACAAACACTACTTCTATACCACAGATTATACTACCTCTTTCTATTTTTAAAATAGTCGAAGGCTTTCAGACCTTTCGGCAATTTTTGCCCTCTTGAGAATAGTTGAAGACGCCGATGCTGAAAGCGCGGAAGCGTTCTGGCCGGTCGGAACTAGTAAGCGGGCTCTCATTTATTTACGTGTAAACCAAAACGGGCTGACTGCGCGGAGCCGAGCGGTCTGAACCGAGCCGAACCAGTGGGCGCGCTGCTTAAGAATTGTAGTAGAAGTTCAGCCATCTTAATTTGCGACATTAAGCCTCGATGTTGTCAGATTAACGAACGATCAGCTGTTGGAAGACCTGCGTTGCACCAAGACCAGACCAGATACATATGTGAGTCTAAAATACATATGACAATTTAACTGACGAAAGTCCTGACACGGTTCGTTTAGTCTCTTAGTTTGAATATTTAATAGTTTTCATTGCACGTACATTCCTTGACACAACAAAAATGTCTGAAGACTTAAATAAACTTAAGGTTAAAAGAGGCCATTTAAAAGGCAACTTAACAAGGTTTCGAACGGCTCTTGATTCTCTTGACACAGAGGATATTAATCAGATTAAAATCGCGCAGATCAATGTAAGGTTAGACAAAGTTCAACCATTATATGATCAATTTTTACAATGTCAAAGTGATATTGAACTATTCATTTCCTGTGATGACACTCAGAGTGAAAGTGATTTAATTTCGTTTTAGAATGATTATTTTGATGCCCTTTCAGGGGCTTCAGAATTTGAAGCAAAACATAAGTCTTCTGACAAAAGTTCTAATAGTTCAACAGCGACTTCTGTTGAATCTGCAGGAATGGTAAGGGTTCTACCTTTTCAATTAAACTTCCGGAAATGCAATTACCGAAATTTTCAGGTTCTTACGATAGATGGTTAAGAGTTCCGAGATGATTTTACTTCAATGATAGATATAAATGAGTCTTTAAATCCTTTACAGAAATTCTATTACTTGAGGGCTCATCTCGAAGGTGAAGCTGCACAAATGATAGCATCCATAAAAGTTACCGAGAATAACTATGATGTAGCCTTGTCGTCACTTAAACAAAGATATGAAAATAATCCATTAATTATTTTTAATTATGTTAAAGCTTTATTTGAGACACCTTCAGTAACTAAAGAGTCTTACACTGAGTTACGTAATCTCTTTGATATTTTGACAAAAAAACTTAAGTAGTTTAGAAGTGTTAGGCCAAAATACAAATCAGTGGTCAGTTCTTTTAATTTATTTACTTGTTAGTAAATCTGATAGTCGAACCAGGCATGATTGGGAAGCTCGTAAGTTAGAAGATAAGTTGCCCACTTTACAAGATATTAATGATTTCTTAAAAGAAAAATGTGAGTTACTCGAGAAGTTGGAAGCTGTTAAGGGGGAAAATGCTAAAACTCATAAGCCTTATACAAGAAATAAATCACATCAATACTTTTGTTTCGTCCAAAAATGACAAATTTGTATGTTATTATTGTAAACATTATCATCTATTTTTAAATGCTGTTTATTTGCTAAAATAGATGTGAATAAAAAAATAAGGAAGTAAATAGGTTAAAGCTGTGTTTAAATTGTCTAAATCCAAATCATTCAGTACAAGAATGTCCAAAAGCGCCATGTAAACACTGTTCGAGATATATTAATTCGCTTTTGCATAATGACGAACATTCTAACAACAATAGTGATCAACACAGTAGGCTTATGCCACCGAAAGATGAAATTGGCGACGTCGCATCCGAAAAAAGCGCGAATTCAACGCAGACAAGTAAACCTTTGTCGGTAGTGAGCGAGCGAGAAAATGCACACCATGGAACGATAAGTTAGATAAAGATACATAAGCAACGGCTTCACAGATCACGTTATTCGAACAAGCAAACAAATATGCATTATTATCATCTACTGAAGTTTTAATTGTTAATAAATATAATAATCAGACTTTTAAAGCCAGAGTGTTGTTAGATCCTGGATCTCAATCAAATTTTATAACCGAGAGTTTATATAATAAAATTGGTTTGTCTAAACAAAGAAATAATGTTTCCATAACGGGCGTAGGAAATGAAACGGTTTTGGCAAATTAGAAGACTGACGTATTGATAAAGTCACGCTGTAGTGGTTATTGAAGGAAAATCTTTTGTTTGATTTTACCGAAGATCACACAGGGAGTTTTGATCCTAGTGTTATTAATATTCCACCAGACATTAAAATTGTGGACCCAGAATTTTATATTAGAGGAGAAATAGATATCTTATGCGGAGTAGGTTTATTCTATGATATCCTCTTAATGAATCAAAATAAAATTAAATCAAAATTTAACTTTACAAGCTACCAAATTGGGTGGGATTTTAGCAGGGGAAATAATTCATTTTTCATTTAAAAACAACGTGAATTCTTAGCTATCGGTAGATACCGAAATTAATAAAAATATTATGCGGTTTTGGGAAATAGAAGAATGCGACAGTGTTGCCAAGCGAGACAATTTTTCTGAAACTCATTTTAAAGATAATTAATGAAGAGGAACGTTTTATTGTTAAAATGCCTTTTAAGAAAAATAAAAATAAATTGGGTAATTCCAAACAAAATGCGTTAAAGTATTTAGAGCGACGCCTCTTAAAAAATGATTAGTTGAAACAGCAATACGATGATTTCATAAGTGAATATGAGGCATTGGGGCACATGTCTCTATTGACTGACAACATTCAAGAGCTTACTGGTACTTATTATTTAAGTCATCATGCAGTCGTTAAGTCAACTAGTTTGACAACTCGTTTACGTGTAGTTTTTAATGGTTCTGCTTGTACAGACAGTGGATTATCATTAAAAGATGTACAATATGTAGGGCCTACAATACAGAATGATTTGTTAACTATTTTATTGAATTTTAGAAAACACATATGTTTTGAGTGCGGACATTTCAAAAATATATCGACAAGTGCTAATATATGAATCAGTTCGACGGTATCAGCCTATTTTTTGGAGAAACAATCCGTCATAGAATTTAAAATGTTATGAACTAAATGTAATTACTTATGGATTAGCATCATCCCCATTTTTAGCTATACGATGTTTATTGCAACTTGAGCTAGATAATGAGAGATTATATCCTTTGGCTAGCGACGTTATAAAAAATTGTTTCTTTATTGATGATCTTATAGGATCAGATTCGGAGGTAGAATTAGTTCAGGTACAAAGGGATGTTAGTAAGATTCTGGGAAATGCGGGGTTTGAATTACGCAAATATCTTTCAAATAAATCCGAGCTATTCAAACAATTTGACGTTAATAATTCATTAGATGCTAGTATTTTACAATTTGGTGAAAACAAAAATAATAAAACATTAGGTGTTTATTGGAATGCTCACAATGACATAATACAATATCGTGTTCAAGATTTCTCCGACTTTTCTAAAATAACAAAAAGATTAATACTTTCAATTACCGGTCAGATATTTGAGATATTAGGTTTATTAGGACCAGTCATAATACGCGTAAAAATATTACAAATGCTTTGGAAAAATAAGCTTTCTTGGGATGAACAGATTTCAGGCGCTCTCCGTGATAAATGGATTTCTTTTTGTAACAACCTTTTTCATATTATCGACATTAAAATTCCTTAGACATGTGTTTTCTAGTAATTCTAAATACATCGAATTACATACTTTTTCTGATGCATCTGAAACTTCATACGGAGCTTGTGTATATGTAGGATGCAAACTAAACAATTTTGAGTTTTCATCTAGATTAATAGCAGCAAAAAGTAAGGTAGCCCTGGTCCGTCCTGTTACATTGCCGAGATTAGAATTATCCGGTGCGGTTTTAGCTTGTAAATTAGCAGAGAAAGTCGGCAATTCTTTAAAGACAAAAATTCAATAAATATATTTACTGGAATGATTCTACGAACACCCTTTCTTGGATTGAAAGTCCTTCCTGAGCGTTGGCGAAAATGTGTGTCAAATCGTGTGGTTTCATGTCAGAACACATGATAACTCAGCAAATTTAATTTTCCGAGGCATTTCAGCAGAAGCTCACAAAGATAATTCTTTTTGATTCGAGGGTCATCAATGGTTAAAGCTTGATGAAGCTGACTGGCCACAAAGTACTGTTATTGGGGACCGAGAGGTTCCTGAACAGCGAATTCAAGTAATAGTTGCTAAAAACGAATGGAATATTTTTTCTAAATTTTCGAGTTTTTTAAAACTGAAGCGAGTAATTGCTTATTGCAAACGATTTATTTTTAATGTTAGATATAAAAAATCAGAACGCTTAACTGAGGATTTTTCTTATTAAAAGATAGAAAAACTCGTGGGTACAAATTATACAAAGCCTATATTTGTATTTTTGTTTGAACGGCAACTAAGGCTATCCATCTGGAAGTAGTTACTACTTTAAGTAGTGACGCGTTCTTGGCTACTCTCAGACGTTTTATCTCGAGAAGAAGTAAGCCTTTAAATATCTTTTCAGATAATGGAACATGTTTTACTTGCGCAAATTCTGAAATACAAAGTTACTTAAAATTAAATTGTAACGTCATAAAACACAATACGGTAAATGAAGGAATAAAGTGGCATTTTATACCTGCGCGCGAGTTACATCCCTGTATACTGCTCACAACAGCACTTAT
This sequence comes from Diaprepes abbreviatus, assembly GCA_034092305.1. Lineage (NCBI taxonomy): Eukaryota > Metazoa > Arthropoda > Insecta > Coleoptera > Curculionidae > Diaprepes > Diaprepes abbreviatus. Next base: position 1,859,002 of record JASJET010000056.1, read on the forward strand.
TACTTTTGTTTGTTCTATTGTTATAACAGTTCTGTAAACTTATTAAGCTCTCTCAAATAAAATTCGTTGTGTTCACGAAGTAGAAAATAAAGATTTTTCTGAAAAAAATAAAATTTTTAAAAACATCATTGCTTCGGCCTGAAATATAACTGGTACAGTCGTGCGGATTTTTGAGACGTCACAAGGGCATATTGTGCACGATTTCTTTCAAGAATTTACTCGAAAAACCTACGAGCAAGTCCAAAAAAGTGTGATCCAGAAGTGGAAAATACCAATCTAAGGTAGCTACTGGGCATCCACAGGACGACAACAAGTTGCAACAACATAACCATAGCAAGTCACTGGTCAACTTCCCGAGGGAATATCCCCGAAGTTTTCCAAGTCCGCAAGACAAGACAAACATCGCTTATCGTGTAGACGGCTGGGGAGAACAAACATCGCCGAACCAGCTTAGGTTAAGGAATCATCAACAGAAACCATCTATGAAACTCATCACAACCTTAGCTCTGTAAGTCGAAACCATTTTAATTTTAATATTTTTACACAAGCAATTACCGTTAAATTTTAAACAAAATAGTTGCTTTTGTGAAGATACTATTTTAAGTGTAGTTCTAGTATTAGTGCATTTCCTTATATTTTATATATAACCTAACCATCATAGATTTAGTAAGTGAACACAATCTAGAGGATTTAATCGATTCACTAAGTGCTTTGTCGATTGAATCACCTAAAAATGCCAGTAAATTATCAACTATTAAGGTACCAATCTGACAATATACCACTTTTTGACGGTAATCCAAAACTATTAAATAGATTTATCAGCTCAGTAGAAAGTTTATAGAGAGCTTTTCAAGATAAAGTAAATAATCAAAATCCAATAAATATTTGTCTTTTTGACACTATTTTAAGCAAACTAACTGGAAGAGCAGCTGAATTAATAGTCTCTAGATCAGAATTAAATTGTTGAGCACTAGTTAAAGATGTCTTACTGTGCAGTTTCTCTGATCAGAGATCAATAGATTGTCTTAAACAGGATTTACTAAATCTAAAACCGTATAAAAACAAAAATCCAATATCATTTGGCCTGAGAATACAAGATTCTCAAGGTTTATTATTTTCCAAATTAAGTTCTACTAATGACCCGATAGAAACAAAAACAATTAAAATTCAACATTATGACGAATTTGCTTTAAAAACATTTTTAAATGACCTTCCTTATAATTTACAACTAATTACGCGATTAAAGGCACCAAAGCAATGGCATTAGTAAAAGAAGAAAACTTCATTTACTTTAAAAATGCACAAAACTCCAACTTTAAACGAACTTTCTTATCCGATAAAAATCAAAAATCAAACTCAAATTCTAATACACCAATATATAAACCAAACTATTACCAACCTATACAAAATTATGTACCGTACAGAACATTTTACAATCACTTTGGACCTCCATTAACACAAAATAATAGCTTTCCTAGAGCTTTCACAAATCTTCAACAAACTATTTATAATTTTCCTCAATAAAGACCTAATTTTATAAACAGCCAACCAAATTTTATAAGACCTCAAAACTTTGCTTCACCAAGATTACCAAATTTTAACAATATTCCAAGATCCAATTTCAATAATCCAAATTTTGGCCAAATGTCGCGAAGAACCAAAATAGAACCAATGGATACTAGTTCGGGGAATAAAGAAAAATTTTATTTCTCAAGAACTATATAATCAAGAGGTTTTACAAAAGAAACCCGAGCAAAATGACCCTATTCCTCAAAATTCTTATACTAACTTTGAAACCGAATACACTGAAAGTCAATACCCGATTGAATATAATGACTATGATGACAATAGTTTTCAAAATCTTAATAATGTATACCATTTTGATTTAAACATAGGTTATCCTGCTAACCTAAATAACTACGAATACTGTAACAGTACAGACTATGAAACGGAAAACCAAAATTTTACTCCAATGAGCCAGAAAACAGACAAGACATAATTTTTCTTAATAACAATAATATTATATTACCATATATACGTATACCGGAATTAAATGCTAAATTTTTTCAAAATATTTTCCAAATTTAATTAAAGAAGAAATTTTCCAAGTTCAAACAGCTCATGCGACATCCTTTCATAATGAAATTGCTACTTTACCCATTTTCCCTACTTTTAATACCCCTGGTATGAATAAACTTTACTTATTTAATTTTTCTGATAAATTTGATGGATTAATAGGATTAGATTTATTTAAACAGTTAAACGCTAATTTAGATTTTAATAATTCTATGCTAAAACTACCTAATATAAAAATCCCTATACGTCATGAAGAAAATAATGAAACAAATTCAGCAATTATTAAAAATAACTTTACTTATATAATTGAACCCAGGTGGATTAAAAAAATACAAATTCCTGTAAATTTAACAAAAGGGTATGGTATTCTTCCTTATCAAAAATTAGACTATATTAAAATACTTCAATGTTTAGTAAAAATAGAAAATAATTTAGCTATAACTTTTGCATTAAATCCGAGAGAAAATCCTATAGAAATTCAGTTCTTTGAAAATTTTGATATTGAACCTATTGATGTAAATGAACTAAATTTTATTAATCACCCTATACCAATAAAAAAACAAGAACCCGATATTGACAATAAACTTAAAGCTAATTTAAAAAATATTAGACTTGATCACTGTAATTATGAAGAAAAAATGAAATACGTAAACTCTATTATGAGTTTAGAGATATTTTTCATTGTGAAGATATACCCTTAACTTTTACTAACGTTATTAAACATAGCATAAAACTAACTGATTAAACCCCTATTTATACAAAGACTTGTAGATACCCTAAAGTACATCGTGAAGAGGTTAAAAACCAAATATCGAAATTATTAGCACAAAATATTATTAGAAATTCAAATTCTCCCTGGTCATCCCCAATATTGATAGTTCGTAAAAAATTAGACCAATCAGGTAAACAGAAATGGAGAATGTGCATAGACTTCAGAAATTTGAATAAGGTCACTATTAATAATAAATTTCCCCTTCCTAACATAAATAAAATCTTAGATAAACTAGGAAAAGGGCAATATTTCACAACACTCGATTTAGTCAATGGTTTTTATCATAGTCAAATGAATGAAAACGATATACCAAAAACAGCCTTTAGCACAGATTTAGGGCACTAACAATTTTTGGGAATGCCTTTTGGACTAAAAAATGTTCCATCAACTTTTCAACGTGTTATGAATAACATCTTACGTGGCTTACAAAATGAAATATGCTTTGTTTATTTAGATGATGTAATAATATTTAGTACAAGTTTACAAGAACATTTAGAGAAATTAAGGAAAGTATTCACTAGATTAGGCAATTTACAATTTAAAATCCAACTCGATAAGTCCGATATCTTAAGAAAAGAAGTCCAATATTTGGGACACGTTGTAAGCAAAGAAGGCGTAAAACCAAATGATGAAAAAATTAGCACAGTAGAAAAATTCCCAATTCCTAAAAACGCGAAAGAAATAAAATCATTTTTGATTAGTAGGCTATTATAGACGTTTTATAAAAGATTTTGCAAAAATAACAAAACCCATGACACGTTGTTTAAAAAAAAAAAGACAATAAATTCATTCGAACACTGTAAACAACTTTTAATAAACGCACCAATTTTACAATATCCTGATTTTTCAAAACCATTTCTCCTAACTACAGATGCGAGTAATTATACAATAGGCGCGATATTATCTCAAGGTACAATTCCTAATGATAAACCAATAACATATGCATCACGGACCTTAAACGAATCCGAAACTAAATATTCAACTATAGAAAAGGAATTATTAACCATAATCTGGGCGTGTAAATATTTTCGTCCCTATTTATTCGGTCGTAAATTTTATATTTATACTGATCATAGACCTCTTGTATGGCTTTTTAATTTAAAAGAACCAAATTCTAAATTAGTAAGATGGCGTTTAAGATTAGAAGAATATGATTATCAAATCGTTTATAAAAAAAGGTTCCCAAAATATTAATGCAGATGCATTATCGCGTGTTCAATTAAATATCTATGAAAATCAATCAATTATTAATATTCCTGGTGATACAAATGAAAATATCATGGAATTTTTACGAAACCTTGCAGAAAATCCTATTCACGATAATGAAAAAGTTATCTCAGAAAAGCCAAGTACTAGTAAGCAAAAAATAAATATCATATCTGACGTGCAAGTCGTACCCCCAAGGACCAACAAACAATTCATAATAATCAAAATGACACAGGAAATGCAAGTCTTAATATTCTTGATGAAACAATTAACAATAAAAAACTGCAGTACTGGATAAAAAAAGTCACCTCATCCGGAGATAAAAATTAAAACTGAAAAGTTTGACAATGTCACGTGGAATTACCGGAAAATGCTGATACAATAAACACATTCATTAAAGATTATATGAACCCTGAAAAGAGGAATTGTCTACTTCTATAATAAAGAACTTATTCCAATTTTTACAGAAACTTATTTAAAAAATTTTACAAATTTAAAAATCATCCAATGTACAAAATTATTAAATAATTCAGAAAAAGATCAATAATAATGCTAATTACCCATCAACATCAAAGTAAAACAAATCATAGGGGAATTCAAGAAACCCTCGAACGGCTAAACCAAATGTATTATTGGTCAAAAATGAAAAATGATATAACCGAATTTATTAACAATTGCCATATATACCAAACTTCTAAATATAGTAGACTAAAATCATATATCCCTCTTACAAAAACAGATACACCTTTTCAAATGATACATATCGATACATTTATTTCCGAAACTAAAAACTTTTTAACAATATTTGATAAATTTTCTAAATACGGACAGGCATATCCTTATGATAAAAATGCAACATCAGTTTACGACAAATTAATAAACATTTTCTCATTTTGTGGATGTCCTGAATCGATTACATATGATAACGGTGGAGAATTCAATAATGAATTATTAAAAGAATTACTTAAAGCCCAAAAAATAATGATACATTTTACCACTCCAAAACATCATGAATTTAATTCACCAGTAGAACGTTTCCACTCTACCCTTATTGAACATCTAAGAATATTAAAACAAAAAGATAAAATTAAATCAGTAACTGAATTAATGCCTTAGGCAATTATCGCATATAATAGTACCATTCATAGTATAACAAAGTATACACCATATGAACTTGTCCTAGGTCATACAAATTCAAGGGATCCTTTAGATCTTATTCCTACGACATTTTACTCAGATTATGTAACGTCACATAAAGATAAAATAGATGCAGTCTATGAAAATATTGTAACTAAAACAAATGTCAGTAAAGAAAGTTTTAGCAAAAACTAAGGTTAAAGGAAATGAACCATTTGATTTTAAATTAAATCAAAAAGTATATAAGAAAACTATACAAAGAAATAAAAACAAACCTAAATTTGTCGGTCCCTATATAATAATCGAAATGTTAGAACATAATAAAGCTAAAATAAAAAATATAGAAAAACCCTAATAAATACGAAACTATACATTTAAAATAATTAAAAAAGCCCATTGTTACAGATTGTCCTTCGTCCGAGGAGACCACCCCAAATATCACAACTTAAATAACAATCCAGGAATTTTACCTTATAAAATAGGCAAAGCCCAAAAAACGACTAACCACTGGACATTTATACAAATTTTTGACATGACACACCTGATTAACGAATTTTCAAAAATAATATGAAGAACACTTTTGAGGTTGTCGACAACATATCAAAAATTCAGATGAATGAACAGAAATTCAAACCCATAAGGTTTGTGCAGAGTCCTTTTGACCGATCATTTGAAGATATATACCCTGAAAGTTTAAGTGACACGCGCTGGGAAGCTCGAATTAAAATCGTCAAAGCGGTTTGTTATCAGTTATGTGAAATGCATGATACTTTGATTTCTTTGATAGATGTTACCAAACAAAACGATGCTGCGACGTCACACTAAAGGATCACAGTAGCAGGAGAAATAAAAGATTTTAACTTTATTGTTTCTCTTCTAATATGGTACGATGTTCTTTTTTCAATTAACATTATGAGCAAAGTAAGTCAGTCACTTAAAATCAACTTTGTCAACTTTACTGAAATGATTGACAAATGTTGTACTTATTTGGAAACATATAGACAAACAGGTTTTGAACAAGCTATTATGACAGCAACTGATTTAGCATCGAAACTTGATACGCAGCCATTTTTCAAACAACGAACGCGACTAAGACGCCTTAAACGTAGAAGAGGCTGTTGATGAACTCATAACTGACTCAAAGAAAAATTTGAAGCCGAGTTTTTAATGCTCTTTTGGACACCGTGCTTATATCTATGAAGAAAATATTTCAATAAATGAAAGATTTTTCGGTTACGTGGAATATCTTTTTAACATTAAAAAAAAATCAAAAAAAGAACAACTCATGCGATATTGTTCCGTATTGCAAGAAAAGTTAACGGTCAACTTTAAATCAGATATTGATGGATATTTGTTGCGAAATGAAATTTTAGGTCTGCAACACTATCTCAAAGGCAATTAAGCAACACTTATCGAAGCATTAAACTTTATCAAAAAGCACGCTCTTCAAGAGTTATATCCTAACACCTGGATATCGCCACATATTCTGTTAACAATACCAGTGACTGTTGAAAGTGGCAAACGCAGTTTTCCAAACTAAAATTGATAAAAACGTACCTGGGTTCTACAATGTCTCAAACAACATTTTAGTTTGGCGGCGCTGTCCATTGAAAATCAACTTTCAGTTTGCCGACAAAAAAGCTAGAAAAATAAGGTTTTAATTTGTTTAATTTTTGTTTTTCATTAAATGTTTCGTGACTAACACTCAATACAGGTGCCGTAAAATGGAGTGATACGCAACTGCTGTACCAATCGCAACAATTTTCAGGAAAAAAATGTTTTATTTCCTATGCCAGTATGTTTCTTTTCAGAAGCTTAAAACCTTTTTATAGGTGCCCGGAACCTTGACCTAACAAAGTACGAAAAACAAATTTTTGAAAAAAGGAGGTTTGAGGTTATAATATTTAAGTAAGGGTAATTTTTTAATAAGTTTTTGTCCCTAGAAAAACTTTATCTGACAAACCCATTTAACGTTTACATTTAAGGTAAAGCGCGACAAGACAGATTCCTAGCACCATCCTATTTATAATTTTTACATTTGGTAACACGGCAAACTAAATTTTAGGAATCTATGTGGGGTGAATCGCAACGACGGGTTCAGACTAGGCGAAGACGAACTTACTTTTGTTTTTCGCTTAGGCAGAGTTACTAAGATGCCGCGTAAGTATAAGCGTGATCCAAGGGCTAAACCTCGCCGCCAGCTTTCCCATGAAGTATACGAAAAAGCGATTAAGGAAGTTAAAAGAGGTGTTTCACTTAGAGTGGCAGCAGAAAAATACAAAATTGACTATACGGTAGTATGTAGACATAAAAATAAATAAAAACAAGGGTGGAAAGTAACTTTCCAAAGGTGGGCAAACGGAATCTATATGAATTTTTTAGTCAGAAATACATTGGCAGGATTCAATCCATACATGAAAATTACACGGTAAATTTTCTTCGAGGAAGCCTACGATGAAAAGACCGATAAATATATTTTTTGTTTATCCAGCTAGACGTGACCAAGTTTAGATTCAACCAAATTATTGGCAAAGTTAGTGCCCCTGAAAGGGTCGATGAGGTATTTCTATATTTCAAGTGGACGCCAATAAGTAGTAACTTCTGTTGTTTGATGTAAATCAGAAAATGTTTTCTTTTAAATAAACGAATTATAAATAATTTGTAGCGGAAAATATTTTCTAAAAATATGTAGTTTGTTCCTATCCACCTCTTAGATAGTGTGAAAACCATTAGATGTGAAATCAAACAGGTGTTGTTTTTCACACAGGTTGTAAGGTGAATCCCAAAACGACATATATGGATTATTTTGACAGTTATTTTTGAAGAAAGAAGAAATACATATATTAATGCTTAAAGTGGACACCGAGATCTATTCTTTGCATATTTAGTTTTTATTTTATGCGCAATATTAATCCCAGTATAGATGCATTTATGTTAAAAAATATTGCTATGCACCCCATTTTACGGTACATTGTTTAGAGAACGAGTTATTAAAAATAATAAAGACACGTTTATAGTTTATTATTATCTTAAATTCAATAAAAAAAAATATGTTGCCAAATTCAAAATAAGTTATTTTAAAATATAATATGAATATAAAAGCGAGCAAAATGAATGACCCGCCCGGGGCGCGTAGATGGTTAAAGCTGGCCCTGACTAGAACAAACTTTTCTCACATTGATATTTTTTCGAAATATGCGCAATCGTACCCCCTTAGGTATTATTGTAAATATAAAAAACTGTTTTATATTCCCAATGCAGTGGGATGATGCAGAAAACTTGTCCCTAACGATTTCAGAAAAAATCTCGACAATCGATCGAATAAAACCTCTGAAATTCAAGAAAGAAATTTTCCCATAAGAAAAGCATTGGGAGGCGTGGCCTAATTCTACAAAATGTTAGAAGCACGCTGAAGGTTATTTCGAGCATAGTTTGGTCCAACTTAACGAAGTTGTCCAAAACTATAAAAAGCTTGACAACACGAATCAGATTCAGTATCGACTTGGTTTTTAAGAAGCAAACAAGGAAGAAGAACAAGAACACCAGCTGTTTTGAAGACATCAGTTTTGAAGACAGAAGAGAGAAGCGTGAAATCTCGCATCAAAAGCTGCTGCTTTTACGGCAGAAAACTTTTGTTGCCGATTCCTATCAAGATTTACGAAAATTCAGTTGGATTTAGGACGATTTCCTCGCAAATTTCACTGGATTTTCAAGACTAGATCTTCCCCTCAACCGCGACGATCTTGTAGAAGTCAACACTAGACCTTCTAGATCCTCGTAGAAGGGCCACTAAACTTAAAATCTTATATACGGAATTTTTGGGCGTTTAGTAACTACCACTTGCACCCCGGTAGCGAAAAACCAAAAATTCAAGAAGATTTAAAGCGAAAGCAAATTTTCGGATTAAATGCGGTGTCTGAGGTTTCCCTAGGTATAAACTAGAGTGAAATAAGGACAGGTAGTATCTGCTTACGAACACCTGAGGTAAGTTTCTGAACTACCAGGCCCTCAGACACTAAAATTCGAAAGTCGGGTGTTATTCGAGACTACATATGCGAACTGGCGTTGTAGTAGCGGATCACCGACACAAACTCCGCGTTTTCATTTCTATAAATTATTGGAGTTTCTCTATACTCCCAAGTATTAAACTAGAGGCTTGGATTAAGCCTTGAAACAAAGAAAAACCCGACCAAAGTCCTTTAAAAAAAAATTCTTTTTCTAGGACGGGTCACGCCCGTTATTCTTCTAAATTAAAACCCAGAAAACAACAGTTTTTGGCTTTTCAAAACGTGAGATAAAATAGACAATTCCCCCCCAAGAACATTTCCCGTTCCCTGTCTCACAAAACAAAAAATCCGTGAAGCGGAAAAGACGAAAAAATTCGGAAACATTTCGTAAACGTATACTAAATTTGCGTATCTTTTCCGATACACATTTGACTGACAAATATACGATTTTTGATTGACTTTTTACGGAAACTTAGACAAACAAAAATCACAAAAATTTCTTAAAGTTGTAACACAAAGAGCTAATTATTTCCAAATAAAATTTGGAAAGACACGTAGAGCACATCAGCTCACACTCCATACGCGTCCTTTGTTCCAATTTATCCCTTTTTTAATTTTTGGCAAACAACAATTTTCAATTTTTTCCAAATTTAAGGGCATGGCTCAAAACACAGTGCTCTTTTTAAACATCAAGAAAGGTGAGGCGGCTTGGCCTTCAGCCGGGTCGGGAGGTTATGGTGGGTCCTCTCCGGCACCACCTGCTGGTGCCACATTTTTTCTCTCTTCAGAACAAAACGCACAAGATTTGATGCATCACTTCGAACCAAATCTTCTTCACTTCGATAACCCTGTTACGCATGACGTTCGTCCCAGCAGACAAATCGAAGACAACCTCGCAATCGAAACCGCGTTCGCATTCGCAAAACCCAAAATAAGAGGGCCGTCCCGTGCCCGATAATATTTAAAAAGCTAGCACAAATTGTAATCAGAATCAACGAAAAGACGAGTAACTAAAACCTACCTGCGTTCAACAATGAATCAGAAACGTCTACCTGGTCTCGCGATCCTAGCTATCGAAAATAAAACCGTCTGGAAAAGGAACTTTGACGAGATTTTAAATTCTTTAGCGGAAAGAAAAGCTCGTCATTTAAAGTTGTAGCAATAGTAGATAGTAAGATTTGCTAGGACCCAAGGATGGAAGGTGTGTTTGTGTGTACAGCCTAGCTAGTGCATTGTCTACGCTGGTTGTCGGATATAATTTAATAGTTGTGAGCAGTGTAGCTGAAAGTGTATGTTAGGTTGTATAACATTGTATATTGACTGGTTGTAAAAAAAAATACTAAGGTTAAAATAAGTTAATTAGAGGACGAGTGATTTTTCTAAAAAGTAAAAAATTTCCTGCAACAGTAATAAACGTTAATTAAGAAAAACGACCTTATCTTATAGAACAGTAAACAAATATCCCTGGTTCTATATATATTCTATATTAATGTCACACATGTGGAAAAGTCATTAGCAAATAGGTAATAACGAGTGCAAATTTCAGGGTTTCAATTCTTCTGGTCTTAAATGCTAGAGGGAAGGGGTGTCAATGTCATACTTTTGCTCCGATTTGAAAAATCTTAGATCCGATGCTGCTCAGAATAGTCAGTGTACGCTAAAAAATCGCATTATGTATCAAGATCTTGGAAAATGTTTTCGATTTTCTGACTTGACGTAAAGTCGACTATAACAGGTCATGAACACCCTGCTAACGATGCTATTCATTATTAATCCGAAATATAATTTTTGTATTAAAACCCAACTAAATAAACAAATTATTTAAAACCAAACTTCCGGTCTTTATGCCCATTAGGGTGCCCATAGGAGCTTTCTTGTCAGAGATCGTTCTGGAAAATTGGAGCAATGCGATGCTGTTTAGTTCCTTGGCATCATGGTTGATGAACACCTGCCACGGAGCTCCCATATTGATTCTGTTTGTAGTAAGCTGTCCTCAAAAAATTTTGCTGTGTTGAAACTAAGAAATCACATAATGTTAAAACGCTTTAAAACATTTTCTTACTCGGCCATAGTCTCGATATTATCGTATGGCTTGCAGGTATGGGGTAACTCTGCCCATCTATGCTTAGTTTTAATCAGTCGAAAGAGAATTTTAGAACGATGAACAAACTAGAATTTAGGAAATCGTAACGCCCTGTATTTATAAAGGAAGAAATTCTGACTGTCATAAATTTGTATATTTTGCAATGCAGTTGTTACGTTCATAGTAGATCTGACAGTTTTATAAGATGTGGCGATATTAATGCCTACCAGATGAGAAATGTAAAACAACTTTTTACACCTGGGGTAAGATTAAAACAGGTTCAAATGGAGCCTAATAAACTTATAATCATTTACCACCCCATTTAAAAAATATAAATAACCAACATTTTTTTTTAAATCTCTGAGGGTTTTATTGGCTTTTAATTCTTTTTATTCAATGGATGAATTTTTTAGTTTTACTTTTTGTATGTAACTTTAGTCCATTTTTTTTTTTGCTTTTGTGTCTTGTTAATTATCTCTTAACAATTCCAATACATACTATGTACGTCTGTGGAAAAATACCATTTCAATTTGAATATTCTACTTTGCCTAGCTTCATTTTAAAATATAGACATATAAAAATAGCATGATTATTTTTTGTGTACTACTTATATCTATAATATATATATAAATAAAAACCAACAATTTTACATCGACACCTTTTTATTCATTTATCTTCGTCAATCAGCTTGCAAGATCTAAATTTTTCTGAAGAAATTGCATTATCAACGATCTCACTTGCTGACTTTCTGGCTGTGCTGTAAAGTTTGCAGAGTGTAACTTTTTTGGCTATCCTATATAGTGTGGTGAATGGAACATAAACGCTTCTTTGAAGAACTCATTCAACTGGAAATGGTTCGCAGGAAACTTTACATTCATGTCATAGAGAATCGTTATTTTAAATATGAAATTCACAAATAGGCACGTTTTGAATAGTTACATATAATATACCTGTGACTATTTATCATTGAAAGAATTAACCATAAATATTAGTCATCATATTCTTGGGAATGTGGTTGGACAATCTGTTATGGGAAACGAAGGCTGAGATTCCTCTGATATGTAGACCAATCTTTAAAAATATTTACTCAATTGATAGCCAATTCCATTTTTGTTTCACCGTAACCCTGGTAACGGGATCCTTACAGGTTACTACCCCCCGGATCAAGGGGAACCCGGAGTTCGCGTGGGCAGGGGCACTCATTTCCCTGAAGTAGGACTATCTTCAAAAAGAGTTCCTACTCGCTACCCTGACTGAAAAATTTTTCAAGGTTTGGTGGGGAACAAAGAATCAAGGACATATTAAAATTTACAATTGAAAAATTTATATAATCTTTGATCATTCTCGTAACGACTTAGACGAGTTTAAAGTCATACACGCTTATTTTTAACATAAAAACTACTGTAAACTTTTACTGCTAAAGGATTTATTTCCAGAATATAATCAATTGTTAAGTTATGAACATCTATAATAGTGTAAAATATATAAAATAACAACATATAACAAAATAAATAAAACAAATATAACGTATGTTATAATAAAAACAATAAAGATCTTATGTCAATTAAACGGTATGTGTTATCTAACGGAGGTAAAACAATTGCGTGTAAATTTAGCTGCACTGTTAAATAACTTTAAAGGCACATTATAAACCTATATATACAATCAAAATAATGTTTGAGTACCATTATAAAGTAAGATTATGTACTCTGGTTGCCTTTTTATTTTATTTATTATTTTTAAAAACTGTCAAAAATATTGAAACTAAAAACTGTTATTAAACTTTTTGCCTCACAAATGTAAAAGATAATAGGTAACATACATGTCATAGTCAGAACTAAATTTCGTCCTAAACAACGAACTTTCTGCAAGAATTCTTAAACTATTTCAAAAGCAGTTTTAAAAATCTCGGAAGTTAGTTTCAATTTTAGAAATTTCAAGTGTTAATAAAATATCTAGGCATTGATGAATTTTAACTAATATTGGTTTAAAAACCTTACATGGAAAAGACTCATTAAAACGAGTAAAAATACTTTAAAATCGAAGGTCACGGATAATACAGATAGAAAAATAAATGTTAAATATTCGGACTTAAAAATGGTGGACAATCCATTTTTTTTAAGTTATGAAGATTTCATTCAAAAAACACCATAAGAAATGTTGGTGGTGATGTTTTATACACATGTATATGATGGCACAACGTATGTACGTTGCAGTCTGTTTTAGAATAGTAATGCTATTGGGCCAGATAAGAGGGACTTCAGCTTATAGAATTTCTTATAACAATTTTCGAAGATAATTGGTTTTTAACGCTACAAATATTCAGAGGAGGCATAATAATGAATATACACATTTAAGTTTATGAAAAATTAATAAGTGTATAAAACAGTTTAGCGCATGCAGATAAAAAATATACTTTTTTATTTACATGCTCAAAAAAATACAAAACTATACCAAAATAAATGCATACCAAAAGCAACAGTTTTATTATAATTAAAAGTTATTAGTTTAATTCATAACATAAGAGTAATTTTCAAGGCATTCTTAAGTTTATCCTAACACTATAAAGCAAATTCATAAATTAAAAAAACTCCATGTAGTTTCAAGAATGCTTAAATAGTACAAAAAATAAATAAGGGATAGTTCTCAGCGCGAATTAAGCAAAGTTAATGTAAACTGTAAATTCAGCGACATCTGGCATGATATTAAGAAGGGTGATATCAATCCTTAAAGGGTGGATGCAGGGGATTAAGATAAAGCATTTTAATCATACATGCCCTTATATAAAGCTCACAATTTTAGAAATATTCGCAATTTTAAAATTTTTTTAATAGGGGTCTCGATTTGTTTAGAATGTCATAAAACACATCAGAAGACTAAGAGTTTCTACTTTATATTTCATTGCATTTCTAGATGCACAACCGTCTGGATTTAGCTTTTTCTTTACATAAAATAAGATCGACATTACAATTTGGACAATGAAATAAGCAGCATCACCTTACATTTTTTGTAGAGTAATTTCCAATACGATTTGAACATTATCGTTATTAACAAATATCCAATAATATCTCCCGTTCAGTGCATCTTGCAATCATAGTTAACAATTGCCTTTTATCTTTGTTTGCCGATTTTTGTGCATAAAAATAACCAATCAGGACCGCCAGTTTGGCAAAATTGAAAAAATCTCTAAAACTACAACACTTCGTATAAGGGTATATATGTTTAAAAGGACTCGTTCTAATCCCTCCAATTTCCCCTTTAGGGATCAACATCCCCCTTACTAACTATACGTAGAGTATCATTATTTTGAGGGACATGTGTCTTTTATATGTACTATGTAGCATATAAAAAGCTTCACATGATCGAAACTGACAACTGATTTCAATCTAGTGTTCTGAATAAGATAATTATATTTGCCAGATTATTTATTTTGACGTGATTTTTCTTTAAAACCGCAGCAATTATATATATATATATATATATATATATATATATATATATATATATATATATATATATATATATATATTGGCATTAATGCCTAAGAATTAAACAAAAATAAATTTAAGAAAATTAAAAGTTTAATAAAATTTTCATTTTCTTAGTGCTTTCTGATCACAATGTTGAGGGTAAGTTACATTCTAATTCATTTATTTACAATGTACTATATCAGAAATTGAGCAGTACCTGATATAAATGCAACACCAAGCTTTTTTATTCTAGATAAGCTGTGTTATAACCTACATAATAAAAATTTTTTAAAACCGATACCGTAAAAAAAAACGACTTCTAATAAATGCAATATGTTAATATATTTTCTATAGTTTGTTAGTAATATTCTTGTACTGCTGGCCCTTATTAAAATAGTTTCTTGTCATATAACCTCATTGACACTTCTAATGTCGTAAATACACAGCCATTTTCAGTCAATCACTTTCGGTCTTTACTATTGGAAATGGTTCACCTATTCCCAGTACACTCATGACCTAAAAATTAAAGTATAAGAAAATCATTTATAAACATATACACTTGTGACATTTTCATAAGGTTTTACATTTGATATTACTGGGACTTTTTATATTTGACAATCATCAGTAACTTTAAGATGTTGTAATAATCAACCAAGATCAATTGCTATTCATTTTAATAAAATTTGTTTTCTTTTAAGGAATATAGCCTTGTGTTTGTTTAAAGATCATAGACGATTTTTCTGGCAAAGAAGTAGTTAGATGTTGGAATTCCATTGTTCAAAACAGTTTATAAATACAATATGACTTCTAAAAAAAGAACTTATAATTATAAGAAAGATGCACATCGCAATATAACACAAAACTTAAGTATAACATAAATGGGGAGTAAAATTGCCTAAAACTTTTTTAAGGGTAAAAATGTACAATATATAAAAAAATCATACGACTCAAAAACAGAAATAACAAAATTTTAAACTTAAAAATTATAAGTAAAATTCATTGACTAAATAAGTCCCATCAACAAGCATTCTCTTGATTTCCCTTCTAAAAAGTTTTAAGGATGGACAGGTTAAATTCCTTGGTAGATGGTTATAAATTCTAATACTTTCAAATATGATAGATCTTTTTATTAATGTTAAATGAAGTATAGGCAGCATTAAATTAAAGGCATTTCGGGTCACGTATGTTGAATTATGGGACAAAAACTTTTGCCGATTTTTGTGCATTAGAGTAAGTCTTTATAAAATAAACAGATTGTGCAGAGCTAAACTTTTTTCCTTTTTAAACAAAGGTCTGCAATGATCTCTCTTATTTGCACCACAAATATACCTAATAGTCCGTTTCTGTGAAACAATAACAGATTTCATTAGGTATTGGCTATATAATTCCCAAAAACAGATACTATATCTCAACCTAGACTCAATTATAGCAAAAGAGACTGATCTAGAAAAGGAACGCCCCAGTTCAGTAGCAGCAATTCTGACCGAAAAACATCCAGATGAGATTTTCATGGAGAGATTTATTATGTGAGACTTAAAACTCAATTTGCCGTCAATAATAGGTCCCAGAAACTTAGCCTCCAACCAACATTCAATAGAGACATTGCGGATGTTGGAGAGTGACAGATCACACCTAAATAAAAAATGTTTGTTTTTGACAAGTTTAGCGAAAGAAGATTAGAATCACACCAAGATTTGAGTTTCTGAAAATGTATAAGAACAGCTCGTTCCAGACTCAGAGGATCAGCCCAGTGCATAGAAAAGTAGTGTCGTCCGCGTCTCTCCAAAATTTCCGACTGACATGTACCAACTCAAACCTTCTGACAACGACCAGACAAGTCAGATTGAAATTAAGAAAGTGTTACTCTCTAAAGCCATAGTGATAAAGCTTCTGTAGCAAAATCCGGTGATTAACGCAATCAAGTGTTTTTGATAAGTCGCAGAAAGCTGCCGCAATCACTCCATCACCGTTAATCTCCGAGTAAAAACCCTCTAAAAATTGGAAAATGGAAGCTTTTGTATTGCGATGTTCCCGAAAGCCAAATTGATCAGAACTGAACACATGACATATTTAAATATGATATTATTCAACTTTTTACCAGGTTTTCCAAAATTTTTGATAGATTGGAGAGTAGTGATATGGGCCTATAATTAGATGGATCTTCCAACTCTCTGCTTTTGTAAAGAGGAATTACTTTTGCCAATTTAAGGCATAAAGAAAACACAACAGACTCGAAAGAGAAATTAATTGATCCATAGAAGCTTCAAAGAAAAATGATTACCAATGTGTGGAAAAGGAAAACCAAAGAGGGCTTATCTGAAAAGTCTGCAAAATTATCAGAACGGTTCTTGCTACGCATGATACCGATTTACCCAATGAGCTCACGGTCTTAGATATTGCCGTTATAAGAAAGAACATTACAGCTGTCACCATGAACAGTTACCAGATTTGTTACCAAAGAAGTTTTTTTGTTTTTAAACCATTCTGAATTTAATATCAATGTTTTTTCATGCGAAACAAATATTCGTTTATTATGTAAATTAAAAATTTTATATATCCATGGTACATTTTTATATTCTACGGAATATTTTCTCTAGTTATTTACCATACATGGCTTGGAAAATGGACATTATGTCAATTTAGCGAACTGTTTATTAGAGAACAAAATGACAAGAATATAAAAAAATTTATTTTCTTTAATACAATTAAAAATTTTTGAAACATTTCAAATATCATTACAGCCATATGAAGTATTCGTGAATTTTGGAAAATCAATACGTTCTGCTTTGTTGGATACTTGGCTTGACGTAGAAGTTAACCGTTGCCGTTTTCACTTGCATCAAAACTGGTTATACAAATTGGATCTCTGGGTTTGGTACAGGAATATAAGGATAAGAATTCAGAAATTGAAAAATGGTTGAAACATCTATTTGGTTTAACTTACTTAAACCTAGAAAAGATCAAGGATTGCTTTATTTTTGAATTAACGTCCTACAAACCCAAAAACGGAGCACTTGATAAATATACAATTACAATACTGGAAAGCTATATTATTCATGACGCTCCACTTCCACCTAACATATGAGCTAATTAGAATCCTTCTATCGCAAGAACCACTAATGCCTGCGAATATTTTCATTCGAGGTTTAATTTTTCTCTTTATTCTATACACCCGTCTATCTTTATTGAGAAGTTAGAGTTTCAAGTAGACACCTATATAAAGATAAATAGTTTGCATATTTCAGTAAAGATTTAAAGATATTGCCGCAATGGCTAAATTGGAATTTTTAGAGAAAATGGAACAAAAATTCCATTCACAACAGATATGTAGGTGAGATTTTATAATTTAAAAACAAATACACATACGTATATATATATATATATATATATATATATATATATATATATATATATATATATATATATATACGTATGTCAACGATTTAAAAAAAAATAATCATGTATATAATAATAATAAGGCTTACATCTACCTACACATATTTTAAAGTAATAACGTAACGGTTGTGTTATATACATATTATTGTTATTAGTTGATCTAAATCCATGATCTTTTCAACGATTTGTATACCCACCGTTAAATTTCTTGGGTGTCGAAAATATCGCCCTGTCAAAAATTCCCAGCAAAGCACAGTCACTACCTGCTCGATATCGAAAGTTCCTACGCCCATTTATACTAAAAGTAACTGCTGCGGAGTATAGCGAGATAAGTGCAAACATGCTTGTTGTTCAGTTTCACTTGAAAATGGCTAGGGAGAACTACTAGCCAAAATTCAAAAAAAAAAATAAAGATTGATGGAAGTCCAACGTATATCTACTACTTTGGAAGAATATATCCTCGATAGGAAAAATTAAATTCCCTGTAGGAAAGATCGCGACATTGTAAAAAAATTAACGTGATTTTGTAGCAAACAAAAAATGCTATAAACCAAGTAATATATTTGCTGATAACAATCAAAAAAGTTCGTCACGAAATTCGCCGCGAAAAAAATATTGGAATGGCAGAATTTTAAATTAAACATTGCAACAGATAACAATCTGTAACACAACGAGTTGCTACGCAGCTGCTGAATACATTCCCGAACGAACCGGCAACTTCTACTTCGGCGATTCAAGACTTTTCCCGAATGTGCACAAAAGAACGAGAATAACGTCTGCCGATATAAAAACGCCACAGTCATATATAAGGGAGAGTGGAGCCGATTTGAATCGTACCATGGGCTTAAAAACGTCGAGTGATTTCAAAAGGATAAATGAGTTACTAGTTAATGCATAGTATATACATAAATATTAGTAGTATAAACCAGTTTACTGATTTCTTGTTTTGTAAATAAATTACAAAAAATACCCAAGCTTTACAAATCACACGTGCGCACATCAAACGTGAAAGTAAATAATTATGACTGTGTAAATGTATGATGGAGGGTTGGTTAAAAATGGGTAGTTTTGTGAAGTCTGACGAAAAGCTAGACGAGCAATCAATTGCTTCTTCTATTTCAGTCTGTGATTTGGAACAAATACAGTGTGGCAGTTGTAGTCACCTACCATCCCGCCAAACTGAAAGCAAAGAAAAAATAGGCGAACAGATTGAGAAAAAAGGAAAGAAATGAAAATATGGCAACGACTATTTACAAACAGGTTTTCATTTTACCGGGGAGAAGCCAGATCTTAAACCGCTTTGTGTAATCTGTAATGAAGTCTGGGCGAAGAGTAGTTTCAAACCATCTCTTCTTTGTAGACACCTTGAAACAAGATATCGGAATAACAAGGATAAACCTGGTGAGTATTTTAAAAGAAAATTGGCTGGTAATAAAAAGTCTAGTATATTTTCTTTTCTAACAGATTTAAACGAAAATAATGAAATGGTTCTTGAGGCATCATTTCAAGTTAGTTAAAGAATTACAAGAGCTGGCGCAAGCACATACAGTGTGCTAAAGACCTCACGAAGTGTAGACTTGGAGAAAAAGCGGCAAAGGAATTTGACCTTGTTCCCTTATCAAACAAGACAGTGTTGCGGAGAATTAGTGAATTGGCCAAAGATGTGGAAAGTGAACTTTTAGAAAGAATATAATTGAATTATTTCGTTATTCACTTGACGAGCCGACCGATGTAGCAGTGCTCGTCTATATTAGATATATTTTTAAGAGTTCCGTTCAAGAAGATATACTATTTGCAAAACCGCTAAAACTTATATGACAGGTGCAGCAATTTTCTATTTTGAAAAATGTTAAAATAAATTGGTCTTTTTGTATGGCTGTTTGCACTGATGGTGCAAAATCAATGACCGCGGCATTTTCTGGTCTGGTGGTGCAAGTAAAGAAAAGAAACGAGAATATTGAATGGGCTCATTTCTGTATTAATAGACAAGCACTGGCATGTAAGCGCATTCCTGCCGAGTTATCCAGTACTTAAAGCGACTCTGTAAAATTTGTAATTATACAAAATCGCGTACTACAAAATCTGATCTATTCCGTGCGTTTTGTGAGGACTTTCGAAACTGCTAGGTTTCTTTACTACTTCATACAGAAGTTAGATAGCTTTCTTGTGCAAGGTTTTGACCCGCTTTTTTGAATAGAAGTCCAAAGTTCAAACATTTTTTCTTTACCATCCATTTCATTTGTCCTCCTGTGTAGCCGATATTGTTTGGTTGTAAAAACTTGCAGGTATCACAATTTTCCATGTGCATGACAGAATAGCAACCATGTACGAATATTTTAATTCTCTCAACGCCATTTTATTAAAAAATTATATTCAACTTAAAGGAAATATTAAGGATATTACTGAACATCTCAAACAACGTCAATTAACGTTCAAGGACTATTTTCCTAATATGTACACCCATTTTATCTGGATTGAACAACAAAATATGTATTCCTTTTTTAGGAGATATAACTTCGGATACTTCTTTAACTTCTCTGGAAAAAGAAAAACTCATTGACTTATCCTCTGATAATTCCTTAAATATTATTTTTAAAGATCACTCTAACTGATTTTTGAGTATCCTGTTTTGGCGGCCATTAAAGTTTTATTGCCCTTTTGTACAACATATCTATGTGAGAAAAGATTTTCAACATACACATACCTCAAAGTACAGAAACAAGTTAAATGCAGAACTTGTTCCAAGATTCAAACTTTCAGACATCAAACCAAATTTTGAATTTTTTTTGTTTCACCAAACTGGCACGAATATCCCACTGAGAGCAGTTTTGAGGTCTTGTATTATTGTATTCATTTTGAATTAATTCTTTTTTGTAGGCCAAGCTATCACTCTAGTTTTAATAATGTTTATAAATGTTTTACGATTATGTTTCAGTTTCTCTTTATTAACTGTTATTCAATATTGAACATAAATTTTAATAACCCAATTTTACTGTTCCTAATGACTACACAGAGAGTTCACCAATTTATTCCAGTTTTTAGAAGAGGTTCGAAAGAAGAAAAAGGTTGCAAAAACTGCCGTTCTAGATAATATGAGAAAACATCACTTGCTTGCATTAAATCATTGTCATAAATGTTATAAATACATTTCAAGCTATGATAATTTTAATTAAAAGAGGATAAGCCTGTATATTTCAAAATTAATTTTGAACATTTTATTTTGGTAATATATATTTATCTAATCTACTTAACGCACCTTATCTTCTGTCTGACTAAAATATACCAGACAATAATTCCCTCGACATCTGCTAGGAATATCTGGAATAGTGACTTCATACTTCTGGGGCCTCTCCATGGCTGGCGGTCCCTTCGATTCATCCGTCGGGGTGGCACACTTGCTAACATATTCATATGTCACATAATCATCCAAAGATCCGAAATTTTCCTATAAAATTTTTAAAAAATGGTTTAGATAACAATATTAATATACAACCAAAGTACAGTAATAATTCTCTTTCATTTTACTAATTATGATTACATTTAAATATAGATACATTTTCGAGCTAATAACAGAAAATTGTTGGTGGTAAAAAAGGAATTAACTGACATATTTTTAATTTTTCGTAACTATTTAATTGCTGTTAACTAGTGAGTTTTCTTACTATTGTTTGTTTCAAAATGTATGAATTATGCCTTTTAGCGTCGGAATAAAAAAAATGTTCAAACATCATTTATATACCGATGGTTACCATTTTAAATTATTATGTCTACTCTTTTTAACTTATAGTGGGGCTAAGAATAAAATAACTTTTAAGATGAGGTATCATTTAAACAACACTGAAATAACTGATCAGCATTTTCCAAATGGAAGGCTATTGTCATTACATTTTCATTTTTAAGGAGTACTTACAATAACTCAGAAAGCAACAGAAACACTTTACAGAAAGCTGTAACGGGTCAATTTAATCCTTTAAAATGGTAAATTTCCATTACTTCCTACTCATAGTAGACGTTCCTAGTGGTTTGTATTAATGTTGGTAATGAATTTTTTAGAAAAAATATTCATTTAATTTATTTTATGAAATTAAAAGAATATTACATAAGTGGTAGTTGCTACGTAATAAATTTGATTGTGAAAAAAGCCGATACTTGTTAATATAATTTTTTAAATGCATGTTCTGCTAAAAAGTTTTAAACCAAATTAAATAAATGTATATATTTATTGAGTGAAAACACCGAAAACAACTAACGTTTTCACCCCCTATAAAAAAAAAATATACAAAGCCTGCTCTTACTGAGAAAGTAACATCTAAAAATCTTTTCATAAACCTAATAATATGCAAGTGATTTTACACACAAAAATACAGCCCTAAAAAAAAGAACGTTTTTAGTTATGAACTTTGGAGGTAGTCTTTATCCCCTTGAAATGTAATTCAGAAAGAATTAAAAAAATACCTGAATACGTTCGCTTGTTGGTCTTCAATTATTTGAAAAAAGCTCATGCAATAGCTTTGCAGCTAAAGAGAAGTTTTTGAAGAGACACGATAAATAGTCTCAGGCTGAATCAACATAGAATAAACCGAGGAGTTTTAGAATCCTCTGACGAAATTGTCGACGCAATCGAGCGAGCCTATGAAATATTTCTCCATTATTCACCTCTTAAAGAACCCAAGAAATAAGCGACACAATCGTGCGTGCCCTCAGCTAAATGTTTAAATTTAAAAGAGATGCATCAAGTTTAAAAAAAAAATAGGTATTACTTCTAAAAAAAATACACTAGAGTAAAACAAAATCATAACGTGTAAATTAAAGTTACAGGAAAACTTGTTATCAAATTTTCAGAGTAAATGCAATCAAACCCACTGAAGTATCTTGGAATTGTTGTACAAATGCATGAATGTTGTACAAAACCAATTTCTAAATAATCGTTAAAAGAACAGAACTAGACTGAAGTAAATATACTTTATTAACAAAGTATAATTATTATTATAATACCATAGACTTAGCCACACGGCTTTCGAACTCCCTCCAGAGAATATTCACTCATCCCAAATATACTCCGATATCATAAAGATGAAGCTGTGTGTGGACCCTTTCCCTGTTATGATCCTCTATATTCCCATAAATTTCAGATAGTTCAAGCGGTCCCAAGTAAGCACTGCCTTTTGCATAGCCTTAGCCTTAATCCCTTGATATTAAGCAGAAGACTCTTCGGTACTACGCCGATTATTAATAGAATTATGACGATCGTGCGGACGCTACTTATTTCCCACCATTTGCGTATTTGTACCTCCAGGTCTCTCTATTTGGCGATCTTCTCATGCTTGTCCCTTAAATTATTGTTAGAGACGGCGATTTCCATTAGTGTTGCTCGAATGGAAACCAAGTAAAATGAGTTTTGATTTGTTATGTGCAACTGTATGATCCATAAGCATAGTTCTATCCCATTACAGTTTGAACTCGTTCTCCAGTATAGGTACCGAATTGTCTTCATAGTATGGCACTTTCTCTACCTGTACTCTCACCTCTTAATGGGTGATAGCGGCTGAATATTTAGCATCCTTCTGTTATGGGCTGGATTGTCTCCGATATACGAAATCCATATCGGCATTGGCCGTTCTGGATCGAAGGGTCTCTAAGTATGTGTTTCAGATAGTTTCTCATTAGGATGGCCTGATCTTGGATAACTAATAGGAAGTCTTTGGTTGAAGGACGTCAGTCAGTAGTTCGACACTAATTTGTCATTTTCCTGGTTCACCTTATTTGGGTACCGTCCATGAAGGGGTTTCTATAGAAAAGTTTATTATTATAACTAAGTATATCTCTTATTATCTTTAATTATTGTAAGGCCTGGTTGTTATACTGCTTCTTCCCCATCCACAGAAACAGTTCAGTTCTTCTATGTGTAGTCCCTGTAGGTTAAAACAAACTACTGCATTTTCTATAGAATACAATAAACTGCTAGCTCTTACCGTTGAAGCAGAAAACAAAATTCCTCTTTCAAATTTGAGCATTAAAGATCAAAGTTGCAAGATTTCAACTTTACAAACAAAAAGAGGTGTCAAGTTAAATAAAATCGTTTAATAAAAATTAAGTGAGCACTGAGGCCTTAAAATTTTCAACCTAACTGACATTCGGCTGATGCAAAGAGGCATACAGATTTTTAAAAATCAAGATAATCTTCCTTTTCAAAGACTGAACATTGACAGAATGTCGCCTTCGGTCAACAACTCACAAATCAGTAACAACTTGTTTGCAGCAATAATAGTGTAAAGTATCAAATATGTTTATAAAGTTTAACTTGTTTTTGATCGAAATGAGCTCCTACAGGTCATTAGATGTTAAAAGCTTTAAATTTAGTGTGTTTTGTTACGACAATATCCCTAAAAATTAACTCTACAGTACATATTTGCAGGTCAAAAGGAATAAATAATTGAAAGTAAAAAAGTCCACAAATTATTAATAAAAAAATATTAAAACGCATAAATCTTTTCATATATTTTGACATAAATAGCATATCGGACGTCGTCTTTAACAAAACCTGTCTTTTGACACACTGGTGAACATCGCTCGGTACAAATTTTTAAATTCCATTTTGAGATTATTATATTTATTACTTTAATGACAGTCCGTAAAAAGCTTAGTGTGATTACAATAACATAATTGGGAAAAATTTGCCAGACAAGAACAAAAAGAACTTATGTTCTATTTTAAGTAGTTCCTTTAATCAATACTGTTATAGTAAATATAGTTTACAGTATATATTACTAAAACATTTTAAAGCACCTTTCTATTTTTAAAGTTGATCACACCTACTGTAATAAAAGCCTGTGATTTAATATTAAATGTTATAGAACAAAAATATATTAAATGTCTTCGAAAGAAATATCCATTCGCGATTGGTTTCTGTACGATGTGTACTTTATCAGCACATTTGAATGCAAAAAGCGCAACTTTGTTTTTCAACACGAAAGTTACCGCAAAGAACTGTTTTTTTACTGTATACTCTCGTACAGTATATAACTCGATTGCTTTAAAAAGTGTTTTTATATGGACTACTACAACCTGGTAAAATAACAAGGTAATTTTGCTATGCTCGTTTTAAACTACACAAAAATCTTAAAAGGAAAGTAGCAAGTTATGTCATAGAAAATGATATTTTACTATTGTCGCAAAGCCAAAAATGCATCAAACTATAAAAGCGGGTATAAACGAAACAAGACAAAATTTCCTATTTTTTCCAATGATACTTACTTTAAACAGTCCAATCCAATCATCTTTAGTAGCTGGAATGTCCTTAGTAATTCTATAGTATGCTTTGTTGTCCTCCCCCTCTTGCCAACTAGTAATTCGATCAAACTGTACAACATGCTCCGAGTAATCTGAAAACACCTGATCGGAAACGGTTTTGTTTGATAGTCCGTCGTAGGCTCTGGGTCTTATGGTTACCGGGCGTGGTATCTAAACAATTTCACTATATGATAATATACATATTTTGAAGCCATATAAGTACTGAATCCTGTTATTAACATAAAAATAATTTAAACACTAAAATATCTCGTACCAATAAAAGCGGCTCAATTTTTACGATCATTAAGCATTCAACAAAAATTTAAAATTAGAACGAAACTTCATTTGTTAAATCTTTGATCGAGCAATAAAATTTACTCAGAAACACTGGCAAATTACGTATTAGCCAATATACAGTAATTTTAGTTAAGGTTACAGCTGATAAAAGTTAAATAATGTATTAAATGTAGTTGTCAACTCGATGCTGACTCACTAAAATTACGAACTGCTTTATTTGAATGTTGTCATAATCGCAACGGAAAAAAATGTAAGAGGGTTATTTTACCTTATTAGTAACTATCGTAAGTTTACAAACAGCAACTTCCAAGATTGGGTAATAATATTTTAGTTAGAAAACTACTATTATCCCTCTTGTATATACAAATTTTTGTACGATCTTGTCAAATCTAACCTCAAAAAATGCTTTAACACTTAACAGCTTTTAACTCCCAAGGAATCAAGCAAAATAGTAAAACAATTAACATGGCAGTTTGAAAAACGGCATGCGGTGTATATAGTAGATATAGTACAACTAAAATTACCAATAGGCTAACACGGCCTCAAGCCAACCAAAGTTTTTAGTGACCTCTAAAAGGGCTCACCTCAATTCTATCGCCAAAAATAGTTTAGCGTTATAGTGAGGTTCGAGCTTTGATTGGCAATAATATCGTTAATTTATAACTTTTAATCGATTTGCATTTCAAATTGAGAAAGAAAGTAAAACAAATGTGGCATATAACGTAAAACTTTAATTAAACTATGGTAATTATTTAGTTGTACTATAAAAAAAATGTACATAGGTATATAAATTGCGAAACTGGAAACTAAATTTTAAGGAAACGTTTAGTTTTTGAGATATTCCTTATTAAAATATACCAATTTTGAAGGAAGTTGTCAATGCCATATTTGCAATGTTCTCCTTTTAATTGTGATATTTATCCACTAAATTCCCAAAAATCGCCTTTCTTTCACTACGGAAACCTTATTTTAGTGAATAACCTTTATTTTTATGAAATTATTTTTATTGCAATGGTCCGAAAGTTCCAGAAAGCATAGCTAGATTTTTGTTTAAATAGCTTATTCGTTATTTTGATTATACTCTGGTGTAGATAAGCAATTACATAAGGTAAACATATAAATATTTTTTAGCGCTTTCTGATGCCTTGCTTGAAGTGAGGATTCCTCAAGAAAGTAGTATGGATCCATTGATATTTATATTTTATATTATTGATTTAGCTAATAGCATTAGTTAAAGCGCTAGCTGGTTTTACCCTACAAAATAATTTCAAACATTTCAGATCATCAGCTCAGCAAGCCTCACGATGAGGGTGGATCAAAAATTGAACTGGACTTTGAAAGTGGATAAAGTCTGTAAGAAGGTGTACTCGGCATGTTCCTCTCTTATCAGTAATTATGAAGTTATTTTCTGGGGAGGCAAGTGCAAACGCCTAAAAAGTTTTTATTATACAAAAGAAAGCGGTAAGAACCATGATTTCTATAAAACCCATGATCTGGGAACTCTGACACTTTGTGGTCTGTACCTGTGTGACTGATATTTCTCTTCAAAAACAAAACGGAATTTTTTTACAGTTTGAAACACATCATAGCTTCAAGACTAGAATTATACCCTACAATGTACCTAAGCATAGGCTGACAGTTATAGAAAGAAGTTCTTGCTATTCTTGTATAACATCATTCACAACATTACCTAACTCTTTAAAGGTAGAAGAACGGCTTAATTGGGAAAGGGGGTTATTAATACTTTAGGCTTTTAAGAACCAGATTCAGTAGCAGAATTTCCAAACCACAACTTCTTAATTTGTTGTAGTAAGTGTTCAATAATATTGAAATGGTTCTTTATTGTATTAAGTCATCTTCTCCAACGTCAGCAATTGTATGTATTGTCGTTTTTGTGAAATAAAGAGATTTGTATTTTTAATTGCTAGAGTTGAATAATGACAAAACATTTGTTTCAGTATAGAAGAAGAGTCAAATGAAAAAATGTTTAATGTGATTTGTAAACTCCGTAAAATGAAAGAAATAAATGAATAATATTTAAAATATTTAGTTAAATTTTTTATTTTCCAATTAAAATTGGTTAGTTATCATATGCGACCGGTATGGAATAAGTGGCAGGAATCTACTAAACTGCAGTTAACAAAGTATGAACGACAATGATGTTTACCAACCTTCAATGGAAGAAAACAACTTCGGACCCTGGTTATCTAAACACAGGGTTGAAATTTCTTTTATTATAAACTTGACAAAAAAAAATCAGAAAATCTAAGTTACATGAAAAAAATTTAAATTGTTTCTAAAATTGCATATCGAGAATCGTCCAAACTAATGGAAGCCAAGTTTTAAATTTTTATTTCAGTTGAAATATACCAACAAAATTGAATTTTTACGCAATATTGGCATGAAAGGGCAAATGCCGTTTTAACAAGAATCCTATTTTTAGTTGATTTCCATAAGCGTTTTTAAATAATTCATCTGAATATATTATACAATGGTTTAAAAAAAAATTTCGCTGACATGATTTGTTTTAAAAATAACTTTATGGAATGGGTGAATTTTGTAGTCTGTCAGTAAAAAACCTTAGTCATTTTGTAGAATATGCAGGTATGCTTATATGTTACAACTAAAGCCATCTCCGGACGGAATATTTAAAAAATATAGGATTGTAACAAAAGCTACTTTTGCAGAAAACGTTTCAAATTTTGTTTCTATACCAAAAATAATTTTCCGAAAAGTTGTTCATAATATATAAACGATAATTGAAAGTTAATTTAATGTGTTGATAACAAAAAGCTTAGGATTAAACAACATTTACATTTTTGTGCACTCAAACAATCAAATGGTTAATGATAATAAAAATTTATAATAGATACAAAATGAGACCATGAAATTGCTTAGGAATACCATCACCACGAAGAACCAACTTTTTAAAGCACAAAATTAGGATGGGTTAAACGCAGTATTAGTTCACAAAAAAATTAAGTTCGGGCACTTTTAATGATTGTATCGTAATATACATCTTATAAACAGAAGATTAATATTATTAATATTAAAATATTTTTTTTGTAGTTTTAAATCTATAAGAGAATTAAAATTTAAATATTAATTATCTTTGATTTAAGGAGTAACACCACTGTAGCAGGTTTAAAAAAATTGTTTTTTATTGCTTTAAATGAACTATCGGGTACTCACAAACAATATCCAATTAGTCCTTTGGCGAAAAAAAAATTTAAAACGTCGAAATCTAGATTTTGCAGGAACGCCTCTAGCCCGCACTAAGCATGAAGCGCACCGAGCGCGCTTCCGTGTCATTGCTTTTTGTATTACCGTTATCTGTCGAAATTGTAAATGGGCCCGTTACCTTTAGAGTAAAAGGGCCTTACCGTTTCACTGAAGACCACCAGATATGCCAGAAGTCCGCAAGTTCGACAATTCTATATAATAGATGTGTTCGCATATAAAACTTTAAACGCGTTTTTCTCAAAACCACTTTTTCAAATTGCGCGAAAATGTTACTTAAACACTATTGTAACGATCGACTTGAAATTTTAACAGTAGCTTCACAATCACATTATGTTCCCTGCTACTTAGCCACTTTTTTCTATAAACAATTTATTGTTTTATTTTTGACCGAAAATCGACTAATTTTTTTCAAAATGCGCCATTTCTACAAAATTCTATTTAAAAAAAAACTACATCATCGGGGAGCCAATTATATATAAATTATAAATTTTCTTTGTTTTTTGTTCCAAATCTCATAGTTCACGCAAAATTTTTTCGCCAGTTTTTCAATTGTTAAAAAAGGTGATTCGAAAATCGGCTCTTTCGCTGTCATTTTGTATCAAAATAATAATAAAAAAATTTTTTCATACATGTGCTGAATGAACCCTCTAAAAAGAATTTTTCTACATCTCTTCCACACTCCCAAAAATAATTGTCAAAATTAGCCCTATTTTTCGGCCGTTACAGTGGTGTTAACTTAATAAGTTATTTTACAATAATAGAGATAAAACATTATTTTTTAAAAAATCTATACAGATCAGCATTCTATTAGTAAAACGTTCTTGATTTAGAGTTATCGAAACTATTTATAAAATAGAGAAGGGAAAATTAATGGTTTTTACAAAAATGAGGACCCAAAGTACAACTCGTACTAAAAAATAGCAACTTTCATGTGACCAGTGTGTGACACTAGAAGAAGGCTAGTGTCACAGGCTATACAAACATGTTATATACTATACTTTTACTACAAACATAATATGAGGTACATACCTTTATTACAAAATCAGCACTAACTGGTTTATGATCACTTAACATATAGGCTGGATGTGACTTATATGACAACTGCTCTACCTTTAAAGTAACATTTTCATAGTTATTCGAATTGACACAGTAGAGAATTCTATCACACCATGCTGGTCTCCTTCTATTGTTAAAAAAAAATGCATTAAATAATCAGTATCAAGTCTCTTTACTTAAGAATATAAAAATTTCAAAAACTCAGTCATCTCATATGGTATGCAAATGTCACTTACTTGTGATCATATGAATTTGTTCCTACATCAAACTTAAAAGTAGGTGGAAATTCGGGGTCTTTTTCTGTAAATTCGCTAAATGCCTCCCCTTTTTTCATTACATATCTCAATTGGTCATACTCGAATAATTTTTTAATATCTTTTTTTAAAATAATTCTTTCTATTTCTTCTGTCGTTCTCTCATATTCTTCTAACAGCCGAAAATTAAGGTCACCCATCCAAAATACATAACTAGAAAGTAAAATTTAATAAAATTCACCAATAATGCAATGACTATGGTATGGTAAAAAAACTCTATATGAAATTCTTTAGTTATCCAGCTTCTTAATGTTACTTAGAAAATATATATTAATATTTTTTATAAGCGTCCAATATGACCATTGTTATTATTTTAATATTTATGAAAATCGTCCTCTAATATATAGGCAACATTGCTAATTAAAATTTGTTTTAAGACATTTACTGCCAGACTCACTAAGAAAGTTTAATACTTAAATCCAATCTAGCTGCCATGAAAATTAGATAATCGGCCAGTTTTCGCTTATGATATTGTCATAATTTATATGACATATGTCAACAAATTAATGCAATTAATGATATTAAGGATAGAAACTTAGCGATATAGTTTTGAAATATACAACAGAAATAGTTGTAATCCGAAAATAAATAGAATTCTCCATTTTTGCCGACTCGGTAATAAAAGAAAATTCAACGATGAATAAAAAACGATTATTTGTCAGATTTCCACTATATCTAACTAAACAAAAAAACTTGACGCGTTTCGCGTAAAAAATTAAAGATAGAACTTCTGATGAGGCTACAGTGTTTGAGAAACGCGTCAAGGTTTTTTTTAATATAGTGGAAATCTGACAAATATTCGTCTTTTTTATGCTTGTAATTTTAGGGTTTAAATCTTGTATGACTTATTGTTAATCTTATCAGTCAATTTAGAACGGTTTTAATGTTTGGTTACACTTAGAGATCTAACTAAAGCTGTAATAATAGCTAAGAAGATTTGCAGCATTACAGCCTTTTTTGTAAAACATGCAAATAATACGAAGGCGATTATATATAAAATATAAATATTTTATTAAATATTTAAAAAAATCAAAAAATATATTTCTGAAAATAGGAATCAGGGCTAACTCGAATATTCAAAAACACACAGAATGATATATTTTGTAAAAAATATCAGTGTGGTACAACATGTCTTTTTGAATAAGGAAGTATACACAAGAATATTTTTTTATGGCAGTTTAGGTTAATATATATGACTATTATATTCAATGTTTTTTCTACCTCATATAATAAAATAGCTAGACGTTATCTATATATAAAAATAAATCTTGCACATATGTCTGAATGGTAACTACTTTACGCTGTGCCTGAATTAATCTTGAAACTTTAATAAAAGTATAATAACGCGGATACAATTGAAAGGAGGTCGAACCAAACGGCCCTCAATTAATTATACATGTTCCAACTGCTATTGGTAAGGGGAAACTAAAATTTGCTTCAATACAACCCCTAGACTAAATTGTGTCAAAGAACATATAATTGGGTCTACTGCGAGGCTTATTAGAGATTCTTCCCCTGAAGAGGAAAGAACTACAAATTGCAGTGGGATTACGGATAAGACAATGGCACTTGTGGAACCATCTTCATAAGATTGGCATTAAGAATGCAGTGTGCAAATGATGTCTAAAGGAGGATGAAACTGTTGATCATATCTCTCTCACGTCTGAGACAAACGACATTTCGGGAATAGAATATTATCAGCGGAAACAGGAAAGTTCAGGTAACGAGACTGCATGGATTCGAAAAGGCGATCATTATAAACTTCTAAAAGATTTTTTAATATATTTAAGCAGTCAAATAAATAAGGGTAATCGTAATATGTAACTATTTTTCCTACAAATTAGCGACAATCTCAGTTTTACCCGATAAAATATCAACCTTAAAATTTTGAAGCTCATATAAATAATATCATATATATCAGACACCCACCAAAATTCAATTTTAAAGTCCCTCGACTTTTCCTGGATTTTCATAAATAATAAATGTAAGGTAGAGGGAGGTTAAATCAAGTTGTAAAAAACAAAATTGTAAAAAAAAATCTATAATGTATATAGATGTACAAAATACCATGAAAAATATCTTATAGATCTTACAGTAGCATACACCGATATTTCTGAACACGGAATTTTGATTTTCTAGATTGGTTTTTTTCCCTCTGATTTTTTAAACTTTACAGAGGTACTCTTACATTTGTCCTTTTGAAACCTATCAGCTTCTGTTCAATTTTAATGTAAACCTTCACTTTTAAACTTGATTTAGTAAACATGCAAGATAGAATTTCTAGTTGATCAAATGTTTTCTAGTCACAATATTTTTATAATTCGTATTAATAATTTAAAATTAGAGAATAGAAGAAAAAGCCCTAAAACCAGTAAGTCTTGTAATTATTTCTATGAATTAAACCAACTATACCATTTTTATTTATTGTTATCAAGGAAAACTTGCTGTCCTGTTAAGAGTTTCAAGTTATTTTAATAAAATTTCACATTTTTAAAACAGTTTTTTTTTTTTTAGAATTTCCAGAATATTTACGCATTGTAGGTTTTGCCCGCTCAGGAAATCTAAATTATAGTATGTATTATTCTTCAAATGAGCATTTTTACCTAAGAATTTTAAATTATTATTAGTTTTAAAATTAGTAGACCTCATGATGAAAAGGTTATTCTTAAATAACTATTAATGCAGTTAAAATGTGCAACTATTGTTTCTAGAGATTAACAAAAATTTTAAATCGTCGTCTCCTAGTAAGCAAATTTATTCCTAAAATAATATTATTACTTTGATGCATAGTTTAAATAGATTTATAGGTGAAATTTTTATAGCATTTTAAATTAGCCTTAATCAATCCCAAGAATATATACTTTTAAATATTGAAGTAATAATCCCAGTCAGAAATTATTGCCATAAAATATCTTAAAAAATATATGTATAATAAATTTGCCTCACTCGTGATATAATATTTTTGAAGTCTCTTCAACATGAAAATCCTGGTCCTTAATAATACTGTTGTAATCTTCTATTCTTTCTTTTAGTTGGTTTTCATGAGCACACAGATGGCCATTTACAAAACACAATGAACATCCATAAATGCTTAACCTAATACTGACTGCACCTTTATTTCCCTAAAAAATACATTTCGCAATCATCAAAGGAAAATAACAAAAAAATTCCGATTTGATGAACTTTTTAACAAAGAAACTAAAATTAAGAGTTAAATATATTGGCAAGCAATTTTTAAGCCGTAAAAGTTGTCACATATACTCAATAGGTATTTATCTGCAAAAATATATCTACATCTGGATATTTACTTTGACAATTTATTATCAGAGCAGGTTTCAATAGTAATTCAGATAAGATAAAAACTCTAGAAAATTCGGAAAAACCGAATTTCTGTAGTTATTGTATTCTAATACTAATTGTAACCAAGGACTAGAAGAGTTTTGATGAGTTCTTATAGAAATATATCAACGAATCATCATTATTTAGTCATGTTTCTTGTAATTTCTGAACTTGTTTTCTCGTATATTGTAGTAGATTCTATAGCTATATAAATATGAATAGGATATGAGTAGTTAGTTTAGTTTGTATTTAAATGTTAAAGGGTTAACAAGTCGTTATTAGATGGTTTATTATTAAGCAATGAAACGTGTTGTTTTTAATCGAACCCAGTAAGTGATTTTAAGAGGAGTCAATTTTTATTTCAACTAATACTTAATGAACTACTATATTTATATGTGCTTTTATCTAATATTTACTGAATTAGTACGCCAATTACACGGTATTTTTTAAAACCCAAAAGTCTGTTGCTTTTTTGTTAATACAAAAAATGTATTAAACATTTTTGAAGTGATCGCATACATCAGCGAGAGATTATGCTCAGACTTCAATTAATAGGTATTTAAAAAATTAATATTTCTATAATGCATTACGTAAAAACCAGTTTAATACTTAATTTTTTGGAAGATTTCAACAAACTATACATCATATCATAAACTGTAGAATATAGATTCTGTAATTAAAACTTTCTTTGGATACTTTTCTCAGGAAACAACTAAATTATTATCTATACTACTAATAAGAAATAGATAAATATTTATTTATCTCCTTGAAGAAAGTTTCTTTTATAATGACAAAAAGTACAAATGTTCTGTTCATATTCATTATAAACATATTACCAACACTATTATTTTATTATTAAATATGTTTTTTGTACAATATCTCATACACTCTCGACTAAAACTAATTAACAAACACTGGGTAATAATTATGGTTTTAAAATCCGACCAGGTGTGGCTGAGGATAAAATAAAAAGTATATACAATTTCAAAAAATATCATAAAATATCATAAAAAGACAAGTGTTGGTAACCAACATCAAACATATTAAAAAGACAACACAGATAAAGTCAGTAAAAGGCCAATAAAAAACAGAACCCGGAATACTAAAAGCTGTCGGCATAATATTCCTTCAAGCTTCCTTCCTTCCCCCGGAAATAATGAATAAGGCATCAATTGATAGTGCAAGCTAAGGTAATTATATATTTTTCTTTTTTCATAACTGGTAGAACGATTGGTCAGCGTTAATCTAGAAATCGGGAGCCGTAAATTAAAATTCAAACCTTGTTACCTTCCAAACCATACTTGCGATGAATCAGACATGGACCTTCAAGATAAACAGACTTACGACAATTGACATGTTTTGCGGTACCAACAATGGCTTACGATGGTCTCTATATCTGGCTACACACAAGTACCTGAGCGCCCTTTTCTGAATCACAAAGACATAATTGAAGAGCCGCTAGCCACAAAAACTTCAAAATACCACAGCATATCTCAGATGAGACTCAAACAGTGCATGGTAAATTATCTTCGCAGCTGCACAACCAAATTCAGCAGAAACCACCTTAATAGCAAAACAGTCCGAAGTCAGTTTTTTATTTAGCTCCAATATGTAATGCTGGAATTTAAGCATAGAATCATTAACAATTCCAAGAAGCTTTGTACTACTTTTATTTTCTATGAATTGGTTGTCTAATGAAAGGTTATTAAATCTAAAACCGAATATATTAGTTTTACTTACAAAAAAAAAGCGAGTTCGAATTGCACCATTTATGAATTCTATGCAAATGAATATTTACAGTATATTTAAGCATTTCACTGACTCTATAGTGCCATAAAAGGGTGGTATCGTCAGCATAAAAGTCCCCAGTATGTTCAGATTTGTTAAATCATTAACATTCAAGAACAAAATTGGACCAAGCACTGATCCCTGATATACACCACGATCCATATCAGACAAGGTAGACAAGTTGTCGCCAACCCTCACAATCTGTGCCCTTCCTGAAAGAAGCATTTGCAGAAGCACCTCGTGAGTTACAAAATCGAGAGCTTTCGAAAAATCTCACAGAATACTGCTGCAATAGCCTCACCTTCATCGATATGAAGATAGATGTCTTCAAGAATTGAGAATATGGCATCATTAGTATTTTTAGATGCCTGAAAACCAAACTGACATAATGTTATTAAGTTGTTGGTGGTTAATAAATGGAGTAGTCTAATCTTTCCCAGCTTTTCAGTAACCTTGGATAACGCGACAAGCGGTGATGCAGGTCGATAGTGGGAAGGATCATCCAACATACTATCCTTATGCAAAGGAATCACAACGGTCCTTTTGAGACAAAGGAAAATTCCCCTATTGAAAGGAGACATTTATTGCATTAGCAAGAACATCAAGTGCTCTATCTGAAAGATTTTCCAACACTTTAACAAAAATTCGATCAGAACCAGCAGAATGCTTAATTTTTTATTTGTTTCAATATATCCCACAACTCGTCAAAATTATTTAAAGTCGATATGAAGTATTATGGTAATCATAGGTTCATAAGGTAGTCATTCTATGGGATAATTTTGGCAGGATATATTTGTGGTAATTTTTTGAGCTATTGAACAATAAAACTCATTAAAGATATTAGGCTCTAACTTAATATTAGTCTCCAGGGTACAATATTTTCTTCTTAAGCTATTTATTATAGACAACTGTTCTCTGAATTTGTTTCCTGCTTTGATCAACCTTTTGCTATAAGATTGTTCCTTGGCTTGTTTAATAACTTGACAAGATATGCATCGGTACAAAATAAAATAATTTAAAAACAAATTATTATTCCAAAAGTATTTCCCCATAATATGGAGAAATCCCAAGCTTTCTGCTGAAATTTTAGTATCCTTTATTATCCAGAGCTTACGTTTCCTATTTTTTATTTTTCTTAAAAGAAAACACATTAAATATTCAACCGATATTTATAGTTTAATGATTCTGATAATTCTGGATATAAAAACTAGTCTGAATAACCTCACGATCAGAAAGCCCAGAAGAAAGTGTATCACAGGAAATATCGTAACTGAAGTTTGTGTAGATACAATAAATACTATTAATTTCAGACCATATGTACTTTTTTCTGTAATAATTTACAAGTAAATAAGTACAAATGTGAATAAAAACAACTTACCCACATGCCAGCTAATCCTGTTCTGGTATATTCTGATTCAATTTCTCTAATATTAAGTAGATGTTTCCTTATAGTAAAAACCATAAGTACCAAACCCTGTAGTCTGATAGATTTTATTTTGACATAGCCTTTGTTATCCAATATGTCACGAATGGCTACTGTCCAAGAATCCTAAAAAATTTTAATACTACGATTCATTACTGGGAACCGAATCTTTTCAGAAATTACAAATTATAGTTAGACGGTCTGGTTTTGTTTTTGATATTGCTATAATTTTTAAATTGCTATATTATATATCACTAAACAAACCATATAAGAAATGTTTCAAAATCAAATACAATTTTATATTCTTGATTGGCCTAGTATATAAATACTAAAAAATCAATACGTAAAAGCCCAACCGCAGTAGAAATTTAAAAAAATTTACCCAGTTCTCACAAAGCACAAGCGACTTCAAGATATGAGTTGGTGTCGGTAATCTAACCAGAAAAACGAACGGTTATAAACGACATGTGTCAGAGGTAGGAATGTAAATATATTTTTATGAAAAAATGTTAGTTACATGATAACCTTGAGATTTAAACACCACAAATTATTCTGGTCTGCGAAGCTATAGCGAATTTAGGAATTTGTAGCAAAATTTGGTACTCTTGAGGTCGAAAAAAACATAATTTGTATATCGCGTACCACTTTTAAAGTATAATATTTTAAAATTGTTTTTAAAACATAGTTTTACGAGAAATCGTCCCATACTTAAGTGTTTAG
The DNA here is from genome assembly GCA_034092305.1 of Diaprepes abbreviatus. Taxonomy (NCBI): domain Eukaryota; kingdom Metazoa; phylum Arthropoda; class Insecta; order Coleoptera; family Curculionidae; genus Diaprepes; species Diaprepes abbreviatus. The sequence continues at coordinate 1,896,619 of JASJET010000056.1, forward strand.
CGGTCTTGCACTACGCGACTTACTTTTTTACAGGTTTCTACTTGTTAATAATACACCAAATTCAAAAAAGTTTTAACTAACAAGATATAAAAAAAACATGGAATGGATGAAATAAGAACATGATGGCATATTACAACGGGTTTGTAATTAGGGCATTATCATTCCATCGACATAAAAGTAAATATTCAATAACTAATTACCATTATATATTGGATTATATATAGAGCTATTTGTTAATTTTTTTTCTTCCTTCGTGGGTTCGTCTTGAAGCCGAATGTACTGCGGCCAGCATAGGCCTACTGTACTCACTCTTGATTTACAGCCACTCTGTTAATTTAGCCTCCTGAAACAACTTGTACAAGTCCGCTAAAGAGTGAGTTAGTATTCCACTAGATTCCAAATTTGTTGACCCCAAGGTTTCTTGTCACATATAAAGTGCTTTACTGTTTCCTCAGCTTGACCACTTAGGCTGCAGCTGAGGTCAACGTTGTATAGGTTAATTTTATTCAGGTGAACTTTTAACGGCCTTGTGTCGCGTCATTATACCTGTGATTGCCCTTAATTGGTTCCTTCTCATTTGCAGTAGCTTCCTTGCTAATTTCAGGTCAGGATTAACGATAAATAACTTACTATGATTCAATCTCTGTCTGGCTGTCCAGTGATTTTTGTGTTATTTTTTGATCTATTGTTTAATAGCTCTTCGTGCCGCACACCGTGACACTCCAAGAGCCGGTACTTGGCCAATATATTGAGAGGATAAGCCAACTCTTCCCAGCTCATCAGCTTTCTTATTTCCATGTATGCTTTTATGTGCTAGTACCTACTTTAATATAACTCTGTTGTCCCTTGCCAGAGTTGTAAGTTCACTCTGACATTCCTCAACCAATCTGGATGATACCTTTGGACACTTAAGGGCCTTCAGGGCTGCTTGGCTGTCGGGATGAATGTAGATCTACTTCTCTTGGTAAACTCGCGCTTATTTCATCTGCAAATTATAAAACTGAATAAATATCTGCCTGGAATACTGTTGGGTATTCACAGGATTCAAAAAAATAGTTGGAGCAATTGGATAGACGAGGAATTTTCGACCTATAGGGATAACAGCAGGGATATCGAACCTATCCACAAATAAATCAGCAATCATCTGTGGGTCATCAATGACTCTTTGATTGTGAAGCACTCTAATATCTTGACAAGTCCTTACTCTATTACTTTTCTGGGCAAAAATGCTTCAGGCAGATTTAGTTTTATTGGTAGAGTTTAAAATTTTGAAGATATTTAAGGTACTCTTTTCCGTCTATCTTGTACTGCTGGTACACCCCTTCATCTTTGGTAATTTGTGACCACACATAAAGATCCTTTTTATATTTAGCATAGTTTTTTATATCAGTATTTATGTAAGAACAACATAATGTCACTCTTGCTCCAAGTCAGTGTAGCTAAAAATATTAGCGCGCTGTCTACCTGAGCTGGGCCTAGTTATCATGTATGGCACCAGCCCAAAACTCAGCATAAATTCCAACAAAGATAAGGAATTAGAATCAATCACATTAAAATCACAACATACTATATATAACTTTTCTAAAAAATAAATGGAACACAATAGTTCAATTAACTCTAATAAAAAAAACATCAAAATCTCCGCATGGAGAACTATTACTGCATACAATTATGTATGATTTATTTTTTATTATGCATATTTGTTTTTTGCTGGTCAATGCGATTGTTCAGATTCAATAAATTTGTGTTGTGTGTGCGTATTGAAAATTGATATTATTTTATAATTTAATTAAAGTTAAAAGTTTTTTTCCAATATATTGTCCATCAACATGGATCTGAATGAGTTAATTTTTCTAACTACAAAGTATTCATTCTTAATCAAAAATACTCACATCAAAAAGTGTATCCATGAGCATATTTTGTGGTTGAGATTTAACCTCTTGTAAGCCAATAACGAAGAAATCAGGAAGTTTCTCGTTTTTCTGACTTGAAAGGGAAAGGAAATCCATAAGTCTCTGGTCAGGGTTGCTCGTGCCAACATTATATGTAGCCAAATATAACCTACAAACGGTACCAACGTTAATTGACAAATTGCAAACTATTTTAAATAAACTGTTAACTAGATTGACATGTTACAATATTTTTCACTATCATTATTATTAATACAATTTAAAAAATATATTTGATATTCTGTTTGAAAAATGAGTGAAATTATCGGCTCAAAAAAATCCTAAAGACTTTGCTGGATTCGCTGGTAATGGTTTAGTCTGGACTTTAATTTGGCTTAAAGGGTTCTGGTAAAGATGCCAATAAATCTCTAATTAGGAAATGACCAGGGGTAAAGCAGGAAAAATCATTGGGATCATTGGACATTGGGGTTAAAGGTCTAGAGTTTAAGCAAGCCTCAATTTGAGCAAAAATGTATACATTTCTTTAAAGGTAAAATAACATTTCCCAACAACCCTTTTCAAGTGATATTTCGCGGACTTCACTGCAGCTTCCCACAAGCTACCTACATGTGGTGAATTTACAGGTATAAATACCACGAAATACGATCCTTACTTAAAAAATCAGCTAATCAATCGTTAAAGGGTTGACTTCGAAACAGTGTGTATAATTCTTTTAACTCCTTTGAAGCACCTTGGAAATTGGTACCATTATCAAAATATATATCAGAATGTTTTCCCCGTCTGGCAATAAATCGTTTAAATGCATTAAGAAAAGCTTCCGAAAACAAATCTGGAATACGTTCAACATGAATTGCCTTAGTAGAAAAATATACGCTTTGACAATCTAGATTTTCGTAACATGCTATCCTTAATCATAAGTGGGCCAACGTAGTCTACACCACATTTAAAAAATGGTCTGAATGTAGCAAACCTAGCAGAAGGCAAGTCACCCATTAATTGTGTCAGTGGTGTAGGATTCACCCTAAAACACCTTACGCACTTTCTTAACTCTTTTAACCGCATTTTTATCGGAAATTGGCCAATATTGTAATCGGATTATTGCAAGCAGACCTTGTGTTCTGGCATGTAAATTTCAAAAATGGAAATGCATAATGATCATGTTTTTGAAGAAGAATAATCGGATTTTTCTGATCTTCTAAACATTTGGAATTATTAGTTCGACCGCCTACGTGAACGAGACCATATTTTAAAAATGGATTCAAATTTAATAATTTACTCAATGATTTTAATGTTTTATTGTTTTGTAAAGCGTGAATCTCGGCGGAAAATTCTTGAACTTGAGCAAGTTTTAATAAACATTTCGTAGAACTGTTAAGCTTTTGAACAGTTAAATTGTTGATTTGTTTTTCATATCTTGACAATTTGATTTAAAACGCAATATAAACGCTACCACACGTTGTAATTTAATCAACTCAGAATATTTATTAAACAGAAAAAAAAACATATTTAAATATTGCAAAAGTTAAACGTTTTTTGTTTTAAATCTGGAACTGTTACATCTTTTTCGATGGAAATATTCTTTACCGGCCATTTGTCAATGGATTCTTATAATTCGTATGATCTTTCAAAATGCCGCTCTACAACCACTAACCTTTTCAATGCTGTGCACTTTGAAGCATTTAAATTGTTGACTGAATTATTCAACGGTAATCTTACAACAAATCGACCATCTTTATCATGGGTTGTGGTTTTTTTGAAAAGTTTCGCAAAGCTGTTCGTCTAAAGACAAATAACGTTTATCTGAAATCTCTTCTAGTTCCCAAAATTAAGACAATTGTTTATTTAAACAAACAATTCATTAGTGGCTTAGATCCCAGTACTACAGATATTAATGTGAGAACATACATAGGACACTTAAAATTAAAATGTATGGTGGAAAACTCAAAACTGAAAGAGATAGTCAAAGAAGCTCCTTCAAGGTGGGCTAAGGAAAGGAACAAAAGTACAGTACAGTACAGATCGTCTGCATGCCTTGATTCATTTAATTTCCCAATGGAGGAGCTTGCATCGCGGACTATTGATTCGGACTTCTGTGACCATAATTCTCAAATAATTGGATTCATAGCACATTTAGAATGTAGTTTTAGACAGGAGTTTAGAAAATGTAGACCAGTTACCCAACGATCCAGGTTCCAGCGTAAATGATAAATGCTCCAGGTTTGTGCATATTCTAGAAGAGGCCTATTTAAAGGCTTTTCCTGAAGGAGTTTACAGGGTTAGATCGGATCAGTAGGGTAATGCCAGTTGGCTTAACGGAAGGAATGAGAGAACATCTACAATTTTTAGGGGAGCTCACTAAGCAGTACCCTGGTGCTGGGAACACTCAGGTTTATAAGGAATTTAAAAAACTCTATAAATTATCAATTAAGAACGCCAAGAAAGCAGCTAATGATAGAATCATTGCCTCTGCCGCTAACTCTATTAGGGTTATGTGGGATATCATAAATAAACATAGGAAAACAACGAGGGTGAAGCGGCATCAAACATAACCCCGGATGAATTCAATGACTATTTTATTAATATTGCCCACGAGTACACATCCCTAAACATCAGGCTGATGCGTTGGGAGGTTTTATGGAGGTTTTTTCCGATGATCATTGTTTGGGTTACTAAAAAACTTTATTAAGTGGACTGTATATTACTTTAATTTACAAACTTTGTAGAGCGACATTAATTGCGTGCTTCTACCCTTATTCTTAATTTCGATACTACATGTTGCCAGATTTACAAATATAAACTAAGTACTTAACATACCGCCCGCCTTGAAAGTACTCAGTCCTTTCAATTTAAAAATTAAAAAGTCAAAAAGTTATAAATTATAAAATTGTCTCTGACGTTATCACTGGATATTTCAGTTTTTGCAGCGAAGTGTCAGTTTATTGGAGAGGTAACGCACAAATACGATTTACGGCTCGCGTCACAACACCACTATACACTTTCAAGTCCACAACACGGGTGATTCCATCTTTTCCCGGGTGCAGAGCAATAATTCGACCTAACTGCTAGTTCAAAGGGGGTGCATTGTCATTTTTAACTAGTACCAGTGTGCCAACCTTTAGCACATTTTGCGAATTTTGTTTCCACTTTGTTCTGTTCTGCAATTCTGATAAATATTCTTTCTGCCACCTGGACCAATAATGTTGAACCATAGCTTGTAGGTGCTGCCATTTGCTTAATCGATTTTCAGGAACATCAGTCATATTTATTTGAGGAAGACTCGTAAGCGGCTTGCCAATCAAAAAATGACTAGGAGTTAACGCTGATATATCATTAGGGTCTTGGGAAATGGGACAGAGAGGACGGGAATTTAGTATACTTTCGATTTGTGTCAATACAGTGCTGAATTCTTCAAATGTTAGACGTTTATCGCTTATAACACGCTTAATATGACCTTTACAACTTTTAATACCGGCCTTCCAAATACCTCCAAAGCTTGGTGAGCGAGCAGGAATATAATGCCATTTAATTCTCTCATTTACCAACTGATTGGAGATATATTCCGAATATTATTTAAAAATTCATAAACTTTACAAAGTTCATTATTCGCACCTACATAATTTAATCCGTTATCTGAATAAACATTTGCTGGCTTTCCACGTCTACTCGTAAATCTATGAAAAGCAGCCAAAAATGCTTCCGTAGTTAGTCTGGAAACCAATTCAATATGTACAGCCTTTGTACTCATACATATAAATAAACATATATATGCCTTAATTATTTTAGCACCTCGAGTTTGTCTATCTTTTAAAAGAAAAGGACCACCGAAATCTGTACCAACATTTAAAAATGTAGAATACGAATTAACACGTACCTCAGGAAGATCTCCCATTAAATAATTTAAATCCTTTGGAGCAGCGCGAAAACAAGTAATACATCTTCGAATTATATTTTTGCAATTATTGCGACCTGCAATAGGCCAATACCTTTCTCGTATTGAATACAACAAATTTTGAGCTCCACAATGGAGTAAGCGTTCATGTTCATGTCTTAAAATTTGATTCGTTAGCAAATGATGGTTCGGTAAAATTATAGGTTACATCTGGAGTCTAATAGAATAAATGGTTTAAGCTGCGAGAAACTTGCCTCAAAGTATGATCATATGATTTCATTTAAGATAGGTATTTCCCCCAATATGCAGGAAAAGGTTATGAATGGTGACTTGTGGCCAGTCGGTGTAACTGTAAAGCCTTTTACTCCTCATTATAGAAATAAAGGACGCTTTAGGAGTCAGAATTTTCGGGGAAAGGTCGTCCAGGGCCAAAGAAAATAAATAAACCTATCAAAACCCTCAGTGCATATTATCAAAACTTAAGAAGTATCAACAACAAACTTCTCGATGTGAGATCTTCTACGGTGGTTGATGAATTTGGTGTATTATTTTTTACTGAAACATGGTTGAGGAGTGAAGTATGTGATGGTGAGATTGGCCTTCACGGTTTCACTTTGTATAGGTGTGATCGCTCGGTCAATACCAGTGTTAGTGCTCGTGGAGGTGGTGTGATGATTGCTATGAAGGATCATCCATCATATCAACTTCATTTAAATTGTAACCGGATTGAGCAGGTCTTTGCCATGATAACTGTTAACCAGTACAGAGTAATCATAGGATGTGTTTATATTCCTCCTGCTTCTCCTGCATGGATATATGAGGAGTTCTGTTGATCATTGGAGAGTATTTTAGACAATAACACCTATGATGACATTCTGTTGTGTGGAGATTTTAACCTGCCTGGTATCATGTGGAGGAATGAAGAATGTGGAGCTGTTCCTGTTTTCTCGAGTGGTTCAGACCAAAATGCAGACATTTTGTTTGACTTGTTTGTGTATTTAAATATGTATCAGCTGAATTCATTTCCCAATATATCTGGTAATGTACTGGATCTGGTGTTTAGTAGTGCTCCAGGAGTTAAATTGAATATATCAAATGTCCCTATTACCAGATGTGATATCTATCATCCAGCATTAAGTTTGGAGATCCCAATGCCTGAGCAAATGCATGAGTTTCAGTACTGTTGTATCTATAATGATTTTAAAAACTGCAATTATTTAGAAATTAATAATTATTTGTCTTGTTTTGATTGGCACTTTTTTGTTAATGAACATGATGTGAATGTTACTTTGAATACCTTTTATGATATTCTTAATGAATGTTTTAATATTTATGTACCTAAAGCAATTGCTAAAAATAAGAAGTTTCCTCATTGGTTTAGCCCTGAATTAAAGGCACTGATCTTAGAAAAGAAGAAGGCACACAGAAATTTTAAAATGTCTAATTCTGCTGAAAACTATATGGTGTTCTCTGATTTGAGAAGATCATGTAAGCAGTTATATGAAAGTACCTACCATGCTTATATTTCGAATATGGAGGGGACTATGTGCTCCGATAATAGTGCATTTTGGGATTATGTGAATGCAAAAAATGGAAGAGGTTGTTTCCCCAGCTCAATGTCCTATGGTGATTCTTGGGCTAATAATCAATCAGACATAGTGGAGCTCTTCAGGTTATTTTTTTCATCTGTGTATTCTAGTAACTCCGGCGGCCTCCCATCCCATAACTGTGCAGGATCAACTGATATTGGTTCTCTGCATGTGACACCTTTGGATGTATTTAATGCAATCTCACATCTAGAAAGTAAGTTGGGAGTGGGGCCGGATGGTATTTCACCTCATTTTATCAAAGGTTGCCAGTGTATTCTTTCCATAATATTATCAGAAATATTTAATGTATCTCTATCCACTGGTGTGTTTCCTGATGTTTGGAAGGTTACTTATATTACCCCTATCTACAAGTGTGGTGATAGGACGAATATTTAGCAAATTGTTTGAACAGATAGTCCATCAAAAAATATATCCCCTATTTATAAGTATTTTTTCTACTGCCCAACATGGCTTTGTCCGTGGTCGCTCTGCAGTCACTAATCTTTTGGCTTATGAGCAGGTCTTGTTGAAGGCGTTGGAGAGGCGTTGTCAGGTGGATGCTATTTACACTGACTTCTCCAAGACCTTTGACAAGGTAGATCATCAGCTTCTCTTGATGAAGCTAAGTAGTATGGGTATCCACGGAGTTTTTCTTAAGTGGTTTGAAAGTTATCTTTCCAATCGAACACAAAGGGTGAAGATTGATGGCGTTGAATCTGCTGATATACCTGTCACTTCTGGAGTCCCACAGGGTGCACATTTGGCACCCCTTCTTTTTAATTGTTTCGTGAATGACATAGAGGATTCTATAATCTCAAGCAGATGTCTTTTATATGCTGACGACTTAAAGATATTTAAGGTTGTTGGAGAGATAGAGGACTGTGTGGCCTTGCAGGGTGACCTGGATAGTTTTACTAAGTGGTGTGACCGCAATTTCATGCAACTTAATTTAACAAAATGTTCTGCCATTACTTTCTCAAAGAAAAAAGATAGTATAGTTTATAATTACACATTGCACAATACAATGCTGACTCGCTCAGATCATATAAAGGATCTTGGGGTGATATTTGATGAGGGTCTTTCTTTTGACCTGCACGTTAATAGTATTTCGAGCCGTGGTTTGAGGCTTGTTGACTTTATTAAACGCACATTTTTCGTTCGATCTGTCTTGGAGTATGCATCTCCAGTCTGGGCACCAAACTATGAAATATACAGAAATAAAATTGAGAAGGTACAGGTCCGTTTCTTGAAATTTGTTGCTTTTAAGCAAGATGCGCCATTCAGTGTAATACGGGATTATATGAGCTTGTTATCATTATATAATAGACGCATCTATCTTGACCTAATATTATTTTATAAGATCATAAACTCTATGGTTGATGCTCCTGAATTGTTGAGGGCTGTTGGATTCTCTGTACCTCAGAGGGTGCTTCGGGCCCATAGTCTTTTTAATGAACCATACCATAGGACAAACTATGCGTTTAACACCCCAATGTCCAGAATGAGTAGGGAAATGAATTCACTGCCTAGGAATGTTGACCCATTTATACTCTCTCTGAACTCATTTAAGGGTTGTATTAAAGAATTTTTAAATAATTGAATTTTATACATAATAGACTGTAGTGACAGTATTATTTTTTTAGTTAATTGTTATTCTTTTATTACTGATGTGACTTGTGATATTTTGTGATTGTTTCGTTTTAGATTTTTTATTCTTATTTGACGTATTATATATAAAATGGAATTTGTATGATTTATTGCCGTTAATAAACCATTATTATCATTCTTTTCAAAAGGTTGATCTGAATTTTTTATTCTACCGCCTACACGTAGCATTCCATTATGCAAAAATGGATTAAGCGAAATAATTTTACTGGATTTGAGAATTTCCTTATTATTACTTAAATTATAATACTCTTGAGAGAAACACTCTATTTGAACATTTTTAATTAATAAATTTAAAGACCTATCGAGATCTTCAGGTAATAATGCTCCATACTTTCTTTCCTCAGCCTTTAGTCTAATATTTGTTAAAAAACGTAAAACATATGCCAAAACACGCAAAGTTTTCTTAAATGAAGAAAATCTCTTTAATAAATTATCAAGCTCATCATTATGTTTTATTACAAAGCAAGAAACACTTTTGTTCAGGAATCTCTGAAATACTTATATCAGGTTGTTTCAAATTCCAATATGCATCAGCAACCAGAAACCATTCAGGGCCTTACCACCACAATTTTGTATCATTTAAAACTTTAACAGAAGTACCACGAGATAGTAAATCTGCAGGGTTGTCATTTGACTTGACGTGATTCCAATTTTGAAAATGTGTAAGTAACCTTATTTCACTTACTCTGTTCGCTACAAATGTCTTCCATTTGCTTGACTCACTTCTTATCCAGAATAAAGTTATTGTGGAGTCAGTCCCATAGTAAAACTTATTAAAATTAATTTCTAGAGAATCTGAAACTTTTTTCACTAGATTTGCCAATAATACAGCACCACACAATTCTAGTCGTGGCAAGCTAATTTGTTTTAAGGGCGCTACACGAGATTTTGCGCATAATAAATTAGAAATAAATTTACCACTTGAGATTAAACATCTTATATAAATGCAGGCACCATATGCTTTCATGGATGCATCACAAAATCCGTGAACTTCAATACTAACATATTCGGAAAAAACAGCACATCTTGGAATATTAAGCTGATTAATATAAAGTAAATCTTCATGAAAAGATATCCAATTATTTAATAAACATGGCGGAATTTCTTCATCACAACCTAACTGAAGTTTCCAAAGCTGCTGTATTATTAATTTTGCAGTAATTATTTTTGGACCTAACAAACCCAAAGGATCGAATATTTGACAAATCTGAGATAAAATAGTACGTTTTGAACTTTTATTTATTGGAAAGTCATTATCCATATTTACTTTATATCTAATAAAATCATTATTGGAGTCCCAGTAGACACCAAGCGTTTTATTTTGATTATTTTCCCCAATATTTAATATACTAGCATTTAGATCTTTATTAATCTCAAATTTTTCCAAAATATCTTTACTGTTACATAAAAATTTACGCAACTCAAAACCGTACTCAGCTAATAACTTTAAAATATCTCTTTGAATATTTAGTAATTCGAACGTCGAATTTGCTCTTGTCAAAAGATCATCCATATAAAAATCTCTTTTAATAATCTTGCTAGCTACTGGAAAATCAATTTCATTTTCTGTTGAGAGTTTAAACAAACATTTAACTGCTAAATATGGTGCGGATGCCGTGCCATATGTCACCGTATTCAATTTATATACTTTAAGTATTTCCCTGGATTCTTCTCTCCAAAATATTTTTTGATATTTCATTTCATTTTCATTAACAAGTATTTGTCGATACATTTTGGAAATATCACCTGTCGTCACATATTTGTATGATCGAAATCTTATTAAAATTGAAAATATATCTTGTTGCAATGTTGGACCAACAAATTGCACATCATTAAGTGAGAGTCCTGTACTGCTCTTTGCAGACGCATCAAAAACTACTCGACATTTGGTAGTAATACTACTATTCTTAAAAACTGCATGATGAGGTAGATAATATCCATCATCCTCAATATCTTCAATTAAAGACATATGTCCTAAACTCTCATACTCGGACATAAACGCTGTATATTCAGTTTTAAAACTTGTATTTTTATTAAGTTTTTTGTCAAGTAAATTAAACCTATGTAAAGCCATATCACGTGATTTACCCAATTCATTTAAATTATTTTTGAATGGAATTTTTACTATAAACCTGCCCGTTTCATCTTTTTCATAGTTTCTTCAAAATAACTCACAATATTTTTCATCTTCTGACATATTAGATATTCTATTGTTTACCTCCTCAATTTCCCAGAACTTAAGAATTTTATTATCAATTGAGGTACTTATATCCATTATATTGAGGCAATTTACTGTTGCATTATTAGGAGTTAATTTTAAATTTAAATTTCCCGCTATTATGTAACCGAATTCAGTTTTTTGTAATATGGGTAAATTCGACCCAAGCCGAACCTGATCAGATCCGATTATTGACCAAAATACATTTGATCCTAGCAATACATCAATATCTCTAGCTACATTAAATTCTGGATCCGCTAATTGTAAATTTGAGGGAATATTAAGTATACTTTTCTTAAATGACATTACTGGTAACTTATCAGTTATATGTGGAAGTACCAAACAATTAATACTAGTCGTGAAATTACTAACACATGACTTTATCGCTACCTTTATTTGATTGCTTATTTTTGCCAATGTTTGACCTACCCCTTTGATTGTATGGTCAATTTTATATTGCTGCAAATTTAACTCATCACAAACTTTCTGTGAAATAAAATTACTTTGTGACCCGCTGTCCAATAATGCACGAATGAAAACAGATTTTTTTCCATTTATTAATTCAATTACCGCGGTCGACAGTAAAACTTGTGAACATTCTGGCAAAACTGACGATCCGGCAATAGCGCTTGCAGACACATGTGAATTTACCGAAATCGGTGACTCCCGGTTTTCTTCGTGGACCGGTGCTGGCTGACCATTTTTATTGAGGTCATTATTATTTCCACCAACGGTTGCTATAACATTTTGAGTTTGATTAGATTTATTATACGATTCGAAATGGAACAATGAATTATGCGATTTTTGACATTTGAAACATTTAGACCTTTGACATTTCCATGACGGATGCGAATCCCGCAGACAATTTAAACATAATTTAAGCCGCTTAACTGCAGCAATACGATCATCAATATTTAATTTCAAAAATGATTCACATTTGTAAATACCATGAGATTGTTTACAGTAATAACACTTATAATCATTTTCTTTTCCTGAACCTGTAGCAGTAAAACTACTACTATGCCGCCTGTTACCTTTATTAAGTAATTTTTGGGATTTATCAAAATTTTCAACCTTGAAGTTTTTACATAAAACCCCTATATCTCCAATCAATTTGAAATAGGTGGTTTCAAAATTATTCCTCTCAGTATCGTCTGGCTGATAATCATCTTCATTAGATGCTACTTCTATTTGAAACTGAAGATCATTAAATTCCTCCAAAAGAGGCTCAATGTTACTTAAACGAAATTGTAATTCATGAATTATATTCTCATCTAATTGCTCTTTATCCACTGAATTAAAGTGGTTCTTAAATCGCGTAAGTTTTGCTTTCAAAGCAGCTCTTTTTGGTTTTAATATGGCAAGCTCAACCATCTTATTAACACAAATCAAAAATAATACTTAAATAATGGAATGGACTTACTTGGTAATTGGGAATCAAGGAATGAGAGGAACCCTTGGTGGAACACGACAGAACTTTATTTTCACTGCCTTCCTGCTCTCTCTCTTCCATCCTCGTCTTACAACGGCTTCCTATTTCTTTGAATTAAAAATGGCCTCTAACTTATTTTAATTTTGACCATTTACCATACTATAACTTCTTGGAACTTGCAAATTTTAACCAATTCACAATCCGGACGAATGGACCAATGTTTGGGTTACTAAAAAACTTTATTAAGTGGACTGTATATTACTTTAATTTACAAAGTTTGTAGAGCGACATTAATTGCGTGCTTCTACCCTTAATCTTAATTTCGATACTACATGTTGCCAGATTTACAAATATAAATTAAGTACTTAACAATCATTTTAAGTTTACAGAAATTTATTTCAATGAAATGAGAGAAATAATCGATCATAAGAAAAATAAGTCTAGTAGGGATATTTTTGGGTTTAGTATAAATCTAATAAAATTAATAAAAAATTTAATCATAAGTCCTCTGACTGGGCTGGTAAATGGGTGCTTTAGGGAGAATATTTTCCCTGATATACTCAAACAGGCCATGGTTATTATTGCCGGCCATATCCAAAATAACTAAAAAATGGTGAGCTTCTTTGAGAACAATGATTGCTTTAGCCAGTGTCAATTTGGCTTCCGTCGGGAGAAGGGCACGGTGTTGGACATTCTGGATCTGATTGGGAGGATCACACGGTCGTTTGAGTCAAGGGAATATAATGCCATCTTTTTCTGCGACTTAAGTAAGGCGTTTGACTGTGTTGCTCATGATCTCCTCACAAATAAGCTGCACTACTATAACTTTAATGGGATCATCTGCAAGCTTATAAAATCTTACTTGGAAAATAGAGTTCAGATTGTGAGAGTTGGAGGGGAACCCTCGGCCAAGGGTGGGATATTAATAGGGGTGCCCCCAGATTTGGTATTGGGACCAATTCTCTTTTTAATCTACATTAATAACCTACCTATGGACAGAAATGCTGCAGATTTTACTCTGTTGATGACACCACTCTTTCGGTTTCAGATATATCTCTAGAAGGGACTTTGGGCAGATTGGGAGCGGTACGGTTTGGTGCCAGGGAGTGGTTTGATGCAAATGCATTGCTTCTGAATGAAAATAAAACCAAGCAAGTAGTATTTTCTCTACGTGACATGGGAGATATAAATGGGGATTTGCTGAGTGCTTAATTCTTGGGAGTGCAGATTGATTCTGGCCTTACTTGGGAAGTTCATATACAGCATGTTTCGGGGAGGCTCCGTAGCAGTCTGTTTGCTTTGAGACGTCTGGCACTGTGTGTTGGCATGTCGGTTCTGAGATCTCGTACTTTGCGCGATTCCATGATGTCATATGCACTGCTTGTCTGGGGCCACGCATCGTGGGCGTCTCGCGTGTTTGGGCCTCAGCGAAGGGCTGTGAGAGTGGTGCGGGGTATGAACTTTAGGGAGAACTGTAAAGCAGCATTCTCAGAACCGAAAATTTAAACAATGCCTTCGCAATACATACTGGATAATTTAGTGTATGTCAAAAAATACAAAGACAGTTTCAGAATGCACAGTGAGGTCCACAGCTGGGGCCCAAGACACAGGGATAACTTGGTGCCTGCACATTTTCGTTTGGAAAGGTGTCGTAATGAGCCTGATTATCTAGCAATAAAACTCTTTATTGTTTTGCCTCTGTCGTTGAGAGCTTCCAGATAATCTTTTTAAATATAGAATAAAACAAATTTTAATCCAAAATGCATTTTATAATTTGGACGAATTTATTCATTACAAATTTTAATCACTATTTTAAACTAAACCTAGCTTAAGCTCCATGTGTAATGTATTTAATTAAGATTTTAAATGTAAATGTATTTGTAGTGTTTTTTATTTTATGTACTGACGAATGTTAAGTGTTGTAAAACATGGTACTGATTGAATAATTGGAATTGGATTCGAATATATCAGATTATAAGGGTTGAATTGTTCAATTTCAACAAAAATTTTATCACACAAAAAAATGTACAGACCAATTACTCAAAGAGGGTTGTTTTCCTTTTATAATGTTGTCTCAGAGGTCGAATGAGATTTTATTGCAGAAAATGGGGTTGGTGCTGGGGCCAAGTTTGCAGAATTTATGTCAATCGTGGAAAATGTCTATTTGGAATCATTCCCGGCAAGGCAATATATTGTATGATCTGATCATTCTAATAACATTAATTAAGATTAATTTTCTGAAGAGCTCAGAAATATGCGGAAGCATCTGGGGTTTCTTGGGGAAATACAAAAACAATATAATACTCCAAACAACCAAATTATCTATAAACAATTTACAAGGATATATCAGTCAAAAATTAGTGAAGTTAAGACTAGGGCAAATGGCAATTTAATACGCTCATCTAACAACCCAATTAAACAAAAAATTTCTAATTACCGATCTATTAGTATTGTCTCAGGCTTCTTAAAAATTTTGGAATTAATTCTTTGTAATAGAATATATAATGATTGTAAACATAGAATCTCAGACCAAAAACATGGTTTCTTGCCACATCGATCAACCGTTATAAATTTAGTAAACTTTGTTCAGTTTGTTCAGGAATCAATTCAGGAAGGATGTCAGGTTGATGTAATTTTTATTGATTTGGAGAAGGCATTTGATAGAGTGAACTTTGGTGAAATAGTACTTGCCCTCCAAGATTTTTCTGTAGATCCAAACATTGTTTCATTGCTGATATCTTATTTGCATGATAGAACTTTATTTGTTGAACTTAAGGGGTATAAGTCTCAAAGCTATGTACCCACCTCAGGAGTGCCTCAGGGTTCAAATCTTGGGCCACTTCTGTTTTTACTGGTTATCAATAACATATGTGTGAATGTAAAATTCGCCAAGGGCCTTATCTTTGCGGATGATTATAAAATTTTTCGTGCTATTAGGGATGAGTCAGATGCGAGGGCTCTGCAAGAGGATTTTAATGCGGTTGTGAGATGGTGCAAGGAACACGATTTAAATGTAAATATAAATAAATGTGTAGTAATGTCTTTTACATGTAAAAAGCAAATAATTTATTTTAATTATTGTATAAATAACACGCCGTTAAAAAGAACTGATTTACATAAAAATCTTGGTGTTTATTTAGATACGAAGTTGAGTTTTGGTAGGCACATTGATATTGTAACTGCAAGTGCAGTAAAAATTCTTGGTTTTATTATTAGGAGCTGTAAATATTTCAATAATATCAATACAATGATTGTCTTGTATAAGTCATTGGTGCTTGCTAAGCTTCCATATGCTTGTGTAATTTGGGATCCGCAGTATGAAAATAAAATTTACAGCTTAGAGGTGGTTCAGCGGAGATTTTTAAAGTTTTTGCATTACAAGGCATTCTCGGTATACCCTCAAAGAGAAACTGATCAGAAGCTTTTGTGTTCTTTATTCAACTTTCCCAGTTTGAAGAACATGCGTATTGAAGCGGGTGTTGTGTTTTTGTTTAAATTGATTGGGAACACAATTGATGATAAAGAGTTTTTAGAACAGCTTCCATTTAAAATAGGCCAAGTTAACACCAGATCCAGAAATGTATTTTATATTAATGCCCCTAGGACTAACCTGTATAAAAATTCCCCATTAATAAGATTATGTTCATATTTTAATAAGTATTGTGGTGCCATTGATATTTTTAACCTAAGTTGTAACAGGTTTAGAAGGGAAATGAGAAATGAGTTATGTAGGCAATTATAGTTCTAATTTAGATTGTAGTCTTAGTATAATAAGTTTAGTTGTATCTGTAATTGGCTTTGTAAAAGTTGTTGATACAATAAATAAATAAATAAATAAATAAATGTGGAGCATAATAAACCAAAATAGGGGAAAGGTACAAACTGCAAAATCAACTGACAAACTTCATTTGAATAATTTTAATACATATTTTGCAAATGTTGCCAAAAATATAGCAGCTAAAGTACCAATCTCAAATTCCTTAAATAACCTTAAAAATAATATTAAACATACATATATAGTTAGGGATATCATAAACAAAAATAAAAATAGAAGGGATACTTTTAGCTTGAATGTGAAATTGATCAAGACAGTGAAGAATTTGATCATATCGCCTTTGAACAAACTAATTAGCCTTTGTTTAGAAGAAAGTGTTTTCTCAGAAGTGCTAAAGGATGCCTGTGGTGATTCCTTTATTTAAGAACACGGGCAGTCCGGATTTACCTGAGAACTACAGATCTATATCCCTGCTTTTCATCATTTCGAAGATCATAGAAAAATGTATTTCACAGCAAAACACAGTTTTGTGTATTCTACATTTGATCTCCGAGATTAATGACCCTTCAGAATTCACAATACAATACTGTATTATTCTGTGATCTTAGTAGGGCGTATGATTGTGTAAAATCACAACACTCTTCTACAAAAGCTGAAGCTGCATGGCTTCTCACCAGGAAGTGTATGATTATTTGAAATACACCTTGTACGCAGGTGTCAGTCCATGCAGTATGTGGGAGCGGTATTGGCAAAGTGTTTGGTGAATGTGGGAGTTCCCCAGGGGTCAGTATTGCAAGTAAGAGAAGGAGAAATTCAAAAACGAGGATAGAAAATATTTAGGGCAAAGTGGTTGTACCTTAAGATTTTGCATATTACCACTTTTCATCATTTGTTTATTCAAAAAATGCCAAGTTATTAGAATTAGCTATTAATATTTAACTTAGTGTATACTGTTTTTTTTATTTACATATTGCTATTCACCCTAACTCACTTTTTAATAAATAAGATTTGTAAAATTAGGCACCTATATCCCATCAATTTGCGTAGCTTCCGATACCCTTTATTTAAAAACAATATTGAAGTTTTTTATTAAAAATTACCAAAAAATTAAAGGAACTAACTAGGAAATCCAAAAATATTTAAAATATTCTAAATTACATTTACAAAAAATTAGATAATCTGAAAAATTGGATTTTTAGGCCCCATACTGCACTTTATGGCACTAAAGAAAGGTCATTAAAATATACCTTTAATTTAATATTTGTTATAAATTAACAGGTCTGCTTACAAAACAGCCAGGATTCTAAAAATATACAAGCAATCTAGACTTTTCACTTTGCAAAGGATAGTAGGTATAAGCTCGAAAGCATATAACAGAATGAGAATGTAGTTAGATGATTTAGAAAACTTGGAAAAGTTAAGCTCAAAATGACAAAAATTGGGTTGGCAGACTTAAAACGTCGCATTTTTCTAATTCATATTATGTAGCTTGTGAGAAAAAGTATATATTAAATTGCTGCCTAGATGTTATTCTTCTTTCAAGCAGAAAAAAGGAAAGAATATATAGAAACAGTTTATTTCCCGCAAATACAACTCTGGTCCTCTCTCCATACGCGTTTCGACCACCTCGTGGTCTCGTTAGTGGAGCTGTATCGAACCAAAAGCAACAGGAAACAACTGCTATATAAAATATAAATTCGGAGGTATATCAGCAGGATATTAAAAAACCTGCAGACTTCGATGTCGGACTGAAAAATATCGCCAGTCAAAACGACATCTATGCTTTCATCAGGGTAATGCTAAACTTTAAAAAAATCAAAATTTCTGCAAGAAATAAATGAAAACTATCTGCCGTGTTTAAATAGATGCCTATACGTTATTCTCCTTTAAAGCAGAGAAAAAGAAAAGAATATATAGAAACACTTCATTTCCCGCAAATACAACTCTGGTCCTTTATTCTCCAATAACCAAGGAAATCTCTGCTTTTCTGTCCGTTTTCCATTACAATATCCAATGTCTAAGAAATAAAAATAATTTATTGGAATCTTTTTTAATAGACAATCAGTGTGATATTAATGAACACTGGTTGCGGTCCTAGGAATTAGTTTCTACCGCCTTGAGTGGATTTGCTCACATCTCTTGTTTCTGTAGATCTGAACATAAACATGGGGGTAGGGCTGTCTTTGCTGGGGCTGGTCTTGGAGTGCATCCGTTACCCTTTGACGTGGTTCGTATATCAGAGGAACTGCACTTCGAGGCTGCTAGTATTATATACAATAACATCCAAATTGTAACAATTTATAGGTCTCCACGTGGCGATCTGTCTAATTATATAAATATGTTGGCAACATTTTGGATCGTCTGGATTTGAGCATGGGCATAATAGTGACGAGAGACTTTTATGTACATTTTCAAATAAACTTTACCAAATACTCTAATGTACATTTTCATATAAATTCAACGGAAGCCCAGGTGGTTTCCAACTTTTTCGAGTCCTATGGACTGTCCAGGTGGGTGTATCGACCTACTAGGTATAATGCATGCTTGGATAATATTTTTACAAATATAAGTAGTAATTCTGATTTAGAGGTCATTGACCCGAATATGACAGATCATTCAGTTGTTTTATTTAATTATAAAACCATTCATAACAAATAATGTTAGGCTAACCTATAGACCCATTACGGATCTATGGCTCTTTAATCTCTATATTATCAGTAATACTGATTGGACATTTGTTAGTAACACATCAATTTCTCCTACTATACAGTTCGAAACATTTAAAAATTTAATAAAGGATGAATATTCCGAATTCAGGTTCCAACCCACTTGGCTACCTAGACTCCCTAAATACAAGTAGCTCGGGTCCAACATTTAACTTTAATGAAATTACTTTTAATAATCTGAGGGATATGTCTAACCTTAATAATAGTGCTAGTAAGGATTGCTTTGGTCTGAATATTAGGATACTTACGACTATAAAAAATATTATAATATACCCGCTAGTTAAAATTATTAACAATTGTATTAAACCTGGAGTTTTTCCCGAACGTTTGAAATTGGCTCGTGTGGTGCCAGTTTTTAAGTAGGGAGCCTGCAATGATGTTGCTAACTACAGGTCAATTTCAATTGTGCCAATATTTAGTAAGATCTTTGAGAGTGCTTTAAAAAATCAGATGTGTGACTATCTTGAGGACCAGGGTCTGTTCAATCCATGTCAGTTTGGTTTTCGTTGCAACATGTCAACTACAGCTGCCATAAACCATCTAACTTCATACATTCAAAACTGTTTTGAGAAAAGGATGTATGTCTGGGTGTCCTTCTTTGATTTAACAAAAGCTTTTGATTGTGTGTCGCATAATCTGTTGATTCAAAAGCTTTATAAATATAACTTTAATGATTGCACAGCCAGTCTTATTAAATCTTACTTATCAAATCGTCTCCAGTATGTAACATTTAGTGGAGAGGCAGCATGCCCAGTTATTCACGGTGTGCCCCAAAGCTCAGTTCTTGGGCCATTGTTGTTTCTTTTATATGTGAATGAGTACAAGTATTTCAAACGGGGGTACAGCTATTATTTTGTTTGCTGATGATACAACGGCACTCGAGAGAGCGGATGATTTGATAAATCTTAGTCGACAGACTGAGAGCACGCGGTAATAAATTAATCCTCAATGAGACTAAAACTCAGACAATGGATTTTTCGCTGATGGCTTTGACTCTGAGTGAATCAACTGTAAAGTTCCTGGGCATATATCTTGCCCTTAAGCTGACATGAGAGCGACAAGCTGAACATTTTATAAATATTCCAAACAGAAATACATTTATATTACGTAATCTGAAAAACATAGTGTCTAATGATGTTCTTATGAATGCTTACTATGGTCATATCCACTCAAACCTTAACTATGCTGTCCTGTGTTGGAGACATTCATCGCATGCTTCCAGGGTATTTGCAATACAACGGCGTTGTATAAGGGTCATGTCTGGTCTAGGGTTCAGAAGATGTTGTAGGGCCAGTTTTATCTCCCTTGGTATCCTTACCTTGCCATCTATTTATATTATGAATTGCCTTACACATATCAAAAAGAATGCTGATGGGAATATCTGTAATAGATATAGTAGTATATCGATACATGATAGACGTGTTTAAAATCGCTCCGTTATTTTCGTGTTTTTTTGGCAGTGTGAAAGCTAATTAAATGTTAAAATTTTCGTTATGGACTTAAATAGTGATGGTAATGAAGAGCGTGATAAGAAATTGGAAAACAAATTGATTACATCTATTAAAAAACGTAGTTTGTCTGTGGGTACAATGAATTTTAGCCCAGCAGATATAAACAAAATTATTGGTATCGACAATATCACAAAACCCATGCCAGTAAAAAATTATTTAAAGACACCGGAACAAAAAAAGGTACAAGATAATGTAAACATTCTCAGTGATAAAGAAAATCCTGGCGCATCTCAGGAGAGTTTTAGCACGCATGACGGTAATTTAACATCGGACCAAATTTTTAAACCAAAGAAATTCTTTTTGCGTACTCCACCTCAAAGTTCTACAATTTACAACAAACAGCAGGATAAAGCCAGTGATGAAAATGTTGCATCTGGAGATGAATTTACTAATTCCCAAAAACGACCTAGATCCGAATCAAGTCCAACAACAGTAGAAGAACGAAGTAAAATGAAAAAGATGAATCCTGAATCTAGACAGAATTCTGGGACAGACACCAAGTCAACTGAAGTTTGCACCACAAACTCTACAGAAGCTATTTTAAATGAAATACTTGATGCCTTACAGAGAATTCATAAAAATATTGAGCTAATGCCACAAAAAGAAGCCCAAAATAGCAGTTCTGATTTGTTTACAGTACATAAGCATATAACAAACTTGGCATTTAGAATAGGTCAAACGGAAAAAAATAATTTAGAACTTATAAATAGAATAAAAGAATTATCGACAGATAAAAGTTCGTCTCCGCATAGTAATCTGGATATACCTCAAGCTCCTACTAGTCCTGTGAGTCAAAAACCCTCGTTTAGGGATATACTGAAATATACACCAGCAAGTAATAACCCTACATCAAATGCGCGTATATCCGAATGGGAAACTCCGCCGCCGCAAAACAAAAAACATGAAACAATAGTTAGACTTAAAGGAAACAATGACTCTCGAAAGGTTATGCAAGAATTAAAGCATAATCTTAAAGTTACGAATATGGAGGGAAACTTCAAAAGAGTCAAACCATTAAAAAGCGGGAGTGTCGTGATTGAATGCCGTGATGCATCTCAACAACATAAGTTGAAGGAAACACTTGAAAAAACTAATGATAATGTTGAAGTAAAAAATATTTTTAATTTAGATCCAATGATAATGTTAACAGGAATTTTTAAAGGATACACTTCTGAGACATTTATCAAAGAATTTGTTGCTGAAAACCCAGATATTATACAAACTTTTGGTCAAGATGTGGAACGTCAATTTAAATATATTACAAAGAGAAATTGCAGAAACAATACTAAAGAAAATTGGATATTTCAGGTACCTCCGGATTTATTTAAGTGGCTTATTAGAAACAACAATTTAGTGTTTGACCTTTGTCCGGCGTATGTACAAGAATATACCAATGTAGCGATTTGTTTCAAATGTTGTTTATTTGGTCACGTTGCCAAATACTGTACGGCAAATATGTGTTGTCATAAATGTGGAGGTATGCATGAGGGTACTCAATGTAATGCAAATACCTTTGACTGTCCTAACTGCAAGAGATCTAAATTACCACAAGGAAATCACTCAGCTAGAAATACATCTTGCCCGGTATATGTACAAAGAATTCATAGACTTCAACAGCAAACTAATTATTCATCCACAGATACTTTTTTACCAGTAACGTAACCAATTTTGAAAACCAAAATGGTGTTAGTGATAAACATCATACCGAAGATATGACATTCAGCATTGCTTATCAGAATGTGCGGGGCCTTAATAGTAAAATAGCAGTGTTTTACAATTCAGTTTTTTTAACAGAAAATGAATATGATGCAATAGCTTTAAGTGAGACATGGTTAAACAATAGTGTAAATAATAGTGAATTATTTCCAGAGTCTTTTACGGTTTTTAGAGGTCGAAATAGGGAAGATAATATGCGTGGCGGTGGAGTATTGTTGGCAGTTAAGAAAATATACAAATGCAGTTTATTAAAATTAGATTATAGTATATCATCTATAGATTTTTTGGCGGTCAAAATTTTCACAGATAATGTTAATTTTATGTATATATTAGTAGTTTATATTTCACCTAGCTGCCCTCTAAAAGAAAGAGAAGACTTATTCTCTTACATAGAAAGCCTAGAATGTATTTACCAGTCAAAAATTGTTGTTGTTGGAGATTTTAATATTAGTCATTTAAATGATTATTACACAACTAATTTTAGGGACCAACAAATAGATACATTCATTAATCTTGTTGAGTTTTTTGACTGCCAACAATTAAATCGAGTACTAAACAAAAATAACCATATACTTGATGTTACAGTTACTAATACTAGATGTAAAGTTTGTGAAAGTACGTTCAGTTTTGTTGAAGTTGACCCACATCACCCCCCTTTAACCATAGAAATAGTACTTAAAACTCCTAAAACGCGAATTTTACCTAATAATAATACTGTTCTCAGATTCAACTTCAGGAAGGCTAATTTTGAGGCTATGTATCAGTTATTTCAGCATACAGAGTGGAATGACCTGAAATCTTTCAAAGATGTCAATATGGCTGTAAAACGTTTCTATGACAAAGTATTTGCAATATTTGAAATTTGTGTTCCTAAAAATAAACCTTGCACAAAAATATACCCTATATACTTCACAAAAAATATTATCAAAGACATAAAAACTAAAGATAAATTGAGAATTAACAGTAAAAGAACTGGGGATGTAGAATTATACAATAAATTTATACAATTAAGAGCTAAAATAAAAAGAGACATAAGAAATGCCTATGAAAACTATATAAATAAAATCCAGTCAGACATCTGCGAGGATTCAGGGTCATTTTGGCGATATATTAATGGTAATAGAGGTGTTGTTGGTGTTCCAAACAAGGTGCGTCTAAATGATGTTGAGTATATCCATGGGAAATCGATATCAAATGCATTTGCCTCATATTTCAGCTCTGTTTTTGTTGATGACTCTGGATATCTCGATGACCTTGTTATGAATGAATTTCGAGTCTTTGATTCTTTGTGTATTGATCAAGTCACCTATGAGGATGTGTGTGATGCTGCCAAGGGCCTTAAAGTTAATAGAGCAGTTGGTCCAGACAATATACCTGCATTTGTGTTTAAAGGAATGATCGGCTTTCTGGCTGAACCTCTTAGAATATTGTTTAACCTTTCTCTGAAAACCAATACATTTCCCCAAATTTGGAAGGAGGCTAAAATTTGCCCAGTTTTCAAGAAAGGCGATAACAGTGATGTAAAAAATTATAGACCTATATCCCTATTGTCATGTCCGGCAAAGATATTTGAATCTGTTTTATACAAATTTGTATATAATTTTGTTGAAAATAAAATATCAAATCGACAACATGGGTTTTTAAGTAAAAAATCTACGGCCACTAATTTATGTGAACTAACCCAGTATATAGCCGAAAACCTTGATAAAAAGAACCAAGTTGACGTTGTTTATACAGATTTTGCCAAGGCCTTTGACAGGGTATCGCATAACATTCTTATACAGAAATTACATGGGGAATTTGGCTTTCATGACAACCTTGTACATTTCTTAAAATCTTATTTGCAAAACAGACCACAAAGGGTGACTATTAAAGGCTATTATTCTGATTATTTCTTTGCTACATCAGGTATACCGCAGGGCTCTAACCTAGGTCCATTGCTCTTTCTGTTGTTTATAAATAATCTGGTTGATGAATTTAACGCATCTAAAGTACTATTGTTTGCTGATGATCTTAAATTATATATAAAAATTAATAATTACAATGACTGTCAGGTCCTTCAACAAAATTTGGACATACTGTATCAATGGTCAATCAAACATAATTTGCATTTTAATATTGACAAGTGTTTTGTCCTTAGTTTTAGTAGGAAAAAATTTTATTTAAATCATGTTTATGAAATGAATGGGAGGGCATTGACTAGAGTTGACGAAATGCGGGATCTTGGAGTCACCTTTGACACTCGACTGACATTTAAAGATCATATATGTGATATAACTGGTAGGGCCTCTAAGATGTATGGGTATATAGTTAGAAATTGTAAAGAGTTTAATGTTAAGTGTATTAAGTTGTTGTATGTGGCCTATGTGAGGAGTATTTTGGAATATTGTTCAATAATATGGAGTCCATGTTATGAGAATCATATTTACGAAATAGAAAAAATACAGAATAAGTTCTTAAGATATATCTATTACAAAGAAACGGGCACATATCAAATGCATATACCAAAAATAGATATTATGAATAATCATAACATTAAAACACTTGAAAGTAGAAGGAAGGTATCATCTATCTATTTTTTATATAAATTGTTGAACGGTATGATAAATGCTCCTGACTTATTAGCCTTAATTAACTTTTATGCTCCGCCATATAGAACCAGAAATCCACTTGTTTTTTATATTGATAATACTCGTACTAACTATTACAATAATTCACCTGTTATGGTAATGTGTAGGTTATATAATCAAATACGATCAAGATTTGATTTTTGTGATATCAGAATATCAAATAGGGTTAGAGCATTGCTGTATGATATAATGTAAGTGATACAGTAGAATGTTAGTGTTTAGCAATGTTTATATTCTTATTATTATTAATATTGATTTGTTTAGACTAAGTCTCTTGTCCTACTCTGTAATTGGATGTAAATCTGTAGGGTTTGTAAACAAATAAATAAATAAATAAATAAATAGTGATAACCACAACTACAACACGAGAGGCAGGAATTGTTTTACTTTTACTTATAGTAGAACTGCTAGAGCCAAAGATGGTGGAAACCACTATGGGCTGAAATTTTTTAATGTGCTTCCTAATGTTGTTACAAATCTCGCTGCGCAGCAGTTTAAGTCCAAAATGAAAAACTATCTGAAGAATAAAGCTTTCCACAGTAATGAAGAGTTTCTTTGAAAAAATATCAATGATTTAATATGACAGGAAGAGCACAGATGATTCGCTCACAGTACTTGTTTTACTTGTAAACTTGACTTGTTGAAAAAGTTTTGTGTTTTTATTAATTTTAGACTGATTTCTTCTTATCTGCTTAATGTTTTTACTATAATGTTTTAAACTAATTACCAAAATATAAACACAACTATATCACTTAACAATCAAATTATAGAAGCAAAACCATCAGTAAAATACCTTGGCATTATTATAGACCACAAATGCATCCAAAGAGCTAAACACTTCTGAAGCCTTACTTACAAAAGTGATGGAATATCCACGACAACGGCAGCGCATATTTACAAGGCTGTATGTCGCCCACTTCTGGAATACATGCATCCAATGTAAATCATCTGCAGACCATCAGCTTATAAAAACTTAGAAGTGGCCGAAACCTCTGCATTCTGAGCGATCACGAAAATGAGACACCCTGATAACCTTTTAGATAATCCCTCAAACAATATGCTATTAGAGATAACCAAAGTACAATCAATATCTGAACGACTCAATATACTTTCCACAAAATTTGCACAAAAACCACTAACAATGATAATAATTCTGAATATGTGTATGAGGAGAGAGCCAGAATATTTCCAATTCGCACGTTATTGGAGGAACTTAGTATGTTGTCACAATAATATTGGACTTTTTTTTTTGTCTTTTTTCTTTGTGAATATCCTGCTTGTTTGGACAGTAGAAGTAAATGTTTATTATTAGAATGTAAATATTCATGGGCTGAAGGACTTCGGTTGATGGCCCATTGAGGGCATGTATATTGTATTGTTCTCAATAAAGCACAATAAATAAATGTTTTTACTATAATATGTACTTTTATATTTAACTTGTGAAAATACTTTTTGTATGTATATCACGAATAAACATTATTATTATTATACTATGATTTACAAGCCAAATGGCTTCGCACTCCCTCCAGGGAATATTGACTCATACCAGGTACACAAAGATACCAAAAGTATGAAGCTCTGTGGGAACCCTTTCCATGTTATTGGGTCCTAGGTGACGTGGTCTGCTGTATACCTACGAACTTTCCGACGGTTCGCGCGATTGTAAGGAGAGTTGCTTTCTGCATTGGTACCGATGCTTTATTTATTTATTATTATTATTTTTCAACTGTGGTCGACTAACTAATAATTTTAAAAGTTTTTCAACTATAGCGGATACAAATTAGGCTGACTAAACATTAAACTAAAAAGGTAATTGACCAACTTCTTAAATGTTAGTTCTTAATTTTTAGTAGGGACTATGAACAGATGAAAGTGTACCATTGAACTTGCAAGTGAAAACTGATAATGTAAATTTTTAGTGTTGGTTGTTAATATTTGGAAGTATGCACCAACCATAAGAATTAATGGAGTAAGAATGACAAATCTGTAAAATTTTTTAAACTCTAGTTGTAAAGCAATCTGTAATTTCGAATGATAGTGTTAGTGAGACATTTTTGGCTAACCAATTTCTATTACTCCTCACATAGACATAAAAATTATCGATTTAAAGCAAATTTTTCTTATTCATATTTTATTATATTAGTTATAAAGGAAAAAATGTAATGACTACAAAATAATTATTTTTTAATGTTTGTATAACTTACCTTAAATTATCCATTTTACAGTCACCTAAATCGTAAAAAATTTGATCGATATTCAGGATTACTTTTGACAATAACTTATAATAATTAATTTAAGCAGATTTCTAATTAATGATGTAAGAGAAAACGTAGTATTTTAATTTTTTTTGTTTCTTAACCTTGAAATGCTGAAAAGATGGGTTTCAAATGTCAAACGATAAACAAGCAAGTCCATTAAATTGCCGGAGGTTACCCGAACTGGCACCTACTTTAATCAAAACTTTTCGAGGTTCGTATAAATTTATCATTCTAATGATTTTCAGACCACTGCTTTTATAAACACAGAAACATCATATTGATTTCATGGATAAACAGAAAGTCTTTTTTGCGTTTTATTAAAAGAAACCCCGCCAACCGCCACTCAAGAATTTCAGTTACTTTATGTGCGTGTCGCCATCTAACACATATTACACGTATCGATTTTTATTTTACGAAGCACGGATCGTTAACACGGGGATAAAAAGTCCGGTGATGAGAATAATGTAAATAATTAATTAGGTTAATCACTTCCAAATATAGCAGTTATTGCCTGTGCCATAAAATTAAAACTTCTCGTTTATAATTAATATGAAGAAAGCATGGAGCCAAAATAAAATAAAACTAAAGAATAAAACGGATTTCTGATTGGTTGAATTTCATGAATTTCATGAACTCATGAAAGCTAGCAGCCTATAAAAATGTGTAATTTACTTCGTCTATAGAAGTATGACAGTCGTAAAAACTTCTTATTTGTCAAAAATTTATACTAAATTTAAATTGCAAAATTCAGGAGGATAAGACATGTGATTAGCCGATTCCCGTAAGGCCATTGGTCATAAATTTAGACGAGCGATATATATATATATATATATATATATATATATATATATATATATATATATATATATATATATATATATATATATATATATATATATATTGTTTTCTTTAAAACACTTTTTAAAAAGAAATTGTATTTTATTTATTTAACAATTATTTTATTCTTTCAAAATTAAATATAAATTAAATCTTAAATCAAAACTTAAACTAGCAGAGTAACAGCATTAATTGCTTTGTTTGCTATTACTAACTTACAGTAAAAAAAGGGAATGTATTTATACTTTCCTTGTAGCAACATCAGCAAGTTTGCATGATTAAAAGTCACGTAGTCACGTATTGCAACATTGCTGATTTTGCTTAATTGGAAAACAGCCTGGTTGTCATTGCGAAATCTGACACCTGCGGTCAATGAACAATTATTATTTATACCATGGGCGTATATTCGCATGTAACAACTCCCCTTTTTAAATAAAAGTTGGTGCCTTGCAGCAACTTTTTAATCTTCTTATCGGAGTTCCATTTCCTCTTCGTGTAGGGATTGGTCCAGGCGGATGCTAGGTCTTCTTCTCGGGAGAATACTGCAAAGGCCGGAGACATTTTTCAGGTTCGCTGGTCTTGGTCCTGAAGGGGAATCATCGTCGGAGGAGCTTGAGGTAATCATCGGCAGTCTTCTGCGTCGACATTTGGATAGGGCATAAGTTGTAGTCACGAGAACGACTATGACTATTGTCGAGACTGTAAACCAGTGTAGATGCTTGTTTACGAAAGGTTGGGAGATGATTTTATCCCACTCTTCCAAATATTGGTCTAGCTTATGTTGAGCAATGTTGAGGTCATCAGTGTGAATTTTGTTCAACTTCATGGGTTTGACGTCCAGTACAGATGGCTTCCTTGGAAGGTGTTCGCAACACTTGTATGGAATTTCGATTGGAAGATTCCTGTAGGTGACGTTTTGGTATACATCTATCAGACGCTTTCCATGAACTCTGGTGGTTCCAGTGAATGCGCTGCAGTCTGGTTGAAGACGTAGAAGGGTGTTGACTTGGACGACCTTCGTAATGAGTGGCTTCCCATCGCATTTCACAGTGATGGGTAGTGGATCTGACACTGTAGTTAACCAAAGGTTTTGGTCAATTTGTTGGACATTGTATCCCTTTGCTAAGAGCAAACTTGATTGGCAGGTTCCTGGTAGTAATAGGTGGATTGGTTGCTTCAGAAGTTGTGCTTCGCAGATGGAGTCACTATCTATTGGGTGTGGAAGTACTTCGGAGCAGATTTTCTGGTGAAAGCTAAGTATTTTGCAAGTCTCAAGGCTTTGAAGTGAAACGTAGAGCATCGAATCATCCTCTCTCACAATATATTTTTGAGTGGTAGAGATGATATGGTGAAACCCTGTAAGGTTATCCGATATTGGTATGGGATAAAGGCGATACATAGTGTATGTTTCGGGATCAACCAGAGGAATTTTTAAGATAAACAATACTCTAGAGTCTGATTGATATGCTTCTAGCTCGATAATGTCAATATATAAATCGAGGCTAGAGGAATAAACCAGTAGTGGTAAATTGTTTTTGTGTAGAGCTTGAGAAATTTGTTTAAGCGACTCGATCAGATCTAATGGGGTAATAATGGAGCTATGTAAAATTCCTAAGCGAGCGAATGTTATGGCGTTTAGGATATCGTTAAGATAATTTTCTATGAAAGAATAGCTCTCCATAAGGGATTCGCACAAATCCAAAGTATCTAGTTTTGCGTTATAAAAGGGTAAATCGTCTGATATGTCCCTTATTGCCGTTTGTATGTTTCGTACGTCGTCGTTAAAAGTTTCTTCGTCGATTCTTAATTTTTCAATGGTAGAATTAAAACTTTTAATTACTGAAGTTGTCCCCGAAATTTGATTTTTCATTAGATTCTCAATTTGTCTTTCGTCCCGCGTGATTTTCTCTATAAGGTCATTGAAGTATTCGCCGTCTGACGCGTCTAAGTTACGTGTGTTTTCCATATCGTTCCAATTCCGTTAATTATTCCGCGTTTATTACTATAGGCATAATTTTGTGTGTCCGCGATTATGTTTTTGTATTTAAGATTAACGGAGTCAGAGATTTGTCCGAGTAGGTTGGCGTGAGTTTGTACTTCTCCTTTAAAAGTTATTAGTCTTGGTGGTTTTATTTCCGGAGAGATCAGGTTATCTAGCATCGAATTTAAGATCTTATCGTTATGTAGAATAGCTTTCTTTATGGGCAACAGTTCTTTGTAAACGAGAAGTGTCCATTTGTTGTTTGATATCTTTATAGTGCTTTCCTCGTGGAAGAAAATTCCAACGGTATTGTTTATGGGTGTTATAAAGTATTGAGAAGACGTAGCTGCGAGCAACGCGCAGAATCTGCAAAAGAAATAACCTTTATTCAGAATAAGGCTTTAACCGGTCGAAGTTAATCTTTGTAGGTTGATTTGTTTTTGAATTAATTAGGGTGGCTGAATTTTGGAAAATTTCAGTAATTTCGAACGGACCGTTAAATAGGTTTTCGGCTTTAGTTTTAATTTGAGATTCCTTTACATATACTCTGTCTCCGACTTTACATTCGTAGAGATTTTTTGCGACTCTTTGGTCGTATCTTTCTTTTGATTTTTGTTTTTGTGTTTTTGTTCTGTCCCTTGCGACCTTGTAATAATGCTCCATTCTGATCTCTCACGTATTTAGAGATAAGTCCATTTTGATTATATAATTTTTCGAGACATCTGATTGCGGAGTGTCCGAATAATAGTTCATAAGAGGTGAATCCGTGGGTTTTGTTTTTCGTATTGTTATAACATATTACCGCATAGGGTAAAACGTTGAACGGGTGTTTTTGGGGGTTTTCTAAGAGATTTGCACGGATCATTTCAGATAGTGTGGCATGAAATCTTTCTAGTGAGCCATTCGATTGAAGGTGGCTAACGCTCGTAAAACATAATTTTGTATCGAAAAGGTGACAGAGGTATTTCATGAGTATATTGTTGAATTCTCTGCCGTGGTCGCATACTATCCTTAATGGGGTGCCATAGTGTTGGAAAAACACCAGGAGAGTATTTACAATCGACTTGGCTGACTTGTCCTCGATAGGGTAAGCTTGTGTAAATTTGGTTAGTTCGTCTCTTATGGCGAGTGCATGGTTTTTTGTGGGGTATTCAAAAATGTCTATATTGATTCTTTCGAAAGGTGCTCTCGGTGTTTCCGTTACGACTAAAGGTCTGCTCAGGTTTTTCCTGCATATTTTGACCTTTTGACATATTTCACACGCGTTTATTAATTTTTCGACGTCCTTAGTAAGATTTGGCCATGTATATTTTTCTTTTATGCGTCGTACCGTTTCATTTATTCCCCTGTGTAAATTAGTTTTTCCTCGGTGGTAGTGATTTAGAATTTGTGGGATTTCGTCCTCTGAGGGTGTCTTGACCATATCTTGGCAAATTTTTAGTTTTATCTCTTTGTCTGAGAATATATAGGAGAAAGTTTCTAGAATCGAGGTTATTTTCTATTCAATATGTTTTTGAGACTTCCAATTCATTTTGAGCTTTATAAAGAACATAAAATAAATGTTGAACTACAGTTTCTGGATCGAACGGGAGTGGTACGATGTAATACTTTCTATTTTTGACGGACTTGCTGTTAACTATGTTAACGGTTGTTGTTTGATATTCGAAGTTTTCCTCGAATATATCATCTAATATTTTGTGGTGTAATTCTTGTAGTTTATCTTGCCAAAAGAAGGTAACTATGTTTTTGTGAGCCTTGTCCAAAAGTTGCGTATTTGATGTTTCTATTTTTTGAGTAATCGATTAAAGATATTGTTTTATAGAGCTCCACAAATTTGTTAAATTCTTTCGTTATTTGGTCGTCGTTAAGATCTTCATCTTCTTCAGAAGTGCTTGTGGCTTCGTCTTCTGGCTCGTCATCTTGATCGTTTGATGCAAAGATCTTTATTTTCGATTGTAGATTTGCGCACTCCTTGAAATGATTTATTTTAATTCTGTCTATTGGTTCCACGTCTTTATATTCGAGGCTATTAAAGTTTAGGATAGTTTCGATGTTTTCTATTGGTTTAATAGAAAGGTCGGAAAAATCAACCGTTTTTTGTATTGCGTTCGCATTAATAACAGTTGTTAGAAATTCTCCGTTGTTGTTTACGCGAACAATAGCATGAGGAAGCCTAACTTTTTCCTTTTTTTGATCGATTAATATTGCGTCTGTGTTTGATAAACCGCATTTAAGATTAAATATTTGTTCTGTATCATCCTGTATAGAAATTTTATTTCGGGTGTTATTATTAGTCTCTTGCGTTTGTCGTGTAAAATTGGAATCCGCTTTGTGTAGTGCAATTGTTTTAAAATTTGTAATAAGCGTTTTGGAATTAAGGTCTATTACACATTGATAGTGTTCCAGAAAATCTAGGCCTAGTCTTCCGTCAAATTCTATGTCGAGATCGTATATAAAAAATTTGTGGGGATCACCTGTATTGAAAGGAACCAGGGTGGATTCGGTTATAAGTAGTTTTTGATAGGTTATTCCTTGGATCGTGATATTTTCTGGAGTCCTATTGCGAAAATTTTGGTCTGTATTTTTTTTGAAAATGGATATGCCTGCTCCGGTATCGATAAGTAATTTAAATTTGTTAGATGCGCCATGGATATAGTATAAGTTTTTTGGGTTGACCACAAGAAGTGGGCTTAAAGGAATAGCTGTTCTTGGAAATTTAAATTTGGGTTCGTGTCGTCCAGATTCAAATTGTTGATTTGATCTTGAATAATTTCCAAAGGGTTCGTGATCGAGGTAGTCTCGTTCGGGGGGTGATTCTGGTTCGGGAGAGAGCAAAAATTTGGGTTTTGGTACTCATCGCTCGGTGGTAAAGTAAGATCACCAGAATAATTATCATAATAATTATTTTCAAAACTCCGATCATATTCGTAGTAATCGTGAGGGTTTTCCTCATATTGTGGGGAATACTCTTCATATGATTGCGTATTGTAATTCATATGGTGGGTTCTGGATTGGTACTGAATATTTGGATTTCGTTGAACCGTTGAAGGGCGAAACTGATACTGATGTTGATCTTGTTGTGAGTACATAGGAGGCCTTGCTTGATTTTGCTGTGAAAACATGGGGGTCTGAACTGGGGTTGAGAAAAGCTAGAATTTTATGGTGGCTTTTGGAAATTTTGATAATTTTGATAGTAATTAGGTCTCTGAATCATTTGGGTTCGACACTCGTTTGTAATGTGTCCTAAACGTCCACAGTTGAGACATTTCGGGGGTTGGTTTGGAAATTTTCTGGGTTGTATTGGGGGTCTAGAAATTGTTGGTTGTTTGTTGACCTTTTGATTTTCGAAATAAGAAAGTTGAAGTTCTCGCCGGATTCGAACTTGGGCATCTAAAAGATCTTTTGGATTTCCAGCACGAATAATTTGACCCAGACGTGGTTCTAAACCATTAAAAGGGTGTTAAGGGTCATAGTGTCGATTAAGCTGGTTTGTACTTTCTTTTCATTAGCACTTAGGTTCGATTTTTGGATATTCATGTGCATCTTGGAATTAAGCACTTGTAATCTATTGAAAAAGTTCAAAGGTGATTCATTTTGAATTTGCTTTAGACGCTGAAGATCTTGAATGAGAGACGATAGATGAAGGTTTAACAGGGTTTTTATTTCCGCATATGATTGTGGATTGCGCGAGTTTATTAACTGAGCGGCTCTTCCTCTTAGTTTGTTTTTGATATGAATAACTAAAAGAATCTTTTGATAATCTATCGCCATATCATTGGCATAATCGCATGCGTTTATAAACGTACCCAATGAAATTTGATCACCGTCAAATTCGGGGATAATAGAAAATATTTCAGAAAGTTTGTAAGGTTCTAAATTTTCCTTTTCTTCGGTTTTACCGCCGGTGATCACGGTTAAGCGTGTTTCTGGTATTTTGTTTACAAGTAAAAAAAAAATGGGTAAAATTAACTATAATACGTTAGTTTTGAAAGAAAATATGAAATGTTAGGATAATATCGGATAATCAACAGATAGTTTCAACAGATCACTTTATAAATGTAATAAACGAGATGATTCGATTTACTTACGTAACTACGTACTTGAGCATCTGTCATCTTCACTATTTGCAACCAGGGGCTTCACCAGCTGTTCCTTCCGTTGCCGTTGAGTGAGGATGTCTTCTTTGGTTCGTTTTTTTCGTTCAAGGGATTTCATTGGTTCGTTCTTCGTTTCAGGGGATTGGGATCCGCCGTCAACAGTGAGAATATCTTCGTATTCTGCCAACGTAAACGAATCCTACCGACTGCGCCAATTTTTATATTTTGTTTTCTTTAAAATACTTTTTAAAAAATATTATTTTATTTATGTAACAATTATTTTATACTTTCAAAATTAAATATAAATTAAATCCTAAATCAAAACTTAAACTAGCAGAGTAACAGCATTAACTGCTGTGTTTACTATTACTAACTTACAATAAAAAAAGGGAATATATTTATACTTTCCTTATAGCAACATCAGTAAGTTTGCATGATTAAACGTCACGTAGTCACGTATTGCAACATTGCTGATTTTGCTTAATTGGAAAACAGCCTGGTTGTCATTGCGAAATCTGACACCTGCGATCAATAAACAATTATTATTTATTATAACATGGGCGTAGATTCGCATGTAACATAGATACATAAATATATATATATATATATATATATATATATATATATATATATATATATATATATATATATATATATATATATATATACAGGGTGCGGCATTTGTCATGAGATACCGGAATGTCTCATTGGGATCAGATTTTTATGAAAAATGGTTTATACAAAAATTGTAGAGTGGCAGAGGGGCTAACCAGTAGCGACCTTCAAATTGACCTTGATCATGCTCTTCAAGGTCATCTAAAGCTCAATTATAAAATTTGGAACGGAAATCCCCAATTTGACCCCCGGAAATGGAAAGGGTGATCAGTTTCATGGCCATTTCATCATTAGACATGACCTTGACCTCAGGGTTAAGGTCTAATGTCAAGGTCATTTTAAAATGAAACGAAACCCTTCAACGTTATTATTTTATAAAATATTTCATACTAAAGTTTTAAGATTGCAAAGTTGCTATAACATTACTTTGATCTCGATCTTCAGGGTTATTTAAAGAAATTCATTCGTTCAGAATTGTTAACAAAAACTGTGCTTAGTACGGCTATGTGCATGATTAACTACTTTTGACACTCTCCAGGAACAACGACGTGGCTATAGTAGTAGTTTTTGTTCTCTTCGGCGTGCTTGTTTTCGATAAGTCCCTCCGCCTCTCACCATCGGAGTACTTATTTTCAGTGAGTCCCCTTGCGTCTCACCATCGAGGTGCCTGTCTTTGGTGAGTTCCCTCGCCTCTCACCATCGGGGTGCTTATTTTTGGTGAGTCCTCTCACCTTTCACCATCGGGGTGCTTGTTTTCTATGAGTCCCCTCGCCCCTCATAATTTTGTATGATCATGTTGAAGGTTTCATAAGAATTTATTTCAATAAGTGCTCAAAATAGTTACCTTCAACTTCAATATACTTATTGACCTACACTTCAAAAGATTGTACACAACTGCGGAACAGTTCAGGTGCTATTTTGGCACAAGCACCTCTGATTCGCTGCTTCATGTTTTCCCTTCTTTACAAACTTCGCTCTTCAAATAACCCCATAAAGAAAAATCTGGTAACGTAAGGTCTGGCGATGTTGCGGGCCAATTTACTGGACCTCCTCTACCAATCCACCGTCCGTTGAATTCGTGATTCAACACTTGACGAGTTAATTGTGAAAAGTGACATCCATCGTGTTGAAACAACATTTGTTGCCTTATATCTAAAGGTACGTTTTCAAGCAAAAGTGGAAGTTGATTTTCTTGAATATCACGATATTTTGCGCCATTCAAATTACCTTCAATAAAGTATAGACCCACAAGCTTTTCATCAAATATTTCCCACCAAATGACATTGAAGGTCAAGGTTATTTTCAAGGTCACTACCACTTAGTGCCTGTGCCACCCAACAACCTTTATACGAAACATTTCACGAAATTCTGCGATTTTTTTATTTTGACCCTGAAATGGCCTTGATATTTGACTTTTACCTTGAGGTCAAGGTAAAAATGGTAAAAATTCCCTCCTTTTCCATTCCCGGGGTCGGTCATTTAAAATTCTGGAGTTGATATTCTAATAATCTTGGAAGGAAGGTCAAGGTCAAGGTCATTTTCAAAGTTATTGCTAGTTAACCCCCTTGTCACCCTATAATTTGTGTATAAAACATATTTCGAAAAAATGTGATCCCACCGAGATATTCCGTTATCTCAAGATAAATGCCGCACCCTATTTATGTTATTTATGTATATGTATATATATATATATATATATATATATATATATATATATATATATATATATATATATATATATATATATATATATATATATATATATAGTCTTCCTGGTCTATATTTGATATTAAAATTGTACTGTTGTAGTTTTTCCTAGTTCACTTCTGTGCGGTCTCTGGATGGTGAACTAGACCTTAATTGCATCTGACAGACCCTTCTCATGTGTCCAGTTTATTCTCATCTATAGCACTTTATTTGGTCTCTTAATTACACTTGATAGTCCCTTCTCATGTGTCCAATTCGTCCACATCTATAGTACCCGATCTGGTTTCTGCTATAACGTGAAATGTCACTAATTCTAAGTTTGGTTTTAGAATTGGACTGTTGTATTTTTTCCTGGTTTTTTATATGTAGTCTCTGGATGGTGAACTAAACCTTAATTGCACCTGAGAGTCACATCTTATTATTAATCCTTTCTCGTGTGTCCAATTCGTCCACATCTGTTGCACTCGATCTGCTATAACGTGGAGTATCACCTCTTGTGTTCTGGTCATATAACGTGAAGGATTACCTTTCGTGTCTAGTTTCTTAAGACTTTCAGATAACATTGTCTTCATTATGTGGTTCGGTTAATCATTATTTCTCTCTATGGGAATAGCTCTTATTTTTGGCCTTGATACACTATAAGCTGCCTCTAGTTCTAAAGCCCTATCAAACGCTTCACTACAATAACTAAACTTGTTTATACGCAACAAACGCTGTATTTCCGGATCTCTGATTCCGTCAATAAAATACCGGATCGTAAACTCTTCTCAGAATTCTTCCATAGCTCCTGGGTAAGTAAGATGCACACAGCGTCGAAGATCAGTTTCATATTTTCGCAGACTTTCCCCATTTCTCTGGTGTCTCGACTTAAACTGTGACTGTGGCACCGATACTGAACTCCAAATCTTCTTTCCAATACATTACTAACGATTTCATAGTCTATCTGTTGAATTATAGGAATGATATGCAATAACTCTAGTGCTGGTTCACGAAGTAGCCATTTTTTGGAAGTTCTAGTTGTTTGCAACTTCAAATTGTCGGTTATATACTATCTAATATGTTTGACCGTCGTAAGTTGGGGTTTGATGACCTGTCTGGTGGTTACTACTTTATCAGGGCCATGTGTCTTTATTTTAATGAATTCTCTTTGAAGATCTTTCATTTTAGAGCCTATAATATCTACTTTTGA
Organism: Diaprepes abbreviatus; assembly: GCA_034092305.1. Classification (NCBI taxonomy): domain Eukaryota; kingdom Metazoa; phylum Arthropoda; class Insecta; order Coleoptera; family Curculionidae; genus Diaprepes; species Diaprepes abbreviatus. The sequence goes on from JASJET010000056.1 coordinate 1,934,367, forward strand.
TTCCAACCCCTCTAAGATTTCTCTCACTTCTTGTCGCACTTCTCCTATGTTTTGTCACACAACTGAATCAATACTATTTACTTTTGATTCAATACTATGTACTTCTTGGACTGGTTTTAATTCTCTTCCATGACTGCTTTCATTTCTTGTCACACTTCTTCTACGTCTTGTCGCACTTTTCCTATATCTTTTCGCACTACGCCTAACTTGTTTTTTAAACTTTTATGTTTGTTTTTGTATAGCTCAATCGAATTTTGGTTGTCCTTGTACAAGAAGCTCTTGGATCCATTTACAAAGTTTATTTTCATCTTTAGCGCGACTTTCTTCTTCTCGTTGTTTGTCTTTAAGGCGACGCTTTTCTTTTTCCTGTTTTTCTTTTTGGCTACGTGCTTCTTTTTCCTGTTTTTCTTTTAGACGACATTGTTCTTCTTTCAGACGACGGTCCTTTTTTCCTGTTTCTCGTGCAAACGATGTTGTTCTTCTCTTTGACGACGATATTATTCTTGCTCCTCTTTTTGATGCCGTTGTTCTTCTTCTTGTTTGTCTTTAAAGCGACGTTGTTCTATAAGTTTCATAAAATCAACCAATGTTTGATTTATTTGCTACATCTTGGCTCTTTGCTGGTTAGTGTTTACCATAAAATCTTCTTGAGTATTGTTGAAGATGCGGTTCTAAACATCTTTCTTGTTGTTAAATCCGATAGTGAAATCTATTTTTCACTATCTCTTCTAACTGTTAAATATAATAATCTTGAACTTTGTAGAAATTTCGGTTCTAGACTTCTTTTTTAGTGACAAAATGAAGTCCGTTTTCTGCTATCTCTTTTAGTTTTCACAGAGAATGTTCTAGAACTTTGTCAAAAATTCCGTTCTAGATTTTTCTCTTAATGACAAATCTAATCATGAAGTTCGTTTTTCTCTATCTCTTCTAGTTTTCAAATAGAATGTTCTAGAACTTTGTCGAAAATTCGGTTCTGAACCTCTTTCTTTATGATAAATTCGATGGCGAAATCCGTTTGCGCTCTCTCTTCTAGTTTCCAAATAGAATGTTCTAGAGCTTTGTTGAAAATTCGGTTTTAAGCTTATTTCTAAATCATAAATTCAATGGTGAATTCCTTTTTTCGCTATGTCTTTTGCTTTTCAAATAAGCTGTTTTTCGGTATCTCTTTTGGTTTCCAAATAGAATTTTCTAAAATTATGTCGAAAATTCGGTTCTGGGCTTATTTATTAATAACAAATCCGTTGATGAAGTAGGTTTTACGCTATCTCTTTTAGTTTCTAGAATTTTGCCGAAAATTAATATTAACGCCTTACTTGGGAAAGTCCAACAGTGAGATCTGTTTTTCTTTATCTCTTCTAATTTCCAACAGATTTTTCTGGAAACCCGGTGATAATCCTCACTTTTGACACCAATTATTACGGTTATGTCTCTTTACAATCGCTCACTAGGTCCGCAAAATAAAACACAATAATATTCCTAATACTATATTTACTTCTTAATAAATACAATTAAATCACAACTATCTAATTACTATTTTTTAATATCTTCAATATTCAAATACAACTAGCTTAAAACTCATATCCTATCCCTGTTAATGTACCTATGGAACCTTTTGGAAATATTAAGAACTATACTAACATAAAAGTTGAGAACAATGTAGACTCATCGCATCGGCATATTATTCTTTTACGAGCGCCTCTTGTATATATACATATATATATATATATATATATATATATATATATATATATATATATATATATATATATATACAACTTAACAACTTTACCCAAGTAATTTGAAGAAAGCAGATTCAGCATGCTACGATGCTACGAAACGTGTCATTTTTGAAGATAACAATTGGCGCAGTCGGTAGCATCCGTCAACGTCGGCAAAAGAAGAAATTCTAATTGTTGGTGGCGGATTTTCATCCCTCAACGGAGAAAAGAACCTTAACGGCATATTCACTCCCAGAAGTTGCGAAAGGAGTACCCAATGAAGCCCCTGACAACAGACGGAGAGAACAAGAGCCGATGCTTCTCCTTCTACTAGTGTAAGTAATATTGATCGTCAAGCTGTGTTTTAGTAACATTTTATTATACTGTTCGATTTTTGAGTACTTTTCTTAAACGAAAACTTAAAAATCATTCTAAATAAGTTAAACAAATATTAGCTACAATTCAAAAAAAAAACCAAAACCATGCAGGAAACAAGATTTCAAAGAACCAATACCGATATCGAGCCCTACAAGCTCTCGGATTTTTTTTCAATTATTCCCGAATTCGAGGGAGACAAGATCTTGCTCGGTACCTTTTTAAACACGTGTGATTGCGGGTACAAAATGGCAACAGAAGATCATCGCATACTGTTGGTGATTCACATTAAAAATAAATTAAAAGGCCGTGCAGCATAGCCGATAAATTCTCGAAACCCCTCCACTTACAACGACCTTTCGTCCCTTATTCAAGATTTGCAAAAGTTAAGAGAGCTTTCTAATGAATCGCCGTTAACGTTCGTTAATCGACTACAAACACTGAACGCCAAAATGCTGGCGAATGTCCAAAAATCAACTTTGACAAATGAACAAAGGGCGGCTCAACCTACCTATTGAAACAATGTCTGTAAACACTCCTGACAGGCCTTGAGCCAAAACTAGGCCAGATAATTCGTGCTGGAAATCCTGCAGATTTCCTAGAAGCTCAGTCTCGCATTAGACGTGAGCTGCAACTATCCTATTTTGAAAGTGAAAAGTCTTCCAAGCCCGACATTCAAAAACCACCCCAACCTGTAAAGAAACCCTCATGCAAGTTAACCGTTGTTTTAATTGCGGTCGTATGGGCTATTTAGCCGCTGATTGTCGTTCCCAAATGCAATCGTCCGAGCAATTTCCAAAATTATAATGCAAATTTCCAAAGGCAAGCCCCTCCGCAAAACCAACCCCTTCAACAACAACAGAGACCCAACATATTTCAAAATCAAAACAGGCCTTCTGTAATCCAACAAAATAATATCCAAGCTCGTCCAAGCATAATTCAACGGAACCCATACCACTCTTTGAATTGACAAAAGACACACCACGTTAATTTAGACTATCCAAGCTATGATGAAAGTGATGACTATTGCTAATATTACGCAGAAGATAGTTACGATTACCCCGATTACGAATCAAATTTTCAAAATTTTGATCAAAATTGTGAACCGGTAGTCGATTTTCATGATTACCAAAATTTTCTTTCACTCCCCCAACCAGATCAACCGCTCGACAACGCATACAGACAAACAGATCATGTCGCAACGCTCCAGGAACAAATTCAGATCATGAATCTAGACGACCTGAATCCAAACTTGAACTTTCCGAAACAAACTTTTATTTAAGCCCCTTCCTTGCAGTTAATCCGAAAAACCTATACTACATTTATGATTCTACAAATACTTTCAAATTACTTATCGTAAAATCTTTAAAGAAAACACAGCCAAAAATTTCCCTAACCGTTTTCTTGAAAATGTAACAATACAAAAGAAAACGAATGAAAAACTTCATGTATCACAATCCCTTCAACATAGGCGAACCCTATAAAGTGTTTATTTATGATTTAGATATTGACTTCGACGGCATCCTTGGCCTCGATTTCTTAGATTTAAAATCAAAAAATCTTATCACTAATTTTAAAACCGTACCCCTATGTAAAGTACATACTTCAAATATGTTTTCTTCTAAGTCAAAACAAAGTAAAAATAATATTTCTATAGAGGGTCGTAACGAAAAATTTTTTAAATTAATATACAACCTAAAAAATACGGACGCAATCCTATACTCCCAAGAAAAAGAAAAGGTTAGATTACCAAATGTTCTGGTACATGTCAATGCAAATGGCGAATTCTTAACAACTGTCATTAATGCTAATGCAATTCCCAAAAATATTGATTTCTCGGATATTTCCACTGAACCTTTTACCCCTAGCGAAACATTATTAAATTTTAATTTCGGAAACGAACCTAATGCTATTCAAACAGTCAGAATTTAAAAGATTAAAGATCAATTAAGAACCGAACATTTGAACTCGGAAGAAAAAGGATTAACCTTTGTTTACAATATCCTGACATATTTTACCTCGAAGACGATGTTTTAACTTTTACCAGTGAAATAAAGCATTCTATAAAAACAAACAATGCACGCCCTATTTTTACAAAGTCATACAGGTATCCTCAAGTCCATAAAGGGGAAGTAAAAGCTCAAACCACTAAAATACTCGAACAAGGAATCATTCGATATTCTATTTCACTCTGGTCTTCTCCTGTTTGAGCGGTAGCCAAGAAATTAGATGCAAAAATGGCGCATTGTAAGAGACATCGAAAATTAAACGAGGTCTGTGTTGATGACCGCTATCCCCTCCCAAACATCTCTGATTTGCTAGATCAGCTTGGCAAATGCTAATATTTCACCACGCTTGATCTCGTGTCAGGATTCCATCAAATAGTGATCAATGCTGATGATATCTCTAAGACAACCTTCTCAATCAAAAATGGTCATTACGAATTCGTTCGTATGCCATTCGGCCTGAAAATGCACCATCCTCCTTTCAAGGAGTCATGGACAACATACTCCTTGGCCTTCAAAATGAAAGATATCTTGTCTACATAAACGACATTATCGTCTATTCTGCCATAATACTCGAACACATGCTACGACTTAAAGAAGTATTCGAAGGTCTTCAAAATCCAGCCTGACAAGTGCGAGTTCCTTAGAAAAGAATCGCCTACCTTGGTCACATAGTTACCAAAGATGTAGTAAAACCTAATTCTTCTAAGGCTGACTGTATCAAAAACTTTACTGAGCCAAAAACTCTCAAAGAAATCAAATCCTTCTTAGGTTTAGTAGGTTACTACAGGCGATTTATTTCTAACTTCGCTGAAACATCGAAACTACTGACTAAACTTTTAAAGAAAGACGTCCAGTTCTTCTTCGATTTCGATACTGAATGTCTGCATTTGAAGAATTAAAAAATGCCCTTATCTCAGATCCCATTCTCACCTAACCCAATTTCGATGAACCCTCTCTTCTGACCACAGATGCAAGCGCACTTGCAATAGGTGCGGTTCTTTTTCAAGGTCCTATAGGTAGAGATCCCCCGATAGCCTTTGCGTCCAGAACTCTCTGTAGCGCAGCAACTAAATATTCCACCATTGAAAGGGAGCTACTTGCCATTGTTTGGACAGTAAAGCACTTCCGCCCCTATTTATTTGGAAGAAAGTTCAACCTCATAACTGATCACAGGCCTCTCACCTGGCTCTTTTCTATTAAAGACCCCGGTAGCAGATTGACTCGGTGGCGTCTCAAACTTGAGGAATACGATTATAAAATCGAGTATAAAGTGGAAAAAATAAACAAAAACGCGGACGCTCTATGTAGAATACGCATCAATCATTTTCAAGAATGCGCAAACTTTCAATCAACAATGTCAGTTTACGCCGCGAACGAGGTAGATGAATCCGAGAACGAAGATACAGAAAATCCCGACATAGACGACGAAACTCTCACAAGGGAATATAATAGATTTGTCCAACTATAGAATACTAAGTCTCTAATAGATTATTCTAAAATTGAAATAATAAATTCCCAACTTCCACAACAAATCTAACAAAAATATAATAACTTTTTTCTTGCAAAATAAATTTGGAGACATTCAGCATAAAGTAATCGATGATATCTTCGAAGAAAACTTCAAACTCGATCATAATAAAGTCAATGTAACTTCCAGCAAAACAGTTAAAGATCGTACATATTTTGTTATCCCTTTACCTTTTGACCCCGAATCTGTAGTAGAATATTTATTTTATATCTTATTCAAAAACCAGAACGAATTCCAACCCGAAAATACCTATTGTTTAGAAAATAATATAGAGCTTCCCATCCTCGATATCTTTTCATTTATTTTTGCAGATAAAGACATCAAACTAAAAATTTGCCAAAATATCGTCAAAAACCCGGTAGATGATAAAATACCCCAAATTTTAGACCATTACCACACAGGCAAAAACAATTTACACCGTGATATAAATGAAACAGGCGAATAAAAGAAAAGTACAACTGGCCAAACTTAGCTAAAGATTTCGAAAAATTTATAAAAAAGTATGAAACATGTCAAAAAGTAAAATTTTGTAGAAAAAATTTAAGTACCCTATCATAACAGAAACACCAAAGACCCCTTTTGAAAGGATAAATATTGACATTTACGAATGCCCTGAAAGACATTATGCCCTTACTATACGAGACGAACTTAACAAATTCACTCAGGTCAATCCCTTAAAGGACAAGAAAGCAAATACTATTATAAATACTCTACTAGTATTCTTTCAGCACTATGGAACTCAACCAAGGATCCATTGTGACTATGGGCGCGAGTTCGATAACACGCTCATGAGAGACCTATGTGGACTTTTTTCTATTAAATTGACATTTTCAAGCGTAGGCAATTTACAGTCAAACTGCTCAGTTGGACGATTTCACGCAACCCTCTCTGAAGTGATCAGAGCTAATATAACCGAGAACCCTCACGAACACCCCTTAAACGTGTTACCCTATGCCACTATATGTTACAACAATATAAAAATAAGATCTATGGATTTACATCCTACGAACTTCTTTTCGGACCCCCGGAGACTTAATACAATTAAAAAAAAATTTTTGAAATACGTAAGAGACCTAAACAACCGCATGGAACATTATTACAAACTCGCCAGAGAAAGAACGCAAACCCAAAAAGAAAAAGCCAAAGCTAGATTTGACCAAAAAACATCCACCCATATTCACGACTATAAAATTGGCGAAAAAGTATATCTTAACGATTCTTATTTACAGATATTGCGGGCTATCCTCGATTGCCCTCGCCCAATTCACTCTCACATCCATTGAAAACACCGTAGGAATCTTCTTCCATGAAGGAGGAGATTTGAAAATATCTAATGATAAGTGGACGCTTCTTGTATACAAAGACCTTGTACATATTAAAGAGAGTATTGTTAATACCGATAAAATTTTAGACCAACTTTTAGATGCCTTCATGTAAGCAAAAACACCCCTTTAAAAAGGACGTACAAACCCATATCAGTCTTCTCCATCAGATTTCTAAATCTGTAAATCTAAAATATAAAGAAATATTTGCCGACACGCAGAATTATAATTATAGGGGAAAACGAGGAGCTTTTAACGGAATAGGTACCGTTTGGAAATCAATCACGGGAAATCTTGATGCTTCAGACGGGGAATACTTTAACGAATGTATCAACAGGGTATCATAAGACGAGAGACATATAGAAAGTCTTCTGAAAAGCGAAATTTCAGGTAACGACATCGGTAATCAGAAATTTCGATACTACGTCCCAAAAATTGCAGATAGACGAGGAAACATTTAATAAAGATTTAAACGAAATTAATCAATTCGTCTTAGATTTATCAGACGATTTAGCTTTCTACCATGCCAAAATTAGAACTTTGGAATATTGTGAATTACTAATGAAAAGCCTCTACCCTCATTGAGAACTTTCTCAATGACGTTCTAAACGCCATTTTTTTCGCACGTCTTGGTCCAGTTTCTACAACAAATTTTTCAATCATTAAAGAAAAACAATCTCCACTGCTATTGCAACTCACACGGGAGGAACCCGTGAAAGCCGCGTAAACATATATACGCCATCCGGCGGGAGGTCGGCGAAACCGCATTCAATATTTGCATGCTTCCTTCCGATCTGTCTTTTGCACAGCCAGGTGCATGTCGGTACCCTGATGAGTCTAGTAGAGACGAAACATGTGCCTCTGCCGTATCACTGTAGCGAGGAGGGTAAGTTTTGATGTTCTTCTCGGTATGGTGGTACAGGTAGGCCATCATCTCGATGGTGGTGGAATTGGATAGATTGTGTTCTGTAGCAATCTATTCAAACTGTGCAACCTCTAACGCGGAAAGGATATGATGGAACGAAGTTTGCATTTACTGTTCGCATTTTACTTCATATATATATATATATATATATATATATATATATATATATATATATATATATATATGTATGTATGTATCTATGTATATGTATATATATGAATGCTTCCTTCCGATCTATCTTTTGCACAATCAGGTGCATGTCGGTATCCTGATGAGTCTAGTAAGAGACGAAACATATACCTCTGCCGTATCACTCTCGCAGGGAGGGTAAGTTTTAACTTTCTTCTCGGTGTGGTGGTACAGGTAGGCCACCATCTCGATGGTGGTGGAATAGGATGGATTGTGTTTTGTAGCAATTCATCCAAACTGTGCAACCTCTAACACGGATATGATGGAGCGAAGTTTGCATTCACTGTTCGCATTTTACCTTATATGTATATTTATATATTATTCACCCTATACGGCACGGAATATTGCGGCCAAAATACGTGACTTTCAAAAAGTTTTACTTTTGGGATATATGGGGGTCTAATATGGTTACTTTTTAAAATTATTTTCATATTATACAGGGTATCGCAAAAAATCTGAGAGCATCAAAATTGTGTTTTTTAAATAGAACCCCCTGTGTATTATTGCATTTTTGGATTCTCCGATCAAAATAAGTGTCTCTTTTATTAAGGTTTATAGTACCTAAACCTTAAAGGTTTTTAAATAATTTGAATTTTGACAAAATCTAACCTAATTTTTACGTTTAAAATTCTTAAGAAGTGTTTCAGTAACGTAATCGAAATTTACAGTGAAGTGTAACAATAAATCATATTTTATATCCCAATTATAATAAACTTGCTATATTATACAGGGTGTCCAAAAATTAAAACTAGTCAAATAAGAACTTTAAGTGGCTATAACTTGATTAATTTAAATCGAACGCTATACTTTTTAACTTACTAGAAAATGTACCTTTTAAATACCTATCGAACGGTATAAGGGTGTTCTATAGCTAAGTCTTGGCGTTTCCACAGAATACGCCAAATAATCGTTTTATGTGTCATTTTGTGCTTTTTGAATAGATGTTCCAATATATTTAGTTGTCTATGGCATTTAGAAACTTCAGATAATTCATTTAATCTGTCAGTTTAGTTTGCAAAGCCTGTTGCTATAATAGTGGTATTATTTTTTGTAACTGTGTAACTTCATTTTTTGAACTGAATTATTTGAATATTGTTGTGTTATTGCTTTGTCAAAATGAAGATTTATCCAAAAGAAGAGCTTATTGATATCGTTTTAATCCTTGGAGAATGTAATCAAAATGTTCGTTGGCTTCTCGAGTTTATCCTCAAAGGTTTCCTGAAAGAAACCATCGTAAACTAGCGGTTTTTATGACAGTAATAAACCAGTTTCGGGAAAGTGGATATGTCAGTTATAAAAAGCCTCTCACTGAGGATTACTTGGTGCAGTGATCGAAAATCTCAATATTATTTAAAATCATATATCCGAAAATACTAACATTAGCCAAGTGTTTCAAGGATTCTTAGCAAATCCAGATTTCATCCTTATAAGGTCTAGTTTTGTCAAGAACTTCATGATTTTGACAACCGAACTGAATTCTGCTTGTGGGTGTTAGATAAAGTGGCAGAAAATTAACACTTTTTGATAATATGTTGTTTAGTGATGAATGTACTTTTCATAACAATGGTTTCGTGAATAGACACAACATCCATTACTATTCTGATTCAAATCCGCATGAATATAGAGTTTTGAGAAACCAGAATGGGTGATCGGTTATTATGTAGGAAGGACTACTGGGTCCATATTTAATTGGACCCTGCTATTTTGAAGAACCTTTAAATGGTTTGATGTTTCGGGATTTTCATTTACACCAACTTCCAGTGTTATTAGAATATATCCTTTTAAATATTAAAACAACTATATCGCTTCAACTGGATGGAGCTTCGCCTCATTATCATCGTGAGGTTCGACAATTTTTTAGTGTCAACTTTCGTATCAGGTTGATTGGGAGAGCCGGATTTCAAAATTGGCCCCCGAGATCTCCGGACTTAACTCCACTAGTATTCTTTTTGTGGGGATACATAAAAGAAATTGTCTACAATGCGCCCTCGACAACACCACAAGATATGAAAATACTCTTGCACTGGTGATTTTCCGGTTTTCAATCCGTTCGTCAATAGAGAAATCTTCACGATGTTTTGCCACATTTCAGCTGGCATTTTCCTCGGCGCTGTTCGACTTGGAATGACTACCAGAGTCCAAGAACATAACTATAGCATAAAGAATAAGCTAAACTATAAAAAGGCAGACATGTCGTCGATTTACGTTGGCGCGGTTGTCGTTTTCTCTGCCTCGTTCGTTTGCGAACGTCATTTGCGAACTTGCTACGCGATGATGTAAAAATTTACGACATAATGCTTCGTAATTTATTGAAAAGCTCTCTGACTCGCGTTTCGGCGTGGAAGTTTTTCTTAGGATCGGTTCAGATTTTATCCCGAGCGAAACAGGCGTGCTACTCTGATAATTTATTGGTACGCTAGATCCGGTCGAGGGATTAGAAGGATTTCCTAAACTCGGTACCGGAAAATAAGTCGAATCCGAATTCTCAAAAAAGTTTATTAAATGTTTGATTGAACCAAATTTAATAGAAGAATCGTCTGTTTCTTCTGGTCTTTTAAAGGTTGTGAGTGCCGTGCCCCTTGGTGCACCGATCATTGTCGGTGCAGAGGACCCTCCGTATCCACCCGGGGAACTTTGAAAGTCACCCGTCACATTGGACACGGACTTGAAAACAAAAAGGGGATTGGACATTGTATCGAAGGAAAAATTATTCTTTTTTATTATTTATAACTGTACAGTAAAGTTCTTTCAATAATCTTTCAAAGAAAGACTACCTATCTGAAGTATTTAAACACGGGAGGCTACTGTTATTTATTTTTAAGATGGTGGCTATTGGTACGTTTTTCCGGAAATTGGAAAAACGAATATTTGGAAAATTTATTAAGAAAATCTGCAGATAATTTATTGTTAGTTGTTTTTTGTCTGTAGTCTATTTTTATGTAGAAATTTTGAAGAATTTATTTATTATCTTTTGTATTAAATAAAAAGGTATGTCCGTGGTATTTCTATTTTAGTTAGGCCTTTGATGTAATTGTTGTGTTGGTCGACCTCTATGTACATACTTTATTTCTGGTTTTATTGTTTTATTACCCTAAAGGCGCCACAGCCTCCCGTGACCTTTTTACAATAGATGGAAATTTAAATATTTTATTTACAAGTTTTTTGTAATTATTGTGTGTTTAAATAACTAATTACCAATTTATAATTGCTTTATTGGCAATTAACTAACTATGCTTGTTTTTCTTTTGTTTATTTATTACAGAATAAAATATAAATTAGCTTAAGGCTAATTACAATGTTTGATTTTTGGCGATTAGTGTTAATTTATCCACACTATTAATTTTTTGAACTTAATTGTTTTTTGTTAAAGTTTTTTGTATGAATTTTTTCCGTTCACTTTTTAACGTCACTCAGTTTTCTATCATAAAAGAATTGCTGACAAGTCTTTAAAAGTAGTTAATTAATTTTAACAAATTAATAATTAATCGTTCGTAAGAACTAAATCTGACCTTATTGGTTTTTTAATGAAAATAAAATATATTAGTTATATTAACGGAAACTCCGCGTTAATATGTTTATAAAGAACTGAAACCTCCTTCTAATAAAATAAAAAATAAATAAATAAAATAAAATAAAATAAAATATTGTTATAAAGATCAAAATCGCGTGTTAATGCTAGACAATAATAATAGCGGCCTTTACACGGAAAGTATTAACCGCGCGATACAGGAACATGCGATTACGCTCGCGTTAAATTGCATTCAAATTGTACATGCAAATCTGTAGTATGACTAATTGTCAGATTGAAAGGACACACGCTTGCATTCCGTCAAAACTGTTTAATATAAATCGCGCGTGCAAATATCTGCGTGTAAATGAAAAACTGCAAAAAACCCTGCGTAACTGGTGTGGCGCGTGGAATTTATAAAATATCTTCCTTTCGCGCGAATTTAGGTTCTTACGCTCAATCTCACAAGCAACTCTCCTGTGTAACTGACAAGTCTGAACGTGTGATTTGACAAGCGAATACTTGCGCGATTAACTTTAATATTTTTAGTACGGTTTGAATTGAAAAATGGCAGATGGTCGATGTTGGAGTGAAGAAGTCGTTACAAATTTTATTAATATATATAGAGAATATCCTTGCCTATGGCAAATTAGGAACAAAGATTATACTAATAGGAATTTAAAAAATGGCGCATATGATAAACTGGCCGAATATTGTAAAAAATCTGGTTTCCGTGAGGCAAATAGAGATTTTGTGGTAAAGAAAATTCAAAGTTTAAGAGGGTCCTTTAGAAAAGAATTAAAAAAAATTAGGGACAGTAAAAGGTCTGGAATGTCACAGGATGATTTATATGCACCTGTCCTATGGTATTTTGACCTCTTATTTACGATGGACAACGAGACTCCAGCTAATAGTATTTCTAATATTGATGAAGGAATAGAACAACTTGATACAGAGGAGGACAGTCAGCATCACGTATATGGAAAACAGCAGCATAAAAATAGCGAAGAAAAACAAAATGTAAATATTTTAGAAAAATTTTATTTTTAGTGTTAATTTTCGAAGGGACATTCTATTGTAGCCTAACATTTTCCCAGCTTAATCATTTCTTCTTGCCATGAAATTACACCTTGTTCACTGTTAAAGTATAATTTATAATTCTCTCGAGTTTCCTTTGCCTCAGAGTTTGTATTTGTAGATCTAGCAGGTTGTATATTTGTAATGTTAATTGCATCATTTCGCCAGTCACCATCTTTTATTAAATTATGAGATATGTCTTCCCTATCGAATGTAGTTGCCGTTACATAGGAAGTAGAGCGACTACGAAGAAAGTTATGCAAAGCACAAATAGCGAATACAATATAACAGATATTTTTATGTTTTATATTAATAGGCCTATGTAATATTTGAAATCTACTAGTAATTATACAAATGCATTTTCTACTACGTTTCTTGCACGAGACAATCTATAGTTAAAAATACGTTTTTCCTTGTCTAGTTCTCTTTGAGCATAAGGTTTCAAAATATGCTCATTAAGCGAAAATGCTTCATCGGTAATAAACACAAAATTTAAATTTCCAACAGTTGTATTATTATCAGGTAAGTTTAGATCCTTATTCAACAGTTTTTTATAAAACTAGGTGTAACCTATAACCCCCCCCCCCATTTGAGTCTTCCGTTTTTACCAACGTCTACATAAATAAATTCATAACTACTGTTTACTAACGCAAGAAGAACAATGCTATAAAAGTTGTTATAATTATAATACATTGCTCCAGAATGTGCTGATGGTATTATTCGAATATGTTTTCTATTTAGTGCACCACCGCAGTTTACAAATTGTCATTTCTCCTCAAATCCATTTGATATTTGTCTCCATTATTTTTCTGTTGTGGGAAACTAAAAGAAAATCCTGTATAAAAATTGTCTTACAATATGTCATATTGTACTTGAAAGCAACTGGCTACTTAACATAATTTAGATACAATAGAACTTTCTTAAATTTGGATAGAAAAAAAATAGTTTGTATGTTGCTTTTAGGAAGGCGAACGTAATGAAACCTGTTCTGCTATGTATTTGTCCAAAAAATTGTTGCCGATGTCTGTAAAAAGAGCAAAAAATAAGAGGACCATTGAGGAAACACAAACAGAATTTATAAAAGCTTGTACAACAGCATTAAATTCTAACAAAACATAACAGAATTTGACGCTATTGGTTTAAATATTGCCAAAAAATTGCAAAGAATGCAGCCTGATCAAGCATTGTATGCCGAATCGATTATGAATTCAGTAATGTTAAAAGGATTAAGAAATGAGCTAACTGAAAATACGGACATATGTTATAATTCGTGCAAAAAGGGATTACAAACTTTTTCATATTCAAGTTCAACGCCTCAAACTCAGAGCAACCCATCCCCAATTTCTTTTCCATCCCAAACCTCTCATCAATCAATATTACCATTACATCCTATAAGGTATGAAGGAACTAATTCTTCATCAGTTTACGAAAATAACGATTTGACGAGTTTTGATGAAGTGTCAAGAGACCAGCCAGACAGTTCCCCAAATTTGAGGCAATACTACGAAAATATTGATCTATAAGTTTTGTACCGATTTTTGTTTATATTTTTGTTGCGATTTGTTTTGTTCAGTCATAAACCCTATTTTTGTTATTATATTTCAATAAATGTTACCTTCATGTATTTTTCTTTCAAAGCTTCATATATAGCCTTATAAGTAAGTGGTATTGAAGTACTTAGAGCTGGTGCAGATATTCCAGTAGAAAATTTTAAGTCCTCATAAGAACGACCAGTGGCTAAAAATCTTAAAGTAGCAACTAATTTTTCTTCAGCAGTAATGGCTTCCCTCATAACTGTGTCTCTTTTTGATATTTTGCATTTTACAATATTCAGTAAATAATCAAAAGAAGTACTGTCCATTCTTAGGTCATTTTTATAATCTTCAGGATAATTTTCCCTGATGATGAATTAATGGCATATCCTTGTAACAGTATCTGTAATAGTAATGGTTTTTACAAATAATTGTATAAATAAATAATTTTATTGCTCTATAAGAATATTCAAAATAGGTCTTACCGGTAATCTTTAATCCAAACGCTTTTATTACGTTTTTTAACTTTTTTCGGCATCATTGATAATCCAGCTGCTACTATTGCAAGAATGCGTTTATTTGGTATATAGTCTGACATTTTTTATGAATATCGATACACAAACCTTTTTAAATTTTACAAACTCCACGCGCCATACCAGTCACGCGTGATATATGGAAGTTTTGCGTTTACACGTAAATACTTGCATACGCGATTTATTTTAAACAGTTTTAACTGAACGCAAAAATGTGTCCTCTAAATTTCAGCTTTTTTGGTACCAAAGTTTTGAACGTACAATTTGCCCGCCGTTTAACGCTAGCGCAATCACGCGTTACTGTGTCGCGCGGTTAACACTCTCCGTATAAAGGCAGCTAAAAAATATTAAAGTTCAATCGCGCGAGTATTCTCTTTTAAAATCACGCATTCAGATCTCTTAGGTATAACATAATTTACACAGAAAAACTTGCGCGTGCGATTGAATGTAAACGCCCAAATTCGCGCGGTTAAATCGTTCCGTGTAAAGGCCGCTAATAGAAAAACCCAGTCTGGTTTATGGCGACAAGAATGCAAGGTTGATGATTCACTGCGTTGTTCCGACAAAAAATTGTAAATTTTTAGAGATATTCTGTCTCTCTCGCACTCGCAGATTTAGATTTGTATATTTTAACTGCCTATTAATTTGGGAAAAACTTAATTTTTTGGTTGAAATTTTGAATGTGCAAGAGGTCAAATTAAAAAATAATAATTTTCCAAATTGAAATAGTTCAGAAAAAATATATCACGTCAAAATTGCACTTAATCTTCCGGAATTAATTAGTTTTTACTTAATGATTTTTACGACACGAAAAAGTTCTTGTTTTATTCAATGAGTCTTTGTAATTATAATCTAATGATTTTCGCGGGTTTTCTACAGGTGGTTTGTCCTCGTGACGCCGACCGTTACGGAAATCACGAGTTAGCCGTTCCTCGACAGAACTAACAGACCAGGGATAGCAGGACTTTCGTTCGCGTGTGAGGACTTTTCCCGAATCTTTCTTACCCTTTTACAGGCTCGTTAATCCTAAGACCTGTATTGCCTGGTACCTGGTTTTATTAACTCCCTAACCCCAACGAACCTGAAGACAAAAATTTTATTCTTCCGTGCTTCTGCAAGGGAATCAGGATGGTAATTTCTTGGGAGAAACTACCAACTCTGAGGCCCAGCTATTGAAATTCCCACAGTCTTTCACCACCTTTGTGCAAGTGGCTAATTAACTGTCATGAGGAATCTGCGTTCGTATTTGCATCAGCTTAAAGCGTGTAGTACAAAGGTTTGCGATATTCAGTAGCCCGATTTCAGACTCACGGCAAATAAACTCACCTCTCTCCTTCGTTGTTAAGTCTGATTAAGAGAAAAATGTTAATTTTTGTTGGGTATTTATACTTTTTTAGTCCCTTGTAAAAAGTTACGCCTTATTTTTTTCGTTCCTCCAATCAAATTGAAGCTAGATTTTTGTCTAAAAGTTTTATTTTCATTTAATGATTTCCCTGTTAATTTAGTCAAAATTGATATGAAATTTTTACGGGACTTTTAAGGCTTATTACAGCGCTTTAGTCTCCGATGATTATTGCTCCAAAGTTTAAATATTACTATTGTTATTAACAATTCAATATTTCATTATATACTACGTTAGTCAGCCAACCACAGCGCTCTAGCTACCGAGGCTGAAAAGGCGGGGCTTACTAACTTAGTTAGATCGGCATATAAATAGTTTTCCAGACCTGTTGTCCCATCATTATAATTTTATATTTTTTTTGATTCTTTTCTGCAACAGACACAGGGCCAGTCCGCTCATTCCAAGTCGAGCAACCGCCGATATATATATATATATATATATATATATATATATATATATATATATATATATATATATTGCTAGACAATACTTTATGAAGCCCTGGGTATCTATAGACCCATGATAAGCCCGAGACTTGGAAATATGCTAGACGTGTATAAAAGTTATTTTTATATTAAAAAAATATGATTTATATGGGAGGGGCGCGGTGAGGGGTAAGTTTTTTTCATTAACAAAAATTTTAGATACATTTAATACCCTACCAAACCCGGATATCCCAGGGGTATTTTATAAAGCCCGTTAATATCTAGTATATATCCCTACATAACTCTCACTAGCCCAGCGTGGTTGCCAGTTTGTTAAATTTAATAGAATACATGTGTGAACTATTATTTTGTGCAATAATGCACTGTCTATCTCTTTCTCTTTGAACTATTAGAGAAAAACGGGATTATTTTAATATGGAAATGTGTATTCTTTGTCGGTAATCCAATATGGCCGTTACGTTTTAGTAATTCTGATGAGTCTACAATATTTCTTTGGCAATTTGCGGTTTCTGTGTTTTGCAGCTTCTTGAGAAATCTGTGTGTGAAAAAAGTGAAAAAAAAGATGTACTCAAATCGAACAAAAAGGTTGTTGGCGATGGTTGATAATAACGGTAGGTATAATAAATTTGTTACTTGTTAATGTTTTAAAATTTTTTAGTTTCAAAAGCTATCATCTTCAATGTTTTATTATAGTTTTACTTCCAACAATTGTTTTATTCTAAGGCTGTCTTTCTGCCTAACTATACAGGATTTTATTCCGGTATTCATTAACGGAGAAAGTATTTTATGAGGAAGGTTTAGATTTATGATTTGAGGGTTCAACCATAGTTATAAACAACTCCCGCGCGAAACCGATGCTGGTAGCTAGTTACGTATATATAAAAATGACAATGCTTGTTTGGCGGGATAGAAATTCGTATATAAGCATTGATTGGCAGCAAAATTTGCATTTGGCTTCCTCAGGTACTCGGAAAGATCATACAATCATGAATATACAGAGTAGTATAAAAAGATGATGTAGGAAAACCATTAAATATATTTAAAAAATTTTTTTTCATGTAATTACGGTTTAAAGAGATTATATACTAAAATGTTTCTTGTTTGCTTAAGACGGCGGCTTAAACAATATTTAATAAAGCATAAATTATTAAAAGCTCAAAGGCTAGTTTAAAATAACTTAGAAACTTTTTTTTTTGGTAAAAAACTATATTATTTTTTATTTACGACCACACTTCAAATGCGGTAGTAATAAAGTATTTTTTAGATATTTAATATATTTTGTTTAGGTATATAAAATTTTATAAATGACAAATTTACTGACTTGCATACTTTTATAATATCAATACCAAAGATTAGTTTTTTTACATAAAATTCATTAAATATTATTTTTAAAGATATTTTATTTTGTTTCGGAGATATTTGCCCATAGAAATCCGGCCAATTAGTTCGAAGCACTTTATGCCAAACCTCCAGTTGCTAAGAAACATATACCCAGTTTATCCAGCAGAATTATTGAATTTTTAGTAGAATGTTACCGTACAATATATCTAAATTTTACTACTTCTGGTGAAACCGAATACAGAATCAAAAACTAGAAACTAAGAAAATAAACCACACATTTTTAAGCGGTTCTGTTTAAAAAAGTAATTAAAATATACACTACTATGCAAAAACATTTAATAAAAATATTTGAATGTATTTTCTTGTTTCAATACCCGAAACCGTCCTCAGTGCAGGTGGTACATTAAAATCTATTCACAGCTTGACACTTCCAATCAAATAAAATTGTAGAAATCAGGCCAAAGAAGGTAATATAAAAATATCAATTTTTATCCTTTTATCTCTTAGTTGACCGTGTACATATATATATTTTGGTTCTGAACAAATTTTGAAGATCTACTTCCAAAGCAGAATATTAAGAATAGCTTTGGCTATTAGCTATAGAATGACACATCACATATATCTTAAGCGACTTCCCTACTTATCTTTATTTACAGTTAAAAATTGAACAACTCTGGTTGGTTTATTTATTAAAATTTTTGAATTTAAATTTGTAGAAAATAAAAAGGAAGAAATGACATATGAACAAGTTTGTGAAGTTTCGTCTTCAATGCCTTACACATTTAGAAAACGGAAATCGTGTCTGGTAAGTACTATTTTTTGTATGCCATTATACACAACAGATATTTTTATGCCTCAAAAGTATTTAAGAAAAACGTAAACTTTGAATGGAAAAAAAAAGGATAACTCAATATCGTTAAATGGGGTAACAAAGGTCCCTTACATTTTTTTTAATAGAAAATATTAAGTGTACATTTTTTTCAGCCAAATTATGACGCAGAAAATCGATCAAATTCCGGCAATTCAGATGTAGAAGTAGAATCTTCAAGCTCTACTAGCTCTAATCCAAATTCGACATTAGCTGAGACTGACTCGTCCAGCTTAGACTCGGTAAGAAATTTTAAAAATTGTATATTAGTAGAATTTGCTTAAAAAATCTCTAATATCATTAGGGATTTAAGTTGACAACTGTAACAATTATTCAGTCAAATTTTAAACCCTAGAAAAACAGGAATAAGAAAAATGACTTCTTTTACTACCTAACGGGTGAAGGGGCAAACTTTTTTTTTCTGAGGAATTAATGTTCGAAATATGAGAAATTTGAAGCCGACAGGATGTACAAATCAAATGACGTATTTGTATTATAAAGCACAAATTCTTACACACAATATTCCTGTCTTAATATTTCGTTATTTACTCAAAACAACTAAATATCAGAGGATCAAAAGTTAAAAATTTTCTACTTTTGGCAAAATTCGAATTTGATGTTTTGTAAAGAAAAAATTAAAAACTCAAGTAGAAACTTTTCGCCCTTAGATGCACTGTTTTCTTATTAAAGTAAAATTGTCAATTTCATCATTTTTCAAATATTAATTTCTTAAGCATTACTAAATCTTGACGCTCAATATAAAAAAAATATTTAAAATTTAAACATTCCTTTTAAACACTTATAAATATAAATTTAACATTCTAATCTATAATACCTTTTTTAGATACACAGCCATCACATACCAAGCCGAAGATCATTAGAAAAAAATATAGTGCAGATCAGAGACAAATAATGAGACATTATTTTAAAGAACATATTCAAAATCAAAAAGCACCGCAAAAAAAAAAGAAGTAGAAGTGTTCATCGAACAATATAAAGATTTATTTAAATATTCTAACTGGATCAAAATAAAAGCATTTATTTACAACAGCTACAGAGAAAAGCCCTAGTGTGTGGTTTCAAAATAAAAATTGTTTTTATCTATGCCGTTAGTTTTTTTTTTTAATCTCCGGAGTATAGAAATATCATTATGAATCCCAATTTGCAATTCACATACATTAATTTTTTTTGATATTTCATAGTTAATTTTTTTCTATTTTAAAATGTTACAATTGCAGTTGCAACTTTTTTGGATATTGTTAATTTTTCTATAATACACTTATCTTATCATTACGTTGACTAAAAATGCATAAAAAAATAGTTAAAAACGTTGTACAGGATACGTTTAACATTTTTTTAAAGTGATTCATTATATATGTACTTGCTAAATAAATTTTTTAATTCCATAAATTAATGTTTAAAGAGATATTCTTACTTTGAACTAGACACCTCTCTTCATATTTAATTTACTCCTTTACAAGATACCTATTCCAAAAAAAATCGTTTTAAATATACTTCTTCCTTAGTAAACGGCAGAAGTAGAAGAATACAGAAGTACAATTCACAATAAAATTTTTATAAAAAAATTGAACCGACTTCTAAAAGTGCGCTAAAAAGTGAAAAATAACCATAAATTTTTATATGAAATTGAACTTTTTGAAGTCGGCGCCAAACTAATACCTGACAAAATGTGATTTGCATAAACAGATTAAAAATATTTTATTTGTAATTGCTTTCTTACCATAATTTGTATATATTAGTAGTTATTTATTTCGTGTACAAATAATTTGGCGCCGACTTCAAAAAGTTCAATTTCATATAAAAATGTATGGTTATTTTTCACTTTTTAGCGCACTTTTAGAAGTCGGTTCAATTTTTTTATAAAAATTTTATTTTTCTATTTTTAGTTTTAGAATTCATTATCATATTCATAAATTATTTGAACTAAGTACTAATCGAGATTAATATACCTCGCAATGACTCCTAACTGGCAAAAAGTACCCATTTTATTCAAAGTTGTAAATCACCTTAAAATAAACCACTAAAAATTCTTTAGTTCTTGGAGTTTTCCAAATACTAATCAAATTGGGTCAAACGAATATTTAGTCTGTCATAGAAAATCCACTATCTTAAATTTCAAATTAATTTTAGATTGGTAATATAGGCCCCAAAACCTTCCAATATCGATATTTAAAGAAAATAAATTAATTTTTTATCCACCATATTGGATACGCCATATTGAATTTTTTAAAAATAATTTTAGATTCGTCATATGTGACCCCGAAAACTCTCCTGTACCAATTTGGGTGAAAATCGGACAAAATTGATTTTTTTGTCCGCCATATTGAACCCGCCATATTAATTTTTTTTTAAATAATTTCAGATTGTTTATATGAGGCCCCGAAAACCTCCCCATACCAATTTTGGAGAAAATAGGACAAAATTAATTTTTTTCGTCCGCCATATTGGATCCCCCATATTGAATTCTTTTAAAATTATTTTAGATTCCTCATATGCGATTCCAAAAACTCCCCCGTACCAATTTTGAAGAAAATCGGACAAAAACGATGTTTTGTCGGCCATATTGAATCAGCCAAATTAAATTTTTTAAAAATTATTCTAGATTCGTCATATGCAACCCCGAAAACTCCCCCGTACCAATTTTGGAGAAAATCGGACACAATTAATTTTTTTGTCGGCCATATTGAATCCACCATATTGAATTTTTAAAAAATTATTTTAGATTCGTCATATGCGACCCCGAAAACTCTCCTGTACCAATTTGGGTGAAAATCGGACAAAATTGATTTTTTTGTCCGCCATATTGAATCCGCCATATTCATTTTTTTTTTAAATAATTTCAGATTGTTTATATGAGGCCCCGAAAACCTCCCCATACCAATTTTGGAAAAAATAGGACAAAATTAATTTTTTTCGTCCGCCATATTGGATCCCCCATATTGAATTTTTTTAAAATTATTTTAGATTCCTCATATGCGACTCCAAAAAATCCGCCAAATTAAATTTTTCAAAAATTATTCTAGATTCGTCATGTGCAACACCGAAAACTCCAGATTATTTCTTTTTCTTATTTTTAATACACCAAGTAGAATGGAAATCCGTCTAGAAGGTTCGGGGACTTTCTTGTATAAGCGAAAAGGGTATATAAAGAGTCTAAATCGTCTTTCGTGGACAAAATTGAGGAAATAAAAGATTATAAAGTATGTATAGAGACCGACCATCTGGAACAAATTGGTATCAGAAGTGAGATAGAGTCCAGAAGAGGTTATAGAAAAAAGAAGTGAATTGAAACAGTATGCCAATAAAAACTAGAAAATGGAAAGCAACAATGAAAGAGCAATTTCAAACTAGTTTAAATCAAATACTAGTGATGATACAAGACATGGAAACAAGCCAAGAAGATACGAAGATAAGCCAAGAAGAGATGAAACAAGAATTTGAAGAAGATATGAAGAAAAATCAAAATGATATTAAGCAATAGTTAAAGGCAAGCCAAGAAGAGATGAAACTAGAATCGGAAGAAGATATGACGAAAAATCAAGATGATATGAAACAAGAATGCTACGTGTGTAAAAACCCAAGAACCACATACTAGAGTTTTTTACAGCATTGCACTGTGAAAGGAAGTGAATAGAGATTTCGTCCTCGTCCTAGCAGAATTTGCACTCTTCTCTTTCTACAGATCCGAATTTCTTGAGGTGTCCTTCCAGGTGGCAATGCCCCGTCAGGTTTCATGTCAGAACTTTTAGTTGATTCTTACTTAGGCTTGTACATTCCTTGGATCTCTTCTGATCGTAGTTCCTAAGAAATATCTTCGATTGTCTCAATTCTTGCGGCTTCGTTCAATAATTGCATCTCCTGCTTTCTTCCTCTTTTCTTAGCTCTTCCAACATTACACTGCCGCTGATTTTGCAGAAAGTTTTGGGACCAGAAATGGTGTCTCAGCCCCTATTCTCACGAGCCTGCCTACTAGTTCATTCCCTTCTACCCGGTGTGTCCCGTTACCCACATGAGGGTGATCTTATTATTCTTACTTAATTCGTTTAATTCTTTTAGGCAGTCGCAGACCATCTTGGAGCTGATTATTTGAGAACTCAGCGCACTGATGGCTGCTTGACTATCTAATATGATGATAATTTCCTGCCCACGATAGTTTTTTCTTTGCTAAAGTGAATACATTTCCTAATGGCATGTATTTGTGCTTGGAAAATGCTTGGTAACTGACCCAAACTTTCGTAGTATCTGATGCCGGGTTCATACACTTCTATTCCAGCTCCCTCAGTGGGGTATATAAAGGAGCCGGACTAACTTTGGTGGGCAGTTTATTTTGAGAAGTCAATGATGTAAAATGAATTGTTTGACAAGTTGTCAGAACTATGGAAATAAGAGGTATAAATGAATAATGTGGGTATAAAGACCAGCCATCCGGAACATTCATTCAAAAGAAGTTAAAGGAAAAAAAAGCGAAATGAAATTGTGTGCTAGTAGAAACTAGGAAATAGAAAGCAAAAATGGAAGAGCAACTTCAAACTAGTTTAAATCAGATACTGATGATGATACAAAAAATGAAAACAAACCAAGAAAATATGAAGAAAAGACAAAAAGATATGAAGAAAAGCCAAGGAGAGATGAAACAAGAATTGAAAGAAGGTATGACGATAACTCAAGATGATATGAAACAAGAATTGATGACAATAAAAATAAGCCAAGAAGACATTAAGAAAAGTTAAGAAACTATAAAACCAGAACTAAAAATAAGCCTGGATTACATGAGATAGGAACTTAAGGCAAGTCAAGACGATCTGAAGCAAGCACTGAAAGAAACAAAATTAGAGAAAACGTACAAGGCGAAGTACAACATGAGGTGATGGGAGTCCAAAAACAGATAGAACAATTACATTTGCAAATCGAGAAGGTAGCCAATGCAGGTTGCTACACTGGTATTTATTTAGAGGCGCAAAACAAAAGAAAAAAGCTGTCTTGAGCGAGCAGAGCAGAGTTGGAAGCTAGAGGCGGCACCAGTTAGCAAAGTGCCGAGCTAGCCCATATGCCGCAGAGTAGGGGTGGGTATTTATTATAGGTGCCACCGAGTTTTAGCCGGGTAAACTCGGAAACCCCCCACGTTGTTACTCTGGCCTAGCGTCCAACCCAGCTCCATATCTTGCTGCTCAAAATAATAAAATAAAAAAAAGGTAAGCACTGCAAAATTGACAAGAAGTTGCGGAATAAATGAAACTCAAAGATGTTAAAAAGAAAGAAATGTTTATATTTATACTCTAAATTTTGATGATAGAGAAGTCTTGTGTTGTGGTCGATCTGGACTTCTTCTAGCTTCTATGGTGGAATTTAACCAGAGGGTGGATTGGCTTATAGCCCTAAAGGTGGATATGAGTTGTTTTCTTGAACCCAAAGGGTGGATTGCTTATGTCCCTAAGGGTGGATACGGGTTGTTTACTTGCCCCCAAAGGGTGGATTGCTTATGCCCCTAAGGGTGTACCCTATTTTAAATAAAATTAAAAAAATAATAGCAATGCCTAATAATCCCCATGAAGCTAGATAAAATGACTAAAAATTTAAAGAAAAAAAATATTATCGCCAAATTGTCAAGAAATGCATTCAAAATATTAAGGTAAACTACAAATCAATAGGAATGAAAATATTCACTTAAATCGCAAAGTTAAATAATCATTTAGAGTAGTCGCTTGCTCTAACTATTGAGCTCGAGTTACATAAAAGTAATTATGTGTTAAATAATATACAAGTGGAATTTCCAGTATGACTCCAGATTTACAAAAAAAATAATCAAGCAGTGATCGAAAACAGGTTCATTACAATAAAAAAACTACTTATGCATATATAAAAAAATTAATCAATTCATAATCAGATTTACTAAAAATATTAACCTACAATATTCAGGGACTGAGATCAGTGAATGCTTAGTTCTTTCACATTAAAAAAAAATTGCTTAGACTGGCTAAAATAAATACACAGTTAATTAATTAAAAGGCAACCAATATAAAAAAGGAATATTCAAAGTAAAATCACAATTTTACCAGTCTAAATGTGAAAAGCCATGATCTGCAATTTGACACTGACTTTTAAATTAAATTTTCACAGCACCAATAATGGATGAAAACAAGATATTCCAGATAAAATCACAAAATACCGGACTATTTAGTGAAAAGTCAGGATGTACTACTTGACATTGTCACTTAAATAATAAATGAGTTTGCAAAATCTACAGGAAGTTATAATTTCACTATACGAGTCAGTTTCTAGTACCTAGATATTGTAGTCAATACTAAAAAAAAAAACATTTTACTGGAGTCAACTGTAAGTTACGAGGCTATGGAAAAAACATTTTACTGGAGTCAACTGTAAGTTACGGTAAGTTATGGACATATCACGATGCAAAAGGACTTTAAAACTGTCAATCATAAATTCAAAATGAGGCCCAAAGAAAACATACTGACAAGATATTGAAATATTACTAATAACAAATAAATTTGTCCAAATAATCAGCTGAAAATGTCACATAACTCCAATAAAAGGTAAACAAATCCTTGAAAACACTACAAATAAAAATTCGGAAAACTGTGACCAAGATAGATAAATGTAACAATTTAATTTGAAATAATCAGCACAAAAAAAGATATCTTATAAAAAGGTAAATAACAACATTCCATTTAAATATAAACACCCTAAAACAGTGCCGTAGAGTTGCCGACCTAAAAATACAAGTTATGAAAGAATTTTAATTAGGGCTGTATTTCTTATAGGCAAATTACTGAAAGATAAAGAGAATAATTAAGTTGGGAAGAAAATTTGCAAGGGAGTGAAATTTGGAATGGCTCTAAAAGCAATAGGACTCAAAAATGCAACGAATATTAGGCTGTTATACGAAGGAGAAATGAGAAATGCTTAATAACAATGATATAGTGCTGCCCAAAACGTGAATATTAGCAAAAAGAAGGTAAAATGAACCAAATTAACCATAGTAAATTTGAGACAAATTTATAACCGTGACAAGGTTATAATAAAGGTAGATGATGTTCCCGTTACTAGTGAGATAAAGCCACCTACCTTCGACGGCAAAGTACCTTGGATTACCTAGGTCCGTCAATTCGAAGCCGGCTCCACCGACAATAATTGGAGTCCACCGGAAAAGGCACGTCCTGTTGTTCTAGCACTACAAGGTGAAGCTATGGAAGCCCACCTCCAAGAACTTTATAAGCCCCACCTTCAAGCAAAAAGGTAAAAATACAAAGAAAGTCTTCAAGAATATGAGGTGAATATAATGAGACTAATAAATTTGAATTGTCCAACATATCCAGAAGAAATAAAGAAAGAGTTAGCAGTAAATAGTTTTATTGAAGGTTTACGCTACCCGGAAACAAGCCAAACTCTAAGAATGACCCGACTGAAGAAAATTTCCGAGGCTCTTGCTTATGCTCTTCAGTTTGAAACAACCAAACATACCCCTAGTTATCAAGGGAAAATCATCAAAAGAGTCAACGTTTTCCAGAATGATAGCAAGATCAACGAGGAAATCTTCAAGAGGCTAATGAGGGAGATGAAAGAAATTTTAAACAAATAAAAACACATGACAACACAAACACAACCTTCCATATCAGAAATAGAATTCGTTGTTGGAAATGTGGCGAAGAAGATCATGTATAAAGCCGCTGTATTAACAGTACTGCTCCTAAAAGTGATCAGAATCAGGAAAACTTCCAGTAGCCAGCTTTAAGGGGCGAGAGCTGACTAGGTGCTACCAAGTCCAACCAACAATAACAATTACGTTATCTCGGCTGCAAACGGTTCCAGCTTGGTAGTACCTGGAAAGATATGTGGTAAGGAATAAGAAATGGTATTCGATACTGGTTCTACTCACACCAATATAAAGCCGACACCTTAGCTCAATGTAAAATTTGTCTTCCAGAAAAACATTATGTCCTACAAACCGCCAATGGTAAAGTAATACCTGTGAAAGGGATACCTGAAGCTGAAATTACCCTGGAAAGCATCACTTCCAAGCATGTAGTATTTTTACTGATATTTTAAACGAAGTAATACTAGGTCTAAATGTCATGGAGCAGCAGATGTTTATCCTTGATTTTCCTCAATAAGTACTGTGAACTAGAAATAAAGAAATTGTTATGAATCTGCTGACAAATAGTAAAGTATTGATCCGGGAAGTTGTACTTCTTGAAGATATAATGTTACTGCCAAGTTCATAATGTTTAGTAAAAGTAAAGTTCGATGATTACGACGAAGATGAAGTAATTTTAGTTGAACTAATTTAAGATTGCTCGTTGTATGCAAGAGGAATTCTTCCTACAAGAACATTGATCCATTAAAAAAGAAGCACTATATTTGTCAAGATGCTGAACTTGGAGGATTATCCTCAACAGATCAGAAAATTTGACAAGATTTCTACCTGTTAAAGTGTCGACATTATAGTTACCGGTATCCCGTTACAACCTGAAAAATTACCTACCAATCTACCTAAGGTACTTCAAGACCTAGTTAGTACGTCAACACCTCTATTAAATTAAGTTCAGGTCGCTAGACTGGAAGATCTTTTGAGAAGTAATCAGGATGTTTTCCTTTTATCTGATAGCCACTTAGGAAGGACCAATATAGTCAAGTATCGAATAAATACTGGTAAAGCAACTCTAATTAAACAAGCTCCAAGAAGAATAGCAGAACGTGACGAGGTGGACAATATGCTTAAAGATAGGCAGAATTAAGGCATTATAGAACCTTCCCAAAGTCTATGGACATCCCCAGTTATATTATTTAAGAAGGAAGATGGCTCAACTAGATTCTGTATCGATTTCATAAGATTTAATGACGTCATAAAGAAAGACAGTTTTCCTTTATCTCGTATTGATAATACCCTAGACATTTTAACTGGGTCAAAATGGTTTTCCACTTTAGACTTAAAAAGTGGCTATTGGGAGGTACAACTTCATCCAGAATATAAAGAAAAGTTCGTCTTTTCTATTAGAATGAAGCTGGCAATAACCTCAGCCACTTTTGAACGTTTAATGGAACGAATTTTATATGAACTAACTTGGGAAATATGCCTAGTATACCTAGATGATATAATTCTGGAAAAACATTTGACGATCACCTGATAAATGTTGAATATGTATTTCAAAAACTAAGAAGTGCACATTTAAAGCTCATTCCGAAGAAATGAAAATTTTTCAGAAAGAAGTTAAATACCTGGGGCATATAATCACAGAAACTGGTGTACGGACCGATCCGGAGAAGAAGAAAGCTATTCAAAGTTGGTCAGTACCAAAAAACAACTATGAACTAAGAAGATTTCTGGGTCTACGTACTTACTATAGCAGTTTCATAAAAGTATTCGCCAATATTGCAAGACTTTTATATCGATTCACGATGGCTGTAAACTGCGAAACCGCTTTTAATGTACTAAAGAAGGCATTCGGTATTCCTCCAATATTGTCTTATGCTGAGCCTGATCAGATGTTTGTTGTTGATACTGACGCTAGTACATCCTCTGTAGGTGGAATTTTGTCCCAAATATAAAATGGTCAAGAGAAAGTGATTGCTTAATTGAGCAAGTACTCTGCAGAGCGGAGCTAAATAATTGTGTAACAAGAAAAGAACTGCTCGCTATTATAAAGACTATGGAACACTTTTATAAATATCTATATGGCCAAAAATTTCTTCTGTAAATGAACCACGCATCATTAAAATAGCTTTTACAATTTAAAAATCTTGAAGGTCAAATAGCATGATGGTTACAACGCTAGCAAGAGTACGATTTTAAAATTGAACCACAAAAATGCAGACGCGTTGTCAAGAAGAGCATGTCTAGAAGAATGCAAGCATTGTAACAGACATGAAGAGCAAGAAAATCCTTACGATTTTTATTGCCGAAAGACACAATGACAATGCTCTTTGAATTGAGATATTAAAATCGTCTCCAAAGAACCACAAGGAGATCCAGATTTTAACACCATCATCAAATTAAAAAATAATAAGTCAAATCGACCAAATGTTCAAGAAATCTCATCAAAATCTCGAAAAGTAAAAGGTTACTGGGCCTTATGGGATTCCCTGATTATGCACGATGGTCTATTAAATAAAGTTTGGGACATCTCTGCGGGCAAAGACTACAAATATCAGACTATATTACCCACCAAAAAGGTTCCAAAAGTACTGCAAGCTTTACATATTAGTGTGTGTGGAGGACACTTATGGGTTATGAAAATTCTTGAGAAAGTTTGAGAGCGGTTTTATTGGCTGGAGAGACCAGCAGATGTAAAAGATTGGTGCAAAACCTGTACAGATTGTAGTATCAATAAGGAACCCCAGACCCGTAACCATGGTAAAATGAAGCAGTACACTGTAGGACAGAACCATTTCTTATTAGTAAATCCCAAAGTCGCTATATTTTAGTAGCTATGGGTTACTTCAAGAAATGGCTAGACATCTATGCGATACCAAATCAATAAGTCACCACTGTTGTTGAAATGTTATTTGAACAATAGATTTGTAGATATGGGGTGCTAAGAGAAATACACTCTGATAAAGGTTGAAAGTTTAAAGTTTTTACGAACCATTTCAACCTTCCGAAAAACCAAAAAAACTAGAACAACACCCCTACATCCACTGTTACATGGAATGGTTGAGAAATTTAATAGAACAATGGAGAATTACATCAGAATACAAGTAAATGAATAGCAAAATAACTGGGATTCATGGTTGGTGAAGAAGTTTGATTGTACCGAAAATAACCAAAGGGCGTTCACTAAAGCTTCAAAAGTCATGGGAAGGTCGGTACAATGTAGTGACCAAACGATCTGAAGTACCGAATTTAGAAAATCCCTCATGAGAAGATGAAAATCATGCATCTGGACATATTGGCCCGTTATAAAGATCAAGAAGGTTGATCTGGACGATCAAGACTGGGAAGTATTAGTTTGTGTCTATAGTTTGTAGGGTTTTGGGTTAATTTTCTACGAGTTCATGATTTCTTTAATTAAGTTTATCTTTGTTATTTTCCTTATGGGACGTTTATGAAAGAAGGCTTGGAACTTTTTCGAAAACTCCATTTAGTTATTTTCGACATGGAATGCCTATGACGAAAAGATCTAGAAATTGTCACATTATTTATTTTTCTTATTTTTATAACCCCATGTAGAATGGAAATATTTCTAGAAGATTCGCGGATCATCTGATATTTTCGAAAAAAGTATATTTGGGGAAATAAAAGGTTATAAAACAATAAAGACCGACCCTCCGAAACAATATATATATATATATATATATATATATATATATATATATATATATATATATATATATATATACAACAAAAACTTTGAGAAAAGTCACTATGTAGAGCGAACCGTCATCCAATTTCAGAATAAGAAAACCTACACCCAAGAAAAAATGAAAGAAAAATATAAACAAAAGGTTTAAGATACAAAAATAAAGTATATATATATATATATATATATATATATATATATATATATATATATATATATATATATATATATATGTATACAGGGTGGCCCATTTTAGAAGACGTACGTAAATAAGCGAAGGCCTAAATTAAAAAACGTATAAGAACAAAGGTTTTTTACTTTGTAAGGGGAATTTAAATAATAACTTTCAATTTGACCTTGGGTTTGACCTGCAAGGATATTTCAAGGCTAAGTTAACCTTTTCAAATGGGATTCCCTATTTCTCATAGCAGAATTGGAAAGTGGAGGAAATTTCCTATCCAACCGTATAAATAACATATTGAATCAAATCACATATACGAGTCATTTGAAGGTGACCCATTTTAAAAGACGCACGCAAATAACTCTAATGGAAGGCCTGAATCAAAAAAAGTGTAGAAACAAAAGTTTTTTATATTTGAAGGAGAAATCAAATTATCACTTTCAATTTGACCTTGGGCTTCACCTCCAAGGTCATGTCAAGATCAAATTGATTTTTTCACTGTAGAAATGGAAAGTTTAGAAAATTTTGCGATCTGATCGTATAAACTACATATAGGATCAAATCACATACAGAGGTCAACAAATCAAATATTATTGCTAATTAGACGAAAAATTATATATCATTCACTTTTCACTCACTAACACCTTGACAATCACTTTTGAAATTGGCTGGAAGTCTCACTCGAAAACTCTTTAACTCATCTTGATTCGATATCACCTACGGTTGAACAACATAGTTACCATCTCAGTACGCCCAATTATGTTACAACATCATTTAAAAATTTATTTATTAATATATAAAATGTGGAAAAAATGTTGAAAATTGAAATTTAATTTTTAAAAGCCAATAAGGTTTCCAGTTTTAATTTTTTTGTATTTTTGTAGTTTTATATAGAAAATATGGATGTAAACTATATTTTTTTTAATGAAATGATTTAAATCAATCCGATCGTTCTGTGCTGTTTTACCAAAAATCAGAATTGCCCCGTTAAAATTGAATTAATTATAAATGATACAAAATAACATTCTACTAAGAATGGACTCAAATTTATCATTAAAAGATAATTTTTAATTGGCATGATACTTACGTAAAAACATTTGTTGTTTTTATTTATTTACAAAAATATTCCTTGGAAAAAATAATATTTTAGTTTATTTGCATCGCAAATAAAAATAAATACAAGTGCAGAAGCAAAGATTAGGGGGAAATAAAAATTAATATAAAGATTATTTCATTGTTAATGATATAAATGTTGATTTATGTATGCTTCTCGCGAACATTTAAATAATTATTTTATAGGAATATTGAATTGTGCTGTATCTGAGAAATTATGTCTTAATTTTGTAAATAAAGTCCTTTGATTAATATCGTTTTGTGTAAACAATGTGTACATAATTTTGAAAATTTAGATTGTTAGTAATAATTTTCTTTTTAATTTTAAAATTTAAATAGAAGCAAAAGAAAATAATCATACTATAATAAAAAAAAGGCGCTTAAGGATTACGGATTCGAAGAAAGTAACGTTGAAATGAGGATAACCAATATAAGTAAAAATAAATGCTTCAAAATATTGAAAATATATTTTTAAATGATGAGTAGTGGAGATAGGGGGCTCTGAATCGACCCCCCCACCACTTTTTTGTATGGTCAGCCAAGAATGACCTTGTTTCTGATTGGCTGCCCAAGTTCGCCCCCTATCTCGATTGGTTACGTAAACTCCACCTCTTTTTGCTCCACCTTCTACCTCCTTCCTAACCACTACAGAAGTTGGAGGGGAGCTGGTATTTTAAAGGACTGAATCTGAGCGAGCTACATTCATTCACAATTAGTCTTAAGCTTACATAGAAGATTCACCACTAATAACGAAAAGTGTTAAATTAAAAATAAGTGGTAGTTATGAACAGTGATTTGCAAAATGAAATAATCAAATTAGGTAAACAGTCTACTAAAATTCAAAATTCCGAATTAAAGAATGCAATGCTAAGGAAAACGCACCCCGAGTGGGCACAGGTATATTATGAGACTGCCTTCCAATACCAATTAGCTGCAGAAGCCTGTTTAAACTATAGAAAAACACAAAATTTGCTGAAGTTCGTTCATGAAATAAAGGAAATAGGATTCAGTTACTTTTTAAGGATA
This sequence comes from Diaprepes abbreviatus, assembly GCA_034092305.1. Lineage (NCBI taxonomy): Eukaryota > Metazoa > Arthropoda > Insecta > Coleoptera > Curculionidae > Diaprepes > Diaprepes abbreviatus. The sequence goes on from JASJET010000056.1 coordinate 1,966,796, forward strand.
TTGAAGGATTATATAAAAGATCCTGATATATTAAAAGAAATCGTGGAAGAGGAAAAGAGAGATAAAGAGATACTGAGAAACAGGGAGGTTTTAGTGTAGGATTTATTATGGAATTATTAATAAGAGAAATGTATGAAGAATTTTTGATGTCCGCAGCCTGTTTCGAGTTTTATGCATATGAAGGTCAAGAAAGTGAAGCGCAGAATATTATATTGTTTTTAAATTATATGGAACATGCAGAATTATGTTTACTAGCGGCTAAATGTTGTAGCGAATATTTAAAAAATAAAAATATAGATATTTTAATATGTAAACTTCAAGAACTAGGATTAAATAATAATATTTCATGTATTAGAACAATGTTAGAAAATAAAACACATAATTTGTAATCAAGTCTTTTATTACATAAAAAAATTGTTGTAAAGGTAATAAACATTTGATAATGCACATACACATGGTATTTTTTGATGATAAAAGCAGCAAGGATCCATTTTCTTCAGGGTGGGTTGTTCATCAACCTCGATAACTGGTTTCATGGAATACTTCTTTACGAAATCTGCCTTTTCTTCCCCTTTTACATAAACATAGTCCACCTTAGCGCTTAAATCTCTTATGATATCTCCATATTTGTGTAATGGCGTAAATCCTTCACACCACTCAATGCAATGGTAATTTTTTATTAACCACAGAGCTTGTTTGTGTAAATAGGATGGTAAATGACCCATCGGAAATGGAGCTTTGAAAATAAAATTACTTGCCTTTTGCCCATCGTAAGCTGCTAATTCCTTTACAATAAATTTATTATTTTCAATTTTGAATCCTTGAAGATCTAGAATAAGTTTCATATTTTCAAATATTTGAATTTCTTGATCATTTCTACTTTTAATTGATATTCACTTATTTGTTTTTTTAATTTCTGCAACTTAAGTTGAAAATCTAATACTCGAACTGAAATCTCGTAAGGCATTATATAAATGAAGAATTCTGGTTTGGCTACGTTAATAAATATTAAAATTGACGCATGCGCTCTTAAGCATAAGTAGCGGTTTGTTTAAAAGGAGTATTTCATCTTAAGGAAATTGTATTACAGCTGTTTCACAATTTTTGTAAATGAAAACTTTATCATGAATTATAACACAATATGCCGCTATTTTAGCGGGAATTTTTCCTTGGTTTCAAATTCAATTCTCATGGTTACTGGACCTGTTTGTACCAAATCTCTTTGATGTGAACAATTAATGTAAACTATAGGAGCATTTTCTTTAAATTCTTTCGGATTAAAAATTGGTTCCACTGGAGAGTTATAATACCCTTGACGAAAGTCTGTAAACATTTCATACAGAGTAGCAAATTTATTATTTTCAAAATCAAGTTGAAGATCATTGTAAGGATATCTTTCTGAATTTAAAAAGACATCCATATTTCTTAAATTACAATGATCAAATTTACTCATATCCATTTTTAGATTACCACGTCTATTTTTCTGAAAAGCAATTAGAACATGACGTGGCGTTTCGACTTTTGTAGATGTTTTTACGGGCCAGTTGTGCCTCGTAGTTTCCAATAACTCTGGATATTCAACTAATTCCCAGCTTCGGAAAGTTGTTAGTATATCACTATTTTTGTCAATAATTTTAGTAAGTGCTAATTCTTGCGGAATCGCTACAGTAAGATGAGGAACTCTCCAACACAACTTTATAATTTTAATTTTGGGTTTTTCATCTTCATTACTGGATAATAATGCATTTGTATCATCATTACTTCTTATTAGAATAAGTTATTGTTGTGAATTAAGAATAATCTTATTATAATCTTCAAAAAATCCTGAATACATCTTTAATGGTATACATAATGAAACATTACCTTTATCATCAGTCATAATTTTTTCTTTAGATTTTGTTTTCGGATACCAACCGGCATTTTCCAATTTAGCACTTTCATTTTGATTAAATGAAATATATCCCTTAAGAGTTGAAGTTATACCAATATCCCGAACGGAGTCAATAGTAACACCATTTAAAATATAGCGCAATTCTTTAAATAAAAATGCCGGAGCATTATTAATTAAAACAGTATTAGCTAAAGGGGAATCATCTTCTTTAGTTACTTGCAATTCCACATAAATTTCACTTTTGCAAGGTAAAGGATATTTTCCTATTTGTTGCAAAGCAATTCTGATTTCATCATTTGGTCCGAGTTTTGTAGGATTAAAAGGATCGAAAGAAAGAATTTCCCAGCTTAATATTGATTCATCAACCAATACATTTTCTCTTACATTTAAATAATCCATTTTTATTTAAGTTTAAAACCCAAACTTTGAAGAAATTTTCTATTAGAAGGTGTTAACCTTTGGAAGTTTGATTTCCTACTAAAGGAAGTTGGTTTCTTTCTTGTCTTATTAATGTTTTTATTATTAAATTTTCTAGTAAAGTTTGCAGATTTATTGTTATATAATATTACCATCTTTCATCTACTTTTTTAAGATGTAGTCTGATGGTTATGGTTTCTTCTCTAAAATTAGCCAAATCACCTTCCTAATCTATTATTTTAATGGCTATTTTATCAATTACTTTAACGGTGACTGGGAAATATATGACGTTTTGAGGTGACTCAATTATTTTGAACCCTGGAGCAACGCTCGAGACAAATTGGTGTATTATATGAACAGGTTTCCCGTTTAAATATAATCCCTCTGCAATACTGCAGTCTATATTTATTGAATTTACTTTAATTATTTCCGCGGGAAAATCTGATATATGTTCAATGTTGGCTTCCAATCGCCCATTTTTAAACCCTAATAATTTACCAATAGTTCCTTCACGAAAAGTTATGGGAGCTGAACATTTAAGATGTGTACGTAAAGTATTATTATTTGCATAAAGACTAAAACTAATTTTATCCTCATCCAAGTGTTTTTTTAAAAAATCTGTTATGTCTTCTAATTCGTAGCTACCTGGGGGTATGGCTATTTCTAAATTTTCATCATGAATTAATACATTATTCCCAACATCAATATTGGGAATTGCATTAAATGTTTCGAAATTTACAAGACCGATAACATATTCAACATCTTCATCTAGATATATTGGAGGATGTAACTCTGATGTTAAAATAGCGGAATTGCCGCTAAGAACAAAACTATATGACATTTTACTTTAAAAATGTGTTTAATAATAAACTAAAATTAGGTGTTACATATGGTTATAAAGAAATTTTAGACACAATTGACCACAATTTGTTTTGTTAAAGTTTTGATAACTGTTATAATTATAATTAACAATATTATTATTTTGGTCGCTATAAAAATATTTAATTAATTCATAAGGGGGTCGCAAATTACCATAACTATCAAAATATATTATGTTTTTTCCTTTTTTTGTATATGCTATCCAGTGAGTACCAGCACCACTATGATTATCTAGATTGACAATTGCACTTTCAATAATCTTTATCTTTTTTGGTAATTTATCCCTCATAAAAATACCACGAAAGTTGGGAATTTGTAAATATTTAACGTATTTAAGTAAATCATAATTTGTAAGTGCTTTTCGAGGTATATGTTTAAGCAGTTTTTTGAATAAGGTTTCAAGTATAATCCACATCTTGTTTTATAGGGTTTTAAATAAAGTCCACTTCCTTTTTTTCCTACCGCAATGGACTCCATCATTTGATTGTGTCGTTTAGATTCTTCTAATTTCGCTTTGGCTGGTTTTGCATCATTTACTGCTTTAGCAATACCTGCAGCCCCTCCTCCAAGAGCACCAAGAGCAGACAAACCAGCAAATAAAGGTATATGTGGAAAAAATCCGCCAATCTTTGGGATTGGAATTACCCTTTTCATTGGAGGTAACACTTTACCTGTTTTTTTAATAGCTTTTAAAGCAGTTTGAATGCTTTCATTTAGGTCTTTAAAACGTTTCCCCTAATTCCTTTTCTAGCTTTTGAAATTACCTGAGATAATGATAGTCCTCGTCCTTTTCGAGTTTTTCGCTTGAACTTTCTTCTCGTTCGAAGTCCCATACCTAATTTTCTTTTAATTTTCATAGCACCAGTAATTCCTAGTGCAGCAGTTTTTTCCCCAAAACTCGAATCTTTAGCTTTGAACCTTGATAAAGCTTTGTCAGCTAATACTTTATCAGCTAAATGCCTTCTTTTTATATCATTTGATTGTGAGTAAGCAATATCGTGTTCTTTACAAGCCTCATCCAATAAATTTATACCTTTATCACCTCTTGACAATCGTTTTTCCAATTTTGTTCCAGGTACACAAAAATTATTACCAGGAATATGCAATTCAAAGGGTAATTTATTTATTAATGAGTTTACTAAACCACTTCCTTTCCTTTTGCTGTTTGTCTTGTAAATGATTCGTTTATTATGTGATGGAAACATTATATATAGTCGCAATCCTAGTGATAACTAACCAGTTACATCACAATACTGAATATTAATAGTTTGTTTTATATATAAAATGAGAGTTGAGAAACAACCATACTCTATAACAATTAAGGATCATGAAAGTTCAGTGAATGGTTTTAGAAAACATGGAAAACTGTTTGAGGGAAATAGTAAAAAAAGATTAATTATTGGCCCGTCAGGCTGTGGCAAAACCAATGTTATTATTAGTTTGATTGAAGATCCGAATGGTTTGCGATTTGAAAATCTGTATGTTTATTCAAAATCCTTATATCAACCAAAGTACAAATATTTGAGAACACTTTTTAAACCTTTGAAAAAAATTGGATACTATGAATCTGAAAATGAATAAACAATTGTTTCACCAAAACAAGTTAAACCAAACTCTATAATAATATTTGATGATATAGTGTGTTGTAATCAGAATGTTGTAAAAGATTATTTTTGTTTCGGAAGACACAAAAATACTGATTGTTTTTATTTATGTCAAACATATTCTTCTATTCCGAAACAATTAATTCGTGACAATGCAAATTTAATTGTTATATTTCAACAAGATCGAACAAACTTAAAACATATTTATGATGATCATGTTAATGTTAATATGTCATTCAACCGATTTAATGAGTTGTGCTTAATATGTTGGAAAGATAAATTTGGATTTTTGGTAATAGACAAAGACTCTAATGTGAAATCTGGCCGATATCGAAAAGGATTTGATTCATATATTTACTTATAAAAATAAACGTTTGATAGTAAATTATACCAATCATGGATGAACGTTTAGCAAAAGAGCTAGTTAAATCAAGAAAAGCTGTTAAACAAAAAAATCAGAGTTTAAAAAATGCGGAATTTGAGGCGCAAACTAAATTGGAGGAAACATATAAACCGATAACTCAACCCTTACAAGAATTAATTTCAACGATTGGTAAAATTGAACCTGTTGAAATAAAGGAAGAGCTACACACACCAATTAAAAAAATTTATGAAACACCACAAAAAAGATCAATTCAAACACTAACACTAAAGAAAAAATTACAATATGGAACATCAACACCAGAAAAAAGAAAGACGGGAAAAACTCCACTCCTTCCTACAAAAATACCATCGATTATTGACTGGGATGCGAGTTTAGCTTCAGCAAGTCAAATGCCATCTATACAACAAACAAGTATTATTGCAGAAACTACCCCTTCTTCAGGTTCACATTCCACAATAGGAAATCTTTCAGATATACTAGAACAAACACGGCAAACAGTTCGAACATTTGTTGATACAGATTTATATAAAGAATATTTATCAGGATTTGATGAATTACCTCGCCAATATATTGATGGCGGTGTAAAAGATGTTGAACATGAGTTTGGTCACCATTATGGAATAGTTCATGATTTGGAAACCGAGAAATTATTTTTGGGTTTAACTCAAAAACCTGTCGAAATTATTGGTAAAAACATCAAAATTGAAGGAATAACCTATACAGGTACACCAGGTTTATATGAGTTATTATTTAAAAAAGAACCAATAGGGTATAAAAAACAAGATTTGGAAAATTATATGGATATTTTGAAAAGAATCAATGCATACCGTAGAAATAATGATCCAAATGAGCAGGTGCAGGGAAATGGATCACATAAATATATTTCTATAATAGGACCTTATTTGCAAAGCAAAGGAATTACAAAAACTAAAACTCTAAATCCCGAATCACAACAAGCAATCCAGGGATTTTTTGAAAGACGCAAAGCTCCATATAGAGAAAGTCGAATGTCTTCAAAAAAAACCGGATTTGGTATAACTTTAAAAGTTAATAAACCTAATACAGATTACATATATTGGGATAATGTAAACGAACTTATTGAGAGACTTCAACTATTGGTAGCATCCATGCTTGCGGGACACACTGGTCATAACAATGAAATTATTTCCATTATTGAAGAACTAAGAGAAGCGAATATTATTATATAAAAGAACATAATAGATACTTTTAAACATTTCTAAAATGACCATCGATAAATTTGGTCGTCATATTTCAAAAAAATCTGCTCTAAACACATTATTATCATTAGAAAATAAAATATTATCAAATGTTGAAGAGAAAATAATAAAAAATTTTGAAAACGCTGTAAAATATATTGAAAACAAATTAATTCAAAATTTAGATCCCGGGTTGAAAAGTGATGTTAATAATTTAAATAAGAGAATAAATGAATATGATAACCACATACAAAATATTGCAAAAAAGATTAAGTTATTTGAGGATAAAGTTATTCCTGAATATAATGACAAGATAATTAATTTGAAAAATTCTGTTGATGGAAATGATGAGGTAGTAGAAAAATTTTCTCAGAAAGTTTCTAAATATGCAAATGACTTTGACGTAGTGAAGTTAAAATATAATAAAGTTGATGATTTTGAAAATGAAATAAAAAATGAAATTACATCAATTAAATCAATAATTAAGGATACTTCAGCAATTGACAACGCCAAGAATAGTATTTCTAAGGAAATTACATCAAAGTTTCAAAGTTTTACTAATATGCTTAATGATAGAGTAGCAGAAGCAGTAGGGAATTTTAAGAAAATACATGACGTTATGGATAAAAATACACAAAATCTTGAAAAATCAATGAACACTCATTTTCTAATTCACAAAAAAGATACCGACAAAGTTAATGAATTTAAAGAACAAATTAAAGAATTTGAAATTAAAATCAATGCATATAAATCAAATTTACAATATTTAGAAGACAAATTGAAGGAGAATTTTCAAAACGAAAATGAAAAAATTGAAACAAAATTCAAAGATCAAATTACAAAAAATAATGAAAAAATCGAGGATATACTAAAGCAATTAAACCATCTAAAAACCAAATCTGAAACTTCTTTTGACGAGGGAAATTTTACAAAGGTAATTGATGAAAAATTACAAAAAGAATTAGAATCCTTACTACAAGTAGTGCAAGCTATAATGGAAGTTTCTAAAAAGGATATATTAATTAAAATTAAAAATAATAGTTCAAAAATCGAGGAGATTTCTTTACTGATAAAAGAACTTGAAACATCTTATACAGATATATTACACAAAGCTGAAAAGACAGCGTCAGATATAAAAAATATAAAAAAAAAATTGTAATAATAACATTAGATATAACAAATGCAGAATTTCAATTAGGAAAAGATATAAAAAATCTAGAAGATAAATTAGTAAAAGAAATAAAATCATTAAATAAATTAGTTCAAAGAGCTGCTGAAGTTTCTAGAAAAGAATTTAATGATACAATGAATTATGCAAGAGAAGAAATGAATTCAACATTAGGTGGTTTCAAAAAAAATTATACGTTATCAAATGTTGTTTTGGAAACTAAATTTAATGTGAAAATGTCTGATCTTAATAACAACATCACCCAAATAAATTCGTCAATAAAATAAATTAGAAATGAAAATAACAAATTATTTGAAACAATGGAAAATAAATTTAATGTAAAAATTTCTGATCTTACTAACAACATCACCCAAATAAATTCATCAATAAAAGAAATTAGAAATGACAATAAAAAATCATTTGAAGCAATGGAAAATAAAATTAAAGAACTTACTAAAAAAAAACTGAGATGACTTTTTCATATTTTACACAGTCAGCGATAAAGGGTTTTTATAAACGGTTTAGAAGGAGGTAAAGTTATTTATGGGATTTATTTTCGAGAGTAAGGTATAAATTAATAATGAGTAAAATTAAGCAAGACGTTGTAAATGAATTACATAAAACAGCGAGAAGGCGATATAGAAGGAGACGAACAATTGTAAAAGGGCTTAATGATCTATTTTAAGCTGATCTGATGGAAATGTAGCCATATGCGAAATTTAATAGGGGTTTAAGATATATTTTAATGGTAATAAATGTGTTTTCTAAATTTGTATGGGCAGAACCTGTAAAATCCAAAACTGGTAAAGATGTAACAGCTGCAATGAAAAAAATTCTATTAACTTTAAAAACTCCCCCAAAAAATCTGAATACTGACCAGGGTAAAGAATTCTTTAATCAAGACTTTCAGAAACTTATGGAGCAGTTCAAAATTAATCATCACAACACATTTTCTAATATGAAAGCTAGTATTGTAGAGAGAGTAAATAGAACTATAAAAAACAAAATGGGGAAAAAGTTTAGTTTACTAGGTAATTATAAATGGATCAGCTTTCTTAAAGAAATAATTACAGAATACAATAATACTAAGCATTCAACAATCGGAAAAAAACCAAACGTAGTTAACAAAAAGAATGAAATGGAAATCTTGAAATCAGCTTATACCCATAGGAAAACTGTGGATCCCAGATCACCAAAATTTCGTGTTAGTGATAGAGTACGAATAAGCAAGATTCGTGAACAATTTTCTAAAGGATACACACCCAACTGGTCAAACGAAATTTTTCAAATAAAAAAAATCCAGCTGACTAATCCAACAACGTATTTGATTCAAGATGGAAACGGGATAGATATTCAAGGAGGTTTCTATGAGGAAGAACTTCAAAAAGTAAGACACCCAAATGTATATCTGGTGGAAAAAGTGTTAAGAAAGAAAGGAAACAAAGTATTTGTAAAATGGTTAGGATTAGATAAATCTTATAACTCTTGGATCTTCAAGGGAGATGTGATGTAATAGTAATTAATGCTGTAATAATAATTGATGTTTGTAATAAAAAAATGAATTTTATATATATATATATATATATATATATATATATATATATATATATATATATATATATATATATATATTTGTTTTATTTAAAAATAAGCTTATTACATAAACATTTTTTTAAATACAATATTCCTATAATCAGAGTCTAATATGGGATTCAAAATTTCTTCAGTCAATTTAATCCTTCTTCTAAAATGTTTTTGATTTATAAATTCTTCAGAAGTCATACGAGCTTTTCTGTAGGCAAAGTTCCAAGCAACCATCAGATGAATTTGGTTTCTTGATTCATCAATAGATACTGTCTTCTTCATAATAGTGCTTAGACTTTAATTTTTGTTCTAGTTCTTCGGGATGATTCAAAAGCAGTTCCAGCATGGAGCATACATTTTCACTATTTAGATTTTGTTTTGGAGAAAGGACATTATATATTTTGTCAAAGGAATCTCCATCGTAAAAGTTGTTAGTTCTAAAAACGTTGAAATAACGTCGAAAGTTTTGTTTTTGTAAAACGTTTAGTCTATATTCTATAAGTGGAATTTGTTCCCATAGTCTGCAGACAGTTTCATTTCTATAGTAAATAAATTCACAGCTTTTCGCAATCTTCACTATTGGTAATTCACCAATCTTTTCAAAATGAATAGATAAATTTTGCAAATATATCGGTTCATTGAAAACATTAGGTGAAAACATATAATTTGTTATAACTCCTTGATATTGCAATAAGTTCTTCCAATCATCTCCATTTAATATCACAGATTGACCATTTTTAGCACCAAGTTCAATGCATGGTAGAAAATCACTTTCCACCCACAAACCAATCGCAGCGTATTTAGAGTTAGAATTATTTAAATTATATTTTGTAGAATTTATAATTGTTTTTTTTTTATTTTCTTTTTCAATGGTGAATTTTCAAATATATTTTTACTCTGATTACTGAACATCTTGAATGATGTATTTCAAAAACTAACTAGCTATCTGTTTACTCTCAAAAAACTAACTATCTATCCGTTTGCTCCTAAATTTTATACATTTTCCCTCTCCTCTCAAGTGGAGGGGTAAACTTATTTTCCCTCTCCATTTAAGAGGAGGGATAAACTTTAAATGTCTTTATACTAACAAGAATCAATAAAAAACAAAATTCATATTATTCTTTAACATTTATTAAATAATTTTATAGATATTTTTTTATGAAATACAATAAAATTAAACATGTACAAATAAATATTGCTGCTGCAAATATAATAACAAATATATAACAACAGACACAATGACAGGGTTCTTCTTTTTTATTGTTGAAAGGAATCCAATCTGAATATTGTAATGGTTTGTTTGTCATGGAATATTTAATTTTTATGAATGTATTTTTACATAAAGCAGAATCAGTTACATTATAGGTAAAAAAGTGTGAATTTCCAACAAGATATGTAATTTTCATCTGTTTGTTGCAATCGGTTTCATTTTTGAGGGCATTTATACATATATCAACCCTAACTGCATTAGGAATGTAATTTACATATAGCACATTTCCAACAAGAGAAACTAAAACTATTAAAGATGCAGCAGTCATTGTTGTAATATTACTAACAAATAGTGGTATGCGTATACAATATATATGTCTTTGGATTCAGTTCCCCCTCCAACTTTTAAAGCTTCAAAAACGAGTTACATATATTATTATCATATAAAATGGTGACTTTATAAAGATGAAAAATTACTAGGAGTAGTTAATTCTAATCGTGTTTTTTTATTTTTAGATGCATTTTCGTTTTCGAAACTTAAAGAAGTTAGAGTATCATACATCATTTTCATATCTTTATCAAAAAAATCTGTTTCCAAAATATCTTTATGTCCCCATGCAAGAGTTTTTGTGGAATTTGGTATACAATATCTTTTATCATCATGAGTTGTTAATGCCAATTTATTTAACAAATTAGTGTATATGTTATGCATATCTGACTTGAATACATACATGGTGCAGAATATTTTGTCACCTTTCTCAACAACATCTTTATAATCTGATAATGTTAATTGATTTTTTATACATGATTTACTAACACCTTTTGCTTTTTTATCTACACTATTTTTGGATTTGATGCAATATGCTTTAGCACTAGTTCCATAAAAACTTTCAATGGGAATCCCTTTGTACTCATCTTTAAATTTACCAACAACTGATGTTATAATAGGCATGCAATGAATATTTTGTTCAGAAAAATTAGAAGTATCAAATTTATCCAGATTTAGCTTCATATTTTCATAAAAGTTTTGGGTCTGAACTTCAAGAATTAAGGAATCAGTATCCGTATATAATAAATTTAAATTATTACCATATTTAACTTTTAAATACCCGTAATAAAAATTATACATCACAGTTTTTGCAATATCCAAGATACTCATCCCAACATAAATTGGTTTATTGTATTCAATGCAAACCTGTTGAAGTTGAAGAGCAACTAAATTTTCAGAGAAAATTTTAAAATCCTTTAATTGAGGTTTAGAAATAAGTTTTTCGGCACTAAATTTATTACCCTGTCTTTCCCATTGAGATACTAATTTAATATCTGCTCGCCTATCAACATTTTCCATGGTTTTACCGAAAATTGGATTATTTGCCCATTTATAACAATTTTTATCAAATTTATTTTTAGATAAATTTCGTAAATTTGTATTTAAATCTATATATTCCGCTAACCATGGTGATTATGTAAACTTAACTGCTCTGTGTATTTTTATGATTTTGAGTCCAAATTCTAGACATTGTTTCAGATATCGGTAATGAATGATATAGTTATATTTATTATGTAAGTTTGGAATCAATTTGGAGTGGTTTGAAATTGGCGGTGTATATTGTTCAGGACAAAATGGGAAATCATTATGACTATCATGTAAATAATTTGGATATTCTAAATCAACTTCAAATATGTACCCTATAGATGATGTATCTGAAAGTTCGGATAGATTTAAAGTTTCTATTTCGAGCTTAGGTACCCAAGCAAAATTTTTTTCAGGCAAATATTGTTTCATAGCATAACCATACAAATTTGTGGCGTCTAAGTAAGTGATATATGTTGTAGGTCTTTCAGGATTAAAATTTTCTAAGAATGGATTATTTGCTTCAGATTTGCGTTTGGAACAAGTGCTAACCCCACCACGAACACCTTTTTTGAAAAAATGAAGCATATCTGGTTCCGTTAATAATTCTAATTCTACATTACTTAATTTCATCATTGCATCCCAGCACATAGAAGGGCTAGTGACATAATTAACAGGATCTAACTTATAGGTTTTAATACATGTGGATCTATAATTTTCAAAAACATCAGCCAAAAGTAAAACATCAGATTTTAAGTAAATATCGGAATAAGCCCCTATTGTAGAACACTTAAATAGATTCCACACTTCTACAGCACGATTGTAGTCTTGAGGAGAGATATTTTCATCGGTTAAGTTATTATAAAATTTATCAATCGATGGTAGAGATTTCTCATTTAATTTTTCGTTGGAATCTATGTAAGAGTATGGAAATACCCCTTTTTGTCTAATGCATCGAAATTCATCAGCATTTGAGAAAAACTTTTTAATTTCAAAACATTGTGAATCTTGTAGAGTTTGTGATAGCGACTCTAAAGACTCTGGGAGAAATTGAAAAGAATCTATAAAGCGTAGTCGCAAAGAAACTGGTTTCCGCTTTTCTGACACATAACTGTCAACGAAAATTTCCTTACTAAAAGAAATATACTTTTCTTTATTTTGAGCTATAACACTAATATTTTCTTTATTATAGCAAAGCGATTTAATAAATAGGTGAGAATCATAGTTTTTTAAATTATGCAATACTATTGGTATATATTTTGGAGGTTTAAAATGCAAATTACAAATTGAGTGGGCAGCTCCTCGATATTTACCTGTAATATGACAATGATCTCTACACTTTATGAAATTTTCTTTTGAAAAAGGTTTTTCACATATGTAACAAATGCTAGAATTTTCATACTCAATCTGTTCTACAGATGACAAATCTTTCAATGGTACTTGATATTTTAAATATTTTTTATAAATTTCTTTTACATCATTTTCAATGTATTCAATAAATTTTAAAACGCAATCTGTACCTCTATAAAGTTTGGGACAAACAACATTCTCATCAAATGATGATTTAATATAATAAGCAAATGAATAGGGTATATGTTCAGCAGTTTTAATAGTATATGAGGTTGTCGAATCAGGTGTAGATTGTTGGCATTCAATGTTTTTTAAATAACATTCAAAATCGGCATATATAACAAAAGGGGCTTTATACTGTTTCTGAATATTTTGAAACTTTAATATATTTGCAGGAATATAATTTCCAAATTTATCCAAAATCAAATTATCTGAAGGAAGCTCAATTCGAACAAAACTACAATCACGTTCTAAATGCGCGTTAAGTTTTTCATATGTTCCAAAATATTGAAGGCATCCATCACATAAGTATTTTTTTATTTTCTTTTTTGATAATTGTTTGGATACCAAGCAACCTAAATCTTTTATCCAACAGTAGTGGTTATTTCCATCATCAGAACTTATTAAAAGTAAATTAATATGTAATTTTTTCTTTTCATTATTATAATGTAAAGGACCGACAATCTCATATACATTTCTATTATCTCTTAAAAAATTTTCAACTCCATATACATTTATGGACAAATTATTTTTTTCCTCAAATTTTTTTATATCTAATAATTTTACCGGAAATTCAATACCTGTAAAATCGAAAGCGTTTCTGAAGTCTGTATATGAAGAGGTCTTTCGAGGATTACCGATTGGCTGGTATGCTGCTGAAACGACTGCCCAGGCGAAACAGCAATTGTCCTCATTCATCACATTCACTATTATTTAGAAAATTTTTGTATCTTTATGTAGGAGGAGGCATTCAATGGGTTGTACTTGTTGATGTTTACTTCCAAATGCAGAATTCTTTGTAGAGCCCACCCTGTAATATGAATAAAAAATTAGTTATGAATAATATTTGTTAGAGATGTTCAAGTGATATTAAGAAAACTTAGCTCTTGAGATTAAATAATAATTACCTGAGTCTCGTTCCGGCAATTCATCTGCTTTGGTTTCAATAATCTTGAATAAATCATCGTAAAGCAGTTGTAGATCAGTTGTATGGGTTACAACGAAGAACGGTGTATTAAATGACTTAATTGAAGTAGAGATTAAAGTTGGGGAATAATATATTCCAAATAATTCCAAATTTACTTTAGCACATGTAAATTCTTGTTGACGTTGGCGTATTAATGTTTGCACTTTATTACCAACATCTTGCTGAAACTTTTTGATGTCGACGTGATAATTCTGTGAATATATTCTGTAGGAAGCTATTCGACATTTAAATGCACTCCTGATAATGTCAATTCCATTTCCATATTTTATGCAGCTCTTATGTTTTTATGAATATTTGTCCTCAAGTGTATGCTCCAGGAATTAGATTTGACATTTACTTCACAATCTTGGCAATATCGCATTGGAGGTCTTGAACATAGTTCATCAACTGAAACAATCATTATTTTTAATTCCTCTGTAAAACTTTATTAATTAATATTAAAAGAAAAATTAAAAGGAAAATAATAGCTATATATGTTATAAAAAATACTTACGATTAATTATATAATCTTCCATGTTAAAGGTGTTTTCGTTATTGACAAAATTTTCTCGAAGGTGGCGTACAATATGTGATTTTCTTTTAAATTCTCTTAAGCAGTGTGTGCAAAGGAGAGTCATTTTAAAATGGAATCGGTCAGGGTTATATCGCTTTTAAATAAACACAATTCGATCAATCAAGACCCAGTGACATAGAATAATTAGCAATTTTTTCAGCTCGCGCAATTTGGAAAACTTTTGGATTAACTTTTTAATTTGTTGAAAAGCATGGATTTTTTAAAAAAAAATATATTACCCAAATTTAAAAGAAGATCGCCTTGTCTTTGTATACAATTTTTTACATCTTTCAGAGTTGAATTAGAAATATTATTGCAAATACTATCCAAGTTGAAATAAGAGAACACCATTGATTTAAATCTAGATGCCGCTCATCTGGTGTCACTCTTATTTAAACTCGGCTTAGATTTCATGCGAATAAATTTATCTAATTCACTCTTATTTGATAAATCGATTTTCGGAGCTGTTCTAATTGCGGCGGGTAGAGAAAAATTTTGATGCTCCAAATTATGAGAACTAGTATCGTTACCATCCAATTTTAGCCTTTTAAAATTTGGCAAATCTAACAATGTTTCCGAAGAGCGCTTTTTTTGAGAAATTTTGTTCAAATAAATTAGTAGAAATTTGATATGGTTCCAATACATTTTGTTCCTGATTTTGATTTGGTTCCAATATATTTTGTTCCTGATTTTGATTTGAGTTTGAAATGATATTTGAGGAACATTGAGGTTGCTCATCCTCAAAATTTCCATTGTAACTATATAGCTCAATGTCCCCCACAATTTCACCGCAGCTCAAATCCAAAACGTCTACAAAACTGTTTGTATAGCCAAATTTGGATGGTTGTTGATATAAAATTTTTTCATCTTTTGGTGAAACCTGTATGACGGTTTTCACACTGTCGATAGAATCATCAGATGAATCATCTGATGATTCATCTAATGAAGCATCCGAAATTGGTGAATAATGGGGGCGATAAATCTCTTTCATAATATTTTTCGAAAAACCCCCAATGCCAAACCCATTATTATTATTATTATTTAAAACTCCTTCATTATCACCCCCATTTTGCCCTGAGCTATTTGGAGACCCTCCCAATACATTCAAAAGTTGTTTCAAATCATAAACCTCCCCTATTGTTGAATTATTAATTAAATTTTGCCCGGGAATTTCCTCATGCTCCCCATTAACCTTAATTAAATTTTGCCCCGAACCATTTTCAGTCCCTTCCATTATTTTGAGAAGCTCTTCCAAATTATCACCCTCATTTATTTCAAAATTATTAATTAAATTTTGCCTCAACATATCATTGTTTATATCGTCAAAATTTATGGTTTCTAGAGGTTCAGGAGAAAATTCTTTAATATTCGCTTCATCTAAAACTTTTAAAAGTTGTCCTAAAATATCGCAATCACCAATTTCAGTATTATCAATTTCTTTAAATTTAGTTTCTAATTGTTCATCGCTTAACCCGCAAAAAGAACAGTCCATTAAATCGTGGACAAGGCAAGCTTCGTTTAAATTAAATGCGGTTAAATCGATGTTTTCAATTTTTACATTTAAAAATGAAGACATTTTAAATTATAAATTAAAAATTCAAAAATCAAAATAAAAAAATTAGAAAATCAGAAAATCAAAAATAAATTTATAGCTCTTAAAATGAAGTAAAAATTAAGTTAAAGCAAATCCAAAATATTAAATAAAAAATATTAAATCAAAAATATTAAATCAGCAATACAAACCAAATGAAAATGAATATTATGTCACTACGTCACACAATAATTTGAAATAATTCGGACTAGTTCAAATACTATTCGAGAATTTTAATACACACGCTAATAGCGAGATGTAAAGTGAAGAGACGCTTCGTACCAGGTCGCCTTTTAAAGCGGCCAAGAGCCTGGTCCTGGCTGGTACGGCGTGGCACTGCATGGTACGACGGGAACCGTGAGACCGTGAACTCGAGAGAGGTCGTTGAACGGTCGTAAGTTGTTTTGTTCTTAAGAAAAAGACGAGTAAAGAAAAGAAGAAGAGAAGAAGAAAAAAAAAAGTTGTTTTTTGGAATAATATAAAAAATGTTTTTTTTTATTATTCCAAAAAATAATTTTTTTTCTTCTTCTCTTCTTTACTCGTCTTTTTCTTAAGAACAAAACAACTTACGACCGTTCAACGACCTCTCTCGAGTTCACGCTATCTTTGCCTTCTTCTTCTTCTCATTCTTCGGACCGGTTTCGCCGCTGGAGGTACCGAAAGGTGGTATTTCAGTATTGTATATAAGGATTTACAGCGTCTTGACTTATCATTCATTAAGTTTAAAGTCTGAAAATAAGTACTTTCATAATTCTAACACTACAAGACTTTCTGGGCTTCTTAGAACATCAGATTAACCTGATGGATCGTCTGACTCCAAATTCAGAGAACACGGTGATGTGGCCGCCACCATCAGAGGCTGACTATTTGGATGAAGAATTCATCAACATGTTTGAGCCAGACCTGGATCCCGAGCCTGTCGCCTTTGAGTGGGATCCAGACCGAGCAATGGATCTTCAACCTTTGATGATGGAGCAACAACAGCCTATGGAAGAAGATCGGCCACAACCTATGGCAGAGCAGCAGCAGCAAGCTTTGGCAGAGCTGCAGCAAGCTATGGCAGAGCAGGAGCAACAGCAAGCTATGGCAGAGTCGGAGCAGCAGCAAGCTATGGCAGAGCCGGAGCAGCAGCAAGCTATGGCAGAGCCGGAGCAGCAGCAAGCTATGGCAGAGCCGGAGCAACTAGCAATGCGAAGACAGAGATACGATCGAAAATGCAAGAGGCGGATACCGGAGCAGCAGCAAGCTATGGCAGAGCCGGAGCAACCTCTGGCAATGCGAAGACAGAGATACGATCGAAAATGCAAGAGGCCGATACCGGAGCGAAGACAGAGATACGATCGAAAATGCAAGAGGCCGATACCAGAGCAGCAGCAAGCTATGGCAGAGCCGGAGCAACCTCTGGCAATGCAAAGACAGAGATACGATCGAAAATGCAAGAGGCCGATAAATTATAAATTATAATTTATAATTTACGGCAATCTCTGGCAGAGCAGCAATCTCTGGTGGGCAACAACATCTCTGGTGGGCAGCCACAATCTCTGGTGTATCAGCAGCAACCGATGGCAAAGCAGTAGCAAGCTATGGCAGAGCAGCAGCAGCAACCTATGGCGGGCAGCAGCAACCTATGGCAGAGCAGCAGCAACCTATGGCAGAGCAGCAGCAACCTATGGCAGAGCAGCAGCAGCAGCTTCTAGTGGTCAGCAGCAACAGATGGTAAAGCAGCAGCAACCTATGGCAGAGCAGCAGCAGCAACCTATGGCAGAGCTGGAACAGAGATCCATCCCAAAATGGTATTTGGTATTGTGATTTATATATGTATATATGTATTTATCTATTTATGTATATATGTATATTTGTATTTTAATTTAGGAATAATAAAAAGAAAATCGTTGAGGAAAAATTTTTTTCTATTTCACACCTAATAACCAAGTTTCTTCAACTTTAAAGAATTATTATGAATAGGATGATTATATATATTTTTATTTTTACAAACATAGTAACGAAAACTAGTTTTTTTTTAACTTGACAGAATTATTCTACATAGAAGAATAAATCATAAGCTCGGTTTTCAGAGAATCTTATTTAATCAAACCTAATTGTTCTTTATCTTATATATAAATTCTTATATAAATAATTTAGTTGACATTTTTAAACTTAATATTACAAACTACTAGGCTGCATGAATAAATTCAAGTGAAGTATCAAATTTATTTATTTAAAATTCAATTTATCAATAGGATTGATGGTGCATATTATGTAGAAAAAATTATTCTACACTGAAGGAACAAAATCATTAATTCTTGGAATCTAAATATAGACAAATTTCTATTTTTTACATGGTACCCTTATATTTATTTAACTTAAACTTAATATATATCTTATAACTTATATCTTATAACTTATATCTTATAACTTATATCTTACAACTTATATTTTATATAAAATTTTATTTAAATTAGTTGGCATTTTAAACTCAATATAAAACATTACTAGGGTGCATGAATAAATTCAAGTGGAGTATCAAATTCATTTATTTAAATTTATGCATATTATTTGAAAAGAATTATTCTATACTGAAAGTACAAAATTATAAATTCTTTCAATGAGAATAAATACAAATTCTTATCTATTCACATCATTCCCTTATATTTATTTACATAGTTTCTTACATTTATTTAACTTAGCAGAACAAAATCTAAATTCTTATAAAATATTTTAAACTTAAATTTAAACTTAAACTTAATATTAAAAATGCCATAGTGCAGGAATAAGTGCAAGTGAAATAAATTTATTTAAAATTTGATTTTTCGATTAGATGGTTTTGCATATTCTTTAGTTCTGGTTTGTTACATATTATACATGCTTGTGAAGGAGTTGTTATAAATAAATCGTTTTCACAAGTGTTGCATTGTAGATCTTTTTCGCAACATATAAAGGATCGTTTATAGTGGCTATTAACAAAATTATGTTTCCCTTTTGGGCAATTTAGAGCATGTATATAGTAACATTCACAACATAAATTATATGCACCGCCAGAAGATGAAATGATTACAACATAAGATTGGAAAACGCACACTTCTCGCGTAAGGTAATTTGGTGCCAATGCATCACTTGCATTTATTTTTGTCACTTTCACGAGCCCCTCTTCTCCACACCCGTTTGGAACTCCATTATCCTCTATCCCATCATCTTCTTCGTCTTCATCATCGTCTTCGAAGTTATTACGATCAATAGTAATCAGAGACTGTCTTGCGTTGAATTTCCCCCTTCCAGCCAATTTAAAATGAGTTACTTCATCCTTGAACAGTGACTGGATTGATTCATCGCAAGCGGAATCTAAATATATTTGTTGCTGATCCATTTCGAAGACTGATGAACTGAATTTGCGAGATTTGATTCACTTGTTTAAACAATTTGCACTTTTACAACACTTTTTTATTGGTAATGGTGGACGGTCTATATGATTTTGGTATAAGTTGTAATGTTCAAAACAGAGTAAATTTAGCTTCAATTCCTCGTCACTTTGATAATGTTTTGGTAACCTATGTCAAATTTGTTGTAAACTAAGTGAATCAACGTATCTCTTCAAATAACTGATGGGAAAGAAGGCCAAGTCCTGATCTTCAAAGTCCGTAAGGTTTTTCTTGCTGGTTTGATATAAAATTATGACTTGGCCTACACGTTCAATGAGTTGTTGTTCTGGTTGTTGGTCACTATTTGACATCACGACTGAATGAATGTAGCTCGCTCAGATTCAGTCGTTTAAAATACCAGCTCCCCTCCAACTGCTACCAGCCCCCCTCCAACTGCTGTGGTGGTTAGGAAGGAGGTAGGAGGTGGAGCAAAAAGAGGTGGAGTTTACGTAATCAATCGAGATAGGGGGCGAACTTGGGCAGCCAATCAGAAACAAGGTCATTCTTGGCTGACCAATCAAAAAAGTGGTGGGGGGGGGGTCAACTCAGAGCCCCCTATCTCCACTACTATGATGGTATCGCTAATGTTACCATCATTTACAGATAAGCTATTAAAGTAAAAACCTGTCAAGTGCATGTCGGACAGTTATTATAACTATGTTTGAGAGCCGGCAGGAATATGTCTCTTCTGCATAATAATTACAATCTCTGTTTAAAATGTAACATCTTGAATAAAATACAATATTGTATTGTAGTCAGTATATTGTATACATTTTATTACTAACACATTAATTAAACAGTATTTTTAAACTAAAATTCAACGATTAGAACAATTATGAGCGCATTAATATTTTCGCCAGCTAATAACTCATCAAGTTGCAATTTGTTAATGACGCAACTGCCTATCCTTTCGTTCACTCGTATTGTTGAGTTTTATATTCGAAATAGACAAGTTGTTGAGGATAGCAATGTGAGTAAATTCGACAAAGGTTATTTTTAACATTGATTTGTGTATTATTTGTTAAGAAAATAAAAAAGTACTGACCAAGGTAAGTATGGATGTAACAGCCAAAGAGGGTTAAATTACTTTATTACAAGCTTAATGCATATAATTCTATATCTCAAACATTATATTTAGTTCCTAGCAACTGTAAATAAACATTAATTTACTATAAAAGTATCCGTATTCTTAATTCTACTTCCAAGTTTATACAGAATTTCGTATTCGTATTATTTTAATTTTAGTCTTTAGCTTGCTAATCTTGAGCCTGCGTCTTTAATTAAATTAATAGTGTATGATCAGTTATTACTTTAAATTTTCTTCTAAAATTTTTAACTGTCCATACGGTTCTCATTCTATTACATTGTATTTTGTTTCAGCTGAACATATGATTTTAGATGTGATTGGGAGGTCCCTTCCTATCAAGCTTTGCGATAAAATTCCTTCAACTGCATATAATGATGCATCTGTAATCATATATTAAAATTGATTCTGTTGAAAGTTTTTTTGAAATTTGTTGAATGTTCCGTGACATTATTTATTAAAATTGAAAGAAATATTTTTTTTTAGAGATTTGTTAATGGTTTTGAAGTTTTTGTATTATTCGGTATAAATCTTCGATAATATCCTGAGAGTCCGAGGAATGATTTTTCTTCGTTAGAATTCTTTGGGACTGAAAATTCTTGGATCGCTTTGATTTGTCTGAATTCGGCTTTACTCCGTCTTTATTCCGAAATAAGCATCTTCTTTCTTGAGAAATTCACATTTATTTGGTTAAATTTTTAAATTTGCTTTTCCTAATCTGGAGAATACTTCTTTTAGTCTAGTCATATGTTCATGACTAGTGTATATTATGATATCGTCCATATATACTGCATATCTTTCATTTTGGATACTCATGAGAATGTTATCCATCACTCTCTGGAGTGTGCGACCTTTAATCAAAATGGCATTCTGAGGTAATGTCCATTTCCAATAAAAAATGCAGTTTTTGGCACATGTGTTGGTCAACTTTTATTTAGTGGAATTTTGATGCCATAATGTCCTAATTGATCAAATAGGTCAGATATATTCGATAATAAATACCTGTCATCCAGGCAAAGCTTGTCAAGGCGATTGTAATCTACGCAGAGAAACTGAAGGTTGAATGATTCCTTAATCTAGCATTTTATTGACCTGTATTTTAATTTCTTCTTTATGTATTTGTGAATATCTATAAGACTTCGTACAAATTGATTTCCTATGTTTAGTTGATGTGCTTTGTTTCACTAGTAAATGTAAGTATATCTCCTTTTAAATAGAAAATATTAGGAAAATCTTAACAAATTTAAACAATCAAATTAATTGTTTCGTCATTTAATTGTTCCGTTCTTAACTAATTGGATATTTCTTGTTTTCGGTCAAAGGTTGGAATATTACATTATTAAATTTTGAATTCTTGAAGTGTTTCCCTTAATCAGTGGTTCAAATTTTAAATTACAGAACTTTACTATTTTTGGAATTGTATTTATATTTACTACTGACCCAAAGAATTTACCATTTTCATTTATTTTAACCAAAGCATTGGAAATATGTAACTTGGGTCAAAAATATTGCTAATAATTTAGAACATAAATTATATTTTCAATATAACATATATATATATATATATATATATATATATATATATATATATATATATATATATATATATATATATATATATATATATGTTACATGTAGGTATTTCTATTGATCAGTATTATTATCCATTCATTTTGTTTTTTTATGGTTGTTTTTAGAAATTGCTATGATATTATTGATATTGCGCACGTATAAATATTATGTTACCTAGCTGCATAATTATATAATATTAAGATGTTAACTAGGTTTGGATTAGATCGTCATCTGTTTTGAACTGTACTGAAAATGTTCGTAATATATATATATATATATATATATATATATATATATATATATATATATATAGAGAAAGAGAGAGAGAGAGAGAGATATTCTTATTTATTTCTTGGACCTTTAATAAAACATTTTTATTTGTTTGTTTTTTTTAGGACTATGGTGTGTAGCTTTTTTACATATAATGTATTGACTTTGAACAGTGATTCAGGAGCAACACTGCACTCACGTGTATAAATTAATTTAAAATTATACTATATTGAGAATTTAATTTTCGTGTAAAGGTAAGTCTGCATTAGGTGGGAAATAAATTTTGATTTAACTTTATGTAAAGTTTATTGATCATACTGTATGTTTGTCTTAATTATAATGTGTATTACTTTTAGAAATGAATTACGTGTTCAAAAATAGTTATTTTATGAAGTTACCTTATGCAGAATCAAAAACAAATAAACTTTGCATCACATGTGACTAAATTTTAATAACCCTATTTGGATTTTGTAGAAAAACACACATTTAATATGGCGCTACTTTAAACAAAATATGACTGGAATGAAGCATTGTCAAAACTAAGAAGTTTTATGTAGGTTGCGTTGAGACTTGTTTTGTAACAGTAGTACAATTTACAAAAAATGGACCAAAAATATAAATTACCTTATACAATTGCATACGGGCTAAAAATTGCATTTACAAAAACCTTTTTGTAATAAAATTTTTCGATATTTTGAGATATAACCCCACTTTGGAATTTTTATTCGAAAAAAATTATAATTTGACAAATAATGCTAATCACGTGACTACAATTTTTTTGGTTAATTTTCAACTCGATGGAAGTAGAAATTGTTGTCAAAGTCAAATTTCAAATAAAGCTATTAATAAAAAATCCCATATGATGCGGACTTTACTGGTCATACTGTATATATTCTATGTCGAATGGCCAACTGCTATGTTCACTCTTTTTTACTGTATGAAATGTAGGCTCGGAATCTTCAAGCGAACATATTCAGATTATTATACGAATTCGAAACCTAAATTTATCAGTGAATGCAAAGAATCTCCTAGGCCTCACTCACTACAAACGAGGAAGTTTTAAAGATAATTAGTAAAATTAGAGACATATTTAGCGAAATAAAAAATATAAGCCACTTCCACTTATTATAAAAGGTAAAATGGAGGGAAATAGAGTACTAGGAAGAAACTAAATCTCTTAGCTAAGAAACATAAGTGAGTTAACTAGAATGGATTCGTCAGCATTAATAAGAGCAGCGGACGACCAGCACTCTTTTAGAATAGTATAGTATCTTGCCTCATCTTTCCCTACTATGCAGTGATAAAAAATAAAGTATCATGAACTTACTTTAACAAAATATTTCGACTACATACTGTGAACATTTCGAAATAAAATTCTAGAATTTAATATACAGTAAAACTTAGACTCACAAACTGTTACTCAGTTCATAGTTCTAAATTCTTTTAATATGGCACAAATATGGGCGGCCGTAGAAATTGTAATGTCAGCTTATAAATGTGAAAGGGAATCAAAGAGTTGTTTCAAGATACAAAATCTTGAAGAATCCCACTTAACTGGTAATTGAATAACTCATGTAGTCTAACAAATGGTAAATAATGTATGGCATTATTTAAACTTAATGACGATAAAAAATAATTGGTGACTCAAAAGGAAAAATTAATGATTGTACTTTTATTGTTTTCATTTCATCTTATCTAGAAAATTCGCCGAAAATGAAGTGATCAACTTTTAAATAAGTAATACGTATCTAATGAAGTCAAAACAAAATAAATCTCGGTTACAAAAATATTTATTTAAATATATTTTAAGTATGACAATGCTTT
Organism: Diaprepes abbreviatus; assembly: GCA_034092305.1. Lineage (NCBI taxonomy): Eukaryota > Metazoa > Arthropoda > Insecta > Coleoptera > Curculionidae > Diaprepes > Diaprepes abbreviatus. The sequence continues at coordinate 1,991,371 of JASJET010000056.1, forward strand.
TCTATTTTTAAAAAAAATTACTTGTAGAAGTATATAATTTAAAATGTTACTTAAAATAATTCACAAGTTGAAATTGCTTTATTTTATTCTAAATTCTCCTATAAGTTCTCTCCTTATTTACAAACATTTTTGGCACTGGTTAGAAAATTTTTCAAAATGAATATATTAATTTATATATATATATTTTAAAAATATTCTGGTTTTGGATAGTGTGGAGTTAAATCAAGACTTTGAGCTCTATATGGATCAGGAACTCGTGACATACCTTCGTTAATTGACTCATATCTGGTGTTGCTGTACGTTGTCCATGGATCTAACCTGCTCTCCTCTTCATAGTAATAATCCTTGAGACTTGCATCTGAAATATATTAAACTTTATTAAAATAAAGAGGTAATATTAATATCTCACTGATAGAATGATTACTAAAGCCTCTGGATTCGGATGTAGCGCATTTGACTACATAGGAGTAGGAAGTAACTTGAGTTCTTATGGATTTTCACGAGTTACGAAGCACCCTAACCTGATAAGATACTCTAGACCTCGGATTCGGTTTCATTGCAGCAAACTATATAGGACTAGAAAGATCTACTCTACCGGACAGCATACTTTTTTTGTGTGCCACTAAAAGTTTATAATTATAAACTTTTTTGTAGAAATTACCATTAATGGTAAAGACATAAACAAATAATTTATTTTTCTTCTATATCCAGGATTTGTTTCGACAATTTTTTATTATACATTAAATATAGATTTATTATATGGGAAAGAAAAATAGGCAGTAATGAAAATATATTATAAAATTTTCTTAGTGGATGAGTTTTTTATAATAAATATTATATTTAAATATAACCTGTACAATCATTCATATATTGGTAGCAGGTATATATTAATCTGTAGTCTCCTAATTTTTCGTTAAGGGTCATATGCTAACAAACTATTCAGAAAAAAATCAGAAGAATATGCATAATATAAAAGGTATTTATGGTACTCTGATAGATGTGTTTTTTAAAGAAAACATTCCATATCTTTTAACCAAGAATAAAGTATTGCCCGTTCCACAAAATAATTTACTTTTCTATAGATATCAATATTAAAGGAGCTATTTGATAATTTCATATTCATAATTGAGGGAGAGCGATGAGGAGATTATCACAGATTTGCTAGAATTTTGTATCGTCATCAATCATGTTATTTCACAGGGTCTAAAAAAATAGTCTGTAGAAGGATTGCAAAACTGATTACAACTTTTGACCCAAACAAACACAGTATGAGACCTAATTAAAATGATATAAAAATAACAAAAGAATATAACTAGCGGTAATAATTTAAAATGCCCTATAATCTATCTTTATTATAAATATATGTATCTATAGAAGCTAGAATACTGAAAAAAAAATATTTTCTTATTACAAAAATAATTTCAGAATGCCAGTTTACGAATTTTATATTAAAATATCAAAAGCAACGATGATTATTACATTAAATAAGTATACTACCAAAACTTACCTGTATCATCTAAGCAGGAAATTTTTATTTGAATTCGTTGTTTATTGGAACCTGACTGCTTGACTTCTTTACAATTTGAAGTACCAGTCGGGCAAGTTCGACCAAAACAATAAGGTTGAGTAACTAAAACAGATGTACAACATAATAATAAAAAAAAAACGAATTTCCTTAAAAAAAGTGGAAAAAAGCAAAAAATTATTTTTAAAATTTTATCTTTAATGCTTGGAAAACGGTACCATATTAATATATAAAAAAGTTGATAAACGAATACAATTCAAAAAATTTTAGCGCCTTCTAAAAACGCACTAAAAAGCGAAAAAAAAAATTTGTAAATTTTTATATGGAATTGAAATTTTCGAAGTCAAATTAATGCATAAAAATTATGATTTACTAAAAAAGATACCTATAGTTTACGAACCCTACAATATTCTAAAATTTATACTAGTTTGCATAATGTTTTGTTTGTGTTTATTTCGGATTGGTTTCTTACTGTGGCTAGTTTGTGTCTCGTTTGGTTCATTCAATAACAATTTAGCACTTCAAAAATTTCAATTCCATATAAAAATGTTTCGCTTTTTAACACTTTTTCAGAAAGCGATTCAAGTTTTTAGTTTTGACTTCCTTACGATATCCATAAATTATTTGAGCTAAGGACTAATCCAGATATATAGCGTAACACGTAATACTGCCAAAATACACTTTTGAGCCAAAGTTTTTATAAGCCATACTAAATTGAGCTACAAAAAAAACTTTAAAATTCGGATAATTCTCTAAGTTCGAAATTTTGAACCAAACTGTATCAAACAAAAATTTAGTCTCCTATAGTTACTTCGCTACCCTGAATTTTAAGGAATTAATTTTTTACATTTCCGAAAATCTCACAATATCCATTCATCATATTGAATTTGAAGAAATTAATTTAAGATTCGTAATCTACGTCGACGAAACCCCCTAATATCAATTTAGAAAATATTCAGAAAATATACATTTTTTACTCAGCTATATTGGATTCACCATATTGAATTTAAAGAAAATAATCTTAAAGTTGTAGTCTACGCCCCCATGCACATCCTAATATCAATTTTAGATAAATTCGGGAAAGTGATACATTTTTAGTTCGCCGTATTGAATCCCCTATATTAAATTTTGAATTCTTAATCTACACACTCGCAAACTCCAAAGTACCATTTAAAAAAAAATCGAAAAATGTTAAATTTTAGTACTAACCAGATGTATATTTCACCTGGTAATGTTTCCAAGATCGTGCAATGTAGCCAAAACTATTATGACCCACACTACATTGAGCCAACAAATATATGTTTATACCGATGACCTTCAAAGTACCATTTTAAACAAAATTAAATCCTGTATATTGAATGTTAAGAAGTTATATTTAGAATGGTAATGTATATTCCGAAGATTCTCTAATGTCAGTTTTGGAAGAATTCGAAAAATGTAAAATTTCTAAAATGCCATATTGAAGTCGCCATCTAAAAAATTAATTTTTAAATCCACCATATTGAGTTTGGAAATTTTTTAAAAAATTTATAATATATGTTCCTAAAAATCTACCAATAACAATTTTGGATTATGTCCGGAAATGTAAAATTTTTAGTTAGCAATGTTGAGATCCGTTATATTCAGTTTTAAAAAACGAAATTTGGAATCTTAATCTGCGACTCCGAAAACGCCGTAGACCAGTTTTGCAGGAAACTAAACAAAAAAAATTCATTCTTTGTTCATCATATTGCGAGAGTCATCTTGAATTTAACTGGATCGATATTAGCGAAAGTTAAATGAAATAACCGCAGTAACTTCGTGAACATTATGTTAAAAATTTAGTGAAAACCGATGGAGCCGTTCCGAAGTAATCAGTATACATATATAGAAATAGAAGATATAACTGTCGAATTAGGAGTCTCATGTTGGATATCGATTAAAAATACATTTTTTGATTGACGATGAATGCAATAGTTAAATAAGAATAACTTATTCTATCACAATATTTCAAATAATGTTTACATTAAAATTATCGGCGACCGGTTATTTGATCAAATTATAGCTAAAAATAAATAAGAGATATACTTAAGATCTCCGTGGAAAAGGCTTCGTTTTATTCTTTTTAATGAAAATGTTGATTAATTTATTTTTATTCAGTCATCCTAAAAAATCAAAATATGAAACTTATGGTTTCTTATTTTATTTTTTAAAGTTCTCTCTTTATATTTTTATTATATTTCTGAAAAAATATTATTGAAAAACCTATCAGAAAAGAACTCCGGAATTCTGTGAGACAACAGAGTATGCTTTTTGTATCTACCGTCATTTTCTATGTTGTTTACGGGTACAAAAATCAGTAAAGATGTATACTTACCATATTGTGATGAAAATGAAATACATGTCAAAACAATAACTATCGCAAGTAACAAAGAGATTTTCCCCATTTTTTGCATTTAAAAAGATTAATAATCCACACAGAAGACCGATGCAATTGACTTTGATTTGGCTTTAAATTAAAAACGTACTTAATGAATAGCAATGATTTAAATATTAATTTTTCGAAAACTTCTTTTCAAGTAAATAATATTGATAATACCGATCTCAACACATATTTTGCAACATACGATATTTATACTGTGTGAAAAATATTAAGAATCAAGTTCAAATTATCAAATCTGAATTTTACAACTAAATTTGGTATATACACAAAGCCATGAGAGCTTTTTCATTTTAAATTTTTGCCTTTTTGTTCATCTAAATAATATCTCGACATATTGAGGCAGCAGGCAATAATACCGGGTAACAAATGCTTGAAATTTTTAATAATTTTTTTCACTCTAGCTTACAACTTAATATAGGCCACCCTGTACTCCGTTTATCAAAACATATCTGGAACGAAGTATAATAAATTATTTTTAATGATGTCAGGCGATTTGTATAGTGTAGATACTAGTGTGATATTTATAATTAAATATAGGTTGTACCAATATAATATTCTTTGTTCTTGAGCCTGAAATTGCATTTTGGGAATTTTCGATAACTTGTAAAGCGGGTCACATAATAAAATACATAATTTAAAATAAAAGAAACATAACCTTCTTGATAAAAGCTACTTACAACTTGCTAATCTTAAAATATAAAATACGGATAAATAAGTTTGTATAGTGATCTTATACTTGAATTGACTGTATGTTTCTAACTTATAAGTAGTGTTTTGGTTTGTATTAATTTGGCGCCGACTTAACAAGTTTCAATTTCGTTTAAAATGTTATTCACACATAGACAAAATAAACGAATATTTTCAAATATTTATGATTTATAAGGCTAATTTTCTTATGTAGAATTATTTGCAGTTTATCAGGAATAATAAAAACGATGGATATATATATATATATATATATATATATATATATATATATATATATATATATATATATATATATATATATGAAATAAAATGCAAACAGTAAATGCAAACTTCTCTCCATCATATCCTTTCTGTGTTAGAGGTTGCACAGTTAGAATAAATTTTTATAGAACTCAATTTATCCTATTCCACCACGAGATGATGGCCTACCTGTACCACCATATCGAGAAGAAAGTCAAAACTTACCCTCCCCGCCTCATTCACATACGGAGCTGCATATAGTTGTTCGTTTGCTGAATATGATTTCCAATGTTAAGCTCTAAAAATTTTATTTTAAAGAGGATTTTTTCTTCTAAAATGGCTTGCAAATGCAAATTAAAATGTGGTTTTGAATCGATATAGTTTGAATAAAGTTTTGCTTCACCGATTGGAGGGCTCGAGATCTATAAACCCATTTCATTCGATTGAAAATTCTTTAGTTTTGAAATTGAAAAATGCTATTTTAAGAGGTTATCTTTAGGGGACATTTTTACTCCGTGAATCAGGAACTACTATATATCACAGTTGAAGGGAAATCGAAGGTCCACTTTTTGAACTTTTTTACAGCTGTAGTTTATCTTTTCGAAATGAAAAATTTCTACTATTCATACTTATTATTTCTAACGGTTTGCAAAATTGGTGTTAATAAAATATTCATTCATTTTTTTTTCATACTGTTCATCTCTTTAGTAGTTAACCCCGTGATAAATTTTATTAAAATAAAAACCGATACCCCATCAATTCAATTTCTAAATTCGTATATGCCCAATGAGTTTTTCACCCAATTAAGTTAATTTATATATTTACTGAATAAGAACAGCGAAAAACAACGTTTTCATCCATATAAAAAAAACTGAAATCAAGCCCTTACTGAGAAAATGACAGGTATCAATCACTTTTCGTAATCTTAATAATATGCATGTAATTTTATCGGAAAAAATCGGCCGTTTAACTTTTAATTGGAAAAAGCCGGTTTTGGGAATAAAATTAGGAGTTAATTATCACCCTTAGAAATGTAATTCAGGGCGTAAAAAAAATATGTGTCAAATATTCTTCAATATATTACAACATATCACAGAATAAGTAGAATCTACGACTGAGTTTTTGAACCTATTACAGAAAACGGTTAAGGGCTAGTTTAACCCTTCATAATGATAGAGGCGCACTACATGTTACTCACGTTTAATATTCCTAATGGTTTTTATTATTATACGTAAGGAATGTCTTAAAAAAACATATATATATATATATATATATATATATATATATTAATTTAAAAAAGGTTAGTTAAATTATTGACTGAATTAAGTAAATTTAAAAGAATTGGAAGCAAAACCTTTTACTGAGAAAATAAATTTACATAAATCTAATAATGTACAAGTCTTTGAAATTATAATTGAACTCGAACTAACCTGAACTTTGGGTGAGTTATGATCCATGTAAAAAAACAAATGTTGGATATTGTTCGGTTTATTCCAATATATTATACAGAGAACCAAATCAAAGACGGACCACTGAGAAAAATCCATTGTAGTAGAGTGTAAATGTATTATTGAAAAATTGTGTTCAATTCATATTGTGCTGCTAGCTGATCTCATATATATCCTATTGAATTTAGTATTGGGCTATACCATCGTCAAACTAACTTTTGAATTTGGACCGCATCAGCTTAATTCGTCACTATGGTAACTGCATGTAGTTGAGCGTTATCATTCATACACACAAATTTTTCCTATCCAATATGGTCAACATAAGGCAAAACATAATCTTACAGGATATTTTCTATACCAAAATCACCAGTGATTTTTCTATTTACTTCCACTATTTTGGTGTATCCCTCTCAATTAATATCTCGCAAAGCATTATGCCACTCCTCCAAAACTAACGTGATTTCGTTTTCTACGTGATTTCGTTTCCTACTTTTCACTGAACATGTGTTGTGGCAAATTGTAATCGATGGATTTTGTGATTTTGGAAACGACGAACTGACAGGTTGTTGGCTTTAGACCTGCTTCTTTTAATTTTTACTTGACTGATTTAGATGTAACATTAAATCACTTTACATTTAGTTGCCCTTTTTTGAGATACGTGGCTGTAAATGTGCGATTTTGTATCAAATTACGTATCAAATAAAATTTTTATAAAAAAAATGAAGCAGCTTCTAAAAATGCGCTAAAAAGCGGAAAATAACAATTTTTTTTGTGGAATTAAAATATTTGAAGGAGTACTTCCCTCTACTAGGACTCAGTAGTAGAGATCTGGTAGTGGTGAGAAACTCTCTTAAATCTGGTGAGAGTTATGTTGTGACATCAGCATACTTTCCCGCGGAATGAGAAAGTCACATTTTATGGGGGTGCAGGAATATCGATCCCAGGGGAGGGGAATTACTGGACTTCCTCAGTATCAACAACCTGGAATTTATTAATAGAGGGAACACGCCTACTTTTATTACAAGAAGAGGAGAGTCTGACATAGATCTAACTATTTGTTCTTTAAATATGCAGAACTTGGTGAAGAAGTGGGAAGTTGGTTTGGAGGTCTTGTTGTCAGATCACCAACACATCCCATTTGAGGCTAGCTGTCAAATAAGACGAGGCCCTTAAACTCTTTACTAGTGGAACTCTCAAATCGAGAACCAGCGGAAAAATGTCCGAAAGCTTTTTAAAAAAGCGCTAAAATACCGAACTGAAATAAGCTAGGAAGAATATAAAACTGCCCAGAGAGAATACAAGAAGCAAATAAGGAACTCCCAGAGGATCGTGTGGAAGAAATATTGCGAGAGCATAGAAAGCATGTCCTCAGCATCCCGCCTCTGCAAGATACTATCTAGAGATCCTGATACCCGGAATGGAGCACTCGCTCTTCCTGAAGGAGATCAAACCAAGACGGAAGAGGAGACCCTGGCGGAGCAACTAAGAGTGCACTTTCCAGGCTCAAATCGATATGAGGGCGAATCTAAAGGACGGAGACTCACCTTAGCACTTTATAACTACAAGTTAGTTAAAACAATAGTGACATATGAAAGGATGAAATGGTCGATGGAAACTTTTGCGCCTTTCAGGTCACCTGGTAAGGATGGTATATTTCCAGATTTACTACAAATTCCTCCGATATTATAATAAGCTACCTGGTAAAACTATTCCGCTCATATTTGAGCTTGGGATACATACCTATGGCGTGGAGGGAAACAAAAGTAGTCTTTATTCCCAAGGTGGGAAGAACAGACTACACAAATCCTAAGTCTTTCCACCCTATCAGCCTGACCAGTTTCTTATTAGAGACATTGGAAAAGTTGGTGGATCGACACATTAAGGAAGGAATAATGGTGCAATATCCCTTACATCCTTTGCAATTTGTCTACCAGGCAGGAAAATCCACAAAAGCGGTGCTACACCGACTCGTCACAAGAGTTGAAAGAGCGCTGTTGAGTGGACGATCTGCCTTAGGTACCTTTATCGATATCGAGGGGGCATTCGACAACACGTCTCACGATTCAATATGCAATGCTCTACAACGACGAGGCTCTGAACCGACAGTAGTCGCATGAATCAGAGCAATGTTAACTAAGAGAATAATATATGCTGAGCTTAACAATATAACTGTTAAGGCACTGTCAAGTAGGGACTGTCCACAGAGAGGAGTACTGTGGCCTTTGCTATGGAGCCTTGTGGTGGGAAGCCTGTTGAGTGAACTTAATAATGCCGGTTTGTATACATAGGTTTATGCTGATGACCCAGTCATTTTGTGCCCTGGACGCCGTGTTTGGGACCTGGAGGGGCCAATGATGCGGGCCCTCCGGATCACGGCACTATGGTGCCGCAGGGAGGGGTTCGGAATAAATCCGGACAAGGCCGAGATAGTACTTTTACAAAAAAGAGAAAAATGGGGAGACTTCCCACGATTACATTGGTGAGAAGGACTCTTCAACTTAAGGGGACAGTTAAATACCTGGGAGTAAATCTGGACTTACGACTGAGCTGGAATGATCATATTGAAGCTCGAACCAAGAAAGCCATATGTGCTTTCTGGGCTTGTAAACGAGCCTTTGGGTGTACAGGGGGACTGGCACCTAAAGTACTATTTTGGATATACACTATGGTGATCCTCCCCATGATAACGTACGCCGCTATTGAATGGTGGCGTAGTACAGCAAAGCGCAAACACATTCTTCAACTTGACAAAATTCAGAGAATGGTTTGTGTGGGAATATAGAGAGCGATGAGGACTGCTCCCACCAGAGCTTTGAAAGGCCTGGTGAACATACCTTCTCTTCACTTATACATAGAGAACGAGGCCCTGAAGGCTGTTTATCGTTTATGAACCATATATTTTGTTTTAAAAGAATTTTAATTTGCCTAGGACATCTTGGAATTGGAACGGGCGGCGACTCAGGTATCACGAAAAGCGCGGTAGAGAGGTGTCCTTCACTCTCCATGCGGACAGACTACATGACGCTGCTTTTAAAACACAACCTCTCCATGGCGATATTTCTGCCAAGTAGAGAGGATTGGGAGGCAGAACAAAATTTTCCGAAAAATGGATCCTGGTGGTATACTGATGGTTCTCGACAAGATGAAATAGCTGGAGCCGGAGTATTCGGCAGGAGCACAGGAGTCAGAGAGTACTATCCTCTCGGACAATGCGCGACAATTTTCACAGCGGAAATTTATGCTATTCTGCAGTGTGCCCATCTTTGTGAGAGGGACATAGACAGGAATAGAAAATATTTGCTCAGACAGTGAAGCTGCGATATTGTCATTGAAGTCCAGTGTCGTGACTTCGCAACTGGTGTCTGAGTGCAAGGATGTACTAAATGGTATGGCAAGGAAAGGCTGTACAGTCTGACTCGTATGGGTCCTGGATCACTCGGGCATACGCGAGAATGAGGAAGCAGACCGTCTGGTAAAGTTGGGTTCGGCGACTGAACCGTATGGACCCCAACCAATATTAAATGTCCCAATTACTACTGGCAATGGAAATTAAAATCGCTGCTGAAAAGCAAATCTATTGAACCGTGGAGGGGAGCTCCTGGAATGTGGTGTGCTAAGGAACATATAACTGGACCTAGTGCACGGCGTACTAAGGAGCTTCTCTCCTTGAGAAGGAGTGAGCTGGAAATTGTGGTGGGATTGTTGACAGGGCATTGTCACCTCAGAGTCCATCTTCATAGAATCGGTGTCGAAGGCAACCCGACATGCAGATGGTGTTTGGAGGAGGATGAAACTGTTGATCATGTTCTCAGAGAGTGTCCAGTACTCAACGGACTGAGACAGAGATATTTCAGAGATACAGTTTTGTTACCGGAAGCAGTTAAGCAAGTTCAACTAACGAAGCTGCTTGGATTCGCAAAGGCGATCGGCCTCAAATAACCTGCAGATATGGTGGGATGTAAAGGGCCTAATGGAGGCCTAGGCATCGATGATCTAGTATCACCACCACTTTTTTATTCATTCATTCATTCAGTTATACAAAAAAGATAAACAAACAAAATGTGATTCACAGAGAATTGATTGTTGCAGGTTATATGTATCAAATGCCAGTAGTTTTTGTTTTATTTAGTAAAAATTTGGTGCCGACTTCAAAAATTTCAATTTCATTTAAAAATTTATATTGATATAGAAGTCGATTTAATTTTTTTTATGAAAATGTTATTTTTAGATATTCAGTTTTGAATTCTTTATGATATCCGTAAATTATTTGAAATTAGTACTAACAAGGGAACCACCCCAAACCGACCTCACCGATTTTGATCATTTTTGGATATGTTGTAGTATTTGAAAAAATAATGGAAATATATTTTTTTTATCGGCTAACATACACTTTTAAGGGATGAAATTTATCCCCAAAAGTAAACGCTTAAAATTATTTTTTACAATATATCTCAGCATCTAATGAATATTTTTAAATAAAATCAAGTGGAAGATATTTGCCATAAGATGTCACAAATATGAGATATATTTATGACCAAAGTGGTTGCAACCCCTATTTTATATTTAAAAAAAATACACATTTTCTATGAATATTTGTTTTATAAATATCGGGGGAAGAACTCAAAAGAATTATAAAAAGAATTCTTGCTAAAATATCAATTATTAGTGTTATCGTGTTTTTTTGATTTTTCAAATAACCACCCTTAAATAGCGTTAACTGCCCCTTAAGTTATGAACCATATATAAGTATCTCTAGGACTTATTTTATATTTTGTTTTAAAAAGAATTTTAATTAGACCTCGTCTTATATTAGTTATTTACTTTTGGGGTAATTTTTTTTCATCATTTTGAATTTATATAATTTAAATTGAAAAAAAAATTTGTTTGTTATAAATTACATTCGTTTTACACTTTGGATGACTTTAAAGAAAAAAAAAATTTCTTACTACTTACTATGTAGTCCATCACTGTAAGGGGTAGTTAACGGTATTTAGGGGTGATTGTTTGAAAAATTTCGAAACACATTAATAATCGATATTGTTAACAAAAATACTTTTTATAATTTTTTTGAGTTCATTCTCCGATATTTATAAAAAAAATATTCATAAAAAATGTAGTTTTTTTTAAATATGAAATAAGGGTTGCAACTCATTTGATCCTAAAAACACATCTCACTTTTGTGACTTTTTATGACGAATATTTTTCGCTATATCAATTTTAAACAAAATAGGAAAAATGTATCTGCCATACTAAAATGAAAAAAATTATTTTCAGGTTCATAACCTACGAGCACGAAAAACCCTAAATATCAACTTTGATAAAAAAAAAAATTTCCGAACCATCCACTATACTGGATCTGTCATATTGAATTTCAAAAAAAAAAATTATGTTTAATGTAAATTTAATCTACTACCTTTAAAATCTCCCTAGTACCAATTTTGGGAATAACCCATAAATGTAAAAGTTTTTGGCCGCCATATCAGTAATTTTAAATTCGTTATTTAAACTCTCAGTGAGCCCCGGTGATAATTTTGAACAAAATCGTGATATGTAAAATTTTTAGTTGCTGTATTTATTCTTCTTTTAGATGGTTAAAGGAAAGAATATATACGAACGATTTCCTGCAAATACAACCGTTTCCTCCATACGCGTTTTTCGTAGTAGTCGAAACGTGTATGGAGGGAGAAACAGAATTGTAATTGCAGAAGATAAATTATTTATATATATTCTTTGTATTAACTGCAAAGATGTAGGATACCTTATTGGGTCCACCATAGTGAATTTTTAATAACCGAAAACTCCCTCATACCAATTTTGGAGAAATTCAAACAAAATTTTTTTTCTGTGATATTATAAGCATCATCTGGGATTTCCCTGAACCAATTTCGGTCAGCAATGATACCACCGCATCAAGTTCCTGAACATAACTCAAAAAATTTCATTCAAATCGGTGCTGCCGTTCCGGAGTAATAGATGTACATATTTAAAAATACATTGCGGTCGAATTTAGAACCTTCTTCTTTTAGAAGTCTGTTAAAAACGGTCATAAATAGCTATTGTACGTCTTTTATGTCCTTGACTGGGTCTTCATAAGAATTTTCAGTCTCTTAATATCTTTTCAAAATACCATTACTGTAGATTTATTTCTTATAGGACGTTGTTTTTTCTACATTCTTTGTTACATAAAGCTGCAGCTTCATTACATTGTCTAACTAGTGGTATATTGTTGTTTTAAATAGAGGAAAAAACTAATACGATTCACTATCGCCCTCTTATTTCAACACAAGTAACAAAGTTAAGTGTAGTTTTTAAATTATGTAAGGAATTTTAATTTTTTAGCGATTTGATTAAGTGAGTTAATTTTTTAAACTGTATCTTTAGATCCGTAGTTTAATTTATAATTTAACTTATTTTGACATTCCTAAATTATTTAAATAACCAAATTAATCCATTTATTTATCGTAATATTTCATGGGTCATAGAAAAAGTATCTATTTTGGCATAAAATTATCATTATATAAAAACATGTAATAATAAAAAAAATCATAATAATTACGTGAAAATGGCAGAAATAAATAATCCAAATCATGTCAGTTCAGCGAGAGATATAAAAAGTTTGTAGTTTAATTCGTTAATTGTTGTCGTTTCGACTTTTAGAATAACTTCGAAAGTATTTACCATTATTATGAACGAAATAGAGACCGAGAGAGAGATTGACTTTGCTGGCCCTTTAGTTAATTTTTATGCATATTATTATGCAAAAAAACTGATTTTCTTAGGTAAATGATCAGTGCTAATGCTGAATAACAATCAAAATAGATCAAAATTGATTTTTTATTATATATCCATTTTTCCAAATAATCGTCAAGTCGTTAAGCAACACACAGTAAAATAATGTATTGTTGCGTTTATAATATTAACAACGAGTATCATTTTCCTATCAGCGGTGGATCTAGATTATCTCTTTAGGGGAGGCGGTGATATAAAAATACAGTATGGAAAGTGAAAGCAAGTTGTCGACGGGGGACGAGACACCTGCAGTTCTGAATTTGTAGGTCTTGGGAGAGGCAAACGCTAGTTGTCGATAGGGAGTGGGACAACAACAACATTCACATTCCTTGGTAAGAGGCGGGGTCGTGTCTATTTTTCTGAATTCAAAGTTCTTGGGGGGCTAATCGCAAGCGAACGCGGGTTGTCGACGGAAAGGGAGATGCCAACAGCATTCATATTCCTAGTGTAAGAGGCAGAGTCGGGTCAATTTTCTTGAATTTGAAACTTTGGGGAGGGGAATTGTCCCCCTTTTGGATCCGCTACTGATTCCTATTATGTATATAGTTTTCGAAATTTTTCGGTCCTTTTTTTGAGTCAAAAACAAATTAAGAAATATGCCCAACGGTTCAGCAGTTTTGTTTATTGTTCGCGTTTGTGATGCACAAGTGACAATTGGAAAGAAAAAAAGTATTGCATCTACGAGTTTTAATTTGGTTGCCGTTGCAATAAACGAGAGTAGATAAATGTACTTGCTGACGACTTCATTCCGTCTGATTTATTTAATATGTGCGAAATAATATGAACCTTCATACTTTATTAAATAATTTATTATATTCCTTCTGGTTCTGTTTAAGATCAAAGCATAAATTTTCTCATGATATGTTCTTACTCTAAATGTTTTTAAAAAGTGTAGAAAAAATAATATAGACCCTTTGAGGCTACTTAAGTACGTTTTGTTTATTTAAAACTTTGCTGAGGGCCCTCTTATTTATCTCTTCCATGATTTATATATATATATATATATATATATATATATATATATATATATATATGAAATACCGGTAAGATTAACTTGTAGCCCTCTCTATGACCTGGATAGGGTGAGGTTCTGCAGATGCGAGTCCTTTCCAGAAATAAAGCTGGTTTATTCGAATCTAGTTTGTAATATAAGAAACAGCTTTAATTGTCTGCGATTAATATATAAAATTTCTTTAGTCCGTATTCTAATAGATAATATTTTTTAAAAAAGTCGACATTTGCTATTCTAATAGCCATCATTGCCCTTCCATACTATATTATCTATTTTGTATACTATTTTAACTTATCTGGTCGTTATCAGGTATAAACTGAATTTGAAGTACGAAACTTCGCTTCATTGTACACTTTTTCCAGGATAAACTTAATTGTAGATCAAATAGAGTTTAGATGTGTCAAGATATCATTTAGTTCTTAATCATTACCCTTATACATATTTCAACCAGACTTTCTCCGTTTCACTGTTAATTTGAAACTGCGGCAAAACCATCAAAAAAATCGAACTCACCATGAAAAAGAGAAAATGTATAGAAGCAGCTTATATTAAAAATTAGTGATGGAATCCTCAGTAAACATAGTGGACATATCTCATCTTTGAAAACACCACTTTGTAACATCAAATTATTGAGATGTGTAAAGTGAAACGCAATTTGATGGACACAGTCCTTATATTAGCTCGTAGCTCTAAAACAAAAATTCGGTTTATACTTGATAACGATTACAGATACAACCAAATCGAAACGTCGTACAAACAAACAAAAATAAAGACAATGCAAGTACGACAACCCCAATTTAAAACCAGTGTTTTTGCAGGTAACTTTAAAACTAAATCTAATTTTTTAATGTAAAATGAACTTGTCAATAATAAATTATGTTTTCTCTAATGTATCATGACTTTACAGTAGATGGTGATGCTGCCAGACAAGACGAGAATGATGTAAAATCTCGTCTCGTCTCGAGTGAGACTAAATTTGTTTTGATCTAGATATTGCAATATAGACGGGACGAGATTAGAGATTTTGTCGTCACAAAGAATCTCATCTCAACGTGAAGCTAATAAAATATTTTATTTAATGTGGCAAAAACATGGTAACTGAAATTTAATGCCATAAGATTGTTATAAAAAATATTAAAAATGAACTGCCATATTTAAATTTTATGGTGCACTGGCTGCTTTTTAAAGATTTTTTGTCGCTTAT
Organism: Diaprepes abbreviatus; assembly: GCA_034092305.1. Lineage (NCBI taxonomy): Eukaryota > Metazoa > Arthropoda > Insecta > Coleoptera > Curculionidae > Diaprepes > Diaprepes abbreviatus. Next base: position 2,006,719 of record JASJET010000056.1, read on the forward strand.
GAGTTGTTACTTGTTATCCAGCATAAATAAATAATTCATATTTTTATTATTAACGTCATTCTGCAGACGAAAGATTTCTCTAAGTACTAGTGAAGGTATTAAATCGATGGCGGCTTGTAAGATAAAATATTTTTTTTAAATTATTTTTACTTTTCCCTTTTTCGGATCATTTTTTCTCCTCTGCAAATTAATAATTTCGACATCTACAAAAAAATATGTACCTAAAAAAGCGGATTTTCTATAAGTGGCAACCTAGGATTGTAACATTTATTGATACAATAGAGTATTATTTGTCACTAGACTACAAAGATAGCTTTTTAAAGAGTTTAGTGCGCTCATTTTAAGGAAACATTTAGAGTAAAATAACAGGACACTTATTGCCTGATCTAAAAAAAATCTTGTCACAAATCTAAACAACTATATACAGAGTGTCCGGTAAGTACCTCCTAATTTCGAGGAGCATAAAAGGAAGGTCAAAATAAACCTACTTTATCGTAGAAAAAAAAATTCTAAAGTGCCCTTTAACGAAGATACAGAGCCCTAAAGGGGTACCCAGCCATTTACCTTATCGGCTTTAAGTTTTGAACCGACTTGTATAATTTAATGAAATTTTAATATTATATAGATTCATTAAACCATAATACAGTATATGTTTTAGACCATCGGAGAAGTCAGGAACGGCTTGCAGTCACACTCTTTGGGCATAATTATTGATAGGTGTCATTTTACAGAACACAAAACTAATTTTTTAAATACTTTGGTCATTCCTCTTCAAAAAAGGTCACTTTTAATTTATTTTGATAAAACTGGCGATTTACCAGATAAATCGGTTTTTATGCGAAAAATTCAAACAGGTAAAAAAAAACACGCAGGGTGTACTGATATGCTATAATTTATGGGGAAGCGCTGTCTAACTTTTCGGAGGCAAGAAGATATTATGCTGAAAGATTTCCAGCTCAGAGATTGTCAAGTCCAGAAACCTTTCAAAGGGTTGATCGGGGCTCAATTAATTTACAATATTATTAACATGCAAAAATAATGAAAACGTTTAAATGTTATTTTCGAAAATGTTCAATATGCGCTCCACGTACTTCAATATATTTTCTTATTCTTCGAATATTTTCCCGCTGAACTGCAAATAATATTCCGGCATTCTTACGGACTTCGTTAAAATGTTGTGCTATTCTCGCTAGTTGCTCTTCTCTAGTATTCACTGGTGTTGAATAAAGTAGTTCTTTTAGATGTCTCCAGAAGTTAAAATGTAAGAGATTTAGATCTGGAGACTTTGGTGGCCATAAAACAGGTTCACCTCGACCTATCCATCGAGGGCAAAAAACATTTGTGTGTTGACGTACTATACGGTTAAATGAGGTGGAACACCATCATGGTGTACCACATTTGCATTCTCTATCAAGAGGTACGTCTTCCAATAAATTATTTGAATTTTGCTGCAAAAATTTGTAAATAAATCTTACTATTGAGTCTTCCTTCCAAAACAAATCCACCTATAAGGTTATTTACGATGGTGCCAGCGCACACTTTTACAATAAACCTTTGTTGGTGTTTGTTTTGAATTATAGAGGACTTCGTATCATCGGCCCAAAAATATAAATTGCGCGAGTTTATTATGCCATCTCTTGTAAAACCGGCCTCATCGGTAAACAAAATAAGGTTAGAAAAATTTAGATCTAGGTTATGTTGCTGTATAAACCAGTTGGAGTATTGAAATCTTGCAAGATAATCATCTGGGGACATAGCATGTACTTTTTCAACGTGGTATGGGTGAAGTAACTGTTCTATTAAAATTTCATGAAGAATCCATTTTATAACATTGTTCTGTGTCGCAAGCTTTCTTATGCTGTTTGAAGGATTGTCAGCAATATCTTGCAAAATTTGTTAATCTACGTGAGGGTCTCGTGCTCTCCCGAGAGGTCCCTCACCGCTACGTTGCCGCAAAAATGACCCTGAATAAAACATGTAAAAAATTTATTCGTTAACTCTAATAATTGTTTTCTAATCATCTTTTACCTGTTTGCCTTAGGCTTCGACCAACCCTTTCAAAGGTTTTTGGACTTGGCAATGTTTGCGCTGGAAATTTTTCAGCATAAAGTCTTCTCGCCTTCGAAGAATTTGACAGCGCTTCACCATAAATTAAATGCATATCAACATATTCTGCGAAAGAATATTCTTCCATTTTTTTACTTGAAAGCGATTTTGACAAGTTCCATCGATAGTATTTCTTTATGTAGGTATTAACAATAAAAACCTGATTTTTACCTGGTTGTTTTTAGCATTAGCAACTTTTGAGTGTTTCTCCTGTGTATCTGTATCCTTATTAAGCGGCATTTTAGGAATTTTTTTTTCAATGACAAATTAAGGTTATTTTGACCTCCCTTATATGCTCCCGAGAAATTAAGAGGTACGGATACATTTTTTAAAATTTTTGCTCTGCTGGTATGAGAAAACACATAAAGTGTTTTATTTTATACGTGTGTTGTTTGACGGTGACACAAAAAATTCATATATGGTATTGAATAAGGACTTTTGTAATATAAAAGGTTTCCATCAATTTTTTAACTTTTCTATGTTTGGTAAGGTAATCATAATACATAATTAAATTCTTCTTACTGTAACTATAGGATTCTTTAAGTCTTTTATATCAATTGGCTTAGTTTGGAAAACTTTCCCTTTCAGGTAATACTACAAGAAGAAGTTAAGAGTGTTTAAGTCTGGAGACTTCGGCGCCCACTCAATAGGTCCCCTTCTTCCAATCCATCTGTGTGCGAAAACACCATTAAAGGTAAAGTCTGCCGAACTAAATCAATTGACAAAGAAACCTTAAAAGAATCCGATTATTTCAGAAAAATGGTTAATTACTAGAGAAGTAGTCATAAATGTTACAAAATTATAAATCATTGAGATTATTCTGAATTAACCAATGAGAGGCGTTTTCAATATTTAATAAAACGTTAAATTAATTATTGTTATTACTTCATTTCGAGTTTTAACTATCCATAAATCGAAAACAATCACGTTGGGATATAGGACATGCAATAAAAAAACTGTTCAGAATTTTGCAGATAGTCTAAATATGTAGTAAAAATTTGAAATCATTCTTTTAAAATTCCGAACGATTGTTTAAAAAATCGAGCGTTTTTTAAATAATGAATTTATTTCAGACTTTACGTCCCCATTTTATAAATTTAGATATTTACAGAACTTAACAGTTTATTGTCGTTCTACTATTGAATATGTCAAGGCCCCATTACATATTAACAATATTTGGTTTATAGTAGGCGTTATAATTGTAAGCGATTCAACATTTTCATAATAGAATAAAAATTTAAAAGGCATATTTCATGAAATGGCTTACTCTTCTACATAAGGTAGTGGAAAGAATGACAAAGAAGACAACATATAGAATAATCAGGGATAGAGTCATTAAACGAAGGCCCCATCTCTCATCTAGAAATTAGCAAACCTGGGACATGCTCCAAAATTAAATGAAACAGAATTTCAGTTTCGTTAAAGAATCTAACACAAAGTTGAGTCATAAAAATGAATGGAGCAGAGATACCTCTCAAAAAATCAGCAGAATCTCTATTAAAAATTATACAGATAAGAGGGATACTTCGAAAATTTGAACAAATTGTCAAGTATTTTCCAAGCTGAAATCTACTCTCTTAAGAAATGCGTTCAGTTCATAAGCAAAAATAGCTATGGAAGTCAAGGGAATGTTGTAATTTGTCCTGTAATAAGTTTATATAATATATGCTTAGAGGAACTAAACAAACTAAGTGATAACAGCACCACTACCTTCCTGTGTATACCTGGATATACTGGAGTGAAAGGTTCAAATAAAAGCGTAATAGTGGAATAATTAAAAAGAAAGTAAGGGAATAGGAAATCCGGTTATTGGACAAATCTACAAGGAATGAGACAAGCGAATGTACTTCTGGAGAACTGTGACCAGAAGAGATTTAGGGAATGTACTGGATTAAAAAAAGCTCAGAATTCTAATAGAGATTCCAACAGGGCATTACCACTGGAAGGGACACCTTAAGAAATTTGAACTAGCAGAGAAAGCAAATTTTGTGATAAAGAAGACGAAACTTCTATCCACATTTTTTTAGAATGCGTCATCTTGCAAAATCCTAGGATGCGATACTGGGGAGAGTACCGAAATGATGATCAATCTGAAGCTGCCCACCTTTCTGGGTTTTCTGAAAAAAAAATGGAAATAGATGACCTGCTTAAGTCGACGAGGTGTCCTTCACAGGTAGCAAAAGGGGAGCACAACAGTTCTTTTAGGTCGTAGTGCACACATCCCCATTTTCATATATAAACACATGGATGAAAATTTTTCCCTAAATGCCTTACCGCAACAAGCAAAGCACTATTGCGGGAGACGGTTTCTTCTCCTCTGCTACTCGTAGGAACAAAATGGACCTCGATTTTACTAAGGGTAAAGGAGATAATGCCCCCTCAATCGCATTAAAAATAATCAGCGTCTTCGGTGAGAGACCAGGCCGAAATGCAATCTTCCTACTGGAATAACCCACCGGTCTAAAAGACTGAGGATAGAGTCGCCAATAAATAACTGTTACAACAGATTTTTCATTGTCAAAAAAAAAGGAGGGGTCTTTTAAAAACATTTTTCCTTTTTTAATTCATATATCCCTTCAGAGCCACTTCGGCACTTTAAAGAAAACATCAAAAAGCAAAGATGGATTCCTACTCATAGAAGTTGCGAATGAACAACAATCTATCCTTACAACAGAGCGACAAAATATTTACACATATGAAGTAAATGTTACCGCTCATGCATCGCTGAACGTACTAAAAAGTGTGATTACCAACTATGACTTATCCGTTTGTTCAGATGAGGAGATTTTACACTTCTTGAGTGAGTAGGGAGTCACAGGAGTTTACAGAATTTCGTCCAGAGACCTAGATAAACCATCTGTCACATTTATTCTATCTTTTAATTTAATCTTACCACCCACAATCAAAGCAGAATACTTATCCATTAGAGTAAGACCTCACATAACCAACCCTTTCAGATATATTATTTGCAATAGATTCGGACACAGCGCAAAGTTGCAAAAAACCTGCCACTTGTCCCTCTTGCGGTCACACATGCAGATACAACATGTACTTTCAATCCTATTTGTGTGAACTGCGAGGAATCCCATTCCCCAAGGTATAAACTTCAACCTACCTTCAAACAGGAGTTTAATATAAAAAAATACGTACATTGAAAAAACTTTCATACTTAGGAGCTTAAATGAAATATAAACAGTTGAATCCAAATTTTATTTCACTATATAGTAATATAGCTGCTAAAAGAACTAGTAAACGTAGTTGAAAATGTATCTGTTTCCATAATTTTACTTCAATAGACCAATTTATTGCCAGATAAAAATTTCTATTTGAAACGATATAACATAATAAGAAAAGACCACATAGTAGCAGGAAAGGCTTCTGGCGGAGTTACCATACTTATTCGAGACTACTTCGGAATTTGACAAAGTGACACTCAACACAAATATAGAGACTGTTGCTATTAAACTAAAACACAACAACATTACCTACTGCTACATATACTTACTCCCATCATACCTGGGTAAAGCCAAGATCAACTAGATGAGCTAAATGAACAATTCGCCACTCCTTATATTCTCGCTGGCGCCTTCAATGCACATAATACCCTTTAAGGATCCAAAAATAGAAATAAAGGGCACTGTCGTAGAAATGTTTATACAAAATAACAACATATCCCTCCTCAACGCAAGAAATCACACTTTCTTTTGTTCATCTTCTGGCTCCCTCTCCTCCATTGATTTAACTATGTGTAGTCCTCGATTAGCCCCTCAATTGCAATGGAAGTTACTCGAGGACACGTACGGACGCGATCACTTTCCTATCTTATTGTGACCTCTCACTTGGTCATCCCAAGATTACACCAAGACTATTTACAACTTCATCAAAGCTATCTAGGGTCTTTCAAGGGCATCTTTTATATTTCCCCCTATAGATTACAATAATATCAATTTATTCTTGGAGCCCTTCATTAAGCCATAAAAAGCACAGTTAAATCTTGTATACCACTATCTCATTTAAAACAAAATCGCACTGCAGTGCCATGGTCGAACGATTCGTGCAAGAAGGCTATTCAAAATAGGAAATTCGTTATGAACAGATTCAAACTAAATCCAAGCACAATTAATCCTATACTTTTTAAACAAGTCAGAGCATTTGCCAAAAGCTCAGTCAAAAAACCAAACAAGATCTACGGAACATTTTTGCATTTTCGATAAACCCTAACATGATAGTGGAGAGATCTCTCACACCTGGTAAAAAGCATAGCCAATATTCATATGAATATACTTTACTTCAAATTCTAACCCTTCATATCTAATCAAAAGGCGGGTAATGACGACTCTGCCGGATGGTTTGAAAATACAATACAACCCTTCGTCTCGATAAAGGAAAGCAGGCAGGGACGCATCTGGCGATCGATGGTGTGTATAACGTAGCCCAAAATATCCACCGAAGGCAAGTCCTTAAAGCATTGTTTAAATGGAAAAACTGTGTCAGGTTAGGCCGATTTTTGTTAATTAATTAGATATCTGCATATAATTGGAGTCTATACACTGTGATCTGATAGATCTATTGCGCTGCCTACTGCTACCAAGTCGTAAGAGATACCTTACCGGCTAAAACAGGTCCTCTAGTCATATTTCCTTGAGGAACCTTAGGATGTTGGACGGTTTCAAGATGGGTAGCTCCCCTTCTTCTATTTGGTGTCATTCTAGGGTTTTCTAGAGTGCTGCACTCTCTGAAAGGATATGAATAGAGGTTTCGTCCTCCTTCTCGCAGAATCTGCATTTTTCTCCTTCTATCAATCTGAGTCTCTTGAGGTGTCCCTTCAGGTGGCAATGCGCAGTCAGGATACCTGTCAGGACTCCGACTTGGTATTAATTAATTAAAAAATTAGGATATGCGACATTGCTGGTTCTTCTCGGTCCGCCAGACCCGGTGGGTGTAGAACTCTCTAAAAGTACTACTCCTAAGAGTAAAGTTAAATACAAAATGGCGTATATAAAAAGTTAAGTAATGTGTTTTGCATTCATATATAATTAATTTATATTGTGAAAACCTAATTGTTGCTTAATTCAAGATTAATTATGAAAGATGAGCGGGAACTACACTTCTTTATGGAACTCCGTATTTTTATATTTTGTAAGCTGATAAAGACCCAAATAACCTGTTTTGCAAGACGGATTCGATAAACAGATTAATATACCATCTAAAGCTTAAGGTATATAATTTTCTTAGTAGTATTTTACCATCAATGCAATGAAACACTTGCTTCCGAAAAATATCAAATCAGTCACTCGCTGGTGGATTCCAATGTTGTTTTAAAAAATCCCATAAATATTTTCAGAAAAAGAGACATATATTCATTACTATAATATGCTTTTTTACTTTTTATTATTGTTTAGGCATCAAACATTTTCTCCAAAGTTATAGGTGGATATTATGTTGATATATTAATTTTCTAGTTTAAAATTTTAAATACCCGTCATAAATATCAACCATTTCAGTCAGTAAAACAGTAATATGTTGTAGCGATAATACTTTTCTCTTTGCTTCACTTCTGTTTTGACTAAAACACATGATTTCTGTTCCGAATCACAAATAGTTTTAGAATACTTTGCTGCTCGATAAAACTTACTATTCCGTAATTTTAGAAGTACAGATTAAAAATATTATCCTTAATTTAAAGCAAAATCGGTATTTAGAGTTTTTCAGGTTCCCAAATTTCAAGTCTATAAAAATATTTCAAAAATTTAATAAGGTTGTCTCAACATGACGGATAAAAAATTTTCTATTTATACCAAAGCGTTTATGCGTGCTGGATGTCGCAGAATTTATTTAAATAAGCGAGTACAAACTGTATATTAAATAATGCTTACGTAAAATAGCGTTAGAGGTTGACTCTCATGTCATAATATCAGACCTGAATAATTCAAAAATGTCTTTAAATATCTAAGTGCTAGTATTTAATTGCGAAGTTTAGCATACAGAGTTAGTGAATTGTGTTTTTTTTTTTATTTTTCATAAGTACCTTTTAAAACAATACTTTTTATTTCTCAGTTTTTATTTCAAGTTTATATTTTTTGAAAGTAATTTTTAATTGAAACAAATTTCGTTGATGGTCGAACTGACTGAATCTGCTACAATATGATTTCAGAATAGTTGATAGGTACTTGAAACAAGAAATAAAGTTTTTACTTAGAAACTCGTCATAACAAAATTAAAAATATTAAAATTAATAATACGAACATCAACAAGGTCGTTTATCAGTTTGCTTTTCCAAAGAAATTATTGATAAGTTTATAATAAATTGTTTTGTTTGGCATCGAAGTATCAACGTCACTATCTATATTCTTACAAAATAATTTCTTACATTTTCTTAGTAACAAGTTTTACAGTAAATAGCTTGAGAATGCCTATAAACATAACACAAATAAAAATAAAACATGATATAACTTCTCTATATTTCTATGTGGCCACACAATGCTTGACTTACATTGTTAGCTCACTTAACACATATATGATTTTTCGTTATGTCTGGCATAAAAAAATAGTTATTTTATCTAATAATTTATAATTATTAAAATAGTAATACATTCAAGAACGAAAAAATAATGTGATTGGTTTCTCTCTTATTTGGCTTATTAAGCAGTTGGTAAAAACCTATGGTAGTATTTCTGGTCTATCTACTGTCAAATTTTGAATCCTACAGGTCTCTACATTAGGTTCCTTAATTTTTCTTCTTTATTTAAATGATCTACTACTATCGATGTAGAGGAAAAATCTACATATATCATCTTTTGACAATATAACCACATTTTAGTTATATAACATACGTTTTATAGTACACTCTGAGTTACAAATCTGATGTAGTGCTTAGTTGTAACTTTACCAAGACCAATGCATTAACTATCAAGTTTGTTTCAACACTCGGTATAGTTTTCCTCTTGTAACTAAAGTTCTCACAAAATTTTTTTGCCCCTATTTCGATGAAACATTGAAGCTTAATGAATGTGTCACCATTTTAATTGTTATATCTACTTCTAAAAGTATTTCCTTTGGGAATCCCTATTCAATTCTTTATAGCGTAAAAAGAGCTTTTAGAAATATTTCCAGAGCTTGTTATAGAGATCAATGAAGGCTCTTGTTTTAAAAAAAAATAATACTGAAGTTATATAAAAATAAATTGTTTAGTTTATAGTTTTCTTTTTTTTTGTAAAGATGTGCTCCTCGAATATTTCAATATTGTAATAGTTACAGATAACTTAATACAGACTTTATTTTTGACTTTAAATAAATTAAAAATTTACTCGACGCCACTAAAATGTGTCGTTTAAACTAGACAAAATAAGAAATAATAAATATGTTAAATGAACCAACAATACAAGTCAAGGCTAAGGTTATTCGATAAAAGATAGAAATAAAGAGGTGATAGTGTCAAGTATCCTTTATATTTGTGTTAAACAATATGCATACTAAAGGTATTTGTTATTAAAATTTAAAAGGAAACTTTTTAGACATATGGATGATGTTATAAATGCTTTAACACCAAACTAAAAATATAACTCATTAGTGGTGTTTAATTTCTTAGAAAAATTATTTCAATTTTCAACTTCCTTTATACTTTTGTTACTAGTTTTAATGATTTTAATACTTTAAAATCCAATTCATAAATTGAAACTTTTTATATTATTAAGTATCTATCATGTGTAATTAATTTAGCTAGTTCAATCAACTACTGATTATTTAAAAAAAATCTTAAAAAAATAAGAAGTTAAAATAAGATTTATTGTATAATATTTACTATCTACTAAGTGTGATCATGAATTATTAATTTACAAACTTTCTACCCTAAATTGCGTTGAAGTCTTAGCAGGTCAATTTAATTTCATACTAGTGAATACTTGAATAAATCAATGTCAAAATTGTAAATGAATAAGAGAAAACACTGAGTCCGCAGAATATAACAGAACACTTTCACTAACTTATTTCTAATACTATTTTAACTACTTAACGCTTTTACAGCTAAATCACAACTATCTAATTACTACTTCTTATATCTTCACTATGCAAATACAGCTTTTTAAAACTAATATCCTATCCCTATTTATAAGCTTACAGAATCTCCTGGAAATAACAAGACATATACTAGCATAAGAGTTGAGAACTATCTATAAATATAATGACTCATCGATATAATATTCCTTTCGGCACATTATAATAAAAATGACTCATCGCATCGGAATATTATTCTTCTACGAGGGCGTATCAGTAGGTTCTCTTAGTCATTCGTAACACTGCCCCCTCCTAATTTTGATTGTCTCTATCAGCTTCGATATCTCTGTGATATGGCTTCAACCTCTGGAGATGTACAACTTTGTCTTGGAATTCCGTTGGATTTTGTAAATAATGCCATTGATTCTTTTCCGAACAGTATATGGTTCTTCCCATGATGTCATCAACTTAGGTGATTTGCCCTTCTTTCTCTGTAAACTCCTTAACCAAACTTTGTCACCTTGCTGGAAGCCTGTCGAGTTTTCCTTGCTATCAAATGAATTGACTACTGCTTCGCTACCAGGTATTTACAGGGTTTGTTGGAGTGTTGAACTAATCCATCGTGGCTTATAGAACTCTTGTCCAGTCTTTCATAAATGATTTTCTCCGTGCTTTCCTTATTCTGGTTGTTTGTTTGGCAATACTTCCGATTGGTTCACTAGCACGCTTCTAGTACAGAATAAATTCTTCGGTGCCAAAATTTAGAATGTTAACCTTGTTGTCGAAGAAAAATCCATGTTGACGAATCAGGTCCATTCCCTGTAAAAATAATCTTCTATGTCAGCAACTAACACCAAATGGCTTAATTTTGGCTTTCCAAGTTGAATCTCAACTTGCATTTCTCCAATCACATCAGCTGTTTCTCCAATTACAGTTCTCAACATTACTTTCCTGGACAATGGTAGGATTCTATATTTATTAACAAGGTTTGACCTTATTAGAGATTCTGCAGCACTAGTATCAACAATTATGGTAGTGTGTTATTAATGTAATTTTCCTTTCAGGCAGAGAATATGAAAAATATATGTACAAACAGTTTATTTCCTGCAAATATCGCTCTGGTCCTCTCTCCATACGTGTTTCGATCACCTCATGATCTCGTCAGTGGAGCTGTATCGGACCGAGAGCAACATTAGCAGGAAACAACTGATATATAAACCATTTCATATTCTCTGCCTGAAAGGAGAATTACATATATAACAAACTATTTAAATACGACAGAAAGATTTCTTTATTTCTTACTGAAATTTTGATTGTTTAAAAAATTATGGTAGTGGGTGTAGCATTATCTTTTTCTTTAAGATGAAGTTGGTCTTTTCTCAGCTGAGCTCTACTTAAGGCTTGATCAATGTTAAAAGTGACTTTTCGCATAGGAAACACGTCTCCCTGTTCTATTTTGATGCAGTGCTTTTATTCTGCCTTACATGGTCTTCTTGATAAGATATCTGCTTTGTTATTTAGTCCTCCTGGCATATATTTTATATTAAAATTGTACTGTTGCAGTTTTCCCGGCTCTCTTCCGAGCGGTCTCTGGAGGGTGAACTAGACCTTAAATGCATTTGACAGTCCCATCTCATGTATCCAGTTCGTCAACATCTATAGCATTTTATATGCCTCCCTAATTCTACCAAACAGCCCTTTCTCATGTGCCCAGTTCGTCCACATCTGTAGCACTCGCTCTAATTTCTACTATAACGTGAAATATCACTTTTTCTATGTTTGCTTTTAGAATTGGACGGTTGTAGTTTTTTCTGGTTCACTTCTGTGAGGTCTTTGAATGGTGAACTAGACCTTAATCGCACCTGACAATCCCATCTCATGTATCCAGTTCGTAAACATCTGTAGCACTTTATGTGCTCTTTTAATTTCACCCGACATTCCCTTCTCATGTGTCCAGTTCGTTCATATCTGTAGCATTTTATCTGGTCTCTTAATTGCACTTGACAGTCCTTTCTCATGTGTCCAATTCGTCCACATCTGTAGCACTTGATATGGTTATTGCTATAACATGAAGTATCACTTATTGCTTCTAGTTCTTTAAGGATTTCAGACAACATTGTCTCCATTGTTTTGTTCGATCTTTATTTTTCTTTATGGTAACAGCACTCGTTTTTGGCCTTGACACATTATAAGGTGCTTCTATTTCCAGAGTTCTGATCAATATTTCACTACAAAAACTAAACTTGCTTATAGATGTATTTCCTGATCTCTGATTTCATTAATACAACACTGAATCGTAAGCTCTTCTCGAAATCCTTCTGTTGCTCCTAGATAAGCCAGATGAAAATTGCGTCAGATATCTGTTTCATATTCTTGTAAACTTTCTCCATTTCTCTGATGTCTTAACTTGAACTATGACTGATATAACTGGCGCCGATGTTGATCTCCAAATTTTCTTTCCACAAAGGGTTTCATAGTATTTTTATTGAATCACAGGAATAGTTTGCAATAACTCTAATGCTGGTTCACGAAGTGCAATTACTAACGCAGTAACCATTTCTTCAAAGTTCCTGTTATTTGCCCTAGCGGAAACTTTAAATTGTTGTTTGTACATTATCCAAGATGTTTGATCATCGCAAGTTAGGGATTTGATGTTCTGTCCGGTGATTATTACTTTATCAGAAGGTTTAGGCTTCTTTATTTTATTGACTTCGCAGTACTGCTATATCTTGTCGCACAGTTAATTCAATACTATTTACTTCTTGGCATACTTCTCCTAAGTCTTTTCGCATTTTGCCTATCTCTTTCTTGAGATTTTGTGTTTGTCCTTGTGCAGCTTGATCGACATTTTGTTGTCCTTGTACAATAACTTCTTGGGTACATTTGCAAAGTTTATCTTCATTTTTAACGCGACGTTCTTATTCTTGTTGTTTGTCTTTAAAGCGACGTTCTTCTTCTTGTTGTTTTGTTGTTTCTCTATTTGACGCTGTAGTTCTTCTTCCTGTTTTTCTTTCAAATGAGTTTTTTTTTCTTTTTGGCGACGTGATTCTTCATCGTGCTTTTCTTTCAAACGACGTTGTTCTTCTTTTTGGCGACGTGATTCTTCTTCCTGTTTTTCTTTTTGGCGACGGGCTTCATCTTCCTGTTTTTGTTTTTGGCTCCATTCTTATCTTTTTGTTTGTCTTTAAGGTGACGTGTTCTATAGGTTTCATAAAATCGGCGAATATTTTATTAACTTGCTCCATTTCGGCTGTTTGATGTTTAGTATTTACTATGGAATATTATAGAATGTTGTTGGAAACGCGGTTCTATACTTCTTTCTTGATGACAAATCCGATGGTAAAATCATTTTTTCGTTATTTCTTATTTTTCTTCTTTCTTAATGACGAGTCTCATGGTGAAGTCAGTTTTTTGTTATATCTTTTAATCTTCAAATAGAATATTCTACAACTTTATCGAAAACTCAGCTCTAGACTTTTTTATTGCAGACAAATTCGATAGTGAAGTAAGTTTTTGCGATCTTTTCTAGCTTTCAAATAGAATGTTCAAGGACTTTGTAGAAAATTCGGTTTTAGGCTTCTTTCTTAATGACAAGTCCGATGATGAATTAGTTTTTAGCTATCTCTTTGGGTTTCAAAATAGAACGTTCTAGAACGTTATCGAAAATTAATCTTATCTTCTTACTTGATAGCAAATATAAGAGTGAATTCAGTTTCTTCCTATTTCTTCTAATTTCCAATACAATTTTCCGGAAACCCAATGAAAATTTTCACTTCTGACACCAGTTGCTACACTTTTCTCTAACTTACTTCCATTAATATTTAACTATTTAACGCTTTTATAGCTAAATCACAACTTCTTAATATCCTCACTGTCCAAATACAACTATACAACTATTTAAAACGCATATCCTATCTATCTTTATATGCCTATAGAACCTCCTAGAAATAACAAGAAATATATTAGCATAAAAATTGAGAACTATCGAGAAATATGAGTCATCGATATAATATTCCTTTCGGCACATTGTAATAAAGATGACTCATTGCATCGGAATATTATTCTTTTACGAAGGCGTATCAATAAGTTCTCTTAGTCCTTCGTTACGTTCGTATTAAGAATTACTAGCGTTTACTGGTCTATCCAGCTTCACCTGCCTGGCTTCTTGTGTCATAGTTTAAATTACCATTCCTCAAAACATTTTATTTCATTTTCTCTTATCATATCTGTCGCAATGTTTCAAGTTTATAATATTTTCTTCATGTTACTTCTTATTCTTTAGGCTATTGAGCGTATCGCCATGGAAGAGGTTTCCAACCTTTCCTGGCAGCTTCGTTGTCTCTAGCAGGGTTAGAAAGGAGTACATCTGCCCTTATAGTGCTCGTATACTCCAAACGGTATATATATTTAAGTCAAAATTTGACAAATGCATCAGTAACATTTTTTTTTGCCAACTGTAACAGGATTGGAGTGGCCCATTCTTCTATTTTGTTTTTCCGTTATTTAACAAAAAATTTGTCCAATGGTTTATAAGCAAGTTTCACAAACTAAATATCCTTAAGTAAGAAAATGTTATACACAAAAATTTTAAAATCGAAGTTCTTTCTATTGTATAGACATATCGATAATTTTACATCCCGTTTGTATAGGGTTATAATTTAAATGCTCATAATGTGTTCGTTATTTTAAGTGAAATTTTAAATATGAAATGAGAGGTTTTAATAGCGGTTTAAAATAATCAACAAAAACCAAACTGAACATAAAGTAAAACCGATATGATAAAAATAATGATTTTTTTTTCTAATTCATTGTCTGACGAGATTCTAGCCTGTTTTTTACTAGCACTTAACTGCGGCTTCGTCTGCGTATATATAAGAAAAAGTAATAACGGGTAATTTATATTTTT
The DNA here is from genome assembly GCA_034092305.1 of Diaprepes abbreviatus. NCBI lineage: Eukaryota > Metazoa > Arthropoda > Insecta > Coleoptera > Curculionidae > Diaprepes > Diaprepes abbreviatus. The sequence continues at coordinate 2,021,723 of JASJET010000056.1, forward strand.
ATTGAACAGGTTATAAAATATTTAATTAATTATATATTTTATAAAGTTTTAATTTTAATTTTAATTAATTATATATTTTATAAAGTTCGAAAACCACTAATTCGATTTACGTTACATTTACATTCATTTATTACTTTAATGTCATTTCTGCTCTAAGACTTTATCTATCTGTAATTGAGATATTTTACTGCTGATGATGAAAATTTGTGCTTTCGAAACACGTAATTAATTTTTTTTAACACACTAGTGGAATAGCCTGAGTTTCATTTTCTCTTTGAGAATATTACTACACTGAGAAATGGACTACTGCCAAAAATAATTTACTTTACGTTTTAGTACATTCGTTAATAAGCCTTGCTTCTTTAATGTATTGCTTTGAACTAGTAATTTTGAAATTGTAGAAACTTTTATTGTACTAAAAATTTTAGATATACTCTTTTTAATATTAGGATTAGTAGAGTGATGCTTGAAGGTACAAGTGTACATACTTATGTGTATGTATGTGTTTGTATGTGATGTCTATGTTTACTTTTATTTATAACTGAACCTCTTACGTTGTAATGTTTCACCTATGAAATTTATGACAATAAAAGCTTTATCTATTTATTTATTTTATAAAGTAAAACGTTTATTTTTCAAATTATTGGTAACTATTTCGGTAACAGAAAAAATTATACGCAAGTTCTTCTTTATTATAATACTACAGTTAGGTAGAATAAAATTGGGGCAATCTATATGAAAATAAAAAATAAAATGACTCTTCTAATAGAATTAGAATTAAAAAACAGCATTCTTAGTATACAATATCCTAAAAATTATTAGTGTTTTATACTCAGTTACTGTAACTTTGTGACTTCTGACTGCAATAACCAGAATAGTTAAGCTACAAAAATATTGAAAAAGAGATAAATAATTAGTTATCATGTTCATTAAATAACCTAGTTTTCTTAAAAAATTTTAAAAAATTTATGGCTAACAAATAAGATTTAACACAACGCACGACTCATGGTTCTGATTTTTTTTTAAAATTTTTAAAATTTCAAGTAAGAAATAAAGAAATCTTTCTGCCGTATTTAAATAGTTTGTTATATATGTAATTTTCTTTATTTCTTACTTGAAATTTTGATTATTTTCAAAATTTCACATTACTCCAATGATTCATAGATGTCGTTCGACTGGCTATATTTTTCAGTCTGATATCGAGGTCGGTAGATGGCAGGTGCAATATTCTGCCGACATCCCTTGAAATTTATATTTCATATATCAGTTGTTTTCTGCTAGTGTTGCTCTCGGTCCGATACAGCTCTACTGACGAGATCATGAGTTGATCGAATCGCGTATGGAGAGAGGACCAGAGCGATATTTACAGGAAATAAACTGTTTGTATATATATTTTTCATATTCTCTACCTGAAAGAAGAATTACATATATAACAAACTATCTGATTTTTTTATTGACTTCAATTCAAGACTCCGCATGCCACATCCTCACAGGTAAATGTATAAACATATAAACTTATAAAATGATGAAAGGGGTTCGGTCGAGGGCATCCAGATCTAAGGCCCTAATGTTGCATTAGGTTCACTGAAACAGAATAATACATGCATAAAAAATAATACAGGCATAGAACAATAGAAATCATAAGTGAATTAATTACAATTAAGATTAATTATTTATTTATACACTTAACACTATTTTCAAAAATTATATATATATATAATATCCCAGAAATTATGAGTATTTTGTAATAAATTATTGTTACTTTTAGACCTCTGAATGCAAAAACTAGGGTATTCAAGCCATAGATGTATTAGGGTTTTAGATTATGTAAATAACGGATGGGTGTTCCTAAAAATTCAACCTAGATTATACCCAGATGAGAGTCAATTGATTATCCTCAGCAATACTGCTTAATACGGAAAAAAATAAGTATAGGTCGTTGAAAAGGAATATCTAAGGAAATATCCCTAATTTGCAAGAAAGACCGCAGATCGAAGATAATTCCAAATCTATTAAAATCTATGAAATGAAATAAAAGTTAGGGTACTGAAATTTCTATACGAAGTATTAGAAAGTTGAAAAATTTACAACTTTTACAACTTTATGAATTAAAATAACGAACTTTAATAAATTTTAAGCAACTATATATTCTTGTATCCCTTACGAAATGTGTTATACACTAAGATGAAAACCAATTTGATATTATAAACAAATATTTTTAAAGTGATTTTTGGATAAATGATTAGGGGATACATAGAGCAGATTTAAACTTAAGTTCTAAAACTTAGTTTTCTCTAACTGACAATTATACTACCTATATAAAATTTTAAAAAAAATTTTGGCTAAATGTGACAAAAATATGAATTATGAGCTTCAAAATATATATCCCGGAAACTAAAAGTAAACAAAAACTAATTAGGTGAAACAACCCTGTAACAAGAGAAAGTGAAAATAGTGGAAGTTAATATATTGCATGGGATTTATTAATATTTTCAAAATATTTTAATGGTACTTGCTTGCCTGAATTATATCATTTATTATTTTGTGAACAAGAGGTTTTTGGTAGACGGTGGAGGTTAATTTTGAATTTACACTGTGATACGTCTTCAGGATTTTTTCGGTACAGAAATTCAAAAATCGTACCAACTGAATGATATTTATGAATGTACCAGAAGTCAGCAGATGAGTGGAAATATCCTAAAATACAAATTGAAATTGCTAAGAGTTACCTCCTTTATATAGATTAGAGGTTGGAAAAATGATACTAGAGAGTACATTATACTGAGAACTGTTTTTTTTTTGCAAAAACTACCTCACGGTACCCTTTTTACAATAGTTTTGTTAGTTTGACTTGCAGGTAACTAAGTATGTAAGCAAATATTGCAAGTTGATTTTCACCCTCTTCTAATTGTCTTTAGGTTTTTATTTTTTTTTGAAACTCTATATTACAGTTATTTCATAGTAAATTTCAACAAAGTTTGCGAGATATGCAATAATCCTTTAGAAAATTAAAGCTAAAATTTCAAATTTGCTAAAAGTGTTTCCAAATTTTGTATTCATTGTAACTATGAATAAAATAAAATGAGTGTCAAAACAAAAATCAGTAATTCTTGGATTTAGTTGAAATCTAAGAGAATGACGTACTTTTAAAAAAATCGTTTACTTACCCTATATTTTGAGGACATAGAATACGATTCAAACTTTGTTTTTTTTTTCACAATTTTTCCTACTTTTTCTAGAAAAGACAGAAAAAAATAAATATTTGTTGTGACGTTGCGAGATTTTATAGTAAATATTCTTCTCAAAGAAACCAACCGTTTTTTCCTTTCTTCTTGGTTACAGCCTTGTAAGACAGTTTTATCTCTTTTATTACTTTGGATAAAAATAATGAGAGAAAGCCAATAAATGTTTTAGTATTTGCGACTCCTAGTGATCTGGACTAGGTAAGCGTGTTAACCTTTATATTTTTATAAAAATATAAACGGGATATTTTGTAGAATTATCCAATTTTAGATAACAAAACATGTTAAAAATTACGAAACAAATATAAATGTTGATTTAGTTTTATAAATAACTTATTTTTTTCTACTCCGAGAGGAAGATAGAAAATCGAAATGAACAACACTAGTTATATTCCCAGGAACATTTTTTTGGATGTATGGTAACTAAAAACCGTTATAATTATTAAATTTTTAAAGATATACACCGTTTGGCCTATATGAAGTTTTTCAGTTGGTTGGTTAGTTCATCTTATATAAATGTTTTTATACACTCAACTGTAAGTACGTGAAATTCACTGTCAAAATCTGACATAAATCTCTACGAGATTAATTCAGGTTACGTGGAATGCTGGGAGATGGCGCTATTTATATTACGATTGTTTTATTTTGTCCGATATAAGTTGCTTTAAGGATTCGCTGGTTAGATGTTCTTGCCTACCCTGTACTGATCAGAACCAATGAGTTCGAATTCAGTCTACAAGAGTAGTGCACTGCTATTGAAAAGGTTTTCATTTTTCCCTGGTAGTTTTTTGCAATGTGAGATAGTGTTTTGCTTCTAACCATGATCGCATAAAGTACTTCTGCTCTTAGAGTATATAGTTGGTTAAAAACTATATTGTTGCTTTTAAAATTCTATTAAAATTAACGCTTTTTGAGATATGGTAATTTATATATACATTTTTTATGTATATAGATTACTGTTTTATATCATCATTGTATCAAATGAACTATGCGATCTCAAAAAAAAGTAAACTTTTCCAACCGTATCGAACAACCAAATTAAATTTTTACCATAATTTCTAGATTTGTAATATGCAATAGAAAGCATTGAAATGAAGTATGGTACAATTTGCATTGGATTATTTGCAATCTGCATTATAATTAATCGATCAATACATATCAAATTTGTTTTCCACTCTAAAATGTTCCTTAGACTATAAAGATGATTCAGAAGCTTTTTTTGTTATATATGATCTACATAAAAAGAACCTAATTGTAACTTGCAGAAAAAAGAAGGAAAAAACATTACAAATATGTATTTTAATTAGACAGAGAAAGTATCTATTTATATTTGTATAACTTTGTTTCTATTGCAACTTCCAAAGTTATTTACATTAGTTCTTTATACTCGTCTGTATAATACAGCATAGTGCTAGAATTTCTTAACAATTATTAAACAATGTAAGATAGCTCTAACTTAAGCATTATCCTTTAAAAGTTTCCTTCTAGTCTAAATAAACAAAAGGTTTATATGTTTCTTCGTTGTCGAAATGCACGATTCTGAAAAAGCTCATGTCAATAATAGGGAAAGGCGAAAAATTTCAGTTTGTCTTAATAAATGACATTTATATATGCTATTTCTTGCGTTTTGTAATATGTTGAGTACAGTTGACACTACAGTGAAGTAAAATTTTTTTTAATATTAAATAATTATAATGACAGATGCAAACATTATCAAAAACTGAATAGCCGTTTCTAGAAAGGAGATTAAGTGTTTAAAACGTGTCCAGACTTTAACACAAAAGTTAGTAGCATATTAGAAATACGAAACAGACACTTTAATAATCAACAAAATCTTAATGACATTATAAATTTTAAGACTAGTATAAATATCAAAACCGTCTAGTTGCAATTATATTATTTTGTGTACGAACAAATATGCATTCTAAACAAATACACTTCTTCACACAACTTCTAGTATTCATAATACATTTAAGATATCACCGTTATTAATAATTACAAAAAGTTTTTAAGGCCGTTGGTAACAATAATTGTATATTGCCTATAAGCTTGATTTTTATGATTTGCTTTTATAATTCTGAATTTCGGGTGCATCTTGCATTACAGTATTTGTTCTATCGATTTTTTATGTAAATGTATTTTATATATGGTGGTATATCTTTTTTTGTCCAAAAGAATAATAATTTAAATTATGCCACTAGCACTCATACCTTCCAAACTGTATTAGTTTGAAAAGCTTTATGGAAGTGTGTGCATGCATTAGATGCTTAATCGATTTTAAAAATCAAAATTTCAATAAAAAAGGTCCTATTTTATGTTGCTCTCGGTTCGATACAGCTCCACTATGAGGTGGTCGAAACGCATATGGGGAGACGCTCAGAGTTGTATTTGCAGGAAATAAACTGTTTCTATATATTCTTTCTCTTTTTTCTGCCTGAAAGGAGAATAACTTATAGACAAATATTTAAACACGACAGATTTATTTATTTCTTACTGAAATCTTGATTTTTAAAAATTCGTACTATCCCGGTGAATGTATAGATGTCATTTCGCCTGGTGATATTTTTTCAGCCTGATATTGAAGTCGGTAGGTTTTTAATATCCTGCCGACATGTATTGGAATTTATATTTTATATAACTGCTATTCCTGCAAATGTTGCTTTCGGTTCGATACAGGTCCGCTGACGAGACCATGAGGTGATCAAAACGCGTATGGAGAAAAGACCAGAGTCGTATTTGCAGGAAATAAACTGTTTCTATATATCCTTTCCTGTTTCTCTACCTGAAAGAAGAATAACTTATAGGTAAATTGGTTTTGTTCTTCGCTGTTCTTTTGTGCGTTTAAGAATAATAAATACTTTCTTAGATTTTTGATATCTTTTTTGTTCTTCATATTTAAATTTTTATGTCAAAAATGACGTTTACGAACTAAAACTTATCTATACATTTTTCCTATAAAGAAGTAATTATTTAATTTGGGTCAGTTTTCTTGTAGACGAAGATCGACTTTAGTAGGCTATTTATGATATTTTAAAAATTATGAATACAGAATGGTCAAAAAAGAAGAATAAAAATTATATTTAAAATATCGTCAAAAGTTAACTTTTTCAAATAGAGAGCATCTATTTTTATAATTTTATCAGATTAAGCATAAAAAATAAGGGTAACTTCGTATAAGATTATCTATTCCAAACATTTGTAGTTTTCAAAATATTGGCAATTCAACAACTTTCTATTGTAAAAATGCTATATGGCTTTTAAGTTTTGTTATTAATTGGCCATGACGGCGAAAATAAGATAATCGATCCTTACAGAATTGTCGCTGTTTCTTGCCATTTGACATTCATTAACAATAATCGTGCCGGGGCGATTAAATTACACGCACGAAGATTATTTAAACTTATTTTGTTTTCTAAGGAGAATTATTTCAAGAACATGTGATGCTGCTGCGATCCGATATCCGAAGAAAGAGAAACCAACAAAACCAACTGTTAAAAAGATTATAAAAAACTTCAAGAACTTTGGATCTATAAAAGCTAAAAGAAATATAAATAAACCAGTTGTTAATAAAATAAAGTTAAAAAAATTATTTGAGTAAATGTTCAAATTGACGCCCTTGAACTTCCAAACATTTTTCCCACCTAAGCAGGAACTTTTCATGGGTGGCTCTTCCTATTCACTGAGTGTTAAGTTCTTCACATGCTATTCTGACGAGCTGCATGCAATCTTCCATAGTGATTAATGCGATGTTCTATATTTTATTTATGATTATCCTCCAAATAAAAAAATCAAGTACTGTTAGGTCAGGGGAGCGAGACGGCCAAAGATGTGGCCCATTCTTGGCTATCCATTGATCATAAAACAAGTTTTGCAGATGACTGTTAACTAAATGACTATTATGTGGAGGCGCCCCATCACGTTGATAAAATAGATTTCTATGATCAGCCAGCGGCAAGTTATCTAAATAGTTCACTTTCAAATTTCTCAAGACGTCGAAGTAGCGCTCAGCTACAAGTTGACAAACGTATTTTGTATATAGAAGTCTTCAAAAATGGCTAACTTACCATTTAGATTATCTTGGTAGAATTCTAGGGCGACGACGTTGTCATTTCTTATAGCATAATACACGTTAAACTGCCAAGATTCTTGAAAATTTAATTTTCTAAAGATGTACGTTTGAGTCACTCCAATAGTGGGAATTGTGTCGATTAAACAATCCATTTTTTGTGATTCTGGCTTCATCCGACCAAATAATATTATCCAAGAAACCAGCATTCTCTTGTGGTCGAAGTAAAATAAATTGACAGAACTTTACTCTTCGTGGAAAATCAGTGCTTTTTAAATGTTGTATGGAATATACATAGGGATGAAAATTGTGATTTCATAAAATCCTTAAAACTGACGTTTGAGATCATCCAGACTCTAATGCTACTTGCCTTGTAGATATTGTCGAATATGCGGTGAAATATACAAAAACTGTGGTTTCAATATTTTCATTGTTAACAACTGGTTTATTTCTATTTCTTTTTGCTTTTATGGATCCAAAGTTCTTGAAGTTTTCTATAATCCTTTTAATAGTTGGTGGTATTGGTTTCTGTGTATATCGGATCACGAATGTATTGCATGTTTTGGAATAACTCTACCACATTCTCCATAAATAATAAATAAGTTTAAATAATCTTCGTGTTTGTAATTTAATTGCACGGTATGATTATTATAAATTGATGTCAAAAGGCAAGAAATAGTGACGATTCTGTAGGTTTCGATTGTTTTTTTTTAGCCACGCCTCGCTGTCATGGCTAACTAATAACAAAAACTTAAAAGCTCTATAGCATCTTCACAATAGAAAAATAATGAATTGCCAATATTTTAAAAACTACAAATTTTTGGAATAAACAACCTTATACAAAGTAACCCTTATTTTTAATGCTTAATATGATAAAATTATAAAAATAGGTGCTTTCTATTTGAAAAAATTGACTTTTGACGATTTTTTAAATATACTTTTTAATTCTTCTTTTTTGACCACTCTGTACTAATAATTTTCAAAATATCATATAAGGACTACTAAAGTCGATCTTCGTCTAAAAGAAAACTAACCCAAATTAAATAATAAAGACTTTCTTATAGCAAAAATTTATAGTTAAGTTTTGGTCCGCAAACGTCAAAATTTAAATATGTCCAAAATGGTGACACTTAAGTATAGAATATTATACATAAAATATGCCTAGAATTTTACGTAGAAATTAAAAATGCAATAATATATAGGATATTCTATTTAAAATATGCAAATTGATATCTACTTCCGGTATAACCGGAAGTGCAGCCATTTTGAAAATATTTTAGCCAGCTGTTCCCCATGCACGTTAAGTACAGTGTCAAATTTTCAGATTCTTCCTAATTATAGTTTTTCCACAATCGAACGATAAAGTTCCCGGAGAATCACCCTATATAATTAAATAATTATAATATTCGATTAACTTCATATTATTATTAGATAATTGTTAAGTGTGACTGGTATAATATTTAAGAAGTGTATTTGACTTTAGGTACTGTCATTGGCGAGTACTTCTTTTATGGTACTGTAAACTTGTGTACAAGGATTTTTCAATATTGTTTGTAATTTATATATCCTATTGTTTTCAGTTTGAAAAAAGTCTGGCTCGAAGTTATGGTTTAGAGGTAGAGTATACAATTAGTAAGATTAACAAAGATAAATTATTAATCGGAAACTAATAAATCCTTATATGAAATGCTTTGAGATACAATAAAAAATTATTTGTTGCTTTTAATTCATGTTCGTTACTTCTTTGCCGAATATAAATGGGCGACAAATATTTATAATTTAATTGTAATTAGAAATATTTTTTATGGTGTTTATGGTTTTATTTAATTTTGCCTGTAAAGATTTAATGATATAATTAAAGAATAAGGAAGGTTGCATTTTAATTTATGTTCTTTAAGGTGATATATGTCAGAGATTTTTGCTAACTGTTTAATAATATTTAATATTTAACTATATTCTGGAAAAATATTAATTAAATAGGAAAAAGCTATGTTTAAGATAAAAGATTTTCGAAACAGGCAGATGTCACAAAAATACTTTTATTACATATATGTTGAAATCAATTAAAAACCAATAACTTAAGTTTAAATAATATATTTAATCTCTTATAAAAAGAAACTGCAACAATACTCAATTTAGGTAAAAATTATGTACATACAAAACTGGGCCTAGCTTAATTACGATTAAAAAGAAAAAAATATATATATAAGAAATTTAAATTGACCGAGGTATAATTTTACATTTTTTTTAATAAGAACCGTAATTTTTAAAATTAAATTAATATCTAAATCTAAAAAATTATTTTTCTCTGTCAAAGCTAACGACTTATATCTGAGATGACAAAAAAATATTTTACATTGCGATATTTGTTTTTTGTCTTACATAGAAATAATTTTTATTATCCATACTACGCTGTAAGTTTAAATGCAATAACTTTGTTAAGAAAAAACATATTACTTATATATGAAATAAATTGAAGTATGTTATCTTATTCAAAAATATCATAATTTTAAAAATTACCAGTAATAATTTGTTCTGGCTAATTAAAATAGAAAATAAATAAATAGCATATTTAGGTATGCGTATACTGTATGCTGAAGCAATTGAACCACAATTATATTTTCCTAAATAGCTATTTTGTTATAATTTTATTTCCTACTTATATTAAAAGACAATATTTTTTGCCAATTTCTTTTACGGATGCTGATCTAGTTTTACTTATTATTATTTCCTTACCTTATTAAAACTAGTGTTATATTGTTATATTCTATTTAATTACTATTACTAATCCTCAGAATGAATAGGGTAGAGCTTAACACTTTTCAACAAAACGTGGGTTTTGAGAACCTCTCCTAAAAATATATATATTATAAAAAAATTTGTCTATTTATTATAAAATGTGTTGTATTTAAGAGACCTATCATTTAAAAAACCTTAAAAAAAATTAGAAATGCATGAATTAAAGATGTATAAATTCTAAGATATTAGACAAAATTAAGCAATTCTTGATTAAAACAATAGTTGGTTCGTGAGGTATGTATTTAACTTTAAATATAACATTTTTCATATATTTCCAAAGATAAAACCTATTCAATCAAATATTTTTATCACATTTTGGTAATACTATTATATTACGAAGCCGTAAAATCTGAATCTGAGTCGATAATTTCAGTTCAGACTGAACCAATCTATCATTTTTGAAAAATCAATATGAATTTTGATATTGATATTAAGATAATTTCGATTTTAGGATTTATCTTTAAAAACAAGTCAGTTTAGGTGAAATAATATTTAAACATCATTTGACAATAATAGATTATTTTTACAATAGCTACTGTTACAGTGTCCAGACTACAGAATGAAATTGGTTAAGATAGCTTGTAAAGTTCTTCGTTTGGTAAATAACCATTTTTCTTCTTCAGGGCATTATTTCCTCGGTCAGAATGTCATAATTTTCAGATATTTGCAGAAGTACATTCAATAGTCTTTTTTATGATATTTTCTGGATGATCCATTTTCTTGATAATCACACAGTTCTTCAATGGTTATCACAACTGGGCCATTCCATATGAAATCGTATCAGGGTCTAGACTATGATATTTCAGATTACCAGAGTAATTTTTGTATTTGCGCTAGGCACGAAAAACAAACCCATAGATTTTTTTAGACTCTTTGGCCCAAACCTTCTTCCACCAAATTTTAAAATTTGCAAAAACCAATATTTTTCATACTGATTTGTGTATTCAACTGAAATCCACACGATTTATTCACATATATTAACGGCTGGTGATTAATTTTGAGGTCTGCAATGGCCTTTTTTTTATATACAATACATGTGGTATCCCCAAAGAAAAAGTTCGAGAAAAAATGGAATTTTTCAAAAAAATTTTAGTTCTAAAAACCTAAAAATTGTTTGTATCTTAACTAAAATGTATTTTTATTTGCTTATCATTGCAGATCCAGTGAAACCTGGTAATAACTTATTATAAACATTTATCTACTCTAGATCATTTTAGCACTTTTGTTTATAGCCGTTTTTTCCATTAAATAATAAAATATTACAAAATACAAAAATAAAAAATTAACATAACCTATAATTTAATTACAATGGAGGTGATTTAGAGGAGGATATAATTCCCAATAACACATTAGCCCATTGATATCCCATAATCAGATTTTAGGTACCACGTAGGTAAGGTACGAATAAATTTTATAAAATACTATATCTTGCAAAAATTGAATTAAAAATTAAAATACAATATCACATGTGTTGCGCATCAAAGAATAAAGACTGCTTTAAAATGAGGCATTATCTCTTGCTGTCAGATAAGTCTAAAATCGTACAAGTACAAGTAAATTGTTTTTTAACCGACTTCTAAAAGAAGGATGTACTTAATTCGTCCACTATGTATTTTTTTATATATGTACCCCGATTACTCTGGAACGGCGGCACCGATTTGAATTAAATTATTTACGTTATGTTCAGGAAGTTGCTGCGGTTGTTCCATATTTTTTTGGACGAAATTGGTACAGTAAAATCCAAGATGGCGCTGAAAATATGGCGGCCAAAAAAATTAATTTTGTCCGATTTTCGCGAAAATTGGTATGGGAAATTTTTTGGGGTCGTACACAACGATTCTGAAATTATTTTTCAAAAATTCAATATGGCGGAAAAAAAGTTTAATTTTGTCCGATTTTCTCCAAAATTGGTATGGGGAAGTTTTCGGGGTCGCACATAACCAATCTAAAATATTTTTAAAAAATTTAATATGGCGAACAAAAAAATCAATTTTGTCCGATTTTCTCCACAATTGCTACGGGGCAATTTTCGAGGTCACACAACGAATCTATGGTTATTTTCAAAAAAATTCAGTAAGGCTGATTTAATATGGCGGATGAAAAAATCAATTTTGTCCGATATTCTCCAAAATTGGTATGATGGAGTTTTCGGGGTGGCACATAACGAATCTGAAAAATTGATATGGGGGAGTTTTTGGGATCGCACATTACGAATTTGAAAATATTAAAAAAAATAAATAAATATCGCGGATCTAAGATGGCGTATTAAAGATTCTTCATCTCCTAGTTTTGTCTGAAATCAGTATTGGGATATTTTTGTGTTTAGTGTTAATTACGAATTTCAAATATTTTTTGAAAAACTGAATCTGGCGGATTCAATATGGCGTCCTAAAAATTTTACATTTTTCGATTTTCTCAAAAACTGAGATAGGAGGTTCTTGAGGGTCTAAATTATAAATTTAAAAGTATTTTTTTTGAGGATATGGCGAATCCAATATTGGGGACTAAAAATTTAATATTTTTCGATTTTGTTCAAAGATGGGACTGAATCGTTTTTGGGGATGTAAATAGCGAATATAAAATTATCTTAAGAAAATTTAAGACGCAATATGACGGCTAAGAAATTTTAAATTTCCGGATTTTATCCAAAATTGTTACTAAGGGGCTTTAAAGGGTTTAGATTTAGATTAGATTAAGACGTTAAAATAATTTTTTTGAAATTTAATGTGGGGGATCCAATATGGTGGGTTGAAAATTTTACCTTAATCGGATTTTTTTAGATTTGGTATTAGGAGTTTTTGGAGTCGTGTATTACAAATATGAAGTTAATTTTTTACAATTATTAGGTTGTTAAGATATAATATGAGGGACTGAAAATTTTATATTTTCCGATTTTGTGTAGAATTGATATTGCGGGATTTTTGGGGAGTATACAAACTCAATATGCAGTATAAAATATATCGGGCTAAGAAATTTACGTTTCAAGTTTTTTAAATATCGATATTGGAAGGTTTTGGGGCCTATATTATCAATCTAAAATTAATTTTAAATTTAAGATTGTGGATTTACTATGACAGACTAAATATTGGTTTGAAACAATTTCATTGGTATTTGGAGAACTCTAAGAATTAAATAATTTTTAGTGGTTCATTTTAGGGTGATTTACAACTTTGGATAAAATGGGTGCTTTTTTGCCACCTTAGAGTCATTGCAAGCTAATCTCCATTAGTACTTAGTTCAAATAATTTATGGACATCATAATGAATTCAAAACTAAAAATCGAAAAATAATATTTTTATAAAAAAATTTAACCGACTTCTAAAAGTGTGCTAAAAAGTGAAAAAATAATTATAAATTTTTATATGAAATTGAAATTTTTGAAGTCGACGCTAAATTGTTTCTAAATGAAATAAATAACTACTGATATATACAAATTATGGTAAGAAAGCAAATACAAATAAAGTCTTTTTGTTAGGTATTAGTGTGGTGCCGACTTCAAAAATTTCAATTTCATATAAAAATTTATAGTTATTTTTCACTTTTTAGCACACTTTTAGAAGTCGGTTCAATTTTTTAATAAAAATATTATTTTGTATTCAGATAGATCTTGTTTTTTTTCCCATCTTTTATATTTATATTTGAATAAAATATTATGGATATTGGGTTACAGGAATCTCCTATTTATGTATTAATATATATTTCTTGAATTTAAAAAAAACTACTTTTTTTCAAATGAACACGTTGTTATTCTTTTACACCAACTGTTATTAATTATTATGTAATGAATTGCACTAGACATTTTAATAAAATTTTGTCTAGCAGAAAAAATAATATTATGAAAAAAGATAATATAAAATCGGAGACACTGGTGATAATAACGAACAAATTGCTGACTTGAGTCGTGGCCATAGACCGAGATCCAAGAAGAACCAAATGACAACAGTTGGGAGCACAACACTGAACTCTACCAGAAACTATTCACTGAAATGAGTAAGGTAGTTGTCGAGTTGATGAAATCAATCCATTATATAGTCCACCACTGCCAAGAGTGAACTCATCCAAAAAAGTCCGTATTGTATTAGCTACCATAAACAACAGTTTATGTTTCAGAGGCTCACACGTAGGAGAATTTTCATATGCTGATCTACGTCACCGCAAAAGCCGCATAGTGACATTTTATTAGAGTCACAGACTCACTTACCTCATGCGAAAAGATAAGCATAATATAAAGATCCAACTAAATATCGGCCAACCACATGTCTTCCTATGCTGTACAAGATAGTCACATGCTGCTTAACACAACGTATTAGAAACAATCTTAAAGAGTTGCTAAAACTAAATCATCGTCTATGTAGGACTGGTACAAAATTGATGGCGGCCACCAAAAATTGGCTAGATCAAATGCGTAGAAGTTTTCTGGAAACAAAGGAATGCTATTTAGTCTTGACAAGTGCCGCATCTTAAACACTAGAACACGGAGAATTTGAGGTGAAGAATATAAATACTTGGACATCAAACAGATACAAATAATTGACCAGTAAACTATACAGTCGGAATTAAAAAAAAAGTTTATAATACGGGTAAGACTATTGTAAATTAACCTAGGCACTCAACATAGATGTAAGGTTGTTTTTCATCTATCCCTTTGGAATTATGAAATGGAGCAGAATGGACATTGAAAATCTGCAAAAAAGGTAAGATACTACTGACCAAGGTGCAGAAACATCGTCCTACTGAAGAGACAAGCTATCAAAATACCACGGGGAAGAGGACTGGTGGTGAATATTGGCAAGCAATTGGATTAACAAATTACAAACTTACGCTCTTATTTTTATAGGTCAGCAGATTCTTTTGTCGTACACTTGGCAATTTATAAGATAGACGGTTCAATACTGCTATGATTGAGGAAACATAATCGGGCATCTCATTATTACCGAGACGAAAAAATAAATCACAAACCTGGCTGAAAAAGAGCCTTCTTGGATGATACCCAAATGAATTCAAACAGAAAAACGTCGACAAATTGGCATTTAACCTCTAGTTGACGTCATGACAAATATTTCCAGAAACCGAAATCCTCTTATTAGCTATTCAAGACTAAGTTATTCAACTGAAAAGAATCTGAAATAACACATTATCAGAGATTATTAAGTCCAGAATGCTTAGTGCCAATATGTAAAACATCAAAGACAATCCAGCACATAATAGGAGGATTCCAAGCATGTGTCTCATTAGGGTGCAAGAGGAAATGATTAAGCCGCCAAGGCGTTTATCAAGACTAAACCAAAAAGTTAAAACTTTTACAGAGAGAGCAAGTACTATAGTAAAAATACAACTTGTAATTTATATTGGACCAGAACTTATTTTAATGAGTAATACATCGAAACGAGCAACATTAAAAGAAGTTGTCATCCCTAACAGCAACAATCTAAGCGAGAAACATAATAAATAAGATACCCAGATATCGAGACCTAGAGGTACAAATATGCAGACAGTAGATAATGAGTAGCGTTTGGACGATATCAGTAATCTCATTAAAATTAGTGTGATATATCAAAGACTTTTCTGTCATTGGACATTAAAGAACACATGTATAAGGCTATGCAAAAGGCAGTGGTTACTGGTGATTGCTGGAACCGTCCGTAAATTTACGAAAAATGCTGACAATATTATGTTTGATATCCAAGTAAATCTGGGATGAGTGAATGTTTCCTGGAGGGAGTGGGACCTCCGTTTAGCTAAGTTTATGGTTACTTTAACAATCTAGTTGAAACATTTCTTTTTTCATGTGAGGCTAGCTGTCAGATAAGACGAAAGCCCATAAACTCCAAAATATCCTGGTGGAACTCTGAAATCGAGAACCACTGGAAAAATATTCGAAAACTTTTTAAAAAAGCGCCAAAATACCGAACTGCAATAAGCTGGAAAGAATATAAAACTGCCCAAAGAGAATACAAGAAACAAATAAGGAACTCACAGAGGAACGTGTAAAATAAATATTGAGAGAGCATAAAAAGTATGCCCTCAGTATCCCGCCTTTGCAAAATACCATCTAGAGATCCTGGTACCCTAATTGGAGCACTGACTCTTCCTGAAGGAGGCCAATCAAGGACAGAAGAGGGGACCCTATGGGAGTTGCTCAGAGTGCACTTTCCAGGCTCGAATCAATATAAGGGCGAATCTAAAAAACGAAGACTCCCCAAAGCACTACAAATTAGTTAAAACGATAGTGACATATGAAAGGCTGAAATGGTCGATGGAAACTTTTGCCCCCTTCAAGTGACCTGGTAAGGATGGTATATTTCCAGCTTTACTGCAAAGTTTCTCCGATATTACAATTAGCCACCTTGTGAAACTATTCCGCTCATGTTTGATCTTGGGATACATACCAATGGCGTGGAGACAAACAAAAGTAGTCTTTATTCTCAAGGTAGCAAGAACAGACTACACAAATCAAAATAAGTATTTCCGCCCTATCAGCCTGACCAGTTTCTTAATAAAGATGCATTAGGGAAGGAATAATGGTGCAGTATCCCTTACATCTTTTACAATTTGCCTAT
This sequence comes from Diaprepes abbreviatus, assembly GCA_034092305.1. Lineage (NCBI taxonomy): Eukaryota > Metazoa > Arthropoda > Insecta > Coleoptera > Curculionidae > Diaprepes > Diaprepes abbreviatus. Next base: position 2,038,390 of record JASJET010000056.1, read on the forward strand.
TAGGTAGGAAAATCCACAGATGCGGCGTTACAGACTCGTCACGAAAGTCGAAAATGTGCTATTTGGTGGACTATCTGCCTTAGGTACCTTTACTGATATCGAGGAGGCGTTCAACAACACGTCTCATGATTCGATATGTAATGCTCTACAACGACAAGGCTCTGAAGAGACAGTAGTCTCATGGCTCAGAGCAATGTTAACTTAGAGAATAATATATGCTGAGCTTAACAATGTAACGGTTAAAGCACTGTCAAGTAGGGGTTGTCCACGGGGAGGAGTTCTATCGCCTTTGCTGTGGAGCTCTGTGGTGGATAGTCTGCTGAATGAACTGAATGACGCTAATTTGTATACACAGGCCTATGTCGATTACTTGGTCATTTTGTGCCCAGCTGGTGATATCCGGAGTAATTCTGAACCCATGACGGCGCTGTAATGATTATATTAAGGATTGAACCAAGAAGGCCATATGTGATTTCTGTGCTTTTGGTGTATATGGGGGCTGACACTTAGAGTGCTATTTTGGATATATACTATGGTGATGTGCTCCATGATAACGTACACCGCCATTGTATGATAACGTAGTAGAACAAAGCGAAAACACAGCCTGCAACTTGACAAAGTGCAAAAACTGGCTTGTGTGGAAATATTGAGTGCGATGAGAAATGCTCCCACTAGGGCTCTTGAAGTCCTGGTGAACCTGCCTCCTCTTCACTTATACATAGAGAACGAGGCCCTGAAGACTGTTTATCATCTCAGTCGTCTAGGACATCTTGGAATTGGAACGGGCGGCTACTCAGGTGTCTGGGTAAGCATGGTGGAGAAGTGTTCATTACTTCCTATGCAGATAGATTACATGACGCCGCTGTTAAAACCCAACTTCTCTTTGGAGAAATTTCTGTCAAGTAGAGAGGATTGGGAGAGAGAGAGCAAAATCTTGCAAAAAATGAATCCTGGTGGTATACTGATCGACCTTGACAAGATGAAAGAACTGGAGCCGGAGTGTTCGGCAGTAGCACAGGAGTCAAAGAGTACTTCCCTCTAGGACAATGTGCGACGACGTGATAAATATATGCTCAGATAGCAAGGCTGCGATAATTGCACTAAAATCCAGTGTCATAACTTCGCGACTGGTGTCCGAGTGCAATGACGTACTAAATGATATGACAAGGAATGGTTGAACAATTAGACTCGTGTGGGTTCCAGGCTACTCGGACATACGCGGGAATGAGGAAGCAGACCGTCTGGCAAAGTTGGGTTCCACAACTGAACCATATGGAACCCAACCAATTATCCCTGTCCCAATTGCCGTTAGCAAAAGGGAATTAAAATCGTTGCTGGAAAGCAAATTTATTGATTTGTGGGGGAGGGGGAGCTCCTGGAATGAGGTGTGCTAAGGAACATATAACGGGACCTAGCGCACGGCGTACTGAGGAGTTTCTCTCCTTAGAAAGAGAAGAGCTGCGAATTGTGGTGGGATTGTTAACAGGACATTGTCATCTGAAAGGCCATCTTCATAAGATCTGTGTCGAAGATGACCCAACGAGCAGATGGTGTTTGGAGGAGGATGAAACTGTTGACCAGGTCCTCAGAGAATGCCCAGCACTCAACGGACTGAGACAGAAACATTTTGGAGATAGGTGGTCGGCCTCGAGTGACCTATAGCTATGATGGAATGTAAAGAGCCCACCCTTGTTTCGTTCATTCATTCATTCATTCCTTTCTCAGTATTTATTCGATTATTTTATCAGGTCTTAATCTCTTCTCTAGAGTTATTTATCATTTATTCATTTAGAGCTTAATTGCTGGACTCCAATTATAAAGGTCGACATTGATTCAGTATTATTAGTAGCTGCCAAGCGACAGCATAAACATTATTAATTATTAATGAGCAAGGAGTAATCCATCCCAGAATTTTTACTTCATTAGATACCCTCGTGTAAAACCATTGCTTTAATAAAAGTTGCACAACTCCTTTTGCATTCGGTCCTTGCTTTTCTACAGCACCAAAATTCTATCTGAAAATGGCTACTTCAGTTTTCAATGAACTCAGTACGAAGACTTTTTGAAATTCGTATATTTTAGTATTATAAATCACTCAAAATTTATTTAAATTAAAGTCGAACCTGGCCCTACTGTTGTCAATTTCAATATCTATAGGCTCGTGGTTTCATGAGCTCGCATTTTTGCATCTTCTGCTTCTTCTTATTTGCTTTCACACCAGGTGGTGGTATTATCAAAAAAGGTCTTGAAATAGGATATATGATGGTGATCGATTACCTGTGTTAAACTGTGGTTATCAGTTACTAACTTATTTAAGGAGAATGGTAACTTTAACTTATTATATAATAAAATTCGAAACAGAAATTGAAACTATTATAGCAAGTTTTAGAATATCTTTCCCTTTTTTATTTATACTTCATGTTGCAGATATAGCCTTAAAATATTGTATTACTTCTGTATTAAAAGTTAAGATAATATAATAATTTATAACAATAGTAGTGGATATATGAGAGAAGGAAAGAGGAGGAGGAGGAGTAAGAGTAAATCATCAACACTTTTCATCCTCCTCCTCTTTTCTTCTCTCATTATACTTTTCAAATCTCTCATTATACTTATTAAAAAACCTCGTATCATCAACACTTTTCATCCTCCTCCTCTTTTGTTTTCTCATTCGAATTATCTCGTATACATTCGAGTTACTTCGTATACATTCGAGTTACTTCGTATACATGTTAACATGACCTTGTATCCCTTCTTTAAATTTTGATTATAAAAGCAACACTTTACCAGCTTAAAACATACTAAAATGAAATATGTCTTCTGCTTCTAACGAAAGTGAATTAAATTTATTAATTCAAAAATTTTATAAAAAATGTAAAAGTTCTGCTTTTGAGTTCGAACATTATGCAGTTGATAGTGGTCCATCTTGGTTTCAATATTATTTGGATATATCTAAAAACCATATAGAGGCTGTGAAATTGTGCGAACGTTATTTTCAAAACAAAGATATTGTACAGTTTATACGTGAATTAGTGAAGTTAAGTTGGTTTCATGATGAAGTTCGTCATTTAAACCAATATATTAGAGATCCTGTTGTATTACAAGAACTAATCAAATCGCGTGGTGAAGATGATGCCTAAAATTGAAAATTTTGTGAGGGACCTTTATGAAGGGTTCATTATGAACGAAGCATGTTCCAGATATTTATCTTGTTTAGTTGAAGAAGAAAGTGAGGGTCAAGATTTATTGTTATATATAAAATATGTTGATCATGCAAATTGTTGTAAAAAAGCAGCAGAATTGTGTAGTGAATTTTTGAAAACTAAAAATGTGTTAAAATTCTTTGATGAACTTAAAAAAATTGGACTCAATAAAGAAATAAATTTATGTATTGATTTATTGGTTAATTAAAGTTGGTGTGAAATAAACTATTTAAATTTGTATAGTTGTTTTATTATTGTGTAACGGCTGTTATGTTTAAATATTTGATTATGTAAAGATAGGAAAATATAATTTTCTGTTAGTAATGTGGGGATGTGGATAAATAAAAAAAATATTATTACATTCATTGTTAATTTATTCATTCATAAAAAAATTTTTATACATAAAGAATACATTAGAAAGGGCACACATTGAAGGTGATTGAGAATGATAAAAACATTTAGGAGATGATTTATTTAAAACAGGTTGTTCGTCCAATTCAATTATTGGCTTAGTACAATATTTTCTAATAAAATTAGCTTTCTCTTCTCCTTTAATATAAATGAATTCTCCTTTTTCTGTTAAGTTTTTTTACTATAGATGAAAAATTATGAAGAGGAATATATCCTGTATTCCAATTGATGCAGTGATGAAATTTCATTAACCATTCTGCTTGCTTGTATGTTTCTGGTGGAAGCATTTGTAGTGGATACGGTGGTTTAAAAATATAATGACTCATTTTATGTCCATCAAACATTGCAAGTTCTTTAGGAATAAACTTGTTGTGTTCATCCTTAAATCCTTGAACATCCATAACTATTCTCATTTTTTATTTAGCAAATTTTTAAAATACTAAATTTTTTTATTACAAATTGTTTTTTCGAATAGTCTTCAATAAGATTTTTTAGATGTTTAATTTTTTTTAAAAATAGTTCTATTTTTTCTTTTTGTATTTTGTACATTCCATTTGATGTGCAACAAACTATGGTATAGAAACAACTGATCTTATTCGATATATTTTCATTTTAATAATGATATTTGATGTGGTGGGAGAAGTTAAAGTTGTTTAACAATTTTTGTTAATGGATTATAGCTAAATACTTTATCATGTATTATAACACAATACGCAGCTGTTTTTCCCGATATTTTTTCTTTTGTCTCAAATTCAATTCTCATGGTTACTGGGCCGGATTGTAATAAATCTCTCTGATGAGAGCAATTAATGTAAGCAATAGGTGCATTATCTTTAAATTCTTTGGGATTAAATATTGGTTCTATTGGAAAGTTATAATATACTTGACGAAATTCAGAAAACATTTCATACAGGGTAGCAAACTTATTATTTTTAAAATCAAGCTGAAGGTCCTGGTAAGGATATCTTTCTGAATTTAAAAACACATTTATATTCCTTAGGTCACAATGATCAAATTTACTCATATCTGATTTTAAATTACCACGTCTATCCTTTTGAAAAGCAATTAGTACATGTCTTGGTGTTTCAATTTTTGTGGAGGTTTTGACAGGCCAATTATGTCTTGTATTTTCTAATAACTCTGGATATTCAATTAATTCCCAACTTCGGAAAGTAAGAAGAATATCATTGTTTTTATCAATAATTTTCGTTAGTGCCAATTCTTGGGGAATGGCCACAGTAAGATGTGGAACTCGCCAACAAAGTTTGGTTATTTTAATTTTCGGTTTTTCATCATCACTTGTGGTTACTAAAGCATTAGTGTCATCATTGCTTCTTATTAGTATTAGTTCTTGTTGTGAATTTAAAATTATTTTGTTATAATCTTCAAAAAATCCCGAGTACATTTTTAATGGGACGCATAGGGAAACGTTTCCTTTTTCATCAGTCATAATTTTTTCTTTAGGTTTCGTTTTTGGATACCATCCAGCATTTTCCAATTTAGCACTTTCGTTTTGATTAAATGATATGTATCCTTTAAGAGTTGAAGTAATTCCTACATCTCGAACTGAATCAATTGTAACACCATTTAAAATATAACGTAATTCTTTAAACAAGAATGCTGGAGCATTGTTGATTAATACCGTATTAGCCAATGGAGTATCATCTTCTTTGGTAACTTGAAGTTCTAAATATAATTCACTTTTGCAAGGTAAAGGATATTTTCCTGTTTGTTGTAGAGCAATTATAATTTCATCATTTAATCCAAGTTTTGTAGGATTGAAAGGTTCAAATGATAGTATTTCCCAGCTTAATATTGATTCATCTACAAGAATATTTTCTTTTACATTTAAATATTCCATTTTATTTTAGTTTGAAACCTAAACTTATCAGAAATTTTTTATTAGAAGGTGTTAACCTTTGAGAGTTTAATTTATTACTAGTTAAATGTCGTTTAGTATCTTTCTTATTAATGTTTTTAGAGTAAAATTTTTTTGAAAAATTATAATTTGAGACTTTTTTATTATATAAAATAACCATTATTCATCTATTTTTTTAAGATGTAGTCTTACTGTTACCGTTTCTCCTCTGAAATTGATGAGATCACCGTCTTGATCTACTATTTTAATGTTTATATTGTCTATTACCTTTACAGTAACAGGAAAGTAAAGTACATTTTGTGGTGATTCTATTATTTTAAAACCAGGAGCTACACTAGGAAAAAATTGATGTATTATATGAACAGGTTTTCCATTTAAATATGATCCTTCGGCAATATTACAATCGATGTTTATGGCGTTTACTTTAATAATTTCCGCTGGAAAATCTGAAATGTGCTCCTTAAGACCTTCTAATTCCTTATTTTTAAAACCTAATATTTTTCCTATAGTTCCATCACGAAACGAGATAGGAATATCTGTTTTAATATGTGTTCGTAAAGTATTATTATTGGCATAAATATGAAGAAAAGTACGATTGTCCAAAAATTTTTGAATAAAATTATTTAAATCATCTATTTCATAACTACCTGGTGGTATTCTTATTTCTTTATTTGAGTCATAAATGAAAAGATTATTAGTCTCATCAATATTTGGAATAGCATTAAAAGTTTCAAAATTTACAAGTCCAATGGAATATTCAAAATTTTCATCTAAATATATTGGAGGATGAATATTAACAGAAAGCGTGGGGGAATTACCACTAATGACAAAACTGTACGACATATCTCTTTAAAAATTTTTAACAAAATGAATTAATATTGTTTTTCAACCATTATTATAAAGAAATTTAAGACAGAGCTCACCACAATTTGTTTTGTTAATTGATTGATAATGATCGTAGTTATATTTCACAATATTTTTCTTTTTATCGCTGAAAAAATATTTTGTTAATTCGGTAGATGGTCGCAAATTGCCATAACTATCAAAATATAAAATATTTTTCCCTTTTTTTATGTATGCAGTCCAATGAGTTCCATCACCACTATTCTTATAGAGATTAACAATACCACTTTCATTTTTATTAATTTTTTTTGGTAATTTATCTCTCATGAATATACCTCGAAAGTTGGGAATTTTAAGTAGATTAATATATTTACTTAAATCATAATTTGTAAGTGGTTTTCGAGGTATTTGTTTTAACAGTTTTTTGAATAAGGTTTCAGATATAATCCACATCCAGTTTTATATGGTTTTAAATAAAGACCACTTCCTTGTTTTCCTACTGCTATAGATTCCATCATTTTATTATGTCTTTTGGATTCTTCTAATTTTTCTTTAGCAGCTTTTGCATCGTTGACAGCTTTCGCAATACCTGCTGCTCCTCCTCCAAGAGCACCTAAAGCGGACAAACCAGCAAATAAAGGAATAAGAGGTAGAAATCCACCAGTTTTTGGAATTGGTATGATTCTATTTTTTGGTGATAATATTCTACTATCTCCGATAGATCTAAGTGCGGTTTGAATAATATCAGTCAAACTTTTAAATTGTTTTCCGTTTAGTGCTTGTCTTGCTTTTGAAATAGCTTGAGATAAAGTTATTCCTCGTCCTAGACGAGTTTTTCGACTTCTGTTTTTCCTTCTTTTTTTTAATCCCATACCAAATTTTCTTTTAATTTTCATTGCACCTCTTATTCCAAGTGCAGCAGTTTTTTCTCCAAAAGTGGCGTCTTTTGCTCTGAACCTTTCGGCAGCTTTGTCACCTAATAATTTATCAGCAGCGTGTCGGCTTTTTATATCATTTGATTGTGCATAGGCAATATCATGCTCTTTACAAGCTTCATCCAATAAGTTTATGCCTTTATCACCTCTAGCTAGTCTCTTTTCTAGTTTGGTTCCAGGTCCACAAAAATTATACCCAGGTAGATGTAATTCAAAAGGTAACTTATTTATTAGAGTATTAATTAAACCACTACCTCTTTTTCTGACTCTTCTTTTATAAATGGATTGTTGCTTATATGAGATTGGCATTATATAATTGAAATCTTGGAACAAACTGACTAGTTTTAAATTAGAACTTACCCTTTATACATCCTCTTATATATGAAAATTGTCAAACAACCTTATTCAATTATTATTAAAGACCATGAGACTTCAAGAAATAATTTTAGAAAACATGGAAAATTGTTTGAAGGCTCTAGTAAAAGGGGGTTAATTATTGGTCCATCAGGGTGTGGTAAAACTAATATCATTATAAGTTTAATTGAAGATCCCAATGGTTTACGGTTTGAAAATTTATATATTTATTCAAAGTCTCTATATCAACCAAAATATGAATATTTGAGATTACTTTTTAAACCATTGAGAGAAATTGGATATTATGAATCCGAAAATGAAGAAAATATTGTTTCTCCACAAGAAATAAAACCAAATTCCATAATTATATTTGATGATATAGTGTGTTGCAATCAGAATGTTGTAAAAGATTATTTTTGTTTCGGAAGACATAAAAATACTGATTGTTTTTATTTGTGTCAAACGTATTCTTCGATTCCAAAACAATTAATTCGTGACAATGCGAATTTGATTGTTATATTTCAACAAGACAAAACGAACTTAAAACATATTTATGATGATCATGTTAATGTTGATATGTCATTTAATCAATTTAATGAGTTATGTTTGATGTGTTGGAAAGATAAATTTGGATTTTTGGTAATAGACAAGGATTCGAACTTAAAATCCGGTCGATATCGAAAAGGATTTGATTCATATATTTTCTTATAAAAATAAAAGTTTTGTGAAAAATTTAACTAATCATGAATGAACGCTTAGCAAGAGAGCTTGTTAAGTCAAGGAAAGCTGTTAAACAAAAATATCAAAGTTTAAAAAATGCCGAATTTGAAGCACAATCCAAATTGGAGGAAACCTATAAACCAATAACTCAACCCCTACAACAATTAATTTCAACAATTGGTAAAATTGAATCGGCTGAGGTAAAGGAAGAGCTACAAACACCCATTAAAAAAAATTATGAAACACCAGAAAAAAGATTGTTTCCAACACTAACACCAAGAAAAAAACTACAGTATGGAACATCAACACCAGAAAAAAGAAAGACAGGGAAAACTCCAATTCTTCCTACAGAAATACCAACAATTATTGATTGGGAAACCAGTATAGCTTCACATAGTCAGATGCCATCTTTACAACAAACAAGTGTCATAGCAGAAACCACCCCTTCTTCAATTTCACAATCTACGGTAGGAAATCTTTCGGATATATTAGAACAAACACGCCAAACAATTCAAACATTTGTCAGTACACCTTTATATCAAGAATATTTATCAGGATTTCATGAATTACCTCGTCAATATATTGACGGAGGGGTAAAAGATGTGGAACATAAGTTTGATCACCTCTATGGAATAGTACATGATTTTGAAACTGAGAAATTCTTTTTGGGTTTAACACAAAGACCTATAGAAATTATCGGTAAAAACATAAAAGTTGAAGGTATAACTTATACAGGTACACCAGGTTTATATGAATTATTATTTAAAAAGGAACCAGTAGGTTATAAAAAACAAGATTTGGAAAATTATATGGATATTTTAAAGAGAACCAATGCATACCGTAGATATTATGATCCAAATGAGCAGGTACAGGGAAATGGATCACAAAAATATATTTTTATAATAGGGCCTTATTTACAAAATAAAGGAATTACAAAAACTAAAACCATAAATCCCGAAACGCATAATATAGTTCAAGGATTTTTTGACAGACGAAAAGCTCCATACAGGGAAACTCGAATATCTTCGAAAAGAACAGGATCCGGAATAACTTTAAAAGTTAATAAACCTTATACCGATTACGTATATTGGGATAACGTAAATGAACTTGTTGATAGACTTCGACTGTTGGTAGCATCTATGATGGCTGGGAATACAGGACATAACAACGAAATTATTTCTATTATTGAAGAATTGAAAGAAGCCAATATAATTGTATAAAAGAATGTAGTAAATATTGTTACATAACATTGTTAAAATGACCATTGATAAACTTGGACGTCATATTTCTAAAAAGTATACAGTAGATATACCTACAATAGAAAATAAAATACTAGCCAATGTTGAAAATGAAATATTAAAAAATTTTAAAAGTGATGATATTGTTCAAAGATTTGAACCTGTGTTAAAAAATGATATTGTAAATTTAAAAAAGAGAGTTAGTGAAAATGATGAAAATGTGGAATCTATTTCGAAAAAAATTAAGTTATTTGAAGAAAATGTTGTGTCAAACTATGACAACAGGATATTAAATATAAAAAATATTGTCAAAGACAATGATGAACTATTAAAAAGTTTTTCTCAAAAAACATCGAAGTGTGAAGATGATTTTAAAACAATAAAACAGAAATATGATGAAGTAAAGAGTTTTGAAAATAACATAAAAAATGAAATAACATTGGTTAAATCAAAAATAAATGATACTTCTGCAATAGAAAATGTTAAACAAATTATTATAAAAGATATGGTATCAAAGTTCCAAGAATTTACGAACAAACTTAATAATAGGGTTTCTGAAGAAATAGGTAATTTTCAAAACATTCATGATGGTATGAATAAAAACACACAACAAATAGAGAGAGCTATGAATACACACTTTATAATCCATAAAAAAGATAGCGATAATATTAATGAAATAAATCAGAAAATTAATTCAATTGAAAATAATGCTGAAATAATTCTATTAAACTTGAAAAATTTGGAAAAGAAATTAAACACAGATTTACAAAATGTAGATGAAAAAATTGAAAATAAATTTAAAAATGAAATTTTAAAAAATAGTGAACAAATCATGGAGATAATCTCACAATTAAACAATCTAAAAACAGAATTAAAAACCACTGTTGACGATGAATATTTTCAAAAGATGTTGAATAAAAGATTAGAAAAAGAATTAGAATCTTTAGCAGAACTAATACAAGCTATGATTAACACCTCTATCCATGATTTAAAAAAAGGACTTGCACAACACAGTTCAAAAATTGAAGAAATTTCAACAAAGTTAAATGATTATGAAAAATCTTTGAACGATGTAAGAATTGAAATTGAAAAAGCGATTTTAGATATAAAGAAAATAGAAAAAAAATTGGTAGAAATAAAATTAAATTTAACAAATGTAGAATTTCAATTAGGAAAAGATATAAAAAATCTAGAAAATAAATTGGTAAAAGAAATAAAATCACTAAACGAATTAGTTCAAAGAGCAGCCGAAGTTTCTAGAAAAGAGTTTAATGACACAATGGCATATGCTAGAGAAGAATTAAACGCAACAGTAAGAGAAATGAGAAACGAAAGTATAAAATCACTAGTTGTTTTTGAAACTAAAATTAATGTAAGAATTACCAACATTGAAGATGAAATCAAAAAAGTCAAAGATTCGAATAATGCATCTTTTAAAAATTTGGAATATAAAATCGAAGATGAAATCAAAAAAGTCAAAGATTCGAATAATGCATCTTTTAAAACTTTGGAATATAAAATCGAAGATTTGCTAAAAAAAATAACAAACAAATAAAATAAGTTATTTAAAGAAGGTATTAAGAAATTTTATTCTAGTACTATGAGTAAAAATATTAAAGAAACAGTTGTAGATGAATTACATAAACCGGCAAGAAGAAGATATAGAAGAAGACGAACTATTGTTAAAAGCCTTAATGACTTATGGCAAGCTGATTTGGTAGAGATGCAACCCTATTCCAAATTTAATAAAGGTTATAGATATATTTTGGTGGTGATAAATGCATTCTCAAAGTATGTTTGGACTCAACCACTTAAAAGTAAAAAAGGAAAAGATGTAACTGAAGCTATGAAAAAAATTTTAGAAAAAACAAGTAAACCGCAAAATTTGCAGACAGATTTGGGAAAAGAATTTTTCAATAAAGATTTTAAAGATCTTATGAATTATTACAAAATTAATCATTATAATACTTACTCTAATCTCAAAGCGAGTATTGTAGAACGCGTAAATCGAACTTTAAAAAATATAATGTGGAAATATTTTAGTAATAGAGGGAATTACCAATGGTACTCTATTTTACCCACTATTATTGAAAAATATAATAATAGTATTCATAGAACTACCGGATATAGACCTGTTGAGGTTAATAAAAAAAATGAGAAAACTATACTGCAAAATTCTTTTACTTTTAAAAAAACATTTGATTTAAAGCGCACTAAATTTAAAGAAAATGATTTTGTTAGAATTTCCAAACAAAGAGAAGCTTTTGAAAAAGGATATACTCCAAATTGGTCAACTGAAATTTTTCAAATTAGAAAGGTTCAGTTAACAAATCCACCCACCTATTTATTAAAAGATAGTCAAAATGAATATATTGAAGGAGGTTTCTACCAAGAAGAGTTACAAAAAGTTAAACATCCAGATGTGTTTTTGGTTGAAAAAATTTTAAGGAAGAAAGGGAACCAAGTTTTTGTTAAATGGTTAGGATTCGATAAATCACATAATTCATGGATTCTTAAAAAAGATGTATTGTAATTAATTTTAAGTAATATTGTATATCAAATTTTTAAATAAAAGACCTATTTATATAACATATTTTTTATTTACGATAATCCTTTTTACAACAAATACTAACAATATAATTTTTAAGATGTTTACAACTGAGATTAACAATATAAATTTATATTTTTACATTAAATCTTTCAATATATATTTTTTTTTCTATGATCTACATCAAAAATACTTTTAAGAATACTTTCACATTGTTCAACTCGTTTTTCAAATCTTAGTCTGTCAAGATAAAATTTCTGATATTCACTTTTTCGAGCTTGTCTAAATGCAAAGTCCCATGTCACTAATATATAAACTTTATTATTGTTCTCACTGATTGTCACTGATTTCTTCATATTTCTATTGTAATGCACCGGATTTTCTTAACTTGTTTTCTAATTCCTGTTTATGTAGAGATAACATTTCTAAAACAGTTCCGACATTTTCACTGTTTAAATTCTGACATGGATCCAAAACACTATAAATATGAGACAACACATCTCCTGACTGATAATTATAGTGATGAAACAAATTAAAATATTTGGAAAATTCTTGCTTTTTAATTATATGAATTCTGTAGTCAACAAGTTCATCGATTTCAACTAATTTATCTACTGATTCTTTTCCCAGAATCACATAATGTTCATCCTTTTGAATTCTGATAACAGGAGAATGATTTATTTTTTCAAAAAACACTGTGATTTTTTCAATTTTTAGTGGGTATGCATATGCTTGAGCAGAATAAAAATAATTCACCAACACTCCTTGATTTTTTTGAAGTTCTTTCCATTCTTCTTCATTCAAGTAAATGTGAAATCCATTTCGACCTCCAATTAGAACTTTTGGTGTAAAATCATTTATACCAATTCCAACACAAACAAATTTTGATAAGGAATTGTTAAGATAGTAGATTTTTGAATTTAATAATTTTTCATTACACTGACTAATTTTATCATTGGTTTCACTAGAACTGGATTTATATCCATTACAATTGCTACTATTAAACATGATGTCTTGATGCTAACTGAAAACTAAAATACTGGGTCTGAATATATCTTATCCACCCCACTCCTCTATAAATTTCAAGGTCAAGCAAGTTTATTAAATTTTTATGACCTATCTTGATAAAACAAAATTGTCAAGAACGACAAAAGTGAAAAACTACCTATTGATAAAATTATATTGAAGATAAATAGAATTAAACAGTTTTTACCTTCCTCATCATTTTTAATATGAGCACAGCTAGAAATCGTAAATGGTTTTTTATTTTTTTCAATCCAGTTAGTGTCAAAAATTGTATTATTTGGATAATGAAAGTAAATTTTGAAAAAATTACTATTAGATTGACTATTATTCATATTATATGCGAAAGCAGTTGAATAATTATTAATATTCATAGCTTTCATATAATTACATATTTCAGGCTTAATAGTAGACGTTTCGTTTTCAAAACACACCATTCCATGTAAAACCCTTGGAGGATAAAGTACATATAAAGTATTATTTAAAATTGAATGTAAAACAATGTAGTTGATAAGGGATGCCATTAAAACACTTTTCAATTTTAAATGTCTATTAACAAAACAATAAGAGATTGAAATAAGACTGAACAGTTTTAATTAATTTTCTACAATATATAGACATTTTTTTTCAAAATATTAAATAATTTGTTTACAAATTAGAGATACAAACATGGTTATTAAAACTATTAAAAAATGAAAGATGTTGACATATTTTCTTTCATTTTAAGGACATTAAATAATTTGTTTACAAACTAGAGATACAAACATAGTTATTAAAACTAATAAAAAAATGAAAGATGTTGACATATTTTCTTTCACTTTAAGGACAACAGGTTCACATTTTTTATTTTTTTCACCTAACCACAAACACTCGATTAAGTCACAGTTCTTCCAGTGACGATAATGTTCCTCAATTGGACAATCATCAATTTTCCAGGCAAATATTTCTGCACCACAGTAAAAACATTTACAAACATCATGAATAGCTAAATAATAAAACCCTGATTGGGCTAACACTTTAGGATTTAATTTTCCATTCCAGAATTTAAATGAGGAAAGTCTTTTTTCATATGTTCTATATAATTTGTTATCAATTTCTTTTTCAAAAGATTCTAAACACATATTTATTCTAGACGGTGGTATATTTTATACTGATATAATTTTAAAATTTACCATGTTCTTAAATACTTCAAATTTAGCCTTGAAGAGTAAAACTTTTAATCTTAAAATAATTTTTTATAATTCATTTTCATGGTCTATTAACCACTGAAAAAATGGAATATCTTGGTGACCCCATGCTAATGTATCATAACTATTGGGAATTTTAAATCTTTTATCATCATTAGAAGTGAGAGCTAATTTGTTAACTAATTCTGTATAAATATTGTGAAGTCGAGATCTAAACAAATACATTGTACAGAAAGCTTTTGAATTTTGTTCTACAACATCTTTATAATGTGTTAATTCTAATTGTTTTTTAATGCTACTTTTCTTTATCCCCTTGGCTTTTTTAAGCAACCCATTTTCTGACTTAACACAATAAGCTTTGGCCCCTGTGCCATAAAAGCTTTCTATTGGTTCACCAGCATATTCATCCTTAAACTTTCCAACAACAGATTCAGTTATTGGTATTTCATGAATATTATTAACATCATAATTTGAAGTATCGAATTTATCAATATTAACCCTAATGTCTTCATAAACATTACTTGTCTCAATTTCCAAAATAAAGGAATCTGTATCTGTGTACAGAAGTTTAATATTATTCTTATATAAAGGTTTTAAAAACCCATAAAAAAAGTCATACATCACCGTTTTTGATATATCTAAAATACTAAAGCCTACATAGACAGGTTTATCATATTGCACTAACACTTTACGCATTTGCACAGCTACTAAATTCTCTGAAAATATTGTTACATCTTTAAATGATGGTTTAGCAATTAAATTTTCTGCCCCATCTTTTCTATGATTTTTTGCCCATTGTGTAACCAATCGTATATCTGTCCTTTTATCCACATTTTCCATTGTTTTTCCGTAGATGCTATTATTTGCCAATTTATAAGAATTTTTCTGAAATTGATTTTTAGATTGATTTCTTAAATTTGTATTTAGATCAATAAATTTTTTTAACCATTGAGATTGTGTAAACTCTACAACCCGATGAATTTTAGTTAGTTTAATTCCATATTGAATACATTGTTTTAATAAAGTATAGTGAATTACATATTTTTCTTTATTTTTTAAATTTGGAATTAATTTAAAAGTTTTAGAATTTTGAGGCTTATAATTTTCTGGACAGAATGGAAATTCATTATGTAAATTGTGTAAATTTTCAGGATATTCTAAATCAACCTCTAGCACATAACCCTTGTCATTAGTCTCAGATATATTCATTATATCTAAATTTTGAATTTGTTGATTTGATAACCAAACAAAATCTTTTTCGGGCAGATATTGAGACATCGCATATCCGTAAAGATTAGTTGCATCAAAATACATAATATATTTAGATGGTTGTAATGGATCATAATTTGAAAGAAATAAATTGTTTGCTATAGATTTCCTACATACACAGGTACTGATTCCTCCTCTTACACTACCTTTAAAAAAATGTAACATATCTGGGTCTGTTATTAACTCCAATTCGACTCCAGTATATCTTAAACAAGCGTCAAAACTTAAACCTGGAAAAGTATAATAATGTGCAGGATCAAGTTTGTAAGTTTCCATACACGTTTTTCTAAAATTTTGAAAAACATCTGCCAAAAGTAATACATCAGATTTAAGATATAAATCGGAATATTCACCGATTGTTTTACATTCAAATAAATTCCAAACATTTTTAGCCCTCTCATATTCTTCATCAGTAATGTGTTCATCCGTGAGGTCATTATAAAATTTTTTTTTATCTGGTAACTCCGTTTCATTTAATTTGGCGATATTATCAATATATTTATAAGGGAAAACGCCTTTTTGACGGATATACTTAAATTTTTCCTTTTCATTAAAATATTTGAACACTTCTTTGCATTGTTCATCATTAAGGATGGAAGCTAAATTTGACAAAGAATATGGTAGGAACTGAAATGAATCAATAAACTTAAGATATAGAAATTTTGACTTGGTGAAACCAGTCTTTTTATCTAAATATTGATCTACTTCAATAGATTTTTGAAATGAAATGTATTTCTCTTTATTCTGGGCTATGACAAATAATTGTTCATGATTTGGACATAAATTTTTTATAAACAGATGAGAATCATAATTACGCAAATTGTGTAAAACTACCGGAATGGGATTAGATAATTTATAATTTAAGTTGCATATAGAGTGTGACGGACCTCTATAGGAACCTGTTAAATGACAATGATCAGCAACCTTATCCGAAATTATAGGTTTATCACATATATGACAATCATTCGTATATTCAAAATGTAATTGTTCCAACACATTTAATTTTTTCATTGGTATTAACTTTTTCATATATTTATTGTAAATATTAAGAACGTCTCTTTCTAAGTAAGTTATAAAAATTTGTGCACAATTGGGACCCATATAATTTTGAAATTTGGAAATTGAATCATCAAATGAACACTTTATATAATAAGCAAACGAATATGGAATATGTTGACATTTTTTTTCAGTATATGGAGAACTTGGATCTACATCATTAATTTCATTATTTAAAGGCTTAAGAATGCATTCAAAATCTGCATATATAACAAATGGAACTTCAATTTGTTTTTGTATATTCTGAAATTTTAAAATATTTTCGGGAATAATATTTCCAAATCTATCTATTTTGGTTTCAGTTGAAGGTAGATTTATTCTTACAAAATCGCAATCATATGTGTTATGCCTGACTAATAATTCTTCAGTAGTAAAATATTGTAAACAACCGTCGCATAAAAATTTTTTCCCATGATGTTTAGATAATTGTTTTGAAATTAATCTAGATAAATCCGAAATATAACAGTAATGGAAATTTCCATTATCATCTCCAATTAATAATAAATTAAGGTGACGTTCTCGCTTATTTTTTGTATAATGTAAAGGTCCTATAATTTCGAATTGAGTTTTTAAATTATTCTTGATTTTTTCTAATCCATAAACATTAACCGAAATATTGTTTAAATTTTCAAATTTACTTATGTCTTTTAAAGTTAAAGGAAAATTGATACCTTTAAAGTTTAAAATAGTGGTGAAATGTGGATACGATTCCACCTTTTCAATTGGTCCGTTAGGTGAATGAAGAGCTGCAACCACAGACCAGGCGAAACAACATTCATCATTGTTTTGAACGTTGACTACAGCATTTTTCAACTTGATCTCTGACGGTAGCGGTATATATGAAGAAGCTTTTAAGGGGTTGTACTTGTTGATGTTAAGCTCAACGTGTAATATTTTTATTAAAATCCATCCTGAAATTAAAGAAGAATAATTAACAACAAATGTATTTTTGGTTTAAGTTTAGTTACTAAATATTTAATAAAAAATAATTTACCCGAATCTTTTTCTGCCAGTTCATCAGCTTTCCGGTCAATAATTTTAATAATATCTTCTAGTTCTTGCGTTAATTCTGAACTATTACATAAAATCCGAAATGGGGTATTGAAAGACTTAACTTCATGACTTTCATTGGAAGGATTTAAGTAAAGACCAAATAACTCCATGTTGAGTTTGATGCAGGTGTGTCTTTGGATTTCATAACTGATTACCTCAATTATTTTTTGTTGTATTTCGGAGAAAAAATCATAAATGTTGATTTGGTATTGAGTCGATGATATTTTATGTGAAATGATTCTTTCCTTAAATGCCGATTTTATTACAGACACATTTTCATCCCTAACCACCATTGAATTGGTTTTGTGTTTATTTGTTCTCAAATGACAGAACCATAATGACTTTTTTATAAATATTTTGCAGAATTGACAATATCTTCTTTCACCTAAAATTTAATAACTTCTTTATTAAATTTGCCTCTAATTCATCAAATTAATAACTAATTATTAAATTGAAACAAAATTTCTATTTAAAATTAAACTTACAGCTTTTCTTCTTCTGTTCTAACTGGGGGCCATTGTTAGAGTGAATTATCTTCTTGTGGCGATTCAAATTGTCTTTTCGAGTAAAAATTTTGAAGCACTCTTCACATTTGAAATCCATTTTTCTAAAACGAATCTCTTATTGTGAAGCCCAAGTCGATTTTAACACACTGAAGGTAACACGGTCAGGTATGAATTTAAATGGTGGAAAAGAAGTAGGAGGGGAGTTAAGGAATGGGATGGAAAAAGCTAAGAGTAGCTTTATAAAGTTCTATCGCCCTTTCCCACATCTTCCTTTTCTCCTCAGCTGTTTTATTAGGATCGCAATTTAAAATAGAATCCAAAACAAATCCTAATGATCTTTGATAAGACAAATGTTTATTTTTAATTTTGAAATTTGATTTTGAATGAAAGCTTAGTTTCGGATAATCGTTTTCGAAGGGGATTGACACTTCCGTTTGTATTAAAACAGAATTTTGAACTGTCTCTGTTTGTGTAGAAACAGAATTTAAAATTTCATCGAAATCTGGTGGCGAGTTTTCAAAAATTATTGGAGAATTTGGAAAATTTAATTCACAGTAGGTATTTTGGCCGCACGGAATTGAATTTTGACTAAAATTTTCATTTTTTTCAGATGGTTCACTTATTATTGGAAGAATTTCTTGGGAACCACCACCACTAGTAAACGATGCTCCCAAATCTTCACTACAATCTGAAATTTTGTAACTATCCCGTGAACCATCCTCCTCCCCCAAAACATCAACCCTCATATTTCCACTACTAGTCGATTCCGAAATTTTTTTTTTTTTTTGATTAGTTGAAATTTTGAACAGAGATAGAGGAGAAAATGAAGAATTACCCGGTATTCCTCCAGAATTGTTTTCACTTTCAAAATTTCTAGTTTTCAACATTCCAAAAAAATTTTGTGATTTATTTGAACTCGAATCATTGTCACTGTCATTGTCACTTTTACTCTGATAATTTGTTAAATTTTTATTAATTTTGGGAATCCCCATTAGCTTTTTAAAATTGTCGATATTATCTAAATCTTGAGTTAATATGTCGGGAGTATTTGTAATGGGAGTGTCCGTTGTTACATCTAAATCTTGAGTTAAAAAATTTGGGGTTTCCGGCGTTAAAATATTATTAAAATCTAAATTTTGTGATAAAATTGAATTTTGAAAGTCAAAATCTGTCTCCGAAATATTCTCTAGTTCAGGCAAATATTCCAAATTTTCTAAAAATTTTATGTTCGTTTCTGAACAACTTTGGAGTAATTTGTTTTCTAAATTTTTTTCTTGCATCGTATTAATCATCGCGTTAAAATTTTGGGTTCTCTGACTTAAATTTTGGTTGTCACTTTCATTTTCATTTTTCAAAAAAGCAGGCTGAATTATTATATTTGAAATTATATTAATTTTGTTCACCACTCCTAACTGTTCAGTGGAAGTTGAGGCAAAAGGAAAAGACATACCTTTAAAATTTGAGTACACTTGACAGCAACAAACTAAAACACACTAAAACAAACTAAAACAAACTAAAATTGGAGACTTTAAATTTAAAGCGTGGTAAACTTGACTTAAGCTTGCTATAAACTGATCCTCGACCGTTTTATATGAAAGCAGACCACGGTTTGTCCTCGTACGTATAGTGACCTCAATAAAGGTCAATGACCTCAATTCTGCGCGTCACACCCCGCGGAGCCCCCCTTCCCCCTCCCCCCTCCCCCTTCCCCCGCAAAAAATTTTCCCCGCCCCCTTCCCCCGCAAAGCCTCCTTCCCCTTTCCTCCCTTCCCCCGCTGAGCCCCCCAGCTGAGTCCCTCTGCTGAGCTGCTTAGGGAGCTACGTCCCCTATAAGTCTCAGTGAGACGCCCTAAAATGTGCTGTAATTATAAAAACTCGAGAGGTTTGCGGGCGTATAAAACACAAAATTCTCTTCGGAGCATCTTACCTTAGGGTCCCCTATAACTCTCAGTGAGACGTCCTAAAATGTGCTGTAACTATAAAAACTCGAGAGGTTTGCGGGCCTATAAAAAACACAAAGTTTTTTCGTGGCATCTCGACTGGGGAGGGGTCCAGGGGGCGGGGGGCCGAAGGCCCCCCGCTCCCTGGAAGGCAGTGCGCGCGGCCGAAGGCCGCGCCCCCCCCCCCCCCCCCCTTCGGGGGGCGGGGCGGGGCGGGGGGTATAGGAGGAGTATAGGGGCGGTATGAGGGGCCCTCTCCGCGATTTAAAAATCGAAATTTTACCTTGACCTACTTTCATAAAATGACTGTTTTGCGAGGTGACTTTTTCATTTTTGGTTCATCACCAGTGCTGTCTTCCTAAATTTTAATTTTTATTATTTCATTTAATTATCAATATGTTCAGGAACAGAAATTATGAAATTCAGGTTATGGATGGTAATAGACTTGTAATAAGAAGAAGAGTCAATGTTCCTCCTCCGGTACAAGTACCATCCATAACCTCCTCGACAAATCCAGAGGAAAATGAGGATCCTCAAGCGGAACCTCAGATAAATCCGGAGGAACCAGTCCAGTGTGACGAAGTCGATTCCACTACAAAGTAAGTAGCTTATATTAAGCTTATATTAAATTTATTATTAGTCTTCCTAATATCAAAATACTAATTGATTTTTTTTTTCAGTTGACAGATACAAACAATAGACCAAGTTTAGGGACAGTGTTAAGTGAAACTATTTTTAGGTTAAGTTAAAGTGTTTAAGTGATAGTGAATAGTAACGGAGACGATTTAAGGTAATGTAAATTTTATTTAATTGATCTAATTATAAAGGAGTATGAAGATAACTGTACCTAAATTTCCTATAATATTTTTCTTTCATATTTATAAACTTATTAATTTTAGATTTAAAACTCTCTAAAATAAGAAAGGATTAAGAATTTTTGAACAGGGTGGTTAATTTAAAATATTTTTTCAATCTATTATGAATAATCAAAACTCTTGTATTTAGTTGTTATGTTTGTTCGTTATTCTTATAAATAAAACATTTTTTTTCGAAATTGTTCAATTCTTTATTCCAATAAGATAAGAATAAATGGATAAATTAAATACAAACAATAATAATTTTAAAATAATAAAAATTAAATAATAATACATTTTAAAATAAATATTCTAGGATTATAATTTCTTCATTTTCACATTTATGAAGTGGTTTGCAATACATAAATATTAAATAATACATTCTAATCTAAATATTCTAGGACTACAGTTTCTTCATTTTCACATTTAATTACACATAGTTCATTGCGACAGATTGGACATGTTTTATTAATTAACATCCACATTCCTAAACAAGGGATGCAAAATCTGTGATTACAAGGTTCTGGTGATATCATTTTATTAGATAATATATCTTCAAGACATATAGGACATTCTTCGGTTTTATTTTCAATTATTTCATTAACAACTTTTTTTTTTACCCTTCGCGGCTTCCTACCGTTTTTATTAATTGGTTTTTTACCAGGCATTATATTGGCACCACTGGAACATTTGCGTCCCAATCTAAATCAATATTTTTAACACTACTATTGCAAATTAAACAAACTTTGGGGGTAATAATTTGATACAACTGTCTTGAACACATATCGCAATGTAAATCATTGCTTAAGCGTTTTAATTTTCTCTTATTATGAGTATTTACATGTCTATGAGCCCCTGCCCTTTGATAAAATTGTATAATTTGATAGCATGCGTGACAAAGAGTTTTTTCTTGATTTTCCGTCACTACAAACACTACGATATAACTCTGAGTAATACAGAACACAACTTCTTTGGGATCAGTGTACTTATGTTTCACTAAACAAAATTTAGCACTAGCACTGTCTTCTTCATTATCTTCTTCAATATCGGAGTCACCAGAGTCAGCTTCAATTTGTTCGAAATTATTTATATCGTAGTTTAAACAATTTCTGAAGTTCTTCTGAAATTTTTCTTCGTTAAGATGTGTATTGTAATCCAATACTCCAATTAATTCATCTAGATCTGGATCTTCTTCTTCAATATTATTATCCATAAATTTTTGAATGAATTTTTTAATATTTACTTTGTAATATTTACTTTGTAATATTTACTATTAAATATAAAATTATTTACTTATTATTTACTTATTATTTGTTGGTATTTAATTTATCATCTTTTGTTGCTCCACGTATCTATTTTATAAATTTACTGAAGTGAAAATTCATTGGTGGTAGGACTTTATATCGACTTCATGGTCAAATAAGGTTATCCACCTCAAGGTCAAACATAAGGTTAGATCTCCTACTATGATCGGATTCGATGAAAGGTTAGCCATGTTGTTAACTTTAAGATTAAACTCAAGGTGATGTATACGAGGCTTTTTGAAAAGTATAATGAGAGAACAAAAGAGGAGGAGGATGAAAAGTGTTGATGATACGAGGTTTTTTAATAAGTATAATGAGAGATTTGAAAAGTATAATGAGAGAAGAAAAGAGGAGGAGGAGGATGAAAAGTGTTGATGATTTACTCTTCTTACTCCTCCTCCTCCTCTTTCCTTCTCTCATATATCCACTACTAACAATATATGGTCTCAAATTGTTTTCAAGTATGGAAATATGCATTTCACACTTCTAAAAATTTTTTTTTTCTTAATTCAAGATTCTTTCACATTATTGACGCAAAAATAAGAGTAAAAACAACTCTATTATCCAACTTACAAGGGGAGATCGCAACCTTGTCATCACCGATTTTGATGAGACTAAAGAATTATACCGACTAAGGTCATCTAAAGAAATCCCCAAAAGCGTTCGTGCCATCGCTCATTTGATTGTAGTGAAAAAAATTTTAAAGTCGAACGCGTTATAGGCCGATAAGTGCGATACTCTTTTAGAAGTTCTCTCACATGAGCCGTCGTGGCGCAACTGGGTTAGCGCTCTATCAGTGCTCCGAGAGTTCGATCCCCGCTCTATACATTTTTTTTATCATTTCAATGAGTCAATTGTGCATATTAGTGCTGGCTGCCGGCTGCCAATTGTTATCTGTAATGTTAAAAATGGGACTAAGGAATGAAATAAACGGTTTTAAAACATCCTTTATCCTGTATTCCAACTTTTATAAAAAGACATGACCTAAAACTAACTAACAACCTAAGATGGACAATAATATAAACATTTAAACGGTCTGGAGGGCAAGAGTATGTTATGCGAGCTGCTTACGGTAGCTCGTACTGGTAGCGCTGAAAACGGTAACCTGGCGGCATCATTCGCGATGCTATTTACGTAACCTCGTACTACACGGTTGCGACGGGACGCTGTTCATGGCGCATCGTACTACAATTCGACCGACGGCGGTATACACAGTATGTCTAGCAATAACCTGGCATCGATCGGCGGTAAGCGGCGTCTCTACATGGCGGCGGTGATCTCTACACGCGGCGGCGGCGATAAACGTCGGGGCGGCAGTTGTTAAGCGCCTTTATCAACGGACATCGGAGGGCACCCGGCGGTAAAACACATTCCTGGTCAATACGGAAACAAAACTAAACTTACGGCATTTAGTGCATGTGTGTATCGGCGACGGTAGGAAGAAAAGAAAGGAACTGACGCTGCCCGTACTTGTGAGGGTCCTCGACAGCGTCAGCAGGATGGAACGACATTTCCTGTACTTATAGGGGTCCTCGACAATGTCGACCAATAGCGGTAGGAAATTAGGAAAGGAACCGACACTGCCCGTACTTATAAGGGTCCTGGGCAGTGACGGTAGGATGACACAACATTGCCAGTACTTACAGGGGTCCTCGACAATGCTGGCCATTAGCCGGGTAGGACATAAGGAAGGAAGTGGATGGTGAAACACCATATACACACAAGCCTAGCCTCACCTACATTACTAGATCAGGAAGGCACGGTTCGGAACGCGACCCAGGCAGTCCGTTGGGACCTTTGACCCGGGTGGAGAACGTGCAGTTCTGAGCGAAATAATGGTCTGCTTGAGCTTAAGTAGTCGGCCCGAGCTCCCACTACGCTGACATTCAATACTGCTATATACGGCGCGCGATGACTTTGGTCGGACGCTCTGAAAATCATCGGAAAATCGTATTTTCCGGCATGGCGCGGCAAATCTAATTATATACCGGTAATTTTGAAACTTTAAGCATTCTTTTTCTGCAAGAATCAGATTTTTCGAATGTATAATAAAAAAAATAAATCCCGACGAATATACTCATGCCCAAAAATTTAGTAACTTCGTTACAACTTAACTTGCTTTTTTTTTTAAATAGTTCCCCCATTACTTCCATTTTCAGTTTCTTAGTTGTAGTAAAATGTTTTATAACAGATTGTGTTAATTTTTGAGAAACAAAAAATGAAAAATGAAATTTATAGAAAAAAGTAATAATCGAAAAATCTCAAAATCAATTATTTTTAATCGAAAACAAAACCGTTCAAAAGTGTAGAGAAATGTTGTTCGTCACTTATTATTATTATATACGTATGTATTTAAATGTTCGTTTGTAAAAATTACATGGAATAATTAATAATTGGAAAAACGAAGAATATAATTCTTCGTTAGTTTACGCCTCCAGGTGACCGCAATTGTCCAGTCGACGTATATACACCGTTTTCCCGGCAACCGGTGTTAGGCCATGTGGTAAATACCCTTTGATTTAAATTTATTTGTTCGTGAGCCGAGCACTGGTAAAGCGCTTACCCAGTTTCGCCACGGAGGCTGATGTGAGAGAGCTTCTAAAAAAGTATCGCACTTGTTATCGTGTAACGAGTTTAACTTTACAAATTTTTTCACAATAATCAAATGAGCGATGGCACGAACGCTTTTGGGAATTTCTTTAGATGACCTTATTCGGTATAATTCTTAAGTCTCGTCAAAATCATTGATAGCAAGGCGGCGACCTCCCCTTGTTAGTCAAGTAACGACTTAAAGAAAAATTATCACTACTTTGTAACTAGGGAAATACTTGTTATTTTCATACAAACCTTTTTCATCCAAGCAGTGAATTTTAACTTCAGCATTGGTCCTATTAATTATTTCAAAATCTCTATCACACAATTGGGTATTTACTGGACATGGCTGGTTATAACAGTAAAATATCGCTAAAACAAATATTATTCTTATGTAAAATTTTGTTATAAAACCCAGATTAGCTAACAAGGCGTATGCGCTATATTGTTAAAATACTTTAAATATAAAATAATCAAACATCAAATTACGCGTATTTTAAGTTCCATATCTTCATTAATAAGAATCCACATATTTCCGCGTTACATGGCAATGATATCTGATTCAAGATTTGTTGAAAGTATTATAATTAGAATAATTCCTCACGGAGCCCGAAGAACGAGTTAAAATGTAATGTATTTGTATTGATAAAAGATTCAATTTTGTGATTTCTCGTATTTATATAGGGTAATTGATCAGTTGGATAACTATGAAAATAAGTAATTTTACCCTTACATGTTGCTAGCAGTCGGCACTAATAATATTGTAAGAAAAATTGTTCATATATGTCATGAAAATAACAATAAATTAAAATATAAACTGATCACACTTAATGTGATAAAGTTGCTAGAATTACCTACATATATATATATATATATATATATATATATATATATATATATATATATATATATATATATATATACAGGGTTATTCACCCCATATGACTCGGAATATTGCGGCCAAAATACGTGACTTTCAAAAGGTTTACTTTTGAGATATATTGGGGTCTAATATAGTAACTTTTTAAAATTATTTTCATACTATACAGGGTGTTCCAAAAGCTCTGAAATTATCAAACTTGAGTTTTTTTACAAGGAACCCCCTATATATTATTGCATTTTTGAATTATTCGATCAAAATAATTGTCTATTATAATAAGGGTTATAATACCTAAATCTTAAGGGTTTTTAAATAATTTGAATTTTGACAAAATATAACCTCATTTTCCTGTTTCAAATACTCAAGAAGTATTTCAGTTATATACTGGAAATTTACAGTGAAGTATAACAATAAATCTTATTTTATATCCCAATTATAATAAACTTGCTATATTATACAGGGTGTCCAAAAATTAAAACTAAACAAATCAGAAATTTAATTGGCTATAACTTGATTAATTTAAATAGAACGCTATATTTTTTAACTTACTAGAAAATGTACCTTTTAAATACTTATCGAATAGTGTAAAGGTGTTCTATAACTAAGTTTTCGCGTTTTCACAGAATACGCCAAATAATCGTTTCCTGCACCATTTTGTGTTTTTTGAATAGATGTTCTAATGTCTCTAGGTGCCTATGATATTTAAAAATAATTTACAAGTATAAGAATAATAATCAAGAATATCTTTACAAATGTTCAGAAACTCAGAACGCGATTTATAGTCGCCCAACAGGCTATAACAGCAATAATGATAATAACATATTGACGATAGCACAAAACAGAAGCAAAATATTTATAGTAGATGTTCGAAATGTCGACCATCCATTTCCAAACACTTACATATTCTTTTTTCGAAACCACTGCTAACACTGGATAACATTTGCGGGGTTACAGTTTGAAAAGCGTCTCTTATGCCTATTTTCATATCTTGTGGTGTTATCGGGGGGCGCATTGTAGACAATTCCTTTTATGTATCACCATAAAAAAAATCTGGTGGAGTTAACTCCGGAGATCTCAGGGGCCAATTCTGAAATCCGTCTCTCCTAATCCACCTGTTTCGAAAGTTGACATTTAAAAATTGCCGAACCTCGCGATGATAATGAGGCGGAGCTCCATCCAGTTGACGCCATATAGTTGTTCTAATATTTAAAAGGGCATCTTCAAATAACACCGGAAGATGGTGTAAAAGAAAATCGCGAAACGTCAAACTATTTAGAGGTTCTTCAAAAAAGCAAGGATGGACCCAGTATTCTTCCCCACACATTAACCGACCACCTATTCTGGTTTCTCATAACTTTGTATTCATACGGATTTCAGAATAGTAATGGAAGTTGTGTGTGAAAAGTATATTCATCACTAAACAACACATTGTCAAAAAAGTGTTCATTCTTAAAACACTTACTTGACTAATGTTAGTATTTTCGGATATAAGATTCTGAATAATAATGGGTTTTTCGATCATTGAACTGAGGAGTACAGTAAGAACATCTTCATCCTCAGTGATAGGTTTTCTTATAACAGTTTTTTTTATAACTGACACTTCCACTTTCCCGAAACTGGTTTAATAGTCTTACAAAAACGGCTGTTTTAGGATGGTTTCTTTCAGGAAACTTTTGAGCATAGACTCGAGAAGCCAAGAAACAATTTTAATTACCTTTTCTAAGGATAAAAATCATTATATATATATATATATATATATATATATATATATATATATATATATATATATATATATATATATAATTGGTTCAGCGAGAGATAATTGTCTGAACTAAATCGAAAGTAATTAGGCGATACAATGTTTATGTTCATAAAGACTTGCCTATTGCACCAACGAACGAAACTAAATAGTGTATTGAGAGTACCGCTTTATTTTCGAATTCGCTCTTAGGAAAAGAGAAAAATTACAAGTTACAATATAATAAAAATTATACTCTTACTTAAGTGAAAATACCAGTGAAATAATAATAATAAATAGATTTATTGAAAACAAAAAAATTATCTCAAAACGGAAATCTTCCCTTGTCAGCCTTTTTGTATCTGAATCTCAGCTCCTTATGCAGAATACTTGGAAACGATTTATCCAGAGACAGAATCTCTTTGTTGGTGTGTTCAGTATTTAGGTTTTTTAGAGCAACATGCTTTTCTAAAAATAATAAGTAATAAAGACATTAAGATTATTAAATATAGATCAAGCATGCTACTTTCAAGGTTAACTTATAACAGAGATTATGATCTTGCTATCTTAGTAAGTATTACAGTGTATTTCGAACTTCCCTTTTTGGATCTTTCACGAACATCGGTGGTTTTTTCTTTTCGACAAGGTCTGTTTTTTTCTAGGAGAGGAAATAATTGGATTGTTTTCTTTCCTTTTTCACACGGCGTATATGGTTTTCCTTGAAATTTTAAGGGCAGTGTTTTTTACTCTCTAAAAATATTAAAAATGTCATGGGATCACCGTTTTTCTTCTTCCAGTCGAAATATCCACACAAATTAAACACAAGCTGTTATGTTTGCCTGTGAAGAGTTTCACCACGCTTTATCTAAAAGGATAAATAGAATCTCATTACTTTAATCTAATTTTTCATGCCTGATTATTACAACTGACTAAAGTGGTGCAAAAACATTTTAAAATTATATATGTGTGTCGAGTATTTATACACCGACGACAGATTTGAAGGTTAGAAATATTTATATGTCTAAGTTTAGTTTTTTGATAAAAATAATACATACTTACCGGTAATACATTATAAAACAATAATTAATAGCGTTTATATAAAACAATAATTAATAGCTTTTATATAAAACAATCTTGTGTTCTAAATTCACTTGAATGATATATATATATATATATATATATATATATATATATATATATATATATACATATATATATATATATATATATATATATATATATATATATATATATATATACATATATATATATATATATATATATATATATATATATATATATATATATATATATATATATATATATAACAACAACTTAATAACGCTGCAACTTCTACTTATTTTATAAATACAAATTTTTGTTTTAACATCAACTTTTGGAAATATGATTTGTCAGTGCAAATCTAGATTAGAACGATTAAGGGATTTCTTTTTGCAATGAAACCAAAAGATATAGGTATAAATTCTCACATATTATTAAATGTTGAAGCTCCTTTTTCGATGAGTGTTTTTTGAAAATTTTGAGTCCTTCAAAAAAAAATTGCCTCGAAATGAATACTATCACACGAACACACGATTTTAATAGCGAACGACATACCCGTTTCAAAGAGAAGTGAAAAATTATTATTTTTTAGATTTGTAAATATAGCCGGAACTAACATTATCATAAAATATTACAGATTATATTGAATATTAATAATTTCCGATATTGTTAAAAAAAATGTTATTTTATTGTTGCAGTAAATTCACATTTTGTGTCATATCCCGTACATTATTAGTACATATCAATATCTAATAACTAAATTTTATGTTCTAGACTGTGCAAACTTTTAATAAAGAACAACTGTTTTTCGTAAATTAGTAGTTACAAAGTTTTGAATAGATCTCCAACCTAATTAGACACACTCTCTATATAGACCAGGGCTTATCTGTAAAATATCGGGGTTTCGTGGATGTGAACATAGAGATTTTTGCATGAGAGCCCTCAGAATAACCTGAATAACGTTAAATTTGATATGCGTCAATTCAAAAAGTTGGACAACATTGTTTTTATTAATAAAAATATAAAATTAACGAAAAAAAAACGTTTTTCTTTTCAACTTTTTTCTCGTGTAACTTTGAAGGTATTCATTTTAAAGGAAAGTTGAAAAGGAAAAAAAGTTTCATAATTAAATTTACCATAAGTTAGAGTTAGTCGGAAATATCAAAATATATTTCCCTTATTGCAAAATAGCAATAATTAAAAAAAAGTAGAAAAAGCAGATTTTTAATCAATTTTTTTCGACCATTTAAATTTCTCTGAGGACCTTCATATTAGAGCAAAGAAAACTTTATGCCCTGATAAAATAACATGCTAAAATTTGTTAGGATCGAATCGATAGTTTTTGCACAATAATTTTGCAATCCGATTTCGTTTACAAAAACAGACCATTTTTCAAGTTTGTCTGAGTCCAAAATATCACGTTAACGTATTTAAATTTATTTTCGACATATAACAGAGAACTTAAGTTTTCCAACACTTTTTCAGAATTAAAATTGGATGATTTTGACGCCCTCAGGAATTGTTTAAAGACATTGTTGATATTTTTGCTTATAAACAAATAGATTCTCTCGACGGACTTTCATTAGATTTTTTTTTGCAATACATGGTTTAAAAGTACTTGGAAAGACGCTTCTTTTCGTGAAAAAAAAATTCAAATCCGTCAAGTTGTTTCTGAGATACAAACTGTCAAAGTTGACAGCCTGTTACGGTGAATCTTTAAACAATACAGACCTCATCCTTGAACCAAAGAGTTTGTCTTGCCGAGCTCTTTTTTCACATAAATATTTAAATGTTTATGTTAGCGGAAACTTTAATAAAAAATGAAAAAAATATTGCCCACACGCGTGAAAAATTAATAAAAGAGGGGTGGGGAGCTCTCATTTTAAAATTGAATTCGAAGATTCAAAATACGTATCTGAAAAAATTTTCATTTTCTCGGTTTCTAATGGAGCGATTTTGATCATTTTTTTTAAACCGATGTATCGCGAAAAATGGAACTCAACTATCATAATGCCACGTGCCCATCATGCATTCATTTTGTTATAAACAAATGACGTTATTTATGCATCATACAGCATACTGCACCCTATAGTATTGGACTTTCCAAGCGAATCTTTATTTATTAATATAATTAAGCATACTTATATTTACTTTAATTATCAAAATTGTTTAAATAATCATTGTTTAAACAAATTGAAAAAAATTTTGGTTTTAAATTATTGTATTCGTAAAATACAGATAATATATATATATATATATATATATATATATATATATATATATATATATATATAAACTTCAAAGTAGACTACAGTTATCACAATAACTATTTCTAACAATCAAAATAAGTGACCAAAAATAAAGCAATATTTTCATATTTTCCCAGAAGAGAAAGTTTTTAGTGCCACTAAAGGCCAAGAATTTTGTGAATTTTATTTTATGTATAATAAACATTTCTGTGCAGCTTGTTTGAATCAAATGCAGCGTATCCCATATAATTTCATATTATAATAAATGAGGGCATTTAGAGAACTAACCGAAATCGGGAAAAGAGACAAAAATAATAATATATCGTTTTTCTGTGGGTTTGATTACCTTAAAATGGGCTCTTTAGTGACACAATGGGCCAATTTGTTTATAGGTGTATAATGCAAAATATGCATACCTTAAGCAGAGTGGGAAATGCCATTGCGAATTATTTTCGGACGGAAGTATGACGTCGTATTTGTACACAAATGTTTCCAGATAAGCGGTCGTTGGTAAATAAAATCAATAAAATTTTGACAAATCTTCCTGAAAATATTTCTTAATGCGTTTCATATTTTTTGTTGTAATATGTAAAATAAAATTCTGCTAAAAACAGTATTTGTTGCTTTACCTTTATCGCACTTGTTTTTGTTGATTTTTATAATTAGAAGTATTTTTCAAAACACATTAAAATAGACAAAATTAATAAGAATTTCTTTTGCGTATTTCATTTAAATGTTTTTTTTTTGTGAGGATAAATAAGAATAAGTTTTAAAATTGTTCTGGTCTTCAAGGAGAAACATATTTCAGGGTATGCTGGTGTTTTTCATTAACGAAAATATATCCATTGAATTAATAAAAAAGTATTTATTATTATAATCATCTATTGGTACGAAAAAATCATAATTATTAACATTTTATAACTTGAGCATTCAATAGTTAACTAATAATTACTATGAAATTAGTTATCATGTACCTACCTAAAGAGTGAGTAAACATAAGCAGAAGAACAATAAGCCAAGCTAAAAATTTATACATAATAACAATTCTGATTCTTTTTCTTCATACAATTACTATAGAAATGACTCCCTATTAAAATTTTAAAGTATATTTATAACCTAATTGTTATTAGGAGATTTTGCAAATATGCATTTAACGTCAACTAATAAAAATATTTTAAAGAAACAGATGACAAATACTTTTAATTTTTGAATGGAAAGTAGGCGTTCATATATTTGTTGATTCTATATTGATGTTTTTCAGTAAGTAAATTGTATTTTATCTAAAATTTTAGAATTAATTTCAATTTTGATTTCTAAGAAAAAAAAATAAGTACCGTAAAATGGCGTTACTAATTCTCAAAAATTTATTCTATTACTATACATAACAAATAAAATATGTTGAAAATTGTTTCATGGCATCTATTGTTCATCAACTCTCGCTGAAATTATAAAAATCTGAAAAAATTGAGTGAAAAACTACTGTGGAGCATATTGCATAGCCTTACATTTCACTGTATATTGGTAGAAAATGTAATAGGACTCAGAAGCTAAGTGCAAGTAATCGGGATTTTATGATAAGTACCTGTGTCCCAGTATCAATATTTCTGTTATAGGCAACTCAGTTTTTTTATTATATATTTGTCACTTTACTCTTGCTGTAAAGAAAAATTACACTACTTTAGAGCCAATTTGCGACTGTAACGTAAAGGTAGCCTTTGGTTAATTTTTGATCACTAAATGAGAAAATGATGGTAAAAAGTTTCCAACACGTAAGATTTGTGAGTTATGATTTGTTCAATAAGAATGAATGAGTATTTTAATCACATTATTTTGATAAGTAACTTGTAATATAATGGAACGCGACGTCGCGAAATTTAGGTTTTCCATTAGTTAGGGAAATTGTGCACAATCTTTCAATACCATGTCGGGGTGTCTAGGACAAGTCAACCACGAAGTCTCAACTCCCTAGGGCTTAAAATAACGCAAGTACTCATTTAAACGCATATTATTTCAAATTTCACTCTGCCCCGTAACCGAATCTATGTATACGAGAAGTACTCGGTCACTTTTCGAACTTTCGATATCTGATGTTTCTAGAAAATATCAGAAGTACGGAACGGCTATAAAAGCAGCCGGCCGGCAGTTATATCATCAGTATTGGTTTAACATGATTAGTGGTCAGTATTAGATAGATAAGCGAAGTGCGCGAACAAGCCAATAGTAAAAGTCTTGTGTTAATGTTATCCTTGTGTTGAGTAAAGTTAATTAATGCCTATAATATCACCTCTCTAAACCTACGTACGCGACAGATTAAATGTCTAAAGTACAGAAACGTGGCTGTGTTAACCCCGTGGATAGTTTTTACTACACATGTAGTCAGTTTACCCCTAAATCGCAGAAAAGGATAATTAACAAAATGACCAAAGTAGCTTATCCTAAGTATTTTGGATATCTTGTTGGCGATCAAGATCGAGACCGGGCTCCTCCCATATGTTGCCAAACCTGTGCAGTAAATGTAAGTAACTGGTTAAATGGCAAACGCCCTTCTATGCATTTTGCAGTTCAAATCATTTGTCGAGAACAAACAAATTATTTTAACGACTGTTACTTTTGACAAAAGTGTCTGGGTTTTTAAGAAAAAGCAATAAAACGGTTCTTTATGGAGAAGGTTTACCAGTTCCAGCGCCTCCGGCAAAATCGGAGGAAGATTTAGAACTGTATGATGATAAGGCAGAATCCGATAATGTATCAGAAAAGAACGATTCTTATTTTCCGAAAGTGAAGGGAAACCACTTCACTTAATCGAACAATCTGAATTAAATTATCTAGTTCGGGATCTCCACTTGTCCAAAGAACATGCTGAAGTATTAGAGTCTAGATTACAACAATGGAAGTTACTAGCCATTGAAACCAGTTATAATATTTAGGAACCGTAACCAAGAGCTATCTTCGTTTCTGACTCTGCAGGATAAAATGTGTATTTGTATTAATCCAACAAATAGTATGGAAAAATTAGGATTTGCACATAACCTGAATGATGGCACTTATTTATAGATTCTTCTTAACAAAGTTTAAAAGCAGTTTTGTTCCATAATGACAACAAAAGACCCTCTATTCCTCTTGCACATGCAGTTGACATGAAGGAAACTTACGAAAGTACTGCTGTTTTCTTTGTTTTTAGAACAGTAGAGCAACACAGAGCCATTACCAAGTAAAAGAATGGCTTCTGAGAGATCAGTATATTCCAAGTCAAGCTAACGTAAAGAATACACCTCTTGCTGATCCCAACAAAGTACAGTTACCTCCATTACACGTTAAACTGGGATTGATTAAAAATTTCGTTAAAGCATTTGATAAAGAAGGAGATGCATTTAAATACCTAAAACAAATTTTTCCTAAAGTGATGCTAAGCTTAAGGAAAGAATATATGTTGTACCATAAATTAGAAAAATATTAAAAGATCAACAGTTTGGTCAAAAATTAAGTGATGTTCAATTAGCTGCGTGGAGTTCTTTTAAAACAATTGTTTCGGGGTTTTTAAGAAAAAAAAGTAGAAATCTATGAAAAACTTGTAGAAAAACTGCTTGCACTCCCACTTAAATTATTTCTTAGAAAATTTGGGTGCGGTTAGTGACGAGCAAGGAGTAAGGTTCTACCAAGACATAGTAACAATGGAGCAACGCTATCCAGGCAAATGGAATCCAGCAATGTTGAGGATTATTGTTGGTTTTTTATAAGAGAAAGCGATCAGGAATATAAACGAAAGTCAACATTTGCAAAAAATTTATCTACTTTTGTACATTTGTAAATCTTCTGATTTACTATAAATGTATTTTCATGTCTATTTTTGTAAATAAATCCTGTTATCCTTAAGATATCTTTTCTTTTATTGTTTTGAACTTATGTATAAATATTATATAAAAATGTTTGTATTAAATAAAAAGAACTGATGCATTCTACAACTCAAAATCTATACGTTGGGGAAAAATTTTCGTTGTTGAATTCGCCATCAGGGTGCTCTAAACTCCCACGGACAACAATTATAACATCAGTTGCATTTTTCTTTGTATTTGTAGTGTTATATTTTATTCAAATATCTACTTACCTAACTTTAGATGGCATACGAAGTATCTTAAAGCTTTTGATGCGCTGATGGACGAGAGAGTAAGTTCTTATCTAAAATAGTAAAGTAATTCTTCCAGACCTGTCTTCCTGAATTATATCTGTGATGCTAACCCACGGTATACAATGAATATTAGTGTATTTGACGCTCACATCAGGATATTAAAATTTAATTTTCAAATTACGTCTTCCTGCCAAATTAAAATATTAAAACCCGTGTTAATTTATACAACTCCTATTAATTTGTACACTTGTCATTTAATTTAAACGCAATACTGAAGAAACAGCTTTAAAAAATTTATAAGTTCCTACTGCAGTTGACAATACTTTGAATACATATAAATTTTTGGATATCAAAAGTATGCAAGCGGACTACTATACCTATTAATTTCAATAACAACGATTGGCAAAAATCTCTGTATTTTTTTAATGACTAATTTCACGGGTTTTGATTTATTTTCTGATTTTCGAATTTTTAAAATTTAATTTAAAAAATTTGCTATAAATTTAGTTAATCCTAAATGCTTACTATTACTTTTCTTCCTTGTTGAAATATAGTAAACGTGACCCATTTGATTATAGTTAGAAAGTCACTGTGTTTAGTAAGAAAATAAAAATATTTAAACAGGAATATTTTTGCCCACTTCCGAGAAATAAAAAGAATTATTTTTTTAAATATACGATAAATGCCTTTTCTGGAAATCACATAAAGATTTTCTTGAAATATTAATTATTATTTGGTTATCAAGTATTATCTCAAACCGGTTTATTGAGAAATCGTTTAATCGATTTTAATTTCGATTTAGTTTTTGCTAGCACTAATACGACATTAAAAGAAAATTAAAATTTTCACGAAACATGTAGTTCTTAATCAGTAAGTACTTTCGTATCAGTTTTGAACCAAACAAATCAATGTTCCAATCTGTAGGGTTTTCCTTAAACTATATCGAAAAATATCACCAAATAGAGCATATTTTAAAACTCCTTATGGACTTTTCTTTAAAAAAAAAGATAGAAGAAGGGAACAACTTGTACACCTTATGAGTCATAGATTCCTTTCTTATACCAATTTTCAATAAGTGTTAAAAAGATCTATATATACTATGAGGAAGTGTTCAAATATAATTGAAAACTCTATATTTATAATATTCATTTGCTTGCATAACTTTTACATTTTGTATTTATCACCATGTGTTTTCAAAATGTACAAATGAAAAACAAATTAATTAAAAACGTTTATCAATATTATTTTAATGTTGTTTTTTGATAGGAGCACCGGCTATTCCTGAGGGAAGTCACATCACGACAGAAGACGGAACCGTAGGGGAGCTTCTGAGAAGGCACTTTCCAGGCTTAAATCAATTTGAGGGAGAATTTGAAGAACAACAGAAATTCCCCTTAGCATATCATGACTACAAGCTAGTTGAAAGGATAGTGACTTATGAAAGGGTAAAATGGTCGACGGAAAACTCTGCCCCCTTCAGATGAACTGGCGAGGATGGTATATTTCCAGCCTTACTACTAAAAACCTCTCCGGCTCCTGGTTGAGCTTGCCGATGGCGTGGAAGGAAACAAAAGTAGTCTTTATTAAAGGTACAGCGTCCCTTACATTCTTTACAATTTGTCTATCAGGCAGGAAAATCCGCAGACACGGCTTTACATTAACTCGTCACAAGAGTCGAAAATGCGCTGTGGAATGTTCGATCCGTCTTAAGTACCTTTATCGATATCGAGGGGATGTTTCATAACACATCTCACAATTCGATATGTAATGCTCTACAAAGAAAATACTCTGAATCGCATGGATCAGAGCAATGCTAACTCAAAAGTTAATATGTGCTGAGCTTAACAATGTAACTGGTAAATCACTGTCAAGTAGGGACTGTCTTCAGGGAGGAATTCTACCGTCTTTGTTGTGGAGCTTTGTAGAGGACAGCCTGCTAAATTAACTAATTGAGGCTGGTTTGTATCCACAGGCCTACGCCGACGACCTGATCATTTTGTGCCTTGGTCGCAATATCCGAGACCTGGGGAGATCAATAATGTAGGCCCTCTGGATTACGAAGGGATGGTGCTACAGAGGAAGTCTTGAAACAAACTCGAACAAGGCCGAAGTGATACATTTACAAGAAAGAGAAAACCAGGAAACTTCCCTCAATGACATTGCCGGAAAGGACCCTCTAATAATAGGAAACCGTTAAATACCTGAGAGTAATTCTGGACTCACGACTGAGCTGGAATTATTATATTGAGACTGAAACCTCTTGGTTCTTTCTTAGGCCATATGGGCCCTATAGGCTTGTTAACAAGCATTTGGGTATATATGAAGACTGACACCGAGAATGCTATTTTGATGGCCTAGTACAATGAAACGCAAACCTTGCTTTCAACTTGACAGAGGTTGTTTATCGTCTCAGTTGCCTAGGGCATCTCAGAACTGAAATGGGAAGCTACTCCGGTGTTTGGGAAAGCGTGGTGGAGATACGTAAATCACTCGCCATGCAAACATATTACATGAGGCCGCTTTTGAAACTAAATTACTCTTTTGAGATACTTTTGCCTAGTAAAGAGGATTAGGATGGGGAGCAAGATCTTCTCAAAAATGGATCTTAGTGCTTTACAGATGAATCCTGACAAGATGAAGGAGCTGGAAACGGAGTGTTTGGCAGGAACACGGGAATCTGAGACATTTTCTATCTTTGCAGCGGAAATTTATGCTGTTCTGCAGTGTGGCCATCTCTGTGAGCGAAGCATAAGCCGGAATAGGATAATGACACCGATGTCTAGTGTCGTAACTTCGCGACTGGTGACTGAGTGCTAAGACATACTGAATAGTTTGACAAGGAACGGCTGCATAGCCAGACTCGTGTGGATTCCGAGTGACTCGGGTATATACGGTAATGAGGAAGCAGACCGTCTGGCAAAGAAGGGGACCGCGATTGAACCATATGAGCCCAAACTAATTCTACCTGTCCTAGTTGCCGTTGATAAAGAGGAATAAAAATTTTGCTGCAAGTAAATTTATTGAGTCGTGGAGAGGAGCTCCTTGAATGAGGTATACCAAGGAATGTATAACTGACCTAGCGCACGGCTTACTAGACCGCTTCTATCCTTAAGAATAAAAGAGCTGAAAGTTATGATGGAACTGTTGACAGGACACCTGAGGGGCCATCTTCATAAAATTGATGTCGTAGATGAACTGATATTCAAATGGTGTCTGGAGGAGGATGAAATTTTTGACCATGTTCTCAAGGGGTGCCTTGCACCCAGGGACTGAGGCAGAGATATTTCAGAGATACAATTTTGTCACTGAAAGTCGTTAGGCAAGTTGAATTAACGAGACTGCTTGGATTCGCAAAGGCGATTGGTTTCAAATGACGTGCAGCTATGGTGGGATGTAAAGGACTCAACGAAGCCTCGGCATCGATGATCAAATATCATCATCTTTTATTTATTCATTTATTCAACGTTATTTTTAATTTCTTGCATAATAATGTATAATTTTCTGTGTGACAGCAACTTCATAGTAGAAAAAATAATAAAAATGTATTGAACGTAATGCCAAAAACTTATTTACCGAATATTAAACAAATTAATATTCCGTATACTTATTTTAGTTTTACGTTAACTTTACAAATACTCTCATAAAAGATAGAATAGCAATTACATAATTAAACTGCGACATTCAAATAAACATGAATGTGAGGGTTAGGAATTGACCTTATTATCGATAAATTTTATTTGAAATTAAGTATTTAAAATGGGAAAATATAGGTTATGTTAAAGGTAAATGGAAGAGATGGCACAAAATCAAAAAATTTACCACAAGAAACGCCAGTTTTGCAGGCCCGTAAATTTCATAGATATTTTTGCCACATATGAAAGTATGTAAATAGATATTAATGAAATAACTTTTGTTAAGCTGACCGTCTTTTCGTAAAATTTAAGAGTTTTTTTTGAGCGTTGAATATTCAGTTTAGTAATGCACATAAGCACATATACAGAGAGATATCGACAGTTAGAGTTCAATGCCTATTCAGTAGTGTCACTTCATTTACTTTCCTACTATGGTCGCGAGACTCCTCTAGTCATGATCTTGTTTACTCAGTTATATGGGTGTTAAAGCTTAGGTTCATGACGTTTTTAATAGCACCAGTAATCAAAAATTTTTTTTACCTTATGGTGATGACTGGTTTGAGCGATTTTCAACACTTGTTTGGTGTTATAAAGAAGTCTGACTTTATTTAGTATATGTGTGTGGACTTAGTTGCAGAACATTGTGATAAATATTTTTTGAGAACTGTTCAGTATATCCTAGCTCTCAGTCACCAGTCGCGAAGTTACGACACTAGACTTCAGTGCCACTATCCTATTCTGGTTTATGTTCCTTTTACAGAGATGGTCACACTGCAGAATAGCATAAGTTTCCGATGCAAAGATCCTAGCACATTCCAGCTCCTTTATCTTGTCGAAATTCATCTGTAAACCACTAAGATCTATTTCTGAGAAGATTTTGCTCCCCGTCCTAATCCTCTTTACTAAGCAAAAGTATTTCAAAAGAGTGGTTGGATTTCAAAAGTGGCGTCATATAATCTGTTTGCATGGGGAGTGATTTACATCTCGAGATGGAAAAGAAAAACTCATTTACAGGAAGCTTATTATCAATTTTTCGCATTATACTAATTTATTCAGTTTAGTGACAGACCGGAACATAATGAAGTAATTCAAATCTCAAATTCGATATTATATTGTGGTCATACAGGTATTTAGGTTGAATTCGAAGGATATTTTGTTCTGTGAAGCAGGAGTTAATGTCTAAACTCCAACACCTAGACGATACTTATACGACTATACTAAACCACACAATCCGTATAGACCACTTGACCCTCCTAAACCAATGTCCGGCATAAGCATTCAACCGAGACGAAATTTTCAAAACCTAGCACCCCAAATGATGCCCCAAGCCTCAATACTAAAAGACATTTTTGGCGACAAAATTCGCACGCAAACCCTCGAAAACGAAGTTACTGGCAACGCATACTACGACGACACATATTACTCTAAGCAAGAAACATACGAAAGTTACGACACAATTAATGACAGTCTTAGAGATTACACTACTTCTGACATGCCTCGCAAAAGGACAATTCTTCTTAGATATTAACGCCTTTCAAAGCAATTCTCTTCCATTCATCGAAATTAAGAATCCATCACTGAAACTATTAATAGACACCGGTAGCCACACCTCTTTACTTAGACCAATAATTGCAGAACAAAATTTTCGAGATCAAATCTTCAATTTAAGACACACTTTAGTAACTTGTATAGGATAAACCGAAACCCAAAGTAAAATAAAGGTACCACTA
The DNA here is from genome assembly GCA_034092305.1 of Diaprepes abbreviatus. Classification (NCBI taxonomy): domain Eukaryota; kingdom Metazoa; phylum Arthropoda; class Insecta; order Coleoptera; family Curculionidae; genus Diaprepes; species Diaprepes abbreviatus. The sequence continues at coordinate 2,078,722 of JASJET010000056.1, forward strand.
CTTAAAAAGTTCAAGATTTTCACAGATTTAGAATTCATACTTTTTAACTTTCATGATTATTTTGATGGTATCGTAGGTATAAAAGATTTAAGAAAGCTAAATCTAAACAATGACTTAACAAACACATGTTTATATAACCACGAAAATTCTATACCCTTATCCTATGGACAAGACTTTGACACACAAAAGGTAGAAATCACAGCCAAGACCTGCCTACTAAAACGGATATACATTGCCCAACCGAATAATACCGAACTTTTCATGCCCTACATAAAAAACGAACATTTTGAAATTCCGTCCTCTCTTTTAAAAGCTGAAAATAATCGTGTAACTTTAGAAATAAAAAAGTTAAAAGATGAAATCATAATAATTCATTTCAACCTATACAATATTCAACAAAAATGTCTACCATTTAATGAAATCGAAAATAAAATATTCAATATTGAACAAATCGTTTCCGAAATTAATTTCATGAACGAAAGCACAGATCGCGAACCTCAAGATATATTGTCTCCTATTAGATCCGATCACCTAAACTCAGAGGAAAATACACCTCGAGAAACTATTCTGCCAATCCCAATATTTTGAATGATAAGCTAACTTTCACGAATCAAATAAAACACCAAATTAAAACTACAGATGAAATTCCTGTTCATTGAAAATCATATCGCTACCCTTATGTCCATAAAGAAGAGGTACAGTGACAAATTAGCCAAATGTTGACTGATGGTATAATCAGACTTTCTTCTAGCCCTTGGTCATCACCTGTTTGGGTAATTCCCAAAAAATTAGAAGCATCAGGCAAACAAAAATGGAAAATAGTTTTAGACTACAGAAAAGTTAATGAAAAAACCATAGACGATAGATATCCAATCCCTAATATAACGGATATCCTAAACAAATTCGTCAGATGCCAATATTTCACTACCTTTGACCTAACATCTGGATTTCACGAAATCGAGATGGACCTCTTTTCCAATCCTAAAACAGCATTCAATGTCGAAAATGGACATTACGAATTCGTCCGCATGCCCTTTGGTTTAAAAATGCACCAGCCACAAGGATTATGAATAATGTCCTACGAAATTTACAAGGAAAATTATGCCTTTGGACGACATAATTATCTTTTCCACCTCTCTACAAGAACATATAAGCAACCTAAAATTAGTGTTTCAACGCTTGTAAGATAACAATTTAAAAATACAATTAGATAAATCAGAATTCTTACAAAAAACTGTAGAATTTCTAGGATATGTTGTGACCCCTGAAGGTATGAAACCAATCCCAAGAAAAATTGAAGCCAGTTTAAACTTCCCCATTCCTAAAAATCCCAAAGAAATAAAACCATTTCTTGGACTTGTAGGGTACTACCGAAAATTCATTAACAATTATGCCAAATTAACTAAACCACTAACCAATTGTCTAAAGAAAAATAATAAAGTAGAGCACACCAGCGAATTTATAGAATCATTTGAAAAATGTTAACTCTTGCTAACAAATGATCCTATCTTACAACACCCAGACTTTTCTAAACCCTTTATTCTCACAACTGATGCTTCAAATTTTGCAATCGGAACTGTTCTTTCTCAAGGACCAATAGGAAAAGACCTTCCCATTGCATATGCTTCCCGCACTTTAAATCTCGCAGAATGTAATTATTCAACTATAGAAAAAGAATTATTGGCCATAGTTTGGAGTTTCAAATATTTCCGACCCTACTTATTCGGTAAAAAATTTAAAATTAGTTGCGATCACAAACCTCTTTACTTATGTTTATCACTTTGGACAAATGCCCAATAGAAATTAATGGTCAAACATACGCAGTAGAAAAAACTAGTGACATATACTATAGCCTGGAAATTCCAAAAATAAAAATTCAAGAACAAGACAGAGTCCCATATTTGAAATTAAAAGAATTAAACCATGAAGAAATCAAAGAAGCCAATAAAATGATAGCAGCCATAAAGTTCCACAATCTCCAAACAAATAATGTTTTTGTCAACCACTGGACGTATTCATTCGTAATCATGACGACGATGGACTCCTGATAGTAGCATGGAGGATGATAAAATCATGCCGGAACCAGAGAAAACCAAAAGAAGCTTGCCTCGAACTCCAGACGCACTGCAAAGCGGAAAATCGTCAACCCCTATTTTCCGAACTCAAGGAGGGAGGAGTTATGTAGTTAAGAAACGTTTATCTTTGTATACATTTCCTAATGTTTGTTTATGTTATCTTTTACTATATATACCCAACCTATGCCCTTAACACACACTTAATATTCGAACTTCAAGTTGTTATTCTTTTTACTCTTAACTGTAATAAATTTAATATTGTTGAGTAATTATTTGAATAAATTGTTTTTAAAAAGTTAGTGATAAATAGAAGTTTTAACTCACGTATATAATTTTAAAATGTTTTTGCATTACTTTAATTAGTTGCCACAACCAGGCATTCAAAATTAGAACAAAGTAATGAGATTCTATTTGCCCTCTTATATAATGCGTTGTAAAACTCTTAAGAGAAAAGCACAACAGCTTCTGCTTAATTTATGCCAGAATTTCGAGTTGCAGAGGAGAAACGGTGGTTCAATTTTCAAAGTTACTTTATATACTATTAAAAAAGGAAAGGAAACAATCCAATTGTTTCCTCTCCTGGAAAAAATAGATCTCGTCGAAAAGAAAAACCTACAGATCTTCCCAAAAAAACCAAAATGGAAGTTTAAAATACACTCTACAATGTGTGCGAAGAAGGTAAGAGTATAATCTCAATTATAATATGAACTCACCTTGAAAGTAGTATCATTGGTATATATCTAATAATCTTATGTATTTTATTTTTAGAAAAGCATGTTACTCTAAAAAGCTTAAATACTGAACTCACCAACAAAGAGATTGTGTCTTTGGATAAATCGTCTTTAAGTATTCTGCTTAAGAAGCTAAGATTCGAAAACAAAAAGGTTGACAAGAGAAGAAAATTAATTGAAAAAACATGCCTTGCTTGTGCAAGAGCTCATTTTCTTCGAAAATGTATGGAAATTCTGAATAGTTTTATCGAAGAATTGCTTTCTTAGAAGAATCGTGAAATGTGTATTTTTTATTGTTTACTGTTGCTCTGATATGTTATTGCTTTATACCTGAGTCTTTCTCAAGGCTTGATTAGTGCCTATATTTATTCTTTTTTCATTTAGTTGAAAAAAGAATATATACAAACAGTTTATTTCCTTCAAATACAACTCTGGCTCTCTCTCTCTCTCCATACGTGTTTCGATCACTCAATGGCCTAATTGTATTTGCGGGAAACAAACCGTTTTTATATATTCTTTCCATTAACTGCTTGGATGGAGAATAAATATAGGCAACTCTTTAAACACAACAGTAAACAGTTTTATTTATTTTTTACTGAAGTCTTAATTTTTACGCTTACTATCTGTATCGGTGCTAAGTTGGATAAGACACGCTTTTTTCCCAGTTGATATACTGCATTTATTTGTACCGCAATCTTTAAGTATCTTTGTATAAAATCTGATATTATTTGAAGCAGTTAACTTTTATCATCTACGTTCATCCTTAAGCCCGTCAATAATCATGTTTTCTATTGTCTTTTCTCTGTGTATACTTTCCAAGAAATTTTATATTACTATCATTTCTTGGTTAATTTGCTGATTTTCTTCCACTATGACCTTAAACTTATTTTTCAATTTTTTCGGTTATTTTCTGTTCTATTTTATATCTTCTTTCAATTCTATATTTAGTCATATTCATTATTTTATCAGTTTGTCTTCTTAGTTCCGTTAGGATAATTTCGTATGTGTTCGTATTAGTTTTCTATATTTCTGCCATTCTGTTCTACTCGTTACTTTCTCGTTTCTTTATCCCTTAAGTCACAAGTCCACTTTTCGAATGACCTACTTGTAGATTCGCAGTTTTCATTACATCTAGCACAATTCGGCAATGACGCCTTAAAATCAGGCCTGATTTTGTTGCTATTTTACCATGACTGACAGTATCTTTTGTGCGGTGAAATGTATATACGCTCCCAGTCGAAGTCTGTTTATTTGCATATATAAATTTTTGGTTTTGAAACTTTTCTTTGTCTTATTTTATTGTAGTATATATTGTCAAGTTGAAAATCACATAAAAGTTTGAAAAATAAAGACACATTATATAACTATTTTAAAATATATTACACAATAAATTTACCAAAATAATTTAAGAAGAAGGACAAAAACTATTTTAAAAAGCCACCGAAGAATGAAAATTAATATTTCCTAATCAAAGAGTATGTTAAATTATCATTAAAATTATTAGTGCTTTATATAAATAAAAAAAAAAAATACATCCACTAGCATTATTTATTTAGAATTAGTACTGCTGTCTAATGAATGTCTCTACAATAGCACCTTAAATTGATTACCCATAGTGAAAATAATTCCCAATTCTATTTTCAAAAATAGTATTAAATAAGTAATTAAATATTAAATGTCTAATTCAATCGTAAAATATTTTTGTAATCTTTAAATTTATTTAAATTGTTTAAATCATCCCACCATAATCTCAATTTTCCATTTTTTATAATTAATTCAAACCATGGCGTTAGCTGGACTTTTTTGCTGTTTATAAATTCAAAAAAATTTTGCTTGCTAAGATACTTAACTTCTGCTACTTCATTTGGATTAGGATCTAACTGGACATTTTTCTGTATAAAAATGATATAATCTATTTCATGTTCTCCGTATTTTCCATCACCTTGATCTTTATAGTGGATTCTATTAAGGTAAATAAGTTCTTCTAAAGGAACATCTTCTTTGGAAATTCCTAACTCCTGAAATAACCTTCTTTGAGCAGCCTTTCTAACACCCAGTGCATCCTTCTCTTCCGATTCCTCAAGAATTTCCGAAAGAGGATGACTACAGCATGCATTGGTATATCTAAAAATGAAATATAAGAACTCAGTTATTTTCCACCAAAGATTATAATAGCTACCCTTTGCAATTATACAATATGTTAATGTGTGCTTCAGAATGCAAATTTATTTTTTTTTTGTATATGAAGAAAATAAAGAACTATTTACTCAAATCACTAGAAAAGATAATTTTTTTAATATTCTGCTTATATTTTTATAATTTTAGCAAAAATTTTATTTTGCAGAACAACTTTTTTATTCTAAAATTTGTATCCTATTACTGAAAAGGCCTGCAGCTTTAATTTAATTTAAATTTTATTATTTCATTTAATTTTGCTCTGTGCTCTTTTCATCATTTTCATTGTTGATAAATTAAATGTTTGAGTTGTCAAAATATTTCAACTTAGTTTTTAAATTATTGTAGCTTTCAATAGATGAATATTTAATTCATGAGACTTTTTTCCAATGACGGGCAATTTTCTACGATTTTTAGTTCGAATTATAATAGAAAATATTTTGTTTAAAGGTTTCCCCATGTAGCAATGAATATAGTTAGGGTATGTAAATGCGTAAAAAATACTTTATTATGAGATTTCATTTGATCTATGTAATAGAGCTATAACCGCTGCAAGGAAATTATTTAATATTATACTTAAATGGCTTCGTAAATAAACAAAACTGTATGATTAGGAAAATTTCTACCCCTAAGATTTACAATACGGTGTGGACAGACAGCTCAGGGTATTGTCGTGCCCTATTTCTTTGAAACGAAAGTCAAAACTCTTTTTACCATTATAGTCAACCATATAAGGTCATGTTGCAAAATTTTGTTCATTCAGCATTACAAAATAAACCAGAGATTTATTTTTAGCTAGACACGTTTCATGCGACCAAACCGACAATTCAACTTCCAACGGAATTGTTTGATAAACACATAATTTGAAGATTATCCAAATTCTATATCAACCACATTTGACTGACTTGATAGCCGCTGGCTTTTTTCTGTGTGGTTATTTAATGGAAATAGTTGTGGTCAGTAAACCTAGAACCCGCGCGAAGATATTTTAACTTTTGCAATGGAACACAGGCTAGAAAGAACCAGAATATGTGAGGCTGTAATAAAAGGAAGGCATATCTCTCTCTCTCTCTGTAGCTTTACAACCCTTCGTGGGTCCTCGCTGCATCCACGACCTGCCTCCATTTGCTTCGGTCCATCATGTCGTTACTCCAATCTCGTACTCCCAGGCATATGCGTGATGTTTTTTGTAGACAATTCAAAATAAACTTTATTTGGACTTTGAGCGAAGCTGGCTTCCAAATACAATGCCCTTAAAATGTTATTAGTATTATAAATCACTTAAGAACTTATGAGACACCTTTTTTTTAACAATTTTCCATTTTGAGGGGTAAAATACTTAAACTACAGTTAACAGTCCGCAGAAATTTTAATAATTCATTTAATCCAAATTAGCCTTTGTTGTCAGTTCTTGCTTGAAGAATGGAAAAATTACATACACAAAATAATCATGCGATTCCAATTTTCTGTCAAAATAGCATTCCTGTCACAATTTGAAAAAACGTATAGAAAAAAGTAGTTGTATTTGTAGCTATGTACTTATGTATGAATTTTAACAAACATTTTTTCCAATGATTATTGTCAATCACAACTAAACATCTTAATTTTATTTTTAACCTCTTAATTGCTGTCGTCAGTTCTTAATGAATTGCAATTAAACTAAATCATGTTAACAGCTGCATTCAATATATTGTTATATTTGCTAGACATTATAAAAAATTACTCTAATGCTTTTAAGTTTATACCTTAAAATTTTGAAGTATGGTGAAAAATTTAAATTAGTTAAAAAATTCTAATTTATGAAATAAATCCATAACCTGAGATTAGTTCGTTGTAGAGAAAATTCATTATATGATAAAAAATTATAGTTTGATGTGAAATTAACACACACTCCATTGTTTGAAAACTTTCAATAAGAGCAAAATTACCAATTAATTTTTAAGGTTTGGTTATTAGTATTACATAACATTCACGTCAATTAATACATTTTAATCAAAACGGCCATTTATATCTTAAAATTTTAGAAGTAAATAAACTTTTTTTCGCAAGTGACAGTATTTAATTGCTTCATAATGTATTTCCAAATCCATCATGCCTTTAGGTAATTGCCCTCAATTATTATTTATTATCATTGAAAATCATATAAGAATTCAAAAAAAGAATCTTCTCCGTGAAGTTAGCAATAAAAAAAGAAACCATTTAGTTTTTTTTTATTTAAGGAAGATCCTAGTATAGAATGTTTCGAGGGATTATAAATATTTAATTACCCAACAATGTGGAGCTGACAATAAGAATATTTCATTTAAATTAGTCCATTAAAATTTTTTAGGAATATATCCATTCATTTGTTGATTTTTACTCAATGTCGAGAATATCGGCACTTTAGGGCTTGCAGGAATGAAGACAGATATTTCCTTAAAGAAAACTAACGATGTTGTAAAAATTTTAGTTAAGACTTTGTCATATTAAGAAATAACATAATTCGATATCCTAATAACAAGCAATACCACTACATTTATTTATATATGAAGTTTAACATAACTCAATTATCAAAATATATTAGGAACATATTAGTTGAACATGTTTAAGCTCCTTCATAATTTTCAAAAACAAATTATCAAAGATTTACCTATCTGGATAAGTTATTTTTGTAGCTGCTCTTCTTTGTACCAAAAGCTCTCCTTTGGCATTGAATAAGAACACACTAAATGCTCTATGTAATTTGATATTTTCATCGGAGCCCACCAAATGACATTCTTTTTTAGTAGCTTCACCTATGATCTTATCATTTTCATCGACAAGCAAACATTTTTCATTCAATAAAGCTTCTTGGTTAGAATCCATGTGAAATAACTCTAAACTTAAAAAAAATTATATACCATTAGTTTTCGTTCATTTTTGAAGTTTTCAAAGTAAACGCAATGTTTTTAAATAAACTAGGCTAACTAATGGACAGAGTGAGTATATCCTCACTCATTAACAAAATAATAATATTTTATCAGCACGTGTTGGCTGGCGGATAATTTTTTTATTATCGGCTGGCGTAGAGTGGTAGATAAATATCACTGGTTACAATTCCATGAAATATGTTTGTTTAGCAAATTTTGAATGTGATTTACATTCAAGCATTTTAAAATAATTTATTTGTTAAAGCACATGATTTAAATTCCTTGTGAGAAGAATTCTCTGGTTAAATATCTGTTGTAATATAACTCTTTTTACTGCAAAATATATCGCAAGTCTTTGGCTGATAACGAAATTTATTCAGCGCTGTTTCAATTAAACGACTATAATAATTGAAAACCTCAACATCATAACCATTCATTATTATTGCTCTCATGTAAATAAATATATATAGTGAACCTTCTCAATTAAGCATACATTGTTAAAATATAATATAGATCTTCAATGCTTTTTAAAGAACTGTCCCTTACAAGAGAGGATCGAAAGCTTTCTTTCTGCGGCTTTAACTATATACCGTGAAGAATACATATGTGAATAACATTCTTAATAGATACGAAAAGTACCCATCTATTGCATAATCTTTCAAACAGGAATGCATTCTTTTTGGCAATAGAAAGTGATAACATGATGATACAAGGTTGAGGAACTATCTCGATACTGTGAAACTACTGAATAGCATAAAGAGCTGAAATAGATACTGCTCTGTTGGTTTAACATGCATTCTTTCATTTTAAAATTAAACATGCTTCAAAGACTTTTGGTACGGAATAACGAGAAAATTGCAAAACAGTTTCTACTGATAATACTACGACAGGCATATGTATTTTACATTTCGCTTTATTTATTGTTTTGTTTAGACTGTAATTATTTTGTTAGAAATAGAGCTAATTTGCTATCTGATAAAGATAACTTTAGCTATTGGTAAAAATGTTGACTTTCTTGTTAAAAATGTTTTGCTTAGTTCCTGAAAGGGCACGTTACGTAATATTCTTAAAAATAAGTTAAAAATGAATTTCAAACCTTTCGCTATAAAAAAGCACTCTATAATATAAGATTAATAATTTTATTGTGATCACAATAGTAACGTTTCAAATATTTAATTTTATGGTCATTTGTATAAGCGGTACGGCATCTATATTTTCCATTCATTTTTAGTATGTTATGTTTTTATTAAATTTCTTATCTGCCTATGAAATAAATGTGTTATTTTTTATGATTTTAAATATCTTACTTACCCGAATATGTCAGCAAGAAAATGAAGACTGCTTATTGAAATGAAAATTGTACTTTTTATGTAAATAAAGATGCATATAATTTAAACAACTTAACAACTGTTAAATTTTTGTAATATGTATGCCCGCTTTGTATAATTGTTTAAAATAACATTTAAACGCTATTTAAGTATTCTGTAAATTAAATCAGAACACTCAGCGACTTTGTACCATTGAAATTTTAAGAAAATTATAACTAATATAAATCGAATTTTTAGTGGAATATTCAGAGGGCGGTGGAAACTAACAAACAACCTAAATACTTGATTGAGTAGTCTGTTACATTGTGACAGTACATTACACTACAGTACTTTATTAAACTTATCAGTTTTATTATTAACCGCGGATTCGTAACACTATTATTTTCAAACGCAATGCCTTAAAAACTACGGATTCACATTATTTTATAAGGCTTGCTTAGCTTGCACATCTTTACTGCTCTCTTGGTATTAAAGAGAGAACGTCGAAGAACGAAGAATTTCGTAAGCGTGTTTAATCATTAAGAAAGTTAATTGTATTAGTTTTATTGCACTCGTAACTTTCTATGGCCTCTATAATATTAAGCTTTTTACTTTTGGATATGGTATGCAAAATTTTCATATTTTTAGCGTCTGGGAAACTATGGTTCGTTTCTATGAAATGGTTAGCGAAATTTTAATCCTGGTTTTTTTAATAAAAATTCAGTCTGGTTCTAGTTAAATCCAGTATTTCTTGCCGTTTGTCCCATGTAACAGCTCTTGCAATAATTTAGAAAAACTTCTGAATTTGTAGAAAGGAAATTTTGTTTTTGACACTAAATATGTATAATAGTCTTTGTGACTTTTCAATTCTGTTTTGTTAAGATATTATCTATTTTATCTGAAACAGATCCAAAATATATAAGGGCGGTGTATTTAGCGTTATTTTCATTTATATAGAATGAGTATATTCGGTTGAGTGTAGTTTCTTTTATGTATTAAATAGTTAATTTGCACTTCACCATAACCATTGTTTCAAGCAATTTGTTTAATTGTAATAAGCTCGCTTTATAGGTAATGAAACCAAATTAGAAGATATAGTAAAAGATCTCAACACTATACACAACAAAATAAAATTCACAATATAAAAATAGGTAGATAATAAAATAATTTTTTTAGATATTACCATTGCAAAAATAAACATTAGTTTTTCCTCTGATCTTTACAGAAAACCTACTTTCACTAATTCCACTATCCCACAACACTCAATACACCCTGTATCTTATAAACTTACAACATACAAGTTAATTGACTACTGTCCCTTTAACAGACACAGAAAAAAAACAACTTATTACAATAAAACAAATCGCATTAAACAATGATTATAGTGTAGTGTAAATTAATAATTCAATAAATAAAAAACAAAAATATACTACACTCAAGCGAATATACCCACTCAGCATAAATAAATATAATGCTAAATACACCACCCTTACATATGTTGGACCTAATAATATCTTAATAACATAGAATTTAAAAATCGCACTCAAATCTTCGGACAAATGATAAGACTTCATTTATATTGAAAAATTCAAATTTCGCTAACAATTTCATAGAAATAGGCCACAGTTTCCAAGATGCTAACAAAATTCATTGCATACTGTACCAAAAAGTAAAAAATTTAATATCTTAGAGGCCATAAAAATTTATATGTGGAATAAAACCAGTAGTAATAATAGAAAATGTGCGAGCTAAAAAATTGTATAAAATAATGGGAATCCATAGTTTTTAAAGCATTGCATTTGAGAATGTAACAGTGTTACGAAACCGCGGTCACGCCAGTTTAATAATAAAAGTGATAAGTTTAACAAAGTAAATTTTGTTTCATTAAATATCACATTTCCTTGTTTTTAAAAAATAATTTTAATAAAAATGGATTAGAAATTATTATTTCAATGCCGTGAGAATTTTTTAATTGCAACAATATAAAAGTCATATTATAGAACCTCTTTACAGCAGCAATACTAATACGCATACCTTTTTTTTAAATTTTACGCTTAGAGAATTATTTTTGAAGAAACGTGAAAATGTAATCAACCTTAAAAGAATTGCATTTTCACTTCCAAATTTTTTCTAATCTCAAACTTTATACATCTATTTGTCAATGTACAAAGAGGCTCTAGACAAAAATAGCTAAAATCTCAGATAAAATCCAAGAAAATTTTCTCAAGCACTATAATGGATGTTGCAAGTAATCAATCCTCTTTATTGCATCAACTAAAAACAAATATTGTTGTTATATATTTGGGTTGACGTTTTTTAGTTAGTTAAGGAATATAGCAAAATTAGAATTTTATCTTTAAATTTTAAATAAATGTTCCTGCCCATTTTAATTTATTTAAGGCTAACTCTAAATTTTTTAGTTATTGAAAACATTCCAATTTATTGATATTTTTATTTATTCTTGCAATCACAGATAATTATAAAATACATACAAACACAAATTAAAATAAGAACAAAATATTTTGTTTTTTTTTAGTATTAAATATAAACCTTCTCATTTGACTATTCATTCTTACATTTGACTAAAGTTATGTCATAACATAATTTCTTTGAATAAATTATAATGAAATATAATATTTTGTTTTGCATTTTTCTAATTCTAGTACAAGTTATTATTATGGTGCTAAAAACTAACAAAGCAGGTACGTTTAACTATATTTTGCTACTACTAACTAAATCTTCAACTTCACTTTTGGGTCCGCTGGTAGGTTTAGGTAAAAGCTTAAACTCTTTATCATTATCAGTATCTTCTGGGCTTCCATTTGTGAAGAACGAAGATAATTTTATAACTCCAGAAAATTTCGTTCCCTTATAATATACATTTGGTCCAAATGGATTTTCTTCGGTAAGGTTCTTTGATTTTAGTACATTACCTAAAATAAAAATTAAGACCATGCTAAATGTGTTACGTTTTTACGTGAAGATTCATTTTAGTAAAAAATGACGTCGGTTTTCAAAGAAGAAACTTTATTACGGTTTCTATTTTACTGTAGAAAATAAAAACGCATCCTGTTACATTTATGGTATAAAAAACGCTTTTCATTTGCAAACCTTATAAACATATGTAAAGTTTTCTAAAAAACGAAATGGCGCTAGAGACGCTCTTTCAGCAAGCTGTAGAAAACCATACGCTAATAAAAATCGTAGTTAGCTTATTATATTGTTTTCTAAAATTCATATAAAATAAAAAGTCCTGATATAGGATGACGAAGCTTATATTAATTTTCTACTCAATGATTTAGACACAAGTATCACAGCATAAACCAATTTAAAGTTGTGAACTATTTAGAGAGTTATATTTTTATATTTGACCACTTTTTGGGTTAGAACTTCGCTCCATGTGTTTTGTGCATCTTTTTATATTTCGGTATATATTTAGTCCAGATTAAGTCGGCTGGATTCACAGACGATATAGTTGTAATTATCAATAACATATGGGAAATGAATGATAGGTTATATAAGTTGAATGGAACTTCCATTAAAATAGGCTTGAAAATGAATTATAGTAAAACAATAATATGAACTATTCAAGACCCCAACATTGACATAAAAAATACCTACATTTAGTGAGTCAACGAATGTATATATCTGGGTCATGCTATTAAACTAGGAAAAGAAAAGCAATACGCACAAATCACCAAGTTACATTTTTGAAAACAACATATTCTCATAAACTCAAAAATTAGGATTTAAAATACCTTCGTGCTACCAGTTTGCACCTAAGGATTATAAACAATAAACCTCACTGAAGCATTTGCCTAAAAGCTGAGAATATCCAGAGGGCTATGATATTTCGATGTGAGATAGGACACGAAATGAACAAATCAAGTAGAAAACAAAAATTATGGACATAATGGAAGAAGAAAAGAGAATGAGGTGGATTATTCGCAGATAAATGGGCATACATATATAATAACAGACTGGAAACCTAGGCAGACAAAAAGAAGTACGCGACGACCAAAAAAGCGATGGATGAATGATATCAGACGGGTAGTAGGTTACCAATGGATAAATGTAGCACAGGAAGACGTGGAAAAAATCGAGAAAGACTTATGTTCAGCAGTGGACAAATATGGGTTGAGAAACAAGAAGAAGAGGGAGGGCCTAAAAGGGATGTTTAACCAGTATCGATGGCGTAATCAAGACGCTAAGTTTACACACAAACAACACATATGTCTAAATTTGATCAGATAAAATTTTATGCTTCAATAGATCGACTTATAATTTTGATTTGTTTTTACTCAAGTATAAGCCATATGCAGTAGCAAGATCAAAGATTAGAATGCCATGGTACCATCTACATGCAACAGTTTAAAACATTCGTTTTATAGCTTACAGCTTTAGCGTGATTTAGTTCTGATAATCTTGTCAATATATAAGAATATTTAAATATTTTGTCTGTATCTAATTCTACTACTCAAAGTAGGAGTTTTTTAAAAAATTACTTGTTGTATCATAGCATCCAAAAATATATAAAAAAAATGGATCAGAAGTAGATTTTGTCCTTGAAGTTTAATAGTAATAAAAAAAATTTACCTTCAGAATCATAACATTTAATTTGAACATCCAGCTTAGTTTTATCAGATTCAGATATTTCGGATTGTTTTCCGCACATTGTTGTTTCTTCAGGACACTCCAAAGAATAACACACACTGAGTGGATCTGAACCTGTTAAGGAACAAAAGATGTATAAATATTTTCTTTTTAAATTCTTTGAATTAAAGAACACTTGTGGTGTGAGTTTAAGTTTTAATATTTAAGTTTACAGTGTGTTACACTTTTTTTTTCAGTGTGTATAATTTTTTATGTTTTTAGTTTTTTCCGTTTAATTTAGTCTGTTGCTCAAATTATGCATTTTTAAAGAACTACGAGTTATTTAGTTACCAACGCATTTTACTCTAGTTTTATATAGTAACTTTAATGTGTTCGATTTTTAGAGTAAAAGTACATCACAAAAATACATAATTATTTTCTTCATAAATAAGAAATTACATTTCATTTGAAGGTTCTACATCTTTTTTGAAACATAACGTAACATTTTTCAAAAATCACAATTTCAGAAAGAAATAAAAAAATCTGTATTTAAATAGTGGTTGCTAAATAGCACTTGTTTCTTGCGAATGTTGCTCTCGGTTCGATAAAACTCCACTGATGAGACCATAAGGTGAAAGGAGAATATATATAGGCAACTATTAAAACCCGGTAGATAGATTTATTTATCTCTTACTGAAATCTTAATTTTTCAAGTTTTACACTACTCCGGTGAATTTATAGATGTCGATTGACTGGCGATATTTTTCACTCTAACATCGAAGTCGGCAGGTTTTTAATATCCTGCTGATATGTCTCGGAACATAAATGAGGCGCTGAAGCAGCACCTCACCGTATTCCAAGCAGAAATACATGTTATTTATACCTGTCTTCAAAGGAATCTGACGAGGAGTTATTGGGGCAGGACCGTTCTTATTTTCTTCGATAGTCAGGCAAAGCTGAAAATGGTCGCATGTCAATAAATAACATTAAAACAGGTCTGGATTGTCTTTAGACGTTTATTGTTTTGACAAGGCACAACAAGGTTACTCTTGCATGGGTAAGATAACACAAGGGTATCCTAGGCACTAATAAAGCAGACCTACTTGCACGCCTATGGTCTGTTATCACATTAAGTGGTACTGGAACCAGTATTTGGTATTACTAAGGCTGTTATTCGTGAGTGGTTATCCTAGTAGATAAACCATTAACACCAGACTAACTGGAACTACATTGTGTGCCAGAGGCACAGCAAACTATTGCTGAGTAAGCCATTTGGCGAACTAAGCCGCGAAATCTTGCGTCTAAGCAGACAATAAATTAGGCTGGTGACAGGACTCATAACCGGCCACGGTAGCTTAAGGAAACATCTACACACAATGGTTATCTACAATGGAGAACCAATATGTAAACTATGGGACGAATAGGTCGAAATAACTTTGCACGTCATTTTCGAATGAGAAGCTCTAACCTAGTTGAAACCTCTTCAAGCTATGTCTAGATGACAAACTAGTGAACAGGCTGCTTCCTGATTAAGGCAAGCACCCTGTTCACATAGGACATATATAAAAAGAGACACAGTAAGTCTAGACTAGAATAAGAGCTTCTCAAGTCTAGCCTGCTATATCATTCAATCGATCAAACAAACTGCTTACTGTATTTAGTGCCTCAACCTGAACTAACATGCACTTATTTGGTAATATACATAGCTAAGTCCATACCGTATTCTGGTTCGATATATAAATTGTTAAAATTGTATTCAGTTTTAAGACTAAAATTATTATATTATATTGAATTATAATAGCAATTTCAGCCTTAAGTAATTAATTTATTGTAAATAGTGCTACTAAAAAAAGTTTTTTCCTCATCACCCAGTCTTCGAGCCAAATTTTATTTTATCAGTTCAAATAAAACTATCACTTTATTGTTTTAAATCATTAAATTATTAAAAAAAAAAACTTGTGCACGCTTACTCTTTTCATAAAACTACTCAAAACGAAAAACTTGTGATGTCTTCTTTTCCTTTTCGCCAATATTTGGTTTGAAGTGCTATATAAAACATAAGAATTTATTTTAAATCTGTATATTTAGTTTATGCACCTGATTAATATAAGGGTTTAAACATATTTTTGAGTTTTACAATTAATTTAGGATAGTAGAATTTACAAAAAATATGATGTAGTAAAAATTTAAAGACCCGCCAAGAGCTATGTTTTTTCATTTTCTTGTTTGCATAATGTACCTAAAAAAGAATAGCTTTTGCCTCCGAAATAAGTGCGGATCACCAAATAGAATAGCGATTTCACAAATATTTTTTTTTTGTTACACATGTTGCTATTTATTAATACAGAGGTGACCTTTCTTCCTGACTATGCATCTTTTTTTCTTATTTTCAATCTTCCATTGTCAAAGCCAAGATTAAAACTTAAGTAAAGGAAAATTATGTAGTATTATGAATAAATATATGTTGATGCTGGTAGCCGTTAGTATGTGGTAGTTAATCATCTTCGGGAAATGTTTAAAAGGAAATACTATGTTTTATACCACTAAATTTATTAAGAAAACAGTGACTGCAGTTTCAACTCACAGAGTCATTTTCAAACTGAATAACAAAGGTAGACTAAGTATTCAATACAAAAACATCAGAAAATTTAACAATAAATAAAAACTACCTGAGATATTTCATTATTACAAAGGGGAGGTACTAAATTTTGGGAACTAATCATTATTTGGCGACAACAAATAACGGGAAAAACCCAAGTTCTGTCTGGTCATTAAGCAAATTTACATTTTTATTTCTACTATGTTTATATATTTCTAAAGATTCAAGAATATTTAACTTTTGGCCCTTTGTTGAATAATGCAATATGTCAGTGTTGCCCAAATCAGGAAAACTGTGGTTGTGTTCTAAGCAATGGTTGGCAAAGCTCGGGTCTGTTTTTTGTAGTCTATATGATCGGTGGTGTTCTGAAAGGCGAGTTTTAAAGCTTCTATCACTTTGTCCAATATACAAACTATCACACTCTGAACATTTTAACTTATAAACTCCTGATTTATCCTGATAAATCCTGATAAATCAGGAGTTTATAAGTTAAAATGTTCAGAGTGTGATAGCTTGTATATTGGACAAAGTGGTAGAAGCTTTAAAACTCGCCTTTCAGAACACCACCGATCATATAGACTACAAAAAACAGACTCGAGCTTTGCCAACCATTGCTTAGAACACAACCACAGTTTTCCTGATTTGGGCAACACTGACATATTGCATTATTCAACAAAGGGCCAAAAGTTAAATATTCTTGAATCTTTAGAAATATATAAACATAGTAGAAATAAAAATGTAAATTTGCTTAATGACCAGACAGAACTTGGGTTTTTCCCGTTATTTGTTGTCGCCAAATAATGATTAGTTCCCAAAATTTAGTACCTCCCCCTTTGTAATAATGATATATCTCAGGTAGTTTTTATTTATTGTTAAATTTTCTGATGTTTTTGTATTGAATACTTAGTCTACCTTTGTTATTCAGTTTGAAAATGACTCTGTGAGTTGAAACTGCAGTCACTGTTTTCTTAATAAATTTAGTGGTATAAAACATAGTATTTCCTTTTAAACATTTCCCGAAAATAAATATATGCTTTAGAGGATAGCGTAAATTAAAGTGAATCACAATATTACAGTGATATTAAATCAAAGAGGTTTTATATCTATCACTCTAAATTATCTTTATTTTAATTTTTTAAATTAATTAATAAATTTTTCTCGCAAGATCGAGTAAGCTCTATCCCAAAGTTTTAAACGTTTTACATTCTTAATTTTACCATAATATTTTTAAAACTATCTAATCTAAATACTAGTTTTCAATCTTTCTTAACACCGTATCGTTTTCATTATCTTATTTGTACAATGTGTTTAAAAAAAGGAATAAAACTATCTTTTTTCCTCTTGAATATCTAAAATTATACGTTTAGATATAATTTTTGAGATAATTCATTTTTTTTTTAATTAAGAGATTCTGAGTTTTATGTGAAATATAAAATTTTTACTTTTAACCCTATATTTTATAATTATCAGGAATTAACAGTAAAATTTTAGTATTAGTTGGTAATCATATACAAAATTTTTTCAAAATGAAAGCAATCTGTGTAAAAGTGTTTCTCATATGGTACTCCTCTTTTTTCCTAATAAGAATATATTTTAGATTTAAACCTTAGACATATTTTCGGTGAAATAGATTACAATATATTGTGTAAATATAATGATTAAAATTCAACAAAGTATTTAGAATTTTTTAAAATAAGTAAAAGAGTGTGGTAAGCAACTTTTTGTTTAATATTACTTTACAAGTTTTTACATGGAATGTGTGTTTTAGCAGAAAATAACAACTTACCAGAATCTACAGATGGCCTACCATAGACATGTTCCAAAATTAATAAAAACGTTGAAATTGTCAATATTGCTGTTTTTACCCACATTTTCAATGATTGTTATAACCTTGCCTGTTTCAATGCAATTAAAATCTCCGATCTTTGCTACGGAAAATAACCAACACGTAATAAACAAAATTAGCAAAATTATAATTTTATATATATATTGTTAATAACATACAAATTCTAGAAATTATTTATAAACATATTAATATATAAATATAAATAACTATTTTTTTGTGTAAATTATCGGGTATGATCGTACTTGCAAGAGGATAACACGATGTATTATTGTTTTCGCAAAACCATTTGAATAATCATTTGTTTGATAAAAAATGACTAATGCTTATTTTACATACATTTTTTTGTTACGAGGAAATATCGAAAAGAGTGCTGAAAATTTAAACTTAAAATACTCGCGAATTAAAGTTATTCAAATTAGGTGACTGCAAATCGAGAGTCTTGAACATATTTGTTAGATTTCAAAAATATCTTCTATACAGATAGAGGTACCTAAAAGTCTCACATACACTAAATAACCTATGCATGTATGACTGTTCAAGCCGGCCTACACGTCATAAAACATACATATGTTTAGGTCGGCTTTAGGCTTCTTCTAAAGCATAGTGTTGTTGTACTAAAATAGTTCTTGAAAGTCGCCACTGTTACATCATCTAACGACATTACAGCAAGTGTAGTTCTAGTAATTATTTCAAGCAATCCAAGCAGAAAAACGGCCCAATCTTTGGTATTACAATTGCTTCAAGAAAAAGACAAACATTTGCGCCCATTTTTTAGCGTTAAATAAGTTATTCTATTTGTTTCGATAGACTGTAAAAATAGTCTGTACAATCAAGAATAAGAAAGAAAAATATCATAATAATGCTTTTGAATCGCAATGCAAAATCATCTATAAACGAAATGGGCGTAACATTGATAAAACATCTCCTTTGGTCTAGGTAAAAAATCGATACATATTACTTATTAACTTTCGCACCAAGTTTGTTTTTAGCTCAATTAAAAGCATTATTTATTGTATGTATATATGTATGTATGTGTATGAAATTGTGGATTTGTACACTGCTACTAAGTCTTCCAGTCTTATTTCCCCCAGGAACATTAAAATGCTGGACGGCTTTAAGGTTGGTAGCTCTCCCCAGAAATGCTGTCTTAGCCCCTTTTTCTCGCGCGCTTTTTTACTATTTCGTTTCCATCTACAGTGTGTCCTGGTACTCTTACAACTTTCTTATTCTTACGTAATTCATTTAGTTCATCTAGACACTCCCAGATTATCTGGAAGCTGAATACTTGAGAATTCAGCGCAATGATGGCTGCTTGACTATCCAACATGATCCTAGATAGTTTTTTCTTTGCTGAATTAAATGCATTTCCTAATGGCGTGTATTTCCACCTAGAAGATGCTTGGTGGCTTGCCTAAGCTTTCGTGATGTCTGGTACTGTGTCCATACACTACTAATCCAGTTCCCTCCAGTCTTTTGGAGTCATCTATATATCATTTAATGGAATTCCTGTTGATTTTTTCAATGGAATTTTTGTCCCATTTGCTTTTACGACTCAACTTTGTATTGAAGTTTTTCACAAAGTTGAACTTCTTTTTCATTTCATCTTGGGGTATGTCCTAGATCTTTTGATGTCTTCATCTCTTATCATTCTGTATAGTTTTCTCTTCGGCATACTCTCCATGTAGAAGTGTAAGGTTTAGAATTACTTCCATGGCGACCGTTGGGCAGGTTTTCATTGCTCCACAGCCAGTCTTTGAACTTTCGAGAGATTGGTTCTCGTATTGGCTAGGGTGGTTCTTTTACTACAGATAACTGCCCCGTATATGATAATTGGTCTCACTATTGCAGTGCATATCAACTGCAGGATTTTTGGGTTTGTGTCTTAGCTTATTCCTGCAGATCATCAAGGCTTTAGTAGTTTTGTTGATTATTTATTTTTCGTGTCTATTCCAGAGAAGTTCATTATCTAGGGTCAGGACCATATATTTGTCTTCTGACTAAAGTGCTTTTAGTGGGGTTGACGTTTAGTCTCATTATCTGGCACCATTGTTTAGCGTGTTCACGTCTTCTTCGGACTATGTCGCAGAGGGTATTCTCGAATTTGTCCCTTGTAATTGTGATCACGTCATTGGCACAGCTCTGACAAGATATGTCAAGGTCAGTCAGATGACAAAGGAGTCGATCTACGATTAGGTTCCACATAAGTGGCGAAGCTACTCCCCTGAGGGCATCATCTGCTTGTACAGAGGATGATAGTGTCCTGTCCTATCTCTGTCTCTGCTATTCTATTTGGACGTCGTTTCGTCTACTCCCCTGTCATCAAATGCTATTTTGACTGTCTCATGTAGAGTGTTGTCAACTACCCCTTCTATATCAATCAAGGCATATACTACGGTTTCCTTGCTGTTTAGTTCATCTTGAATATCAGTGCGATTTCCATAGACCTGCCAGCTTGATACGTATGTTGATTAGGTAGGGTGCAGTGTTGCCTGTTCAATGATTTCGGTTTTGATATAGTTATCAACTGCTGCCTCTTTCGTTTCTAAAATAAACGACGACAGATTAATAGGTGGCGAGGAGTTCGGATGTGTAGTGTCCTTTTTCCTTGCTTTCGGAATTTCTGGTATATAGCTCAATTCCAGACTACTTTGACTGATTCGCACTATATGTGGTAAAATTTCTTCTTACTCTCGTTGGAGCTGGACCGAGATTATTCCATCGACTCCTGGGTTTTTAAATGGTCGGAAATTATTCACTGCCCATTTTAGACAACCGCTGTTGCATATACCTCAGGCCATTGTTATAGCTTTTCCGGTGGATCTTTCGTAGTGTTCTATTACGTCATTAGCGGTACTAGGCTTGCTTCCCGGAAAGTGAGTGTGTAGTAAGAGTAATGCTCTTTCCTCCTCGCTTTCCATGAAGCTATCGTCTGACTCACCGAGGGCTATTTCTGTGTCAACCCAACCGATCGCCACGACTTTTTGTAGCCTCGCTATGGCAGGTGTAGATTGAATATCTTCACAGAATTTTTTGAAGCTGTTTCTTTTAGCTTTGCTAAATTCTTTGTTTTATTTCGTGAGTTTCTTAGTGTAGCCATGTCAGAATATTTATTTAAGGATTAATTAATGTTTTTTTTTTGCAGAATTCCTTGAAGCTGTTTCTTTTAGCTTTCCTAATTTCTTTGTTGTGGATTGTTGTGTAGTTTTGCCAGAAATTTCCATCGCTCTTAGCCTTATTAATGAATTTGCGCGGTTCAGATCTTAGCTCTGACAAATGATCATTCTACCAAGGTGCATCCCCGCAATTTTTGCTTATTTATAAGGGCAGTTCGATTCATAAGCTTCGAGTATTGTCTCATTTACTTCTTTCAGGTCACTTTCCAGATCCAGATGATGCTTAGCGCGTGCTTTGGTCTAAATATTGTTGCTGTATTTTTCCTAATTTGTTTTCCTACGAGTCCGTCTGACTGGCTCAGGCGGATCGGGTTCTAAACTGAATACGATTATTCCGTAATCTGAAAAAGAAGGTTCGTTCACTACCCTTCAGTTTCCCACTAGGTCTGTTAAGTCTGGTGTCCTAGGTGTGATACCTAATACTTCAATCTTTACTCTTGCTACAAATGTAGGAGTGTTCCCTATATTGTTTATGGTAAATTTACATCTGAATATATATTCTAAAAGTTGCTTAACTCTTTAGTTGGTATCCTTACTGCCGCAAATTGTAACGTGAGCGTTACCAATTACTGCACTTCTGGAGGCGATACAAGTCCATCTCCTGCGAAGTAGCATGATACTATGATGATCTCTAGCTTTTTCTTCAGTTTGAGGTATGTTTGAATATGAACGAGGTCTCTTGTTAAGAACTGTGAAAGACAAAAATAATTCATTTTTTCTTTACTGGGCTTAGAACCAAGTAGAGCCCACAGTGGTCAGCAACAGTTTTTAAAGCAAAACCCGCGGTAATCCCTAGTGCGAGTTAGAAAAAAAAATAATTGCAGATGAAAAACTAGAGAAGAATTAAGGCTATATCATATAGACTGATGGGCGGATATGGCGAAACACTATAGGTGTTTCTAGCTGATTATAAACTCTGAAAAATATACCAATGAAGTACTCGGGACATCAATTCGAAATTTAACATATATATTAGTAGTTATAAAAATTGATCATAAGATTAAATTAAGCTTTCAGAACCTTCGTAGATAATTTCAGTTAATTTCAATTTCAAAAAAGGTTTATTGTGCAAAAATATCTTAGGTCAGGTTATTTTTTAAAATTTTGAGATAATAAAATTTATATTTACATGTCTGGTTGTACAAAGAAATGTAAAAAATATTAATAAATGAAATTAAATGTAAAGCCAAAAATTAAATTAATATTCACATTACAAAAAATTCTAAGAAGCTAACGAATTAAAATGGAAGGTAAACATTGTAAAACAGAACGTTCATACATAAAAAATATAAATCGACACTTTAAAAATTGGTTACTAAAATAGTCTAAAATATGATAACATGTTTTTTAGTAGTAGAGCCTTAAAGGCATGTTTAATTTTTTTAAAATGTTTAAGGACCCTTACACTTAGTAAATAAATGGCTTAATATTTTCTACCATGATAGAATTCACAAGTCCTCATATGGAAGGGATATCAACACTAATTGTGTTGTGCTGTTGTTTTTATGAATATTTTGAGAACGTAGTTTTTAATATATTAAATTAACAAAAAGTTATGGTTAAAATGTTTTTGAAGAGTGATTTACAAGATTTCCTAACTCCGGCGCTGCTTATATTCCTTACTTCCCGTTTTTGCAAAAATACAGAATTTATAAGGATAATGACTAGAATTTCCCCAGAAACGAATTACATGAGCTTTATACGGAGCTCGTAGTAAAATTTAATACCCTTAAACCAAAACAAAGAACTCGTTGTTCAGGCAAAAAAATCACCTATCACACAAATAAGTATATAATAAGATATTATATATTTAGGATATATTAAATATAATAGTTTTAAAATTGGCAAAAAACGTATAATAAATTCTGCGAGCAAGCTGTTGCCCCTTTGAATGAACCTGCGGCATTCGAAAAAGAAATGAGTTATTAACACGTATAATTCATCGGTGGACCACTTAAAATAAAAAAAAAATGAAATTTATATATTAATTGCAAGTGTGAAAAAAAAACGATATTTTTTTTGGAAAAATGTCGACTTTTAAACATTAAAAAACAATTTTTTTATCAATAAATTTTAAAACTAGTAGATAGCATGAGCAACTAATACTTTTTTTAGAAATGGTAAAAAATTTTAGCGAAATCGATTGATTAATTTTTAAGACATCCTGCATGCAAATTTTGAAAATGATATTTCAAGAAAAACGCGTTTAAAGTTTGCGATAGTGAAAAGTCAATAATTATCTATTATTATTTTGACTTACCCGCTATTCAGCTATTCCAGCTACATGCAACTGCCCTTCAGCCCCCTTATACAGTTGATTATTGCGCATTACGAGATCCTGGCGAGCTTCTTTCGAGTTTTAAAGGCTTCGTTGGCCTTGTTGATTCATTCCGACATTATTAACTTGTTTTGCATGAATCTGAAGTATAGAACCGATTTCTATATCTAACTCATCCATCAGATGTAGTAGGAATGTATATGCTTCGTTGAAAAATCCAGCAGCTATGTAAGCGGATATTTAGACAATTTTTAAGCCGGTATAAAACGCCAGAGAGTGGAGTTGAAACTTTCGTTAGTATTTTGAGTGCGTTCACCCAAATATCTTTGTAGCAAATCATCCCTCGATAACTGTTCATAAATTGGCAAAATATGTTTTGCCACTTCGAAGTTGACTACATCAGGGCGAGGTACATTTGTGCTCGTTGGACAGCTCTCGTGTTGAAGTTTCGCTTCTGTAGAGCATATATGGTAGCAGTAGCAGTAGTCATGACAGTTTTTTTTATATCTTCCGCGCTATCAAATCATAGTAAGTGGAGAGCTTTTTGATGAGATCCAAAGTCAGTTTATCTTTTCCTGTCCCGCCGAGTTTGTGCTGTTTTTGTACGTTGCAAAGTCGCGTGCCCATATGTTTTTATACGTGACCAATACACTTGCTTTTTTGTATAATTAATTCTTTGACTTATGGGTGAATATCAACAATATCTTTGAATGTTTTTAAATCGCCATCAGCAATATAATCCGAGTATTTGACTCCAAATTTTTCTTCTGGTCTCAAAAACATTTCCTTTAAAGTTTCAATATCCATACGCCCAGCAGTATCTTCATGCTTTTTGCTGCAGACTTCTTCATGTTCTTCATACCATGCTTTATTTTCTTCACTATTACTTTTGTTATTCCAAGCTACACAAGCTTGGCAATAACTGCTTTTGACAAAATCAACAACTTTTCCTGTATAGTAGAAGGTGGGCCTTGTTACTCCGTACATAGATTTAATACCTCTTCTTTTCCATAAGCCATCACTACAGGCGCGGATCCAAGGGGGGGGGGGGCGGTGGGGGCGATCGCCCCCCCCCCCCAAGAGCTTTGAGTTCAGGAAAATATACCCGATTTTACCTCTTATACTATAGTTAATTCAAAGACTAGAGAGAGTAATAAATAATTTTTTACCATTTTTTCTTCGCAAACTACCTATGTTCTTTAGTTCGGTGTCTTTGGCAAAATCTCTTAGATATATATTTTTTTCCTATATATAATCAAAAATACCAGTCTCTAATAATGGACTATTTGGGTTGGATAATAATAGACATTTGGAAGTGTTAAAAAGGATTTTAATCCTTGTCATAGGCGTCGGAAAGAGGTTTATTTTATCACTAAGTATTTATGGCATAGAATATTATTTCGGTAATAAATTTAAAATAAAAAGTTTTTATATTATTATTTTATTTCTTATGATTTCTTAATAATTCACGTACAGTACAAAATACAGATAATTTTGACATATTTAACACAAATCACAACTGTATTTTTATTATTTTTAATTTTGGCATAAAAACCGTTTTAGGCACATTCAAACTAAAAATTCTTTCAAAAAATTCGAAGTTACAATTTAAATACTTACAAAATACTCATTGTCAAAAAGAAAAGAAGTTAAACATATATAAAAAAATAAATTCGTCCATATAATATTAAATTTTTTTTTGGGGGTTATCGGTCATTTTATTATTAATTATAAACATTTTTAGGAAATTTGACCTTTCAGTTTATTTATTTCTTAAATTAAACACTAAAAAGGGATTCAAATGTAATTAATTTTTATATGTTACAGTTAAAATTAGACCTACTTATTTTTATTTCTATTGCACTGGCATCTTAATTTAGTTTCCTTTATTATATGAAATATCCGATAGGCTTAAAAAAATAAAATAAACGTGTTAATTCTACATGCTTAACAAAAAGACACAAATATGATAATAAAATAATAAAGAAATTACGGCTAATTGGAATTAAACATATATAAAATTAAAGAATGGGACACACACTAAAATAAAAATATATAAAAAAAAATAAAAAAAATATATAAACAACATTAAACAATAAAATATAACAAAAACAAATTGTGTTTACACTGGTAAACATTACGTATCTAATTCGTAATCAAATTTAGTGAAGCTATCGTCGCTCCATTAATTGAGTTTCCACATTTTGCTTTATTCTTTTATTATATGGATTTTTCCCAATTTTTCGCAGTAACTTTGTTCAAAAAATTTTTTAAAAAGTTCAGTTAAATTACTAATTTTGTACAATGTATTATTTCAAGCAATTCTGCCTTTTACTTGAGAGAGATATTTCCTTCTCCAACGGACAGTTTCCGGATGATCTATAAGAACAGATTTCCTATCTGGTTTTTTCCATCAAAAATTAAGTTCTATGAGCAATTTCCTGAGCTCAGTTCTTTTAATTTCAGGTAAATCCCGATCTTCATTGATTTTAGTAAGAATT
Organism: Diaprepes abbreviatus; assembly: GCA_034092305.1. Taxonomy (NCBI): domain Eukaryota; kingdom Metazoa; phylum Arthropoda; class Insecta; order Coleoptera; family Curculionidae; genus Diaprepes; species Diaprepes abbreviatus. The sequence continues at coordinate 2,104,888 of JASJET010000056.1, forward strand.
TTGTTGACGGATGGGATCTGCTTCTCATAATAAAATGTATGTACAACTCCTTTTATTGCAGTTTTCATCTCTTCTTCCAACGAGGTTTTTCATCTGCTTGTGATCGAATGGGGGAGTCCGAAACATTCCAGTCGTTTTTTCTCCTTCAGTATTTGGTACATAGTAGATTTTCCTGTCCTGTTGGAACACATCTCAACAGAGCTTTTAATATTATTATCTAGATATTGATTTCTTAGGGCATCATAAGCATTCATCGTAATAAGTTTTTCATTCAGGAAAAATGCCTTGCTTTAACGATTTTGGAATAAATATAGAAGTGGAGGCCATATTTTTTCGGTATCTTACTAATCTCAAATAATATAGAAAAACAAGCACAAATAAGATAAATCACTAAGGACACACTGTAATGTGTACTTTTCTCACTGACAGAAATAAAAATGAACTATCAGAAATTTTATTATTGCAGTAAATTTATAAAAGCTTATAATATTTAAATATAATTAGATTTACGGCAGTCCTCCGTTACCTGTGGTACTGGAGCAAGTACGTTGGGGATTTCGGTAACAGGTTTATTACTCTCTCTAGTTCTTGAATAGAGTATAGGAATGTGTATGCTTGCGATCGCCCCCCCCCCCTCCCAAGAGCTCTGAGTTCAAGAAAATAGAACCGATTCTGCCTTTTATATTAGGAATGTGTATGCTGCTGACACTCCCTCCCCGTTGACAACTTGTTTTTCTCGCGATAGCCGCCCCCCAATAGCTCTCATACTAGGAATGTGTATGTTGCTGGCATCCCCTCCTCTCCAAGAGCTTCAAATTCAGAAAAATAGGCCCGACCCTGCCATTTACACTAGAAATGGAAATGTCTCCGGTGTACCCCCCCCCCCGTCGACACCTTGCTTTCGCTGGCCATAATGTACTTTTGTGATGTCACCGCCCCCCCCAAAGAGAGAGGCTGGATCCGCCCCTGCATCACCATACACTTTTAATTGCAAAATAGGTCTTTCTATCTTTTCATTTTCTTTTTTTTTTCTTCATACGTTCAAGCACTGATTCACATGAAGTGCTTTAAATACTAGTATATCCGTAAGGTTACAAAATAAAGTAAAACTTTCGCAACCAATATCAAGTAGGCGAAACACTAACACAACTTATGATTCTCTTCAAACACATTACGTATAAAAGGTCTTGAATTTATTAGGTTCTCACGACAACTACACAATAAAACAATCTTAAATTGAACTTCCCTACTTCCAGTTTCTTTAAATTGTTTCTTTAAACGGTAACGAGTTTTTTTGAACTAGCACTATAGTTGGCCTCTAAATTATCACTTGATTCCAAACTCTATTGGTTGCCGCGAAAATGTATTTTTTTGGTAGAGATGGTCGATTATAACTGCCTCTATTTCCTTTTAAGTAAGACTACCTTCGAAATGAAACTGGCATACAAGCTCTTCTTCGAATTGTAACGGTTTTCCGATAAGAAGACTCCAAAATACATGTATATTATATACTGACATACAAGTATGTGTACCAATATATTTTCTGTGTATGATTTGGAATATTATAAAGTAATAAAAAAATTGTTTTTTAACCAGTTACACGGAGTGCCCCCTACACATTAAAAGTAAGGCAATTTGCATCACATCATCTTTAATTTTGCAAAATGTCTTCTGTAATGATTAAGCTTAGCTCTTTAAGATCCTGACAGTAAATTCACCCCAATGTTTAGCGACATCATGTCATTAATATAGATTAAAAATAAAATAGGCTCCAATACTCTATATTATACCTGCATTTACTTCAGTTTTATCAAAATCAACCTCCACATAAGGTATATTTTGATTTCGAACCAAAATATATGAATGAAAGCAACTAAAAGAGTTATCTCTGAGTACATACCGTTCAAGTTTCTGCAGAAGTATTCTGTGATCGATAGAACCCATCGAGGGCTTCCCTAGGTGGCGGATAGGGGCAGGCCTCCCAGATATGGGTGGTATCGGAAAAACCCAATATCCGAAGGGGACCAAAACTGGTATAGTAGCGTCTGACTTCAGAGAAGCGGCTACGGACAGCGTCTGACTCAGAATAGGCGGCTGAAAAGTGAAACCCAGGAAAGCAACGGGAAACTACCTAGGTAATTCTTTCCCCAGGATATCATTATGGTTGAAAACAAAATAATCAAGGCCCTCAGTCCCGGGCACCCCTTCAGTGGAGGGAGGGTGCGAAGAATCTCCCTGTCAGCTAATATCCTGAAAATGAACAACATAAAGAAAATAAGCACATGGAATATCTAAATTGTTACAGGTCGGAAAGGCAGCAAATACTATCAAAGATATCAAACGATTGAAGATTGACATTTTGAGGATAAACAAAATGAGATGGCCCGGAACCGGCCAATGCGAAGTGGACGGTCATCGGGTTTTTTTTTATTCTGGAGAAGACAGAGCACATCACCGAAATGGAGTTGGCATTATAATAACCAAAGAAATAAATCAATCGGTGCTCGGTTTTATACCAGTCTCGGATAGAGTTGCCGTTCTTAAGATAAATTCAAGACCGTTCAAACTAAACATACCTCTGAAAATAGCGATGAGCATTTGAAATAATTCAACAACGATATCAAAAAGGCACTAAAAGAGACACGAAAAGAATAAGCGACTGTAATAATGGGAGACTTCAATGCGAAGGTTGGTAAAGGAAAGGTCGAAGACATAATGGGCGATTGTGGACTCTGAATAAGAAATGAACGAGGAGAAGCCTTAATTCAATTCTGCAAAGAGATGCATTTCATAATCTCTAATACTTACTTTAAACCGCCCCCTCGTTGTTTATACACTTGGAAGTCTCCAACTGACAGAGAAGGAAACATCGTCAGAAATCAAATCGACTTTATTTTAATAAACAAAGGATTTCAAAATGCTTTGAACTTAATGAAAACATAGCCCGGAGCAGATGTTCCATTGGACCACAATTTACTGCTTGAAAATCTGAACCTAAAACCCAAGAAACTCGAATGGAGACAGAATAACATACGAATATATACACACAAATTAAAAAATGAGTCCATCAGGAACGATATTACTGAAAATCTGACTGATATAGAAATGAAATGGAATGCTGTCAAGAGCATAATTGAAGAAACTGCTAAAGAATAACTTGGAACAAACACGAAAAAAAGAAACAAAAATTAATGACAGAAGAAATCTTGGAGCTTATGGAAGAACATAGACAATACAAGAATGAAGACCAAACAAAATTCAAGAATGTCTACAACGAGATTAGAAATAAAATAAAACTAGCAAAGAAAGATTGGTTGAATAAACAATGCGATGAAATAGAACTGTTAAACCGTCAGCATGATTTATTTAATCTACAAAAACTGAAAGAAACTGCTGGCGTAGGATGAAAAACGGGTAAGGGAATTATGAGATATGCAGGTGATACTGTTCGTCTTGCAGACACAGCTGCGGGACTTCAAAGACTGATAGAAAGGGGGATGAGATGTGTGAAAGATACAACATGTGATTGAATATAAGCAAAACAAAGGTTGTGATAATAAGCAAGAACGTACCCCAAAATGTACAATTTCGCGTCAGAGGTTCTCTTTTTGAAACAGTATCATCCATCAAATATCTGGGCGCATAGCTGCATGATAAGTGGGAGCAAATAAAAAAAATAAAAATACGTATCGAGAAAGCCAGAGCCTATGTCAATCCCATCAAAACACTATTATGTAATAGGAAACTTAATCTAAAACTATGAACTCGCTTGCTAAAATGCTACATATTCTCTGTACGGTGTAGAACTTTGGACATTGGCGGAGGCTGCATGTAGACAACTTGAGGCTTTTGAAATGTGGTGTTACCGACGTATGATGAGAATATCTTGAACACATCAGGTAACTAACGAAACTGTTCTGCAACGCATGCGAAAGAAGAGAGAAATCATGAAGACCATTAAAAAAAGGAAGTTAGCATACTTTGGACATATAATGCGTAGCCAACAATACGAACTCCTACAATTGGTTATGCAAGGCAAGATGGATGGTAAGAGAGGCCCCAGGAGACGACAAATTTCGTGGCTACATAATTTGCGATAATAGACCGGAAAGATATTTGCCGAATTATTTAGAGTCGCTGTCAATAAAGTAATATGGGCCAGAATGATCGAAAAACAAACAATTATACTTATATAATGTAATAACTAATATAATGTAAGAAACGCCTTCTAACCTAAGGCGGAAAGCATTGTGCTGAGGGGTGCGTGGTACACAGAGGCGGATCCAAGGGGGGGAGGCGATCGCCCCCCCCCCAAAAAAGGTTGGAGTTCAGGAAAATAGACCCGATTTTGCCTCTTATACTATAGTTTATTCAAGAACTAGGGAGAGTTTTTCATTTTTTACCTTTTTTTTTCTTCGCGAACTACCTGTGTTCTTTAGTCTGGTGTCTTTGGCAAAATCTGTTAGACACATATATTTTTCATAGGAATGGGTTAGAAATTTTATAATCAAAAATACTGGTCTATAATAATGGACTATTTTGGTTGGATAGCAATAGATATTTGGATGTGTGAAGTGTTAAAAAGGATTTTAATCCTTGTCATAGGCATCGGAAGGCGTCAAAAGGAGGTCTATTTTGTCACTAAATATTTATGGCATAGAGTATTATTTCAGTAATAAACTTAAAAAGTTTTTATAATATTATTTTATTTCTTATGATTTTTTAATAATTCACATATATTAGAAAATATAGATAATTTTGACATATTTAACACAAATCACAACTGTAGTTTTATTATTTTTAATTTTGGCATAGAAACCGTTTTAGGCACATTTAGACTAAAACGTAGCCTTTTTCTCTCAAAAAATTCTAAGTTATAATTTAAATACTTACAAAATACCCATTATCAAAAATACAAGAAGTTAAACATATATAAAAAAAATTAATTCGTCAATATAATATTAAAATTTTTTTGGGGCTATCGGTCATTTTATTATTAATTAAAAACATTTTTGGGATATTTGACGTTCCAGTTTATTTATTTCTTAAGCCATCTGCAGAATTAAAATTAAACACTAAAAAGGGATTCAAATGTCATTAATTTTTATATGTTACAGAAAATTTAAATAATAAATTGTGTTAACGCTGGTAAACATTACGTATCTTATTCGTCATCAAAGTTAGTGAAGCTATCTTCGCTCAAATTAATTATAATTGATTCCTGTCTCACCAATCATGAGATCGAGTTTCCACATTTCCTTTTATTCTTTTATTATATGGATTTTTTGCAATTGTCTGCAGTAACTTTATTTAAAAAAATCTTTAAAAAGTCCAGTTAAATTATTAATTTTTCAAGTTGTGTTATTTCCAGCAACTCTACCTTTTATTTGAGAGAGATATTTCCTTCACCAACGGACATTTTCCGGACGATCTATAGGAACAGATTTCCTATCTGGTTTTTCCCAACAAAAATTAAGTTCTCTGAGCAATTTCCAGAGCTCAGTTCTTTTAATTTCAGGCAAATCCCGATCATCATTGATTTTAGTTAGAATTTTTTAAAGGTTGGGATGTGCTTCTCATAATAAAATGTATGTACAACTCCTTTTATTACAGTTGTAATAGAAAAAAAATTAAATAAAAAATAATAATAGATAAATAATAAATAAATAAATAATTTCTCTAAATCACCCAAAAAAAAATTATTATGAAAAAAATTTAAAAAACCAAAAGAAAGAGATGCGTTTAATGTAACCTGTCAGGTGGCTCTGTAATTGGTCTCTACCTTTTAGGGCTCCCCCCTGGCTAGCCTCCAAGGGAACGGAGAGTGGTGTGGGTATATGCGCCACCTGTTTTATGTGCCCTAAAGGTCAAGGCAGAGACCGATCTAACAAAACAAAAACAGGAAATTTAATTAAATTATAAGAAAAACACCCAAAAGATTTAAAAAAACAAGCATCTATATTAAGTGCGTTGGTGTAAACGTAACCACCGAGAGTGGCCCAGCGCTTCTCTGTTTTGAAGGAAGAACTTCGGACAGTCAGCTGTTTTTTTTTTGACAATTCAGAACTAAATTAATCTAACAAAATGAGAAATTTTAATTTACTCAGTGTGTTGGCTAGATTACTAATTATACGAGAGCGATTTATTATAAATGGAAACTATATATATATATATATATATATATATATATATATATATATATATATATATATATATATATATATATATATATATATATAATAATGATAGTATTAAGTGCACTTTACCCGCGTAAATAGGCCTGTTTACCTGAGTTAACAAATGTGCCCCTTTTACATATGTGAAAGATATCAACTGCATATGGTTACAAGAGTTGATTAATTGTACCATATGAGGAAACACAATAGATCTTACCAAGGTAAGTACACTAATTACTCATTTATTTTATATTTAAAATGAAAAGAAAAGTACAACGGCTTTAAATTTTACAGGTGATGCTGAAGGCATTAAAGTCTATGAATACCCTGAAAACGACACAGACACATAAAACCTGTTTAACGACGGCTTCTTGATGTGCTGATATTGAGGCTCTGGATCACTCGGTGTGGTGGTATGTAGCATGTAAGGCAGGTGCTGTAGAGGTATTCGCAAGAATGGCCGAGTGGTCTGGTATGTACAGCAGCCAAGGCAGGTACCGTTGAGAAGTCAGCCAGAAGGCCCCGATGAGGGTTCTAAATGAGGGCAATGAAAGGAAAAAAAGAAAAAGGGAATAGAAAAAGGCCTAAAACAAAAGATGGACTTAGAAAGAACTCAACCTTCTATGTTACGAGTGAGGTAGGTTACTCATTCCTTTTCTTCTTAAACATACCCACAATTATTAACACTTGAGAATTAAAACAAAAATTAAAGCAAAGACTTACCAGTGATGTTATGTGGCCTTTTCGTGGTGGAACAAAAAAATAGCAAAACTTGATGTCGGGTTTGTCCCCCGAATTGACCAAACTAAATCAGCATACAGCTGTTACCAACACAGTTACTATCAACTTGGTCAGGGACCCGAAACTTTCAATTAAAAAAAAATAGCAAAATTGCCAAGTGACCTTTTCGGTGCAACTCTGCAAGGAAAGTTCTTATCACTCTCAGATTTTTTTCATGTCCCCCCAGAAAAACGTCCACGGAAACGGCGGGAAAAGATACAGGGATCTGTATATTGACTGACAACTGACAAGCTTCAAAACAATAAAAAATAGAAATATGAAATTTTAAAATTATGACCAGAAATTTTATTAGCAATTAACTAAGACAATTGTGGTACGTTCAAGAATTTATATCAGTAAAAGGCTTTGTTGAAGGGAAACTAAACAAGAAAAGTCGAGTAGATTCTAACCTTAAACTTTATTTACATTTGACACTAAGGTAGTTTTTCCGTTTTTAGCTTAATAGAATCTGTAATAGTTATGATAACTGACACAATGGGAGAATTAAACTGCCTAGAAGACATAGAAGATCCAACAGAATCCAGAGAGCTTCCACTCAGAAATCTGTCGATCCTGCAGCCAAATGATTATCTGCTCACTCTAGGTCTCTCGATGAAGGTAACAATAACTGTAAAAGACAATTTAAATTAATAATTTCTGACTAAATATTCTCTACCGAGCCACTCTGTAAAATACTAATACCCTTTTATATTTTAGGTACAAAGGAGAGAAGTCTTAGGAACTCAACACAATAACAACAAGGACTATCGAACAATGACCATCATTTTATAATACCATAATTGTGAATCAAATTCTAATAAACAAGATATCTTGCCAATGTTTTCTTTCATTTGTAAATCTGTTCCCAAAACAAAATAAAACAAAACACATAAATGATGAAAGAGGTAAGCGTAAACATTACTATTTTTAGATAGAAAATTAGACAGGGAAATTAAAACCGTAACACCTCCCCTTCCTCGGAGAAAAATTTTTCTTAAGTTAAACTTAAACTTATAAATAAAGAATTTATGTACAATGATTATATACTAAGCTAAAGTTAGATAAAATATTTTTACGCGAGACTGTCGGGTGGATGAGCCTTTAGGTCCTTGGCGTGCCAAACTCCAAGGTTACGTCCGTTGTCGTCCGCGAGTTCGTACGTCCATGGCGATAGGATTTTGGTTACTATGTACGGACCCGAAAACTTCGGTGCTAGCTTGGTGGTAAAGTGTTTCGCCGCGTCGGAAAGATGATAATTTTTCTTCCAAACCTTTTGTTGCAGTTGGAATTTATCGTCGCGTCTTCGCAAATTATACCCATGACGAGTACGCTCATAAGCTTGTCGAAGTCGTTTGTGGACGTCCTCGAATATCTTATGCAGGGTTTAAGACTTGGACACTGGATCGAAAGGAACAGAGTCGCTTGTGGGAGAGGTTGATTCAAGGGGTAGCTGGATTTCTCGACCGAACACCACGAAATTAGGTGTCAATCCAGTCACTTCATGTTTGGCTGATCGGATGGCGAAGCCAGCTTTAGCTAAAAATTTGTCCCACTGACGATGATCCTTATCCACATAGCTCGAAAGGATAGTTTTCAAAACACGGTGAACGCGTTCAATAGGATTAGCCTGGGGATGGTAATTAGCAGTATGCTTAAGAGTTATCCCATACCGTTCCATACACTCCATGAAAATCCTACTCCGAAACTGCGTTCCATTATCGGCGATGATCTTCCCTGGTGCTCCATACACTAAAATGACGTAGTCTTCCAACCATTTGACAATGCTTGGAGCTGTTGCTGATCGCAAAGGGAAAAATAATACAAACTTGCTGAAAACATCGCACACAGACAAGATATACGAGTAACCAGAGGATGATCGAGGTAACGGTCCAACCAGATTAATGCTGAGAATCTGCCAAGGCTGAGAGGCTGTTGGTTGGGTGCTAAGCAATTGACCGGCAGGAGCTTTTTGTTCGGGCTTGGTTTGTAGACATACCTTACAGCGACGAATGTACCGCACGACATCGTGACGCATATTCGGCCAATAGAATCGTTGGCTGATTCGCGAAAGTGTTTTAAATATGCCGAGATGTCCGCAGGTCGGAGGATCATGATTAGATTTTATAATTGCTGATCGCTCTTCACGAGGTACTACAATTAACCAAGATTCCTGTGAAGTTACAAGAGTTGGATAAGAATGTTTGGCATGCTTAAATAGGCGGCCATCGTCAAATTGCCAAAGGGGATATTTCCCAGGGTACTTTTGAACTTTGTCACACATACCGAGATACCAACGATCAGAAGACTCAGTAGTAGGCTTAACAGCATTAGAGTCAGTCTGGTCATCATTCACTGTATCTATGGCGGGTACTGAACGCGAAAGTGCATCTGGAAGAATATGTTCTTTGCCTTTTCTATGGACTATGTCGAAGTCATACTGTTGCATTCTCACGGACCATCTAGCAATTCTTCCAACAGGGTCCTTTATGGAATTGAGCCATTTTAGGCTACAATGGTCTGTCACAACTGTAAATCTGGTTCCTTCCAGATAAGGTCTTAGCTTTTCTACAGCAAACAAGACTGCTAAGCACTTTTTTTCAGTGGTACTATACTTTCTCTCGTTTTTCGTGAGCGATCTGCTTAAATAGCAAATAACATGCTCTTCACCATTTTGAATTTGGGTAAGCACAGCTCCTAAACCAAAATCTGATGCATCACACTGCACGGTGAAAGGCTACTCGAAGTCCGGGCATGAAAGAATTGGTGCTTTTATGAGATGTTCCTTCACTGATTTAAAAGCGTCTTCACAGTCGGAACTCCAAATAAACTTAACGTTTTTCCGTGTTAGGGCCGTTAGGGGAGCTAACAGGGACGAAAAATTTGGTACAAATCGACGATACCAGGAAGCCAGACCAACAATTCTTCTCACTTCAGTTACGCTTTTCGGCACGGGAATCCGTAATATTGCTTCAATCTTCTCAGGATCTACTAGAAGACCTGAAGAATTAACAACGTATCCGAGATACCTAAGCTCGGGTTTGCAAAAGTTGCACTTTTCACGGTTAAGGGTTAATCCTGCGCGTACAATTCTCAACATAACCTCACGCAATACTCGAATATGTTCCTCGAACGTAGGGGTACAAATAATTACATCATCAAGATATACAAATACAAATTTTTCCATGTCGACACCGACCACTTGATCAATCAATCACTGCCATACCGCGGGAGCATTCGTAAGCCCAAATGGCATTCTAGTGAATTGGAATAAGCTGCGGGAAGGTACTGTGAAGGCAGTAAGAGGTCTAGACTCTTTCGCTATAGGTATCTGCCAATAAGCGGACTTAATATCTAGAGTACTAAGATACCTTGCATCGCGCAACTTGTCTAGGGTAGCAGACACGTAGGGATTGGGATACGCATCCGGAACAGTGACCTTGTTCAGTGAACGGTAGTCTACACAAAATCTCCAGCCTCCAGTCTTCTTTTTGACTATTACGATAGGAGACGACCATGGGGAGTTCGATTGCTCAACAATTCCATCAGCCAACATTTGTTCTAACTCCTTATTGACTTCTTTTTGGATGGCAGGTGATAAAGGATAATATCGTTGTTTAATTGGAGCAGAATCAGTTTTAATGACTAACTCAACCAAGTTCGTACATCCAATTTTGTCATCAATACCTGAAAAAGTGCTCTCGATAAGCTGATCAAGGGTATTTCGCTGTTCAGCAGTAAGAGTGTCACGAGAATTAATAGCGCAAATTTGTGAAGTTTGGGCCGCGTCAGATCGAAACGACCATTCGCCACTATATAAGTCCGGTACGATCTCCATTTTCATCCAGAAATCGATTCCGAGAATAAGGTTGTGAGGTAGTGATGGCACTACTAAAACATCCAAGAGGATTACCTTATTACGAAGTCGAAAAGGAAGTCTAACCGAACCGATACTCTGACAAGCTTGACCATTAGCGACTGTACAAGTCGATGTCTCAGATTTATCCAGATGACAAACATACTTCAACAAATTCCAGCCAGGAGAACCAATAATGGTCCTGGTAGATCCACTATCCAGTAAACCTAGAACCAGTCTACCATAAATAGAAACCTGTAAATATGGTCTTTCATCGTTCTTTGCATGATCTAGAATATAATTTAAAATTATTTGATTTGTTTTGGCCTTACATTTTTCTCTAGATGGGAAAGAAGGTTGGCCTACGCCTGCCTTCCCGTTGACACGTTTTTTTGCACACGATGGACAGTCTTTAGATGTGACTTGATCTTTCCCACATCTGAAACAAAATTTCCGTCTTGGTTTTGTACATCTACGGAAGGAGTGACCTGACTCTTGACAGTTCCAACACAATACAGCAAAAACAGGAGCAGTGACAGCAGTAATCTCAGGCACAAGATATGACTGAACATCTGTTACAGAAGATTCGATGGGTGCGACATAGTTCATCGGTTTATGGTAAGCTAGTGTAGGCTCCAAAAGCTGACGATAATTCACCGAAGGAGGGATAAAACGCTGTATCCGAGATTCTGTCTCCTCAATGGCACGACTTAGCCGAAGTAGATCTTGTATGGATGAAATATGATGAGTTGATAGACGACTTTGTATATATGGTAATAAGTTACGTCGAATCGCTTGAAGTCTAGTTTGCTCAGAAGGAATGACGGGAAGTTTACGGAAAAGATTCTCCATCGCGACAACGAAACCAACCACACGCTCTTGAGCGCCTTGTGTACGCCGACGGATTTCATCCCACAATGCAAATTCATAGTCATACGGTTGGAAAGTATCCCTCAATTGATACACCAAGTCATCCCAACTAACAAAGCGACATGTACGAAACCAGAGAAGGGCATCACCGGAGAAAAGTTCGGGAGCTGAACGCAATAATTGTTCTTTGGTAGCACCACGTGACACACGAAGTTCCTCTATGCGCTCTAAAAATTCATTAACACTACCTTGTCCATTAAATTTTATATTCCATCTACTGACATCTAGAAAACTATAACTCGGATGATATACTCGAGATACTTCACGTTGAGGTCCATTTAATGGAGAAAACTGAAAATTATCAAGTCTTTCAGCGAGATCAACGAAAGGATCAGAATGGCTTAGACTTTCATTTCGTCTGGTAGAATTAAGATTTGCCAATCGAGATTCATTTTGGGTCTCATCAGCGAAATGTACCTGAGAGTCTCGTCTTTTAGGGACAGGAATCCTGGGCATAGTATGCTGAACATTCACATTAGAGAGTTCATGAGTTTGACCAACTTGACCTCCAACATTCAGTGATAGATAATCTGGTAAAGGATGATTACGATGTGCTGACGAAGTAAAGCGTGGTTGACCTACGAAAGTTTCTGGGCGAGAACAATGATCGTCAGGATTACTTCTAGACAAGCATGACTGAACTGGCTGTACCAAGGAACTTGCTCCAAAACGATCATTTTCTTCCACAAAATTGTATACTTCACGCTGATTTGTGCGAAGGTTTTGAAAAGCAGGGAGATTTGTATTGGCTTGCTCCAACGAATGAGACTGCGTGACATGTCTGTTATCGCGTTGAGTTAAGTTCGACACTCGAGGAGTAATCCGATCCAACGGTTGATCAAGTGTAATTCGTTGTTCGAGGATGGGTTCTCTTGAAGAATGAGATAGGTGATATTCTGGACCATTCCTAGCTATTTGATCATCAAGAGTATCAAAATTTAAGCGACGGACTGGAATATCTGAATTTGCAAACTGTAAATTCGACTGAGTCTCGGTAGTCAATGTATCCAAAGAAAGAGCAGGGGCATGAAAATTGGGATTGTTATTAGCCGGGACAGAAGTAGTTGTGCAACGTTGATTTGTAGAGGAAGTGGCTAAAGAATTCTGACTTGTTAAGGCTACTTCCAAAATATCAATACGAGAAGGGATAATTTCGTTAATAAAAGAATCTCTAACATCAGGCTGTAAAACAACGGCGGACTGTTCACTAGTAGCGACCGGTAATTCATCGTCAATATTTATTAAATCATAAGAGACTTGAGTCCTTTCTTGTACGGCTAAGGTATTATTCCCTATAAAATCATTTTCCGTATCTAAAATGGATTGATTTGCCTGTGATGTGGCACTATTTGTGACCTGTAAATGTGGCAAAGCTGTTGCGCCACCCAGCAGATTGATTTCCATTCTCGGTTATAAAATAAAAAATTATAAATGGGAAATAAAATTAATATCTACAAAACTAGGTACTTTATGCACTAAATATATATATATATATATATATATATATATATATATATATATATATATATATATATATATATAACTAATATAAGGTTACTGTCTATAGTATGTCCTGTATAAAAACAGAAATGTCGCAACTAAAAATACTCAATTGAAACTAAAAATAAATATCCACCATCTGTAATTGCACATTACATTAAAATATATTCAATAAATATATTGACCGTACCCCGTATATGAAAAATAACCCAAAATTATTCTTCAATAATCAGTGGCCCTCATTTAACATCATCATATGGTACGAGAAAATAAGCCTTAAAAACGTTTTAATCTGGTTATTTTTTCCTAATACCGAAAGCCACAAAAAAAATTGCTTGTTTAGGTTTTATCGACATCGAACGATAAAGTCGTAGCAACGTTTTTACTGGAATTTTGTACTGTGCAAAAAATTATGAAAATTTATAATTTTATTAAATTTTAACCAGGACAATTATAAAATTTTATTATGCCAAATCGCGTTGAGGCGCCAAATTTGTAATGAAAAAAATAAAATAAATAAATAAATGGTCTCTAAATTGTCTTTAAACTCACCAGCGACAAAGTTGTTATACAAAAAATTTAAAAAGATAGTTGTAAGATTGAAAGAGATGTAAGAATGAACGAAATGTTTTCTAAACTTGTCAATCTGTTCCCAAAACAAAATAAAACAAAACACATAAATGATGAAAGAGGTAAGCGTAAACATTACTATTTTTAGATAGAAAATTAGAGAGGGAAATTAAAACCGTAACACAGTTTACATCTCTTCTTCCAACGAGGTTTTTCGTTTGCCTGTGATCGAATGTAGCTTGGGATTACTAACAATTCCAGTCGCTTTTTTCTCCGTCAGTGTTCGGTACATGGTAGATTTTCGAACTCCTGTTATATTGGAACACATCTCAACAGAGCTTTTAACATTATTATCTAGATATTAATATCGTAAGGCATCATAAACATTCATCGTAATAAGTTTTTCGTTGAGGAAAAAATTCCCTCCATTTTTTGGGTATCTCACTAATCTTAAATAATATATAAAAACTAGCACAAACAAAATAAATCACTAAGGATACACTGTAAGGTGTACTTTGCTCATTGGCAGAAATTAAATTGAATTATCAGAAAATTTATTGTTGCAGTAAATTTATAAAAGCTTATAATATTTAAATATAATTAGATTTACGGCATAGAACCGATTCTGCCTTTTATATTAGGAATGTGTATGATGCCGGCAACCCCCCCTCCCACCGTTGACAACTTGTTTTTTTTTGCGATAGCACCCCCCCCCCCCCGGAGCTTTGGATTCTGCCTCTTATACGAGGAATGTGTATGTTGATCGCATCTTCCCACCCCCCTGTCGGAAACTTGTTTTCCCTTGTGATCGCCCCCCCCCCCTCCAAGAGCTTCAAATTCAAAAAAATATCCCCGTCTCTGCCTTTTACACTAGAAATGGAAATGTTGATGGTGCCCCCCCCCCCCCCGGGGGACAACTTGCTTTCGCTTGCCATACTGTACTTTTGTGATATCACCGCCCCCCTTCCCAAGGAGACAGGCTGGATTCGCCCCTGGTGGTACATAGAATGATGTATTTCAAGCGATCCCTCAAGAAAACCTGGCTACCTTCTGTAACAATTAGCCTTATCCCAGAAAGAGGCTCTGCTGGGATGGACCAAACTTTCCGATCTACTCGTGGGAACTAATAGAAACCCCAAGTAAAAACAATATATCTCAAACCTCTTTCCCAAAAAACAACTGTGGAGAACTAACAAGGTCTAACCACGGAGCAATTGGAGGAAGCACAATCTGGAGGAAGAATAGTTGATTCGACCACAAGTGTCAAAATTGAAACTGCGCCTGTTGAAGTAAAATCGTCTGGGAATTAACCTGAACTAAAAGCCTATCTGTAAGTTCTAAGAGAAAAGCAAACTCAGCTCCAAAAGCTGAACACTCAAGCGACCCAGCTGCAGGTGTAAATTCAGCTGCCTCTTAACGTGGTCGCTCTGAATCCACCATCAACGGGACAGGAGCGGTTTAAAAAAACCAAGCTTATTGAGCCGGCTGGAGAAACACCTGGAACATCATTCGGTGAAACCTATGCCTGGCTCAGCATGCTAAGAATGGCAATTGTTTCGGATAAATATCCGAAAGAAAAGTTGATCCCGGAGCAGGTTAAATAATTCAGGTTGCACTGAACAATGAGATTTAGAAGTGCAAACCTGGAAAGGATTCGCGGTTTACGGGCACATCTCAAAAGGTAGAGGTATTGCTCGTGATCTGTGTAGATGAGCAGGCGAAAATCTAGCCGGAGAATACGGTTCCACATCGCACGCCTTGGGAGGGCGCTAACCTAAGGGGCGGACTAGCTGGGGACATTGTCAAAATTGCCAAGACTTCCTACTGATGCCTTAGGAACCAGGAAACCGACAAGAATCCTTCAACTCTAGAAAATCCAGAATAGAAGGCTTAATACAGAAGAATTGTGGATTCTCAATGTTCGGATGGAGAAGGAAGTCTGGACCCTCATTCCCTCACTCGAGGATAAAGCTTTGAAGGAGCTGACCAAGACTGGGAGCAAAGTATACCTAGGTTTTGCCCAGTTTACCATCAGGATAGAAAGAAGGCGGGGGAAAACGGAAGCTGAAAACTCTACTACTACTACAAGTAAATCTGCAGCACAGTTAGGCAGCCTCTTCCACCTTAAGAAAATTTCTAGCCAATGGGGACACTGACATCGTCCTCATGAAAAAGCCCAGGCTAGCTAGGGGATGTGTAGCTTGGCTACGAGAAATCAAGAGTAAGCTGATTTATGATTCCCGTCTTGATACTATTAGAGCCTGTTTTTAAATCAGGCACAAAATACATGCGCTGAAACTATTTGATTTCTATTCTAGAGATCAAGCGGTTATTAGGATGAACTACCAAGTATCAAGATCCCAGAAGGTAGCGATTATAGCCTCGGTTTACCAGCCATATGATACCCTGCCCACCTCCCTCATTAGAACTGGAACAGCCCTGCAGGACTACAAACCCGCAGGCTATTATCGGAATAAACGTCAACGCTCACCATCTGTCATGGAACAGCAGCAACATAAACAGAGGATGTGAGTTCCTTTTTGATTTTGTAATATCCAATAAACTGGAGATTCGGAATAGCTAGGAAGGACTCACTTTTGTTACTAGAACTTGCACTGAGATAACCTTGGCGACATCTCGTATTAGTTCTCAGATACCGCGATGACGCGTTTCTCTGGAGTCCTCCTTCTCGGATCATAGATACATCTGTATGGAGTTGGTGGAAGTAAAGAGACCAGTGGCGCTGTATCGTGACTTTAGATCTACAAACTGAGAGAAATACAGTGAAGAACTAAGCCTAAACAACCAAAGTATTAAATTGAGCATATATTGAGTTAACCTCTGCTCAACTGCAAGAAGCAATCATCTTACCTTTTACCACAATAACTGCCCTCTTGTGCCGAAAAACGCCAGCAACGAAGTTAGCTAGTGGAACAACGATCTCATAGTATTAAGGAAGTAAACACACAGACTGTTTAACAGAGCGAAAATAACCAATAAGTAGACAGAATATTCTAAAAACTTACTAACTACAATAAAAAAATAAGAGAAGCCAAAAGAAGCACCTCTGAAGCCTCTATAAGATTCTGGCTAAAAATCCCCTAGACCCGATGGGGACACTGAAGAAATTGGATGGTATCTTTACGGAAACCCTTAAAATATTTCTTCGGATGCCTCTGGCAGACCCTGACATAACCCCTAACGCCACAATAGATGATGAACCTATTCTCCCAAACCAGACCAGAAGGGCATCAAAAAGACAGTGTAAAATAACAAGAAAGTAGTAACACAATAAAATATTGCGGGCTATACAATCGTTTGAAATCTACAATGCACTGGAACTCGATGAGTTTAAACCAATACTTTTAAAGCTGGGCAAAGGGCTTATCACTCCGATGCTCTACAAAATTCTAAAGGCAAATATAGCCCCAGATTATTTGCCTCAGGCCTGGAAAAGATGAAGAATTATCTTCATACTAAAACTTGGGAGAGACTCTCAGCCGAAGTCTTCAGGCCAATTAATCTGTCATATTTTCTGCTAAAGTTGATAGACTACATATACGGGAAATCTCTCTTAAAAAGAGGCCACTGCACCCCAACCAAAATGCCTATCAGTCAGGAAAAAGGATGTGAGTCAGCTTTATATATCCCGGTAAGGAGAAAAGACTTGCCACGAATAGTAAGGAAATATCATTATCATTGACAGCCTTTCTTAATATTGAAGGAGCATTTGATAATATATCCTTCTCCTCCATAATAAAGTCTGCCAGAAGTCACTCTATGCAGATAGATATAAAACATGCTTCAAGGCAGACAAGCATAGTTTAAAATGTTGGAAGAAACCGTGGAGGTCTCGATAGCCAAGGGGTACTATTTCCACTTCTGCGGGATCTGGTGATCTACTTGCCCCTGGTAAATTTCAACAGCCGAGGCTATTATACCTAAGGGTATGCTGATAATTTAGTCATACTGATTGGGGAAAACATGGCAATATATTATCAGAGTTCCTACAACGGGCTCTGACTACAGTGGAGGAGCAGTGTACTAAGGAGTACTTTAGGATATACTCTGGAAAAACTACACTTACATCCTTTATTAAAAGAAGAAAGTTGGGCAAATTGAAACTGTCAACTCTCTTCAACAGACAACTGCAGTTGAGGCCAAGAGGTTAAATATCTAGGTGTAATCCTGGATGCAAAGCTTACCTGGAACTCACACTTGCGGAAAATTATCTCTAAAGAGCACAAAAAAAAAGGTGAGGATTGAAGCCACACATGGTGCTCTGACTGTACACTGCAGTGGTAAGACCTACGATAACCTATGGCTCTGTTATATGGAGGACAAAAACTACACAGAGACGAGCCACTCTTGAGCTATTTCTCCAAACTGGCCTGCCTATGCATCACGGGTGCCATGAAAAGCACCCAAACAGCAGCCACGGAAGTAGCAAAAAGGGCACTGGGCAAGACGTGAGGATTAAAGCCACACATTGTGCTCTCACTGGTGGTAAGACCAATGATAACCTGTGGCTCTATCATATAATGGACAAAAATCACACAGAGACGGGCCACTCTGGAACTATTCAAACCCCAAAGACTGTCCTACCTATGCAGCCATGGAAGCCATGTTAAACATCACTTTCCTTGATATAATAATCAAAGTTAAGGCTGGAACGAAACAACGTCAGTAGTGGGAATAGGGGGCTTCTAGTTGACCCCCCCACCACTTTTTTGATTGGTCAGCCAAGAATGACCTTGTTTCTGATTGGCTGCCCAAGTTCGCCCCCTATTTCGATTGGTTTCATAAACTCCGCCTCTTTTTGCTCCACCTCCTACCTCCTTCCTAACCACCACAGTAGTTGGAGGGGAGCTGGTAGCAGTTGGAGGGGAGCTGGTATTTTAAAGGACTGAATCTGAGCGAGCTACATTCATTTACAACTAGTCTTAAGCTTATATAGAAGATTCACCACTAATAAAGAACAGTGTTAAATAAAAAATAAGTGGTAGTTATGAACAGTGATTTGCAAAATGAAATAATCAAATTAGATAAACAGTTTACTAAACTTCAAAATTCCGAATTAAAGAATGCAATGCTAAGGAAAACACACCCCGAGTGGGCACAGGTATATTATGAGACTGCCTTCCAATACCAATTAGCTGTAGAAGCCTGTTTAAATTATAGAAAAACCCAAAATTTGCCGAAGTTCTTTCATGAAATAAAGAAAATAGGATTCAGTTACTTTTTAAGGATATTGAAGGATTATATAAAAGATCCTGATATATTAAAAGAAATCGTGGAAGAGGAAGAGAGAGATAAAGAGATATTGAGAAACAGGGAGGTTTTAGTGTAGGATTTATTATGGAATCATTAATAAGAGAAATGTATGAAGAGTTTTTGATGTCCGCAGCCTGTTCCGAGTTTTATGCATATGAAGGTCAAGAAAGTGAAGCGCAGAATATTATATTGTTTTTAAATTATATGGAACATGCGGAATTATGTTTACTAGCAGCTAAATGTTGTAGCGAATATTTAAAAAATAAAAATATAGATATTTTAATATGTAAACTTCAAGAACTAGGATTAAATAATAATATTTCATGTATTAAAACAATGTTAGAAAATAAAACACATAATTTGTAATCAAGTCTTTTATTACATAAAAAAATTGTTGTAAAGGTAATAAACATTTGATAATGCACATACACATGGTATTTTTTGATGATAAAAGCAGCAAGCATCCATTTTCTTTAGGGTGGGTTGTTCATCAATCTCGATAACTGGTTTCATGGAATACTTCTTTACGAAATCTGCCTTTTCTTCCCCTTTTACATAAACATAGTCCACCTTAGCGCTTAAATCTCTTATGATATCTCCACATTTGTGTAATGGTGTAAATCCTTCACACCATTCAATGCAATGGTAATTTTTTATTAACCACAGAGCTTGTTTGTGTAAATAGGATGGTAAATGACCCATCGGAAATGGAGCTTTGAAAATAAAATGACTTGTCTTTTGCCCATCGTACGCTGCTAATTCCTTTACAATAAATTTATTATTTTCAATTTTGAATCCTTGAAGATCTAGAATAAGTTTCATATTTTCAAATATTTGAATTTCTTGATCATTTCTACTTTTAATTGATATTCACTTATTTGTTTTTTTAATTTCTGCAACTGAAGTTGAAAATCTAATACTCGAACTGAAATCTCGTAAGACATTATATAAATGAAGAATTCTGGTTTGGCTACGTTAATAAATATCAAAATTGACGCGTGCGCTCTTAAGCGTAAGTAGCGGTTTGTTTAAAAAGAGTATTTTATCTTAAGGAAATTGTATTACAACTGTTTCACAATTTTTGTTAATGGATTGTAACTGAAAACTTTATCATGAATTATAACACAATATGCCGCTGTTTTAGGGGGAATTTTTTCCTTGGTTTCAAATTCAATTCTCATGGTTACTGGACCTGTTTGTAGTAAATCTCTTTGATGTGAACAATTAATGTAAACTATAGGAGCATTTTCTTTAAATTCTTTCGGATTAAAAATTGGTTCCACTGGAGAGTTATAATACCCTTGACGAAAGTCTGTAAACATTTCATACAGAGTAGCAAATTTATTATTTTCAAAATCAAGTTGAAGATCATTGTAAGGATATCTTTCTGAATTTAAAAAGACATTCATATTTCTTAAATTACAATGATCAAATTTACTCATATCCATTTTTAGATTACCACGTCTATTTTTCTGAAAAGCAATTAGAACATGACGTGGCGTTTCGACTTTTGTAGATGTTTTTACGGGCCAGTTGTGCCTCGTAGTTTCCAATAACTCTGGATATTCAACTAATTCCCAGCTTCGGAAGGTTATTAGTATATCACTATTTTTGTCAATAATTTTGGTAAGTGCTAATTCTTGCGGAATCGCTACAGTAAGATGAGGAACTCTCCAACACAACTTGGTAATTTTAACTTTGGGTTTTTCATCTTCATTACTGGATAATAATGCATTTGTATCATCATTACTTCTTATTAGAATAAGTTCTTGTTGTGAATTAAGAATAATCTTATTATAATCTTCAAAAAATCCTGAATACATCTTTAATGGTATACATAATGAAACATTACCTTTGTCATCAGTCATAATTTTTTCTTTAGATTTTGTTTTCGGATACCAACCGGCATTTTCCAATTTAGCACTTTCATTTTGATTAAATGAAATATATCCCTTAAGAGTTGAAGTTATACCAATATCCCGAACGGAGTCAATAGTAACACCATTTAAAATATAGCGTAATTCTTTAAATAAAAATGCCGGAGCATTATTAATTAAAACAGTATTAGCTAAAGGGGAATCATCTTCTTTAGTTACTTGCAATTCCACATAAATTTCACTTTTGCAAGGTAAAGGATATTTTCCTGTTTGTTGCAAAGCAATTCTGATTTCATCATTTGGTCCGAGTTTTGTAGGATTAAAAGGATCGAAAGAAAGAATTTCCCAGCTTAATATTGATTCATCAACCAATACATTTTCTCTTACATTTAAATAATCCATTTTTATTTAAGTTTAAAACCCAAACTTTGAAGAAATTTTCTATTAGAAGGTGTTAACCTTTGGAAGTTTGATTTCCTACTAAAGGAAGTTGGTTTCTTTCTTGTCTTATTAATGTTTTTATTATTAAATTTTCTAGTAAAGTTTGCAGATTTATTGTTATATAATATTACCATCTTTAATCTACTTTTTTAAGATGTAGTCTGATGGTTATGGTTTCTTCTCTAAAATTAACCAAATCACCTTCCTGATCTATTATTTTAATGGCTATTTTATCAATTACTTTAACGGTGACTGGGAAATATATGACGTTTTGAGGTGACTCAATTATTTTGAACCCTGGAGCAACGCTCGGGAAAAATTGGTGTATTATATGAACAGGTTTCCCGTTTAAATATGATCCCTCTGCAATACTGCAGTCTATATTTATTGAATTTACTTTAATTATTTCCGCGGGAAAATCTGATATATGTTCAATGTTGGCTTCCAATCGCCCATTTTTATACCCTAATAATTTACCAATAGTTCCTTCACGAAAAGTTATGGGAGCTGAACATTTAAGATGTGTACGTAAAGTATTATTATTTGCATAAAGACTAAAACTAATTTTATCCTCATCCAAGTGTTTTTTTAAAAAATCTGTTATGTCTTCTAATTCGTAGCTACCTGGGGGTATGGCTATTTCTAAATTTTCATCATGAATTAATACATTATTCCCAACATCAATATTGGGAATTGCATTAAATGTTTCGAAATTTACAAGACCGATAACATATTCAACATCTTCATCTAGATATATTGGAGGATGTAACTCTGATGTTAAAATAGCGGAATTGCCGCTAAGAACAAAACTATATGACATTTTACTTTAAAAATGTGTTTAATAATAAACTAAAATTAGGTGTTACATATGGTTATAAAGAAATTTTAGACACAATTGACCACAATTTGTTTTGTTAAAGTTTTGATAACTGTTATAATTATAATTAACAATATTATTATTTTGGTCGCTATAAAAATATTTAATTAATTCAGAAGGGGGTCGCAAATTACCATAACTATCAAAATATATTATGTTTTTTCCTTTTTTTGTATATGCTATCCAGTGAGTACCAGCACCACTGTGATTATCTAGATTGACAATTGCACTTTCAATTAACTTTATCTTTTTTGGTAATTTATCCCTCATAAAAATACCACGAAAGTTGGGAATTTGTAAATATTTAGCGTATTTAAGTAAATCGTAATTTGTGAGTGCTTTTCGAGGTATATGTTTTAGCAGTTTTTTGAATAAGGTTTCAAGTATAATCCACATCCTGTTTTATAGGGTTTTAAATAAAGTCCACTTCCTTTTTTTCCTACCGCAATGGACTCCATCATTTGATTGTGTCGTTTAGATTCTTCCAATTTCGCTTTGGCTGCTTTTGCATCATTTACTGCTTTAGCAATACCTGCAGCCCCTCCTCCAAGAGCACCAAGAGCAGACAAACCAGCAAATAAAGGTATAAGTGGAAGAAATCCGCCAGTCTTTGGGATTGGAATTACCCTTTTCTTTGGAGGTAACACTTTACCAGTTTTTTTAATAGCTTTAAAAGCAGTTTGAATACTTTCATTTAGGTCTTTAAAACGTTTCCCCTTAATTCCTTTTCTAGCTTTTGAAATTACCTGAGATAATGATAGTCCTCGTCCTTTTCGAGTTTTTCGCTTGAACTTTCTTCTCGTTCGAAGTCCCATACCTAATTTTCTTTTAATTTTCATAGCACCAGTAATTCCTAGTGCAGCAGTTTTTTCCCCAAAACTAGAATCTTTAGCTTTGAACCTTGATAAAGCTTTGTCAGCTAATACTTTATCAGCTAAATGCCTTCTTTTTATATCATTTGATTGTGAGTAAGCAATATTGTGTTCTTTACAAGCCTCATCCAATAAATTTATACCTTTATCACCTCTTGACAATCGTTTTTCCAATTTTGTTCCAGGTCCACAAAAATTATAACCAGGAATATGCAATTCAAAGGGTAATTTATTTATTAATGAGTTTACTAAACCACTTCCTTTCCTTTTGCTGTTTGTCTTGTAAATGATTCGTTTATTATGTGATGGAAACATTATATATAGTTGCAATCCTAGTGATAACTAACCAGTTACATCACAATACTGAATATTAATAGTTTGTTTTATATATAAAATGAGAGTTGAGAAACAACCATACTCTATAACAATTAAGGATCATGAAAGTTCAGTGAATGGTTTTAGAAAACATGGAAAACTGTTTGAGGGAAATAGTAAAAGAGGGTTAATTATTGGCCCGTCAGGCTGTGGCAAAACCAATGTTATTATTAGTTTGATTGAAGATCCGAATGGTTTGCGATTTGAAAATCTGTATGTTTATTCAAAATCCTTATATCAACCAAAGTATAAATATTTGAGAACACTTTTTAAACCTTTGAAAAAAATTGGATACTATGAATCTGAAAATGAAGAAACAATTGTTTCACCAAAACAAGTTAAACCAAACTCTATAATAATATTTGATGATATAGTGTGTTGTAATCAGAATGTTGTAAAGGACTATTTTTGTTTCGGAAGACACAAAAATACTGATTGTTTTTATTTATGTCAAACATATTCTTCTATTCCGAAACAATTAATTCGTGACAATGCAAATTTAATTGTTATATTTCAACAAGATCGAACAAACTTAAAACATATTTATGATGATCATGTTAATGTTGATATGTCATTAAACCAATTTAATGAGTTGTGCTTAATATGTTGGAAAGATAAATTTGGATTTTTAGTAATAGACAAAGACTCTAATGTGAAATCTGGCCGATATCGAAAAGGATTTGATTCATATATTTACTTATAAAAATAAACGTTTGATGGTAAATTATACCAATCATGGATGAACGTTTAGCAAGAGAGCTAGTTAAATCAAGAAAAGCTGTTAAACAAAAATATCAGAGTTTAAAAAATGCGGAATTTGAGGCGCAAACTAAATTGGAGGAAACATATAAACCGATAACTCAACCCTTACAAGAATTAATTTCAACGATTGGTAAAATTGAACCTGTTGAAATAAAGGAAGAGCTACACACACCAATTAAAAAAATTTATGAAACACCACAGAAAAGATCAATTCAAACACTAACACCAAAGAGAAAATTACAATATGGAACATCAACACCAGAAAAAAGAAAGACGGGAAAAACTCCACTCCTTCCTACAGAAATACCATCGATTATTGACTGGGACGCGAGTTTAGCTTCAGCAAGTCAAATGCCATCTATACAACAAACAAGTATTATTGCAGAAACTACCCCTTCTTCAGGTTCACACTCCACAATAGGAAATCTTTCAGATATACTGGAACAAACACGGCAAACAGTTAGAACATTTGTTGATACAGATTTATATAAAGAATATTTATTAGGATTTGATGAATTACCTCGCCAATATATTGATAGCGGTGTAAAAGATGTTGAACATGAGTTTGATCACCAATATGGAATAGTTCATGATTTGGAAACCGAGAAATTCTTTTTGGGTTTAACTCAAAAACCTGTCGAAATTATTGGTAAAAACATCAAAATTGAAGGAATAACCTATACAGGTACACCAGGTTTATATGAGTTATTATTTAAAAAAGAACCAATAGGGTATAAAAAACAAGATTTGGAAAATTATATGGATATTTTAAAAAGAACCAATGCATACCGTAGAAATAATGATCCAAATGAGCAGGTGCAGGGGAATGGATCACATAAATATATTTCTATAATAGGACCTTATTTGCAAAGCAAAGGAATTACAAAAACTAAAACTCTAAATCCCGAATCTCAACAAGCAGTCCAGGGATTTTTTGAAAGACGCAAAGCTCCATATAGAGAAAGTCGAGTGTCTTCAAAAAAAACCGGATTTGGTATAACTTTAAAAGTTAATAAACCTAATACAGATTACATATATTGGGATAATGTAAACGAACTTGTTGAGAGACTTCGACTATTGGTAGCATCCATGCTTGCGGGACACACTGGTCATAACAATGAAATTATTTCCATTATTGAAGAACTAAGAGAAGCGAATATTATTATATAAAAGGACATAATAGATACTTTTAAACATTTCTAAAATGACCATCGATAAATTTGGTCGTCATATTTCAAAAAAATCTGCTCTAAACACATTATTATCACTAGAAAATAAAATATTATCAAATGTTGAAGAGAAAATAATAAAAATTTTTAAAAGCGATATCAAATATATTGAAAACAAATTAATTCAAAATTTAGATCCCAGGTTGAAAAGCGATGTTAATAATTTAAATAAGAGAATAAATGAATATGATAACAATATACAAAATATTGCAAAAAAGATTAAGTTATTTGAGGATAAAGTTATTCCTGAATATAATGACAAGATAATTAATTTGAAAAATACTGTTGATGGAAATGATGATGTAGTAGAAAAATTTTCTCAGAAAGTTTCTAAATATGCAAATGACTTTGACGTAGTGAAGTTAAAATATGATAAAGTTGATGATTTTGAAAATGAAATAAAAAATGAAATTACATCAATTAAATCAATAATTAAGGATACTTCAGCAATTGACAATGTCAAGAACAGTATTTCCAAGGAAATTACATCAAAGTTTCAAAATTTTACTAATTTGCTTAATGATAGAGTAGCAGAAGAAGTAAGGAATTTTAAGAAAATACATGACGTTATGGATAAAAATACACAAAATCTTGAAAAATCAATGAACACTCATTTCCTAATTCACAAAAAAGATACCGACAAAGTTAATGAATTTAAAGAACAAATTAAAGAATTTGAAATTAAAATCAATGCATATAAATCAAATTTACAATATTTAGAAGACAAATTGAAGGAGGATTTTCAAAACGAAAATGAAAAAATTGAAACAAAATTCAAAGATCAAATTACAAAAGATAATGAAAAAATCGAGGATATACTAAAGCAATTAAACAATCTGAAAACCAAATCTGAAACGTCTTTTGACGAGGGAAATTTTACAAAGGCAATCGATGAGAAATTACAAAAAGAATTAGAATCCTTACTAGAAGTAGTGCAAGCTATAATAGAAGTTTCTAAAAAGGATGTATTAATTAAAATTAAAAATAATAGTTCAAAAATCGAGGAGACTTCTTTACTCATAAAAGAACTTGAAACATCTTATACAGATATACTACACAAAGCTGAAAAGACAGCGTCAGACATAAAAAATATAGAAAAAAAAATTGTGAAAATGACATTAGATATTACAAATGCAGAATTTCAATTAGGAAAAGATATAAAAAATCTAGAAGATAAATTAACAAAAGAAATAAAATCTTTAAACGAATTAGTTCAAAGAGCTGCTGAAGTTTCTAGAAAAGAATTTAATGATACAATGAATTATGCAAGAGAAGAAATGAATTCAACATTAGGTGGTTTCAAAAAAGATTATACGTTATCAAATGTTCTTTTGGAAACTAAATTTAATGTAAAAATGTCTGATCTTAATAACAACATCACCCAAATAAATTCGTCAATAAAAGAAATTAGAAATGAAAATAACAAATCATTTGAAACAATGGAAAATAAATTTAATGTAAAAATTTCTGATCTTACTAACAACATCACCCAAATAAATTCGTCAATAAAAGAAATTATAAATGAAAATAAAAAATCATTTGAAGCAATGGAAAATAAAATTAAAGAACTTACTAAAAAAAACTGAGATGATTTTTTTTATATTTTACAACATCAGCGATAAAGGGCTTTTATAAACGGTTTAGAAGGAGGTAAAGTTATTTGTGGGATTTATTTTCGAGAGTAAGGTATAAATTAATAATGAGTAAAATTAAGCAAGACGTTGTAAATGAATTACATAAACCGGCGAGAAGGCGATATAGAAGGAGACGAACAATTGTAAAAGGGCTTAATGATCTATTTCAAGCTGATCTGATAGAAATGCAGCCATATGCGAAATTTAATAGGGGTTTAAGATATATTTTAATGGTAATAAATGTGTTTTCTAAATTTGTATGGGCAGAACCTGTAAAATTCAAAACTGGTAAAGATGTAGCAGCTGCAATGAAAAAAATTCTATTAACTTTAAAAACTCCCCCAACAAATCTGAATACTGATCAGGGTAAAGAATTCTTTAATCAAGACTTTCAGAAACTTATGGAGCAGTTCAAAATTAATCATTACAACACATTTTCTAATATGAAAGCTAGTATTGTAGAGAGAGTAAATAGAACGATAAAAAACAAAATGTGGAAAAAGTTTAGTTTACTAGGTAATTATAAATGGATCAGCTTTCTTAAAGAAATAATTACAGAATACAATAATACTAAGCATTCAACAATCGGAAAAAAACCAAACGAAGTTAACAAAAAGAATGAAATGGAAATCTTGAAATCAGCTTATACTCATAGGAAAACTGTGGATCCCAGATCACCAAAATTTCGTGTCAGTGATAGAGTACGAATAAGCAAGATTCGCGAACAATTTTCTAAAGGTTACACGCCCAACTGGTCAAACGAAATTTTTCAAATAAAAAAAATCCAGCTTACTAATCCAACAACGTATTTGATTCAAGATGGAAATGGGATAGATATTCAAGGAGGTTTCTATGAAGAAGAACTTCAAAAAGTAAGACACCCAAATGTATATCTGGTGGAAAAAGTGTTAAGAAAGAAAGGAAACAAAGTATTTGTAAAATGGTTAGGATTAGATAAATCTTATAACTCTTGGATCTTCAAGAGAGATGTGATGTAATAGTAATTAATGCTGTAATAATAATTGATGTTTGTAATAAAAAAAAATGATTTTTTATATATATTTGTTTTATTTAAAAATAAGCTTATTACATAAACATTTTTTTAAATACAATATTCCTATAATCAGAGTCTAATATGGGATTTAAAATTTCTTCAGTCAATTTAATCCTTCTTCTAAAATGTTTTTGATTTATAAACTCTTCAGAAGTCATACGAGCTTTTCTGTAGGCGAAGTTCCAAGCAACCATCAGATGAATTTGGTTTCTTGATTCATCAATAGATACTGTCTTCTTCATAATAGTGCTTAGACTTTAATTTTTGTTCTAGTTCTTCGGGATGATTCAACAGCAGTTCCAGCATGGAGCACACATTTTCACTATTTAGATTTTGTTTTGGAGAAAGGACATAATATATTTTGTCAAAAGAATCTCCTTCGTAAAAATTGTTATTTCTAAAAACGTTGAAATAACGTCGAAAGTTTTGTTTTTGTAAAACATTTAGTCTATATTCTATAAGTGGAATTTGTTCCCATAGTCTGCAGACAGTTTCATTTCCATAGTAAATAAAATCACAGCTTTTCACAATCTTCACTATTGGTAATTCACCAATCTTTTCAAAATGAATAGATAAATTTTGCAAATATATCGGTTCATTGAAAACATTTGGTGAAAACATATAATTTGTTATAACTCCTTGATATTGCAATAAGTTCTTCCAATCATCTTCATTTAATATCACAGACTGACCATTTTTACCACCAAGTTCAATGCATGGTAGAAAATCACTTTCCACCCACAAACAAATCACAGCATATTTAGAGTTAGAATTATTTAAATTATATTTTGTAGAATTTATAATTGTTTTTTTTATTTTCTTTTTTAATGGTGAATTTTCAAATATATTTTTACTCTGATTACTGAACATTTTAAATGATGTATTTCAAAAACTAACTGGCTATCTGCTTGCTCTCAAAAAACTAACTATCAATCCGTTTGCTCCTAAATTTTATACATTTTCCCTCTCCTCTCAAGTGGAGGGGTAAACTTATTTTCCCTCTCCATTTAAGAGGAGGGGATAAACTTTAAATGTCTTTATACTAACGAGAATCAATAAAAAACAAAATTTATATTATTTTTTTAACATTTATTAAATATTTTTATAGATATTTTTTCATGAAATACAATAAAATTAAACATGTACAAATAAATATTGCTGCTGTAAATATAATAACAAATATATAACAACAGACACAATGACAAGATTCTTCTTTTTTATTATTGAAAGGAATCCAATCTGAATATTGTAATGGTTTGTTTGTCATGGAATATTTAATTTTTATGTATGTATTTTCACACAAAGCAGAATCAGTTACATTATAGGTAAAAAAGTGTGAATTTCCAACAAGATATGTCATTTTCATCTGTTTGTAGCAGTCGGTTTCATTTTTGAGGGCATTTATACATATATCAGCCCTAACTGTATTAGGAATGTAATTTACATATATCACATTTCCAACAAGGGAAACTAAAACTATTAAAGATGCAGCAGTCATTGTTGTAATATTACTAACAAATAATGGTATTTCTATACAATATATATGTTTTTGGATTCAGTTCCCCCTCCAACTTTTAAAGCTTCAAAAACGACTTACATAATTTATCATCATATAAAATGATGTCTTTATAAAGATGAAAAATTACTAGGAGTAGTTAATTCTAATCGCGGTTTTTTATTTTTAGATCCATTTTCGTTTCCAGAACTTAAAAAAGTTAGAGTATCATACATCATTTTCATATCTTTATCAAAAAAATCTGTTTCCAAAATATCCTTATGTCCCCATGCAAGAGTTTTTGTGGAATTTGGTATACAATATCTTTTATCATCATGAGTTGTTAATGCCAATTTATTTAACAAATTAGTGTATATATTATGCATATCTGACTTGAATACATACATGGTGCAGAATATTTTGTCACCTTTCTCAACAACATCTTTATAATCTGATAATGTTAATTGATTTTTTATACATGATCTACTAACGCCTTTTGCTTTTTTATCTACACTATTTTTGGATTTTATACAATATGCTTTAGCACCAGTTCCATAAAAACTTTCAATGGGAATCCCTTTGTACTCATCTTTAAATTTACCAACAACTGATGTTGTAATAGGCATGCAATGAATATTTTGTTCAGAAAAATTAGAAGTATCAAATTGATCCAGATTTAGCTTCATATCTTCATAAAAGTTTTGGGTCTGAACTTCAAGAATTAAGGAATCAGTATCCGTATATAATAAATTTAAATTATTACCATATTTTACTTTTAAATACCCATAATAAAAATTATACATTACAGTTTTTGCAATATCCAGAATACTCATCCCAACATAAATTGGTTTATTGTATTCAATGCAAACCTGTTGAAGTTGAAGAGCAACTAGATTTTCAGAGAAAATTTTAAAATCCTTTAATTGAGGTTTAGAAATAAGTTTTTCGGCACTAAATTTATTACCCTGTCTTTCCCATTGAGATACTAATTTAATATCTGCTCGCCTATCAACATTTTCCATGGTTTTACCGAAAATTGAATTATTTGCCAATTTATAACAATTTTTATCAAATTTATTTTTAGATAAATTTCGTAAATTTGTATTTAAATCTATATATTCCGCTAACCATGGTGATTGTGTAAACTTAACTGCTCTGTGTATTTTTATGATTTTGAGTCCAAATTGTAGACATTGTTTCAGATATCGGTAGTGAATGATATAGTTATATTTATTATGTAAGTTTGGAATTAATTTTGAGTGGTTTGAAATTGGTGGTGTATATTGTTCAGGACAAAATGGGAAATCATTATGACTATCATGTAAATAATTTGGATATTCTAAATCAACTTCAAATATGTATCCTATAGATGATGTATCTGAAAGTTCGGATATATTTAAAGTTTCTATTTCGAGCTTAGGTACCCAAGCAAAATTTTTTTCAGGCAAATATTGTTTCATAGCATAACCATACAAATTTGTGGCGTCTAAGTAAGTGATATATGTTGTAGGTCTTTCAGGATTAAAATTTTCTAAGAATGGATTATTTGCTTCAGATTTGCGTTTGGAACAAGTGCTAACCCCACCACGAACACCTTTTTTGAAAAAATGAAGCATATCTGGTTCCGTTAATAATTCTAATTCTACATTAGTTAATTTCATCATTGCATCCCAGCACATAGAAGGGCTAGTGACATAATTAACAGGATCTAACTTATAGGTTTTAATACATGTGGATCTATAATTTTCAAAAACATCAGCCAAAAGTAAAACATCAGATTTTAAGTAAATATCGGAATAAGCCCCTATTGTAGAACACTTAAATAGATTCCACACTTCTACAGCACGACTGTAGTCTTGAGGAGAGATATTTTCATCGGTTAAGTTATTATAAAATTTATCAATCGATGGTAGAGATTTCTCATTTAATTTTTCGTTGGAATCTATGTAAGAGTATGGAAATACCCCTTTTTGTCTAAGCTATCGAAATTCATCAGCATTTGAGAAAAACTTTTTAATTTCAAAACATTGTGAATCTTGTAGAGTTTGTGATAGTGACTCTAAAGACTCTGGGAGAAATTGAAAAGAATCTATAAAGCGTAGTCGCAAAGCAACTGGTTTCCGCTTTTCTGACACATCAACGAAAATTTCCTTACTAAAAGAAATATACTTTTCTTTATTTTGAGCTATAACACTAATATCTTCTTTATTATAGCAAAGCGATTTAATAAATAGGTGAGAATCATAGTTTTTTAAATTATGCAATACTATTGGTATATATTTTGGAGGTTTAAAATGCAAATTACATATTGAGTGGGCGGCTCCTCGATATTTACCTGTAATATGACAATGATCCCTACACTTTATGAAATTTCCTTTTGAAAAAGGTTTTTCACATACATAACAAATGCTAGAATTTTCATATTCAATCTGTTCCACAGATGATAAATCTTTCAATGGTACTTGATATTTTAAATATTTTTTATAAATTTCTTTTACATCATTTTCAATGTATTCAATAAATTTTATAGCACAATCTGTACCTCTATAAAGTTTAAGACACACAACATTCTCATCAAATGATGATTTAATATAATAAGCAAATGAATAGGGTATATGTTCAGCAGTTTTAATAGTATATGAGGTTGTCGAATCAGGTGTAGATTGTTGGCACTCAATGTTTTTCAAATAACATTCAAAATCAGCATAAATAACCAAAGGAGCTTTATACTGTTTCTGAATATTTTGAAACTTTAATATATTTGCAGGAATATAATTGCCAAATTTATCCAAAATCAAATTATCTGAAGGAAGCTCAATTCGAACAAAACTACAATCACGTTCTAAATGTGTGTTAAGTTTTTCATATGTTCCAAAATATTGAAGGCATCCATCACATAAGTATTTTTTTATTTTCTTTTTTGATAATTGTTTGTATACCAAGCAACCTAAATCCTTTATCCAACAGTAGTGGTTATTTCCATCATCAGAACTTATTAAAAGCAAATTAATATGTAATTTTTTCTTTTCATTATTATAATGTAAAGGACCGAAAATCTCATATATCTTTTTATTATCCCTTAAAAATTTTTCAACTCCATATACATTTATGGACAAATTATTTTTTTCCTCAAACTTTTTTATATCTAATAATTTTACTGGAAATTCAATACCTGTAAAATCGAAGGCGTCTCTGAAGTCTGGATATGATGAGGTCTTTCGAGGATTACCGGTTGGCTGGTATGCTGCTGAAACCACTGCCCAGGCGAAACAGCAATTGTCCTCATTCATCACATTCACTATTGATTTAGAAAAGTGATGCATCTTAATGTAGGAGGAGGCATTCAATGGGTTGTACTTATTGATGTTGACTTCCAAATGCAGAATTCTTTGTAGAGCCCACCCTGTAATAGGAATTAAAAAATTAGTTCTGAATAATATTTGTTAGAGATGTACAAGTGATATTAAGAAAACTTAGCTCTTGAGATTAAGAAAACTTAGCTCTTGAGATTAAATAATAATTACCAGAGTCTCTTTCCGGCAATTCATCTGCTTTGGTTTCAATAATCTTGAATAAATCATCGTAAAGCTGTTGTAGATCAGTTGTATGGGTTACAATGAAGAACGGTGTATTAAATGACTTAATTGAAGTAGAGGTTAAAGTTGGAGAATAATATATTCCAAATAATTCCAAATTTACTTTAGCACATGTAAATTCTTGTTGACGCTGGCGTATTAATGTTTGCACTTTATTACCAACATCTTGCTGAAACTTTTTGATGTCGATGTGATAATTCTGCGAATATATTCTGTAGGAAGCTATTCGACATTTAAATGCACTCCTGATAATGTCAATTCCATTTCCATATTTTATGCAGCTCCTGTTTTTATGAATATTTGTCCTCAAGTGTGTGCTCCAGGAATTAGATTTGACATTTACTTCACAATCTTGGCAAAATCGCATTGGAGGTCTTGAAAGTAGTTCATCAACTGAAACAATTATTATTTTTTAATTCCTCTGTAAACCTTTATTAATAATAAAAAGAAAAATTAAAAGGAAAATTATAGCTAAATATGTTATAAAAAAATACTTACGATTAATTATATAATCTTCCAAGTTAAAGGTGTTTTCGTTATTAACAACATTTTCTCGAAGGTGGCGTACAATATGTGATTTTCTTTTAAATTCTCTTAAGCAGTGTGTGCAAAGGAGAGTCATTTTAAAATGGAATCGGTTAGGGCCGTGTCGCTTTTAAATAAATACAATTTCGATCTATCAAGACCCAATGACATAGAATAATTAGCAATTTTTTCAGCTCGCGCAATTTAGAAAACTTTTGGATTTACTTTTGAATTAACTTTTGGATTCACTTTTTAATTTGAAGAAAAACATGGATTTTTTTTAAAAAATATATTTCCCAAATTTAAAAGAAGATCGCCTTGTCGTTGAATAAAATTTTTAACGTCTTTTAAAGTCGAATTAGATAAATTATTACATATATTATCTAAGTTTAAATAGGAATAAACCATTGACTTAAATCTAGATGTGGCACACCTTGTTTCATTCCTATTTAAGCTCGGCTTAGTTTTCTTATGTAGAAACTTATCTAATTCTCCAATAGCGACTTTATTTGTTGGATTGATTTTCGGAGCTGTTGTTACAGCGACTGGTAAAGAATTTTTTGAAATTTGTGCCCCTAAAGTTTGGGAACTAGAAATATCACCGTCCAATTTTGACTTTTTTAAATCTGAACAATCATTTGTTTCTGATAAAGAACGTTTTTTGGGTAAATTTTTTTCAATTAAATTTTCAGAACTTTGTTCTAAATTTAGGCCAGAAGGATTTTTCAAAAATTGATTTTGATTACAGGAAGAAATTAAGGGACATTGAGGCTGCTCATCTTCAAAATTTTCAGTATAAGTATATACCTCAATGTCCCCCACAATTTCGCCACAACTCAAATCAAAAACATCTACCGAATTTACTGAATTTCGGGTATAGCCAAATTTGGATGGTTGTTCAAACCCCTGAATAAAATTTTGATCCAACCCTTCAATTAAATTTTGATCCAACACTTTAATAAAATTATGCTGAGCTTTGGCTGAGACGTTTATAACAGTCTCAACGCTGTCGTTGGAATCCTCTGATGAATCTGACGATGCATCTGAAATTGGCGAATAGTGGGGGCGATAAACCTCTTCCATATTATTTTTCGAAAAACCCCCAATGCCAATCCTCTTATCATTATTTAAAGCTCCCTCGTTACCAACCCCATTATTATTATTGTTTAAAACCCCCTTATTATTTTGTTCCTCACAGCTCTCAAAAGTCTCCTGATATTCCACATCGCCCTTAATTAAATTTTGCCCTGAACTATTTTCACAAATTTCACCCCCTTCTAATATATCTAAAAGTTGTTCCAAATTATATCCCTCATTTATTTCAGAATTGTTAATTAAATTTTTCCTTAATATATCATTATTTAAATCATCGAAATTAATTGTTTCAAGAGGTTCTTGAGGAATATCAGGGATAATAGATTCATCCAAAACTTTTAAGAGCTGTGTCAAAATATCGCTTTCACCAATTTCGGAAGAATCGCCAGATTCAGATGAATTGTTAAATGTATTAATATCAATTTCCCTAAATTTAATATCTAGCTCCTCGTCGCTTAGCCCACAAAATGAACAATCAATCAAATCATGCACAAGGCAAGCGTCGTTTAAATCGAAGGCTGTTAAGTCGATGTTTTCAATTTTTACATTTAAAAATGACATTTTAAATTATAAATTAAAAAATCAAAAAAATTATAAATCGATAAAAAAATCAAAAAATCAATAAAAAAAATCCACAAAAATGAAAAAATCAATCAAAAATTGGCTTTTAAAAGATGAAATAAAAATGAATTAAAAAATCCAAAGTATTAAGTCAAAAATATTAAATCAAAAATATGAAATCAACAATACAAACCAAATGAAAATTAATAATATGTCACTACGTCACAGAATAATTCGAAATAAATCCGACTATCAAGATTTATTAAAATCGATTCGATAATTTTACAAGCGTACGCTAATAGCGAGATGTAAACTGAAGAGACGCTTCGTACCCAGCCGCCTTTTAAAGCGGCCAAGAGCCTGGTACTGGCTGGTACGGCGTGGCACTGCATGGTACGACGGGAACCGTGAGACCGTGAACTCGAGAGAGGTCGTTGAACGGTCGTAAGTTGTTTTGTTCGTAAGAAAAAGACGAGTAAAGAAGAGAAGAAGAAAAAAAAAAGTTGTTTTTTAGAATAATATAAAAAACTTTTTTTTTTTTTTAATTTTTTTTTTTTTTCGTTTTTTATATTATTCCAAAAAACAACTTTTTTTTTTTTCTTCTTCTCTTCTTTACTCGTCTTTTTCTTAAGAACAAAACAACTTACGACCGTTGAACGACCTCTCTCGAGTTTACGCTATCTTTGCCTTCTTCTTCTTCTCATTCTTCGGACTGGTTTCGCCGCTGGAGGTAGGAAAAGTGGTATTTCAGTATTAGATATAAGGATTTACAGCGTCTTGACTTAGCATTCATTAAGTTTAAAGTCTCAAAATGAGTACGTTCATAATTATAACACTACAAGACTTTCTGGGATTCTTGGAAAATCAGATTAATCTGATGGATCGTCAGAGTCCAAATTCCGAGAACACGGTGATGTGGCCGCCACCATCAGAGGTTGACTATTTAGATGAAGAATTTATCAACATGTTTGAGCCAGACCTGGATCCCGAGCCTATCGCCTTTGAGTGGGATCCAGACCGAGCAATGGATCTTCAACCTTTGATGATGGAGCAACAACAGCCTATGGAAGAAGATCGGCCACAACCTATGGCAGAGCAGCAGCAGCAAGCTATGGCAGAGCCGGAGCAACAGCAAGCTATGGCAGAGCCGGAGCAGCAGCAAGCTATGGCAGAGCCGGAGCAGCAGCAAGCTATGGCAGAGCCGGAGCAGCAGCAAGCTATGGCAGAGCCGGAGCAACCTCTGGCAACCCCAAAACAGAGATACGATCGAAAATGCAAGAGGCCGATACCGGAGAGAAGACAGAGATACGATCGAAAATGCAAGAGGCCGATACCAGAGCAGCAGCAAGCTATGGCAGAGCCGGAGCAACCTTTGGCAACGAAAAGACAGAGATACGATCGAAAATGCAAGAGGCCGATACCAGAGCAGCAGCAAGCTATGGCAGAGCCGGAGCAACCTTTGGCAACGAAAAGACAGAGATACGATCGAAAATGCAAGAGGCCGATACCAGAGCAGCAGCAAGCTATGGCAGAGCCGGAGCAACCTTTGGCAATGAAAAGACAGAGATACGATCGAAAATGCAAGAGGCCGATAAATTATAAATTATAATTTACGGCAATCTCTGGTGGGCAACAACATCTCTGGTGGGCAGCCACAATCTCTGGTGCATCAGCAGCAACCGATGGCAAAGCAGTAGCAACCTATGGCAAAGTAGCAGCAGCAGCAACCTATGGCGGACAGCAGCAACCTATGGCGGACAGCAGCAACCTATGGCAGAGCCGCAGCAACCTATGGCAGAGCAGCAGCAGCAGCAGCAGCAGCTTCTAGTGGTCAGCAGCAACAGATGGTAAAGCAGCAGCAACCTATGGCAGAGCAGCAGCAGCAACCTATGGCAGAGCTGGAACAGAGATCCATCCCAAAATGGTACTTGGTATTATGATTTATATATGTATATATGTATTTATCTATTTATGTATATATGTATATTTGTATTTTAATTTAGGAATAATAAAAAACAAAATCGTTGAGGAAAAATTTTTTTCTATTTCACACCTAATAACCAAGTTTCTTCAACTTTAAAGAATTATTATTAATAGGATGATAATATATATTTTTATTTTTTTACAAGCATAGTAACGAAAACTAGTTTTTTTTTTTTTAACTTGGCAGAATTATTCTACATGGAAGAATAAATCATAAGCTCGATTTTCAGAGAATCTTATTTAATCAAACCTAATTGTTCTTTATCTTATATATTAATTCTTATTTAAATATCTTAGTTGACATTTTAAACTTAATATTACAAACTACTAGGGTGCATGAATAAATTCAAGTGAAGTATCAAATTTATTTATTTAAAATTCAATTTATCAATAGGATTGATGGTGCATATTATGTAGAAAAAATTATTCTACACTGAAAGAACAAAATCATTAATTCTTGGAATCTAAATATAGACAAATTTCTAGTTATTTACATGGTACCCTTATATTTATTTAACTTAAACTTAATATATATCTTATAACTTATACCTTATATCTTATAACTTATATCTTACAACTTATATTTTATATAAAATTTTATTTAAATTAGTTGGCATTTTAAACTTAATATAAAAACTACTAGGAATAAATTCAAGTGGAGTATCAAATTCATTTATTTGAATTTATGCATATTATTTGAAAAGAATTATTCTATACTGAAAGTACAAAATTATAAATTCTTTCAATGGGAATAAATACAAATTCTTATCTATTCACATCATTCCCTTATATTTATTTACATAGTTTTTTACATTTATTTAACTTAGCAGAACAAAATCTAAATTCTTATAAAATATTTTAAACTTAAACTTAAACTTAAACTTAATATAGTCCATAGTGCATGAATAAGTGCAAGTGAAATAAATTTATTTAAAATTTGATTTTTCGATTAGATGGTTTTGCATATTCTTTAGTTCTGATTTGTTACATATTATACATGCTTGTGAAGGAGTTGTTATGAATAAATCGTTTTCACACGTGTTGCATTGCAGATCTTTTTCGCAACATATAAAGGATCGTTTATAGTGGCTATTAACAAAATTATTTTTCCCATTTGGGCAATTTAGAGCATGTATATAGTAACATTCACAACATAAATTATATGCACCGCCAGAAGATGAAATAATTACGACATAAGATTGAAAAACGCACACTTCTCGCGTAAGGTAATTTGGTGTCAATGTATCACTTGCATTTATTTTTGCCACTTTCACGAGCCCCTCTTCTCCACACCCGTTTGGAACGCCATTATCCTCTATCCCATCATCTTCTTCATCTTCATCGTCGTCTTCGAAATTATTTCGATCAATAGTGATCAGAGAATCCTGTCTTGCGTGAAACTTTCCTCTTCCAGCCAAGTTAAAATGAGTTGTTTCATCTTTGTACATTGACTGGATCGTTTCATCGCAAGCAGAATCTAAATATACATGTGTCTGATCCATTTCGAAGACTGTCCGATGAAACTCGATTCACTTGTTTACACTATTTTTTAATTTTACAACACTTTTTTATTGATAATGGTGGGCCGTCTATGTGGTGTTGATATAGTGGATAGTGTTTAAAACACGGCAAATTTAGCTGCAATTCTTCGTCACTTCTATAATTTTCCGGCAACCTGTTCCAAATTTGTTGTAAACTAAGTGAATCGACGAATGTTTTCAAGTAGTTGATGGGACAGAAGGCCAAGTCTTGATCTTCAAAATCGGTAAGATTTTTTCCGTTATTTTGGTAGGAAATTATTACTTGGCCTACACGTTCAATGAGTTGCTGTTGTTGTTGTTGTTGTTGGTTGCTATTTGACATCGCGCACGAATGACTGAAGTTCGCTCAGATTCGATCGTTTAAAATACCAGCTCCCCTCCAACTGCTACCAGCTCCCCTCCAACTACTGTGGTGGTTAGGAAGGAGGTAGGAGGTGGAGCAAAAAGAGGCGGAGTTTATGAAACCAATCGGAATAGGGGGCGAACTTGGGCAGCCAATCAGAAACAAGGTCATTCTTGGCTGACCAATCAAAAAAGTGGTGGGGGGGGTCAACTAGAAGCCCCCTATTCCCACTACTAACGTCTAGTGGACTAGACCGGCCCTCAAATACACCAGCATCAAATGCGTGGTAACGAACTCATTGCTAGAAATGAGCAGTAACACCATCTCAAAAGCTTATAATTTTGACAGACCCTACATCATTTAACTCGACTGGAATACGGGGTCTGACCGAACAGTGAATCAGCTAGGAAACCTAGTTTGGTACACGGACGGGTCCAGAACTGCCCACGGTACAGGTGAATACACGGGATACACCCAGACTTGATCATTTTCAATGAAGATCATGTGACGAAGACGATGAGGCTGCCTCAGACATCACCTTCGAATGCGATGCTTTAACCTACTGGAGACACTTTCAGGGATCAATCTATCCAGAAGGCCTATATTGCTGAACCTGATCAAGGTAATCAACCTATTCATCTAGAACAGATATAACAGGCATCTGTAGGCTGCAGTGTAAGGGCTTCTCAACCCTGACCTGCTATATCACGTAATCAAAAAAAAATCGGAGATTTTGACCCGAAATTTTAATACCCTTAATAGTCCAAGATTGTATTTTCTTTTTCTTAATGTTTACAATGGAAATGCACGCTTATAAATCTGTGTAGTTAAAATACCGTTTTAGGGAATCAACGGAAAATATTAAACCAATTAATATTTTCGCAGTTTCGCCAAAACTCCTAAAATGTTAATTGTTAAAATTTTTTCTTTAGATGGTTCTACAGCGTCTTTTCCATTGCGGAGCCTTCTATATATAAGAAAGTATATCAAATACTACATTTTCATGACCAGAGAGTCCCGTGTTAATAATGGTGCACTAGACATCATCCATATTGTAAAAACATAGTCCAAAATGGAAGAAAAATTTCATAAAATTCTTATTGGCAAATCAACATGCATTTTAAAATTCAAAGATTCTAATAGATGTTTTAATGTAGTGTCGTAGTAATGCCCCTGATGTTAAGGGCATATTACTAACGAACTATTTGCGATCACCTAAAAGGTACGGATGTTTCGTCCCGGTACCGGTGGTGGACTCATCAGTGGGATCCACCGGTATCTTTTCCAGACATCCTTGTACTTTCCACAAACTTGAACCTCTATTTAAGTCCAGTTTTGCCGGAAAGCGGTGGTAAGACGTTGGTTCCACAACAGTAGCTATGTATATATTTCGCATCGTCAAAATTAAGAAAATATATTAAATTGTGATCCCACTTTTAATAAAAACATCTCGAGCCTTTTAAAAATAGATTCTGGCTGCACTGAGAGGGGAAATGATATACACAAACCATAAACATATTTAGTTTTCAGATATACTAACGAATACTTCGAATTCCTATTCAACAATGAAATTTAGGGACATTTACAAAGTTTAATTATTGTAAAAATCATTATCTAATAAACAAGCACAGCATAAAA
Source organism: Diaprepes abbreviatus (assembly GCA_034092305.1). Classification (NCBI taxonomy): domain Eukaryota; kingdom Metazoa; phylum Arthropoda; class Insecta; order Coleoptera; family Curculionidae; genus Diaprepes; species Diaprepes abbreviatus. The sequence continues at coordinate 2,145,869 of JASJET010000056.1, forward strand.
TTGTACTTTTTAAATATAACACCCTGTATACGAATAATTATTTCGATTTAATGTATAATTTTGAATATTTTTATTAAGGGTTTGATATATTTTAAGTTTCTAGTTTTTGAAATAATTGTATTTAAGAAAAAAGTCAAATTTTCAAGCATCCATTCTATCGTAAATACTAGCTTTAATTTAGTAAAGAATATATTCAAATTCATTACCAAGGGAAACCAAGGCTAGGTAAATATTTTTGATATTAAACATTTGCAATAAAAGCAACAGGGCCTTTAATACATTGGTTTAAATTCGAAAATTTTTAAATTAAAATGTATAATTTTTTCTGGTGTAGTTTTTTTAATTTTATTTTAGTAGTTAAAAATATTGCAAGTTTTATTCCATATGTACTTAATAGTTTTTAAGATATTTCAATTTCTATACTACTCCTTATACTTCTTTAAGAATTTTTTTGAATTGTGAAAAGTATGAAAAAAACAACGTAAAATAAAATTTTATAAGTTGTCTAAATTACAACACAACTCTTTGTTTTTATTTGCATAAAGTGTTGCTTGATTTTATTGCATTTATCTTACATAAATTTTAAAATGAATTTTCCGAAGAATTTTTTGCAAGAGGAACTATCCCAGCTGTTTGAAAGCCTGCATAGGCATAAGTACAATATGTGGTTGCGGCAAGATATTACCATCGTGAAGTGCTTTTTTCGACCAACGCTTTCTGCAGAAATAAATAGGGTATATGGTTTCATTTAGTGGCCACCAAGGTTCTGCGACATTACTCCGTTAGGCAAGGCGTTAACTAAAATTGAAAGTAAGAGACGTGGTAATCAATTAGCAAGTGGAATCACTAAAGCATATGTATCACTCCACCGCCAAACCATTTTAATAAGCACTGCCGCATTTAGTTACCTATGTTTGACTGATTACATCTGCCGGTTAATTACCACATCGCAGTTACGTCACCTGCTTACCACTTTAGAACAAGCCTTGGCTTAGATTTATTCCTGTCAGGTTATATAAAAGACAGGGTGTTAGTTAATTCACCACCAATCGATACAGGAATATCTGCGGAACAGTTACGCCACTACCATTGTCTAGGATCTGGGCTGATATAAGAAAATTATTTAATACCTGCGTCCAACCAGGGGGGCCATTGATTCGAATATTTACAAACAAAAAATTAATTATTAGCTATTAATAGGTAATTAAATTAATCTTAGTTCATCATTTTTTTAAATAAATGAATTTAAAAATATTTTAGGTTTATTTAAAAAGTAAAAATTTCCCTTATTTATATTTAATTACATTAAAGTCGTTAGTAGTGAACATAACCCGATCCTCTTAATCCCCCACTCCTCGACCTTGACCTTGCCCCACCCCTCTTTGGTCCCGCCCACATATCCTTGTCATTGACCTTGAAAGTGCACGTGTGCTTTGTCCTTGGCATTGACCTTGTGTTCAAGGTCGTGTGTGACCTTGACCTTAACCTTGATCGAGACGACCTTGACGTTGTTGGAGGCCATCTTGGGTGTGTGACCTTGAAGTAGTTATTTGTGCATTGTAATAGTGTGGGATGATCTTGAAATAATTTTGACCTTGCAAATTGTTCTATAAAATTGTGTGAGTCTATTTACATTCATTCAGTGTGAAATGTCAGATACGGAACTATCTAAAGAAAAAATTATATTTATCTTACATAAATTTTAAAATGAATTTTCCGAAGAATTTTTTGCAAGAGGAACTATCCCAGCTGTTTGAAAGCCTGCATAGGCATAAGTACAATATGTGGTTGCGGCAAGATATTACCATCGTGAAGTGCTTTTTTCGACCAACGCTTTCTGCAGAAATAAATAGGGTATATGGTTTCATTTAGTGGCCACCAAGGTTCTGCGACATTACTCCGTTAGGCAAGGCGTTAACTAAAATTGAAAGTAAGAGACGTGGTAATCAATTAGCAAGTGGAATCACTAAAGCATATGTATCACTCCACCGCCAAACCATTTTAATAAGCGCTGCCGCATTTAGTTACCTATGTTTCACTGATTACATCTGCCGGTTAATTACCACATCGCAGTTACGTCACCTGCTTACCACTTTAGAACAAGCCTTGGCTTAGATTTATTCCTGTCAGGTTATATAAAAGACAGGGTGTTAGTTAATTCACCACCAATCGATACAGGAATATCTGCGGAACAGTTACGCCACTACTATTGTCTAGGATCTGGGCAGATATAAGAAAATTATTTAATACCTGCGTCCAACCAGGAGGGCCATTGATTCGAATATTTACAAACAAAAAATTAATTATTAGCTATTAATAGGTAATTAAATTAATCTTAGTTCATCATTTTTTTAAATAAATGAATTTAAAAATATTTTAGGTTTATTTAAAGAGTAAAAATTTCCCTTATTTATATTTAATTACATTAAAGTCGTTAGTAGTGAACATAACCCGATCCTCTTCATGCCCCACTCCTCGACCTTGACCTTGACCTTGCCCCGCCCCTCTTTGGTCCCGCCCACATGTCCTTGTCCTTGTCATTGACCTTGAAAGTGCACGTGTGCTTTGTCCTTGACCTTGACCTTGTGTTCAAGGTCGTTTGCGACCTTGACCTTGACCTTGATCGAGACGACCTTGACTTTGTTGGAGGCCATCTTGGGTGTGTGACCTTGAAGTAGTTATTTGTGCATTGTAATAGTGTGGGATGATCTTGAAATGATTTTGACCTTGCAAATTGTTCTATAAAATTGTGTGAGTCTATTTACATTCATTCAGTGTGAAATGTCAGATACGGAACTATCTAAAGAAAAAATTATAGAGCAAGTCGGCAGAGTAATTTGTTTATATCAGAGTAATTTAAAAAGTTTGTGTGATTTTGAAGAGAAGGATCTAGCATTTTTTCCTCTCGAATATTTAAAAACTTGCGTTGATACGCTGAGTTTACGGCAAATTTGGGATAAGCTACCAGCGCCATATCGGTGTGACAAGGAACTACAGTTAAGCGTACCCTGTTACATTCACTATGAACAAATATATCGTCATTATATAGATGGGCCACCACCAGCAATAAAAAAGTGTCGTGAATGTAAAAATGAGTGAATAATATGAATAGTGCTTTGCAAGAGACAGTAAAAAAATTGGGTGATGAGTTCACTGAAACGGCTAGTAATTATTTCAATGATGCAATGAAAAGTCGAGCAGAATGGGCGTCGCGCTATTGTGATTTGGCTTATGAATATGAAAAGGCTGCGAATGCATGTCGTAAATATTGCAGCAAAACAATAAATTTACAAGACTTTGTTCGTGAAATAAAAAAGTTGGGGTTTAGTGACTGTTTGGAAAAACTGATTAGGTTCATTGCAGATCCGGTTGTGTTAGATGAAATTAGAGTGTAGGACTTAAGTTTAACGTAGTAGTAGTTAATATGGAAAGTTTAGTGCTAGAAATGTACGAAGAATTTCTAATTTCTGCTGCCTGTTCGGAATTTTACGCATTTGAAATGCAAGATTCGGAGGCTCAGGATTTTAGTGTATTTTTTAAGTATATGGACCATGCTGAAGTGTGTATTTTAGCGAGTATAGTTTGTAAGAATTTTCTAAGAAATAAAAACGAACAATTATTATTGAACAAATTAAGGAAATTAGGTTTAGGTGATAATGTTACACGTATAGAAGAATGGCAGAAAAAAATCAATCAATAAAGTACATAAAATGTAGTTATTTGTTTCATTATATTTTGTCCTTGAAGTTATCCTTATACCAATTTAAATGTGTGACGTCATTTGACCTTGAATACTTCCCCACTATTTCTATCGTTAAGCTACCCCCACCATTGTTAAAATTCGACCTTGAAAACTCGCTATAAAGGCTAGTGGAAAATGAAGTGACTTCAAACAGTCGCAGATATCAGTGGCATAAACATCAAATATTGTTTTCGTGTAGTGTTCTGAAAGTGCTTTTATATTCACGGTAATTTTTGGATTTATATACCATTTTTTCAATAATGAGTATTGCAAAAGAAATTCTAGATGAAGTTAATGAAATGTTCAGCAAAGATTTCGAGGTTTTAGAGAGAAAAAAAGGTTACCGAAATGATTGTAGGCAAAGTGTATAAAATTGTAAAGATCGTTTCAATGACTACACGATTTGGTAAAACTCTTAGTGGCTTTACACGATGACGGTGATAATAGCACATTTGAGACTTTTTTGCCAAAACGTGTGGCCGAAACACTATCTGACGATATTGTAGATATTATGAGTAAAACTAAAGGTAAATACACTCTAACTTATTTGGGGCAGGGTACTAGAGTTTTTGGAAACAATACTCGAACATTATTACGTTTTGGCTCATTGGAGTAAATTGTATGTAAATTGTTTGAAAAAAAGGATGTAATTAAATTTAAAATATAGTTGCACATGTCAGAATACTTACGCGTGTTCATTATTTCTGTTAAAGATGTCGGCTGATGCGACGACGACGACCGTCAACGAATGTGTAGATAGATACATATTTTGGTTGGGGAGAGAATTAAGAAATATGGCTCACGATATGTTAGATAGCGTAAATGATTGGCCGCATATTGATGCAACCAAAGATCAATATAAGAACGAAATCAGGGATGCAATCAATTTTATGGCTGGGGCACACTTGTGCGACAAATTTTTATATGGTTCCATAGACATGGATACATTTTGTGCTGAAATGGTTGAAGAAGAATTAAAAGAATACCTCATCAATATTCCACATTTACCAGGTGAGCTTGCTGCAAAATATGAATTGGTTTCTGCAACAGCAACAGCCCAAGACGTTGACGATCGAAATAGTGTCGGATGGGATAGAATTTTGAGCAACGAAAATGAAGACATGGAAAATTAATTTTTTATAATTTTTGTATTTGTGCAATTAAATAACTGTAAATAAATATCTGTTACAATCACAGTTTTGTTTTATTTCTTTTATAAACATACCAACCCAGTAGATCATAGTCAGTGTTTCTTTTTCTCAGCTGAAATATTTAATATAAGTAGAGCAAATAAAAATAAAATAGTTTAGTAAAGATCGAAAATGACTCGAGAAAACAACACAATTGATAAATTTAGTCGTCAGAAATGTAATGAAAAATATCATATATTATCTGGGCCACAAGGAATTGGTTTTAAACTTACAGCGGATGGACAATATGATATGGGTGGAAAAATCATAACCAACTTAGGCGAACCTAAAGATGATGACGATGCTGTGACAAAACACTTTGTTAATAGAAAATTTTACAATTTTGCAGTTGTAATATGTGACATATTTAACAAGGATGTCCTCCCCATGATATACCAAAATAATGGTGAGCTTAAAACAAAAATTGAAGTTATTCAGAAAATACTCTATCATCAGCCTTTAAATGACTCAATAAGCGCACTGTCGTACGGCTCGACTTCAAAAAAAATCTAAAAAAGGGAAAGCAGGTTAAATAATAGGAGAACGCACTCCGAGTGGCATAGCCTTGAAGATAACATCGTAGTCGTCGGTGAATTGGACCTTCCCTCCAAGAATATTGAAATGTTATTTATGTGTATGATGTTTTATTGTCATTGTTTTTAATGATGAAGATTGAAATAAAAAAAAACTTTATTTTACAATATATTGTTTATTTATTTTACATTTTAAATTAAAATTATAGTCATACAATATGTTATTTAAACAATATTAGCTTTATCTATCCAAGAGTTGAAGTGGTTGAGAAATCCTAGCCATTTGACAAATAATTCATCGGTGTGATTTTTCTTGTGTTGTCTAAGGACCTTTTCTACTAGATAAACGCCAGGACTGCTTGTTTTTTGTAGTTCTGATTCGTAAAAACACCCTCTTATAGGCTGACCTTCTAACGATTCCAACAAGTAAGTAGGTGGATTTGTAACGTTAACTTTTACAACTTTAAACAATTCGGTTGACCAAGAGGGCGTATATCCTTTCTCGAATAAGCTTTTGTACTTGCTAATACGCACAATGTCACCCATGGAAAACTTAAATTTTTTAGGTACAATTTTTAAATAATCGTATGCTTTAATTTGTGCTTTTTCTTGCACGTCTGCAGGCTTCATTCCAATGGTGCGATGTTTCGAATGGTTATAGGTTTTTGTTACTGCCGATAATATATGTATCCATTTGTAAGATCCTCTTGTCGAGAATTGTTTATATAAATTATTTTTTAAAGTCCTTATGACTCGCTCAACAATTGCAGCTTTCTTTGTGCTGTAAGTGGAATAATGATTTATATTATATTTTTTCATCAGGGCTTGAAAGTTTGTATTATAGAACTCCTTTCCTTGATCACTTTGCAGATTTGTTGGTGTATATGATGCTTCTTCAATGATGCTTTTCATCGCATTAGTAACTTCTATACCAGTCTTGTTTTTTATGGCTTTGGTATAGACAAATTTAAAGTAACAATTTATACAGACCAAAATATAACTGTAACCGTCGTTTTCATCAGCATACTGTTGCATTTCAGCCAAATCAATTTGCCGCAAATCTCAGTATCATTTTATTATCGTGCGCCGTCTTTCAAAATTTTTTCTAGCCGTTCTATGTAGTTCATTACAATTTTGATTTTTTCCAGACTGGGCTCCATATTATTAATAATATTAAAGGTTTCAGATCGAAGGAAGAACTGAATAATATCATTAAATATTGAGCTTAATATATTATTTCTTCTTCTCGTAATTCCTCTATGATTGACATAATTTCATTTTCGTGTCCAGTGTGACCGGCCATTTTGGAACTCCACAACAAACGTAAACGATCCACCAACTCTTTAGCTTTGTTCCAGTAGACATATTGAAATTTTTTCGAAGATAATTTCTTTTTTTGTGAGTAACTGTAGTTTTTCCGAGAGATTTTTTCTTGTAATAGTACCGCCTAATTTTGTGCCCATTATCAGAGGTTTAATAATTCGTAAATATTTGTTCCATCTGGTCTCCCGTCAACCATCACTTTTTTTAAAATTGTTGTAGACAGCACTCGTTGATTCTAAAATTTCCTTGTACGTTGAAAGTACATTATCACTTAATTGTTGTTCCTTGCCTACACTTGGGGGTGTTTTAAGAAATAACAAATCATAAAGTGCCAGTGATCCACCATATTCTGCAATATTTTTCCCTTTTTTGTATAACACAATATTTCCATTTCGAAAACGCACCTCTAAATTACCAATAAAATTTTTGTTATAGTCTGTTTTTGAACCTAAACGTACACCATATACAGTATCCTATAGAGATGGTTTGGAACGTAATCCTTTCAGCTGTGCGTTTAAATTATCGGAAGTTGTGGTGTCAGCGGATGCGAGAGATGTATTAGTTGATGTCGAGGGTGTATCAAACACCGATTGGCTAATATCTTCTTTTGAAATGCGATGCTGCTGCTGCTGAATAGGTGTGGAGGTTTGAAAGGAATGTGTAGGTTGGGGAAAACCTGATATTTGAGTCGACTGCACTGATGTACTGGGACTATGTGACTTTGCAGCTGGATAATGTTGTTGTTGCTGTTGTTGTTGTTGCTGCTGCTGACGTTGCTTGACCACATCAGATATAGTTGTCAACGGCTTAGAAATGGGTTCATAAAACTTTTCCAATTCCACAACATGAAATTCTTTAGCCGTTTTAATTTGTTTAATTTTTTTCTGACGGCATTGATAGTAGCTTCCACTAGTTTACGTTTTAAGTCGATCGCGTTATTCATGATGTTAACAAAGGACGTTTCAACAATCAAATGAGTGTTTTCTCTTATTATTACAGTAATATATAGCTATCAAATCCTTTGCGGTATCTTCCCGATTTCACATCACTGTCTTTATCAATTACTAAAAATCCATACTTATTATCCCGACATTTTGAGCACATTTCTTGAAATTGAGTAAAAGTTAGATCCGGTGAAACGTGGTCAGAATATAAGTGTTTCATATTCAACTCATCTTGTTTAAACATAATAATAAAATTGGCATTGACTCGCACAAGCTGTTTAGGCACTCGCGAATATGTTTGCGCTAGGTAAAAGGAGTCGATATTTTTATGACGTCCCATGCTAAAGTACGATCTTATAACATCTTGTTTTTCACATATAACATCATCAAAGATAAATATAGAGTTTGGTTTTGCATCGGACGGTTCCACAATATTACTGGAATCACTAAAGGCATAGTAGCCTAAACCTTTGATGGGTGCTAAAATTTTCCTTAAATATTCATATTTCGGTTGATACAGAGATTTCGAGTAAATATAGACATTTTCGAAACGTAGCCCAAGGGGGTGTGTAGTAAGCAGCGAAATCATGACATTAGTTTTTCCACAATTGGATGGACCAATTAACAGGCCGCGAATAGAGGAAGGAAGTAGAGGACCGTGTCTCTTCATTATCTTCTTTTCAAATCCAAGTCCGACTTTTTCATCGAGATTGTCAATAGGAAGTTTTTGTTTAAGATCGATAACGCGCATCTTAGGAAAATTTGATATTTTATAGGCAAGTTTTCACAAAAACTGTCATTCAGATGCCGAGCGTCAAACGAAGTGGACGGTCTCACGTTTCCAATAAAACTGGACACGGTATTGTGAATTCGTTAATAAATAAATTACCATTCGAGGTACACATTCCCGGTTATCAATATTGCGGACCCGGAACAAAAGTAATAAAACGTGTAACAAGAGGTGATCCAGACATTAATCCTTTGGATGCCGCATGCAAAAAACACGATTTAGCCTATTTACATAATGAAGACAACATAAGTGCGAGACATCGAGCGGATTACGAGCTCGAACAAAGTGCTTAGAATAGAGTAAAATCGAAAGATTCCAGTTTAGGTGAAAAAACAGCAGCTTGGTTAGTTACAAACATTATGAAAGGAAAACAACGTTTTGGTATGGGTGTACCATCATCATTATCAACAAAAAAAATCTAGTAAAGGCACACGTCATACAAAAAGGAAAGGTGTTAATAAAAATCAACATGTTCGGAAAGTCAGTTTCGGAACAGCTATTCGACAAGCAGTTCGAAAGGAATTATTAAAAGCCGGAAGTAAAAATATGTTGGAAAAAAATGTCATGAATGCATCTAAAATAGCTCTGTCGGCAGCACGTAGATCGGTAAAAGCGGCAGGTGGCAAAAGGAAGGTTCGTACACCGAGAATAATACCGATTCCTAAAACTGGTGGAATATTACCATTAATACCAATTTTTGCCGGGTTATCAGCTTTGGGTTCATTTGCCGGTGGGGCAGCGGGAATTGTGCGCGCCATAAAAGCTGTAAAAAAAAGCAGCGAAGATAAAACCGGTGCCGGCCTGTATTTAAAATCGAAAGGAAATGGTTTATTTCTAAAGCCATATCGTAAAGGTATGGGATTATTTTTAAATCGTAGATCAAAAAACTAATTGAATCCCTACCTCGAAGACCACTATCTAACATCGATATATGAGGGATTCATTACCTAGATAAGGTTCTCGACGTTACGAAGCAGCAATAGTGAATTTGGATAGTACGCGTGGTGCAGGAATCATTGGGTAGCTTATAGAAAAAATAATTCTAAAGTAACATATTATGACAGCTTCGGCGATTTACCCCCACCGATCGAATTGGTACGATATCTACAAACGGGATCGGAACCATCAAAAATTATTTACTATACATACGACCGTCAACAGGATTTTGGAACAGTCTGGTGTGGACATTTGTGCCTAAAGTTTCTTGTCGAATCATCAGCGTAAAAGATGTCATCATCATCGTCACCATTAACACCGTAAATGGATCGCAATAACTATACTAAAATGTTGCAATCACTATCTAATGCAGTGAGAAGATGAATCTTTTTAAATGTTGCCGCTAAGAATAAAACCGAGATGTGTGATGTTTTAATGGTTAGTCATGCCTTATACGTTCACACTAACAGGACACTCGAGCGTCTTAAGCGCCGATTTTTATCCACCAGTCGATTTAAATAGAGAAAACAAATATGGTCTGGCATAGCTGGGATTTTACACATACAATTCAATTTTTAATGTGGACGAAAGCAACAATAAGTTTGCCTACATGAAGGAGGGTTACACCACCGAGCCGATACAATTTCAGATTCCACCTGGGCCTATGAAATAGATGAGATAGGTAAAGCTATGTCGAAGGCTTTAAGGATTTTAACTGAAGAAAAGAGCAATGAAATCTTTTACTTGGTCGTTAATAATAATACGCTGAAATGTGAACTGAAATCCCAATATACTATAGATTTCCGGGGAGAGGCGAGTATCGGTAAAATGTTAGGATTTAATCATACAGTGTTAAAAAGAGACAAAAAGTACGAATCAACCGAGATGGTGGAAATAATGAAAGTACGCATCATACTCGTAGATTGTAATATAATTTCCGGAGCATATATGAATTCTGTGGAAGGTCATACCTTGTTCGAATTCGATATCGACGTGGAGCCCGGTTACAAAATCAGTAAAGAACCACAAAATAATATTTATATGCCGTTAATGCCGGCAGGACGTCAGTTTATCGACAACATTACTCTTCGCATCTTGGACGATAGCGGTGATCTAATTAATTTTCAAGGCGAGAAAATAATCGTGAAATTGGAACTGAAGAAACTTTCATAGCAATGGGTTTTTGCTTCAATCGTCAATTGTGTGCTGTCGACTAAGATGGGGGAACCGCCGAAACATAATAAAAGTAAAAGAAGAGTTAACGTCAAGTTTAGTCGTCGTCCAGACTTTAGATCACAAACATCTCAACAGTTGTCTGCAGAAGACTATAAATTTTTAAAATCAATCGGTCTTAAAGTGCGAAAATGATTTCCACCACCAGCGATAAAATAGAGGTTTTCTCCGAGCCCATCTTGGACAATTCCATTATTAGTCTAGAAGAGCATACGTATAAACCATACGGATCTCCATCATTCAACAATCCGGATGAAGTCCGTATCCCCATTAATTTTCAAGATATCGCCGAAAGTTACATATGTATCGAAGGAAAATTAAAACCCATAGACGCAACGAAAAGATGTTTTTTTTTCAAATAATGCCCTCACATTTTTGTTCGATGAAATTCGCTACGAGATGGGAGGTGAGCAGGTCGCCGTGGTTCGGAATCCTGGAGTTACGACGACATTAAAAACCATGGTTTCATTCGGAAGTTTGCAACAAAGATCTCTCATGACGTGCGGATGGGGTCTCGACGAAGCAAACCAAGATATCGTAGACACGGCAAGTAACGTATTCTCCGGGAAAATACCCTTAAAATATCTTATGGGATTCGCCGAAGATTACGCAAAAGGTGTTTTCAACGTAAAACAAGAGCTTATTATGATTATAGCTCGCACTTTTACCAATTGCTACGTCGGCGAAGTAGAGGCAAAAATTAGTATCGACAAGATCGAATGGAAAATTCGTCACATCATTCCAGACGACAAGCAAAAATTGAAAATACTGTCTCGCATTAATAAAAGTGGAAACAATGCCAGTATTCAAATGGCATATCGTAAATGGGATCTGTACGAATTACCAGCTTTAAGGCAAACATCTTCCGACGTGTGGGCCTTGAGAACGAGTACAAGTCTGGAAAGACCGCGCTATATAATCGTCGGGTTTCAAGACAGCAATAATTGCGACAAGAAAGCAACCCAGTTTACCCACGCCGACGTATGCGACATTAGACTGTATCTGAATTCAACCGTTTATCCCTACGAAAGATGGAATTTAGATTTCGCCAAGAAACTGCACGCAGCAGCCTATTACAATTACGAAAACTTCCAAAGCAGCTACTACGGGCGCGAAATAAACGATCCGATGATAACGTTCGCGGAATATATGAAAAACCCCGTTTTTATTATCAATTGCAGTCATCAACCAGATGCGATTAACTCATCGACAGTGGATGTGAAATTGGAGTTCCAAACGAGAAAGAATAAATTCCCCAAAGACACTAAAGTGTACGCATTAGTTATTCACGACTCATTTTTTAGTTATAATGTATTAAACGGTTTGGTGACCAATAAATCTATATTTTAATGTATCTATTATATGTAACACAAAATAATGTTTAAATAAGGTACTTGAATCAATAAATTTGTAATAAGTGAAGTAGTAGTTTTATATTTATTTGAAACCCAACAAAAAAAAAGCGGACGGAAAAGCCCGCTCTTTAAGAAAGGAGTACGGGAGTTTAGATAATGGTGATTTATTAAGTGGAAAAAAGAGCTTAGATAACACAAGAAAAAATTTTTAAGGCAAAATATGAAAACAACGATTTAGAAAATTTGTAGGAAAGTAGCGGTTAGGAATAGGGAAAAAAGTTATAAGAAAAAATTATAGAGGAAATCGAGTACTATAAGCAAGAATTTTTTTCGATAGTAAAAATGTAAAAAAAAAATTTCAAAAAAAAATTGAAAAATGGTGAATGCGCGCCAAAGTTGAAGTTTTAGAGCAAAATAATATGAGGAAATTAGAAAGAGAATTTTTTTCTACATATGGTAGTATTTTTCAAAATTCGGAAAGATGAAATTTCAAGAAAAGGGTTATAGTAAGTTAGTAATTTGAATTTTTTAAAGCGCTGTAGCTCGGGAACCGTTCAAGATAGAAAAAAAAAATAAAAGCACTTTAATTACCTAGAATTTTGAGGAGAATACAATGGTGAAAAAAAATTTGAAAAATCTTAAAAATGAAAAAAATTTAGACAAAAAAATTGAAATTCTCGAGTTAGGAGGCTGGAGCGCCGAACGGGAGTATGTGAAAGTTGTAGGGGAGGTCATTAGAGTTTTTTTTTTTAGTTTGGTGCTCTCGCGCTAACGCGCTGCGTAAAAATGTAGAGGAAGTTTAGTACTATATGCTAGAAAAGTGGAGGGGGGTGGTTTGTGTCCATAACAGAGATACGGTGAGTTATAAAATCATATTATTATCAAACTTATATATAATGCATATATGCACTCCACCTTACCCCTCCAACTTTTTGAATGTATATAGAGGCCGGTATTAGAATTATTTCATCATTACACATTCGACCGTCAAGATGGAAGATACACCAAAGAAGATCATTGGCATTGTCAGGCCATTCGTGCCCGGCAAACTATGCAAGTGTGAGGAGTGCGGGGGTACCGCACCTTCGGCACCACCCACAACACCGACACCACCAGCGACGGCGACGGTGCCGCCAATGAGAAGACCAAGGGCTGCACCTAGGTCGGTGCTAATATCGTTGAGTATTACTCCACGGTAGGCACCCGACCCTCCCCCCAGGCCCTTTTAGGGCCACAAAAATGGTCCTTTTCAGGACCACATTATATTTTGATCGTAGTTTAGTAATCGTCACTTATGGGGCGAGATATTCGTTTAACGACGATTTGTCTCGTAACTTAAGTGCCAAGGTATATGCTTGAGAACCTATGAAAATGTTAACAGTCCAAACAAGGTTTCTATTAATTTTTTTTTTGTAATCTATTCTTCACAAAATGTTAAGAATAAGTCTTATTGTCTTAACAAAAAAAAAAACAAATCTAATTCCTTATTTAAAGTTTTTGAAAAAATCAATAATTCTATAAGCTCTTACCAATACACAACATTTAGAATCCATTGGTGGGGTGGGGGTAGTTCTATATATATGAGACTGGGCCAGTTTCACAGTCATATATTCATCAACTCTCATACGATGAACATGGAGGAAGAAAGACCCGCCAGCAGAGGCTCATCCATCTTTAGGGATGACACCGTCGCCGGCAACGTTGGAGACCTGCAAGACTTCGACGACGAAGAGGTGGATTTTGAAATTGACGTCCTACGTTGGGACGACTTGGATGAGCCGATTCCGCTGCTGTATGACCACGATCCGGGTCTCGTGGAATTAAACGATGCGGGCGATTGGGTCTTACAAAGACTCGAAACTCCGTCGCCGCAGCCAGAGCCGGACTCGACGGAAGATGCGGTGCTGGAAATTCCAGCATCACCGACACCCGACGATCCGCAGGGCCCCTGCGATTCGTCAAGCTTGTGGTCGACCAGCGAGGATGGGGCACCATAAGCCCCACACTCTCCCTGGCCCTTTTTAAGGGCACACAACAACGGTCCTTTTCAGGACCACAAAATACTTTGATCGTAGTTTTAGCACATATTAGTACTTTGTTACTAATATTGTATGTATAGAATATACAATATTAGATACAAAGTATTAAAAGTTTAGGTTCTGGTGGAACCCAGCAAAATCGTTCGTTCGTATTTGAGACCACAAACAACTTTTGGTCTCAATACGTAATACGACATTTGTTTTCACTCCCCACCATTAATTTGTCTCTATATATACGACCACCAATACTTATTACAATCATTTCAGTTCAACATGTCTGCGAGTGAACAGCAACCTATCCAATGCCCTGTGGTAGATTCTACCACAGAAGATTGTCTCGAGTGGGAGTTGGACGATCCCAGAACTTTGGCGGTTCATAATCGAATATGCTGAGGACAGCACCGCTACCACCGCCGTTGATGATGACGGGCCGTGCGACTCCACAACACAATAAAGAGTCGCATGTTTTTACAACCAAACGGTCCTTTTCAGGGCCACAAAATACTTTGATCGTAGTTTTAGTTGGTTATAATACTTTGTAACCAATATTTTATGTTTTTTTTTCATAAAAACATACAATATTGAGATGCAAAGTATTAGAAGTTCTGGCGACAGAACCTTAACTTCTTAAACCGAACCATGTTTTAGCATACTTGTAAATATTATCAAAAAATATTTACAACTATTGCTATTGCGTAGTTTTAGTGGATTATTCACTCTTTTTTATTACCTAATATTATGTGGGAAAGGGCCTATATGAAATAACACACAAAAAATATATTTTCAAGTCATTTTTATTCTCTTTATAAAATATAAAAATCTGATCAAAGACTTTTTTTTATTAACTACAATATATATATATATATATATATATATATATATATATATATATATATATATATATATATATATATATATATATATATATATATATATATATATTTACAAACTTAATACTATAAATTAAAAGCTAATACCTACAACTACCTAACACCTACTATTAATTTATTAAAGTCCTCTAATTGTCTTTTATACCGCACACATTCCATCTTTTTTAACTCTAATTGTCTTTCCAGTTCTAAAATGTTACTCTCGCACGCACTCACTTTTTTCACTAAGTTTTTTTTCATTCGATAAATGTCTGATAGTTTGCTCTTCTGCGAGTTGGTGAAGTCTTCAACCCACTCCAGTTGCGATGTCTCGGAACATATTAAAGAAGAAGAAGCGGTTTCATTTGGGGAAGACGACGATGACGACGACGAAGCAGCGGAAACTTCATCGCCTTCAAAACACCGCTTAAACCGCTTCTTCATAGGTTTCCGGCACCCCAATATCGGCGACAGTGGCGCTGGGGAAGACTTTACCTCCGACACTACTTCCTGCTCTACGCTGGCCAGTGTTGGTGGCGTTGGTGGTGTTGGTCCATCGGGGCCTTCGATCACTTTCACTTATACAGACAACGGCTCTTGTGGTGCTGTTTTCAGGAAGTCGAGTAATGGAACAGGGGTGAAGGGATGCTTAAAGTTAAACATCTTCTTTCCTTGTCCCACACCTTTAATCGCCGAATAAAAGGTTTTTTTATCGGCGTTTTCCGACTTCCGCATAGTCAAAAGCTTCTTTAATTTGGAAGCTTTCGGAGAAGATTCCCTGTTAGGCCGCGATGGTTTTCGCACAACTACATCACTTATTATGTTGATTTTCGGCTCCTTCTCCTCCGTCCAACATTCGAGGAATTGCGCAGCCGACTGCACCAACTCTTCGTCGCGACCATCATTCAGGGCTCTGTCTTCGGCATCTTCTTGCTCCCTGCCGTTCCAATTTTCAAATACCCCCGGACTTAACACTTCCAAGCCACTAATGTTTTCCAACATGCCTTGTTGCGAACCGCAGCTCACGTCAAGAGCAACCAAAAGAGACCTTACACTCGATGACATCTTCGATATTACAACTCACACTATAAATTTATCTTACTACTGCACTGTTTGGTGTTCTGACGAACTGTGAAGAGCTCGAGCCAGCAAGTCTGCTTTTATGCCCATTTCCCCCACTACACTACCTTTATTCCTTTTGTTCGATGCATTAAGTATAATATTTAAACTTGTTAGATGCAAGGCCAAGACCAAGGCTGACGTAACCGGCAATACCAGGGTCGTTTTCAAGGTTGTAATTTTCATGGATTTTTTTTTGTCCCTGTCAAGGTTATTTTAAAGAAACATATAAATATAGTACTAAACTTGTCAGATGCAAGGCCAAGGCCAAGGTCAAAGTACCCGTCAATGTCAGGGTCATTTTCGAGGTTGTAATTTTCAAGGATTTTTTTTTGGTCCTGTCAAGGTTATTTTAAAAAGTAATAAATAAATAGAGTACAGCGATTGAAAGTACAACATATTCAAACATTATGTTGCCAACTGATGAACAACCTAGTGAAGCAGCCAAAACATACAGTCATATACCAAAAGCTTTTTATTTAACTTGTCATCATTGTAAAAGACTAGGTATCTGCTGGCGAAATGATCTTACGTACGACTTCAATTACACTGACCTTTTCAGGGTTAAATTTGTACAATGCGGCTTTTGTGGACTAGTTTACTACCAGTTCAAGGACATTAATGAACGTGCCATCCAGAGAAGAAATTGGGTCATAGAAGAAGCTTACCTGTACAGAAGAAATTAACATGTATTTTATTTCTTAATTTTTTAATTTTTTGTTTCTTATATTTTTTTTATTTTTTAATAATAAAAAGTGAACTCAATCTTTTGTTATATTTTATTTTTTTTTTTCCAATAAAACAATAGTAAAATGAATCTGTATGTGTATTTATTAAACATCACCTAAAATACGTTTTGCAATCCATATTTTTCTGCAGGGTCCGTTTATTAATGCAATAGAACCATATATTAGGGTGAAATCTAATGGTTTCAAATCAGTCTCACATAACAATGTCAGAAGTAAACACTATGGATAAGTTCGGTCGCAAAAGAAAATTTAAGGATTTTAACTTTATGCGAGGTCCTTCAGGAATAGGTTTTAAACTTACACCTAATGGAGATTACGACATGGGAAGCAAAAGATTGTGCTATTTAGCAGAACCTCTTGAAGGAGACGATGCGACCACACGAAATTATGTTGATAATAACCTTGCTCAGTGTATGCAAGATACGCAGAAAGCTTTACATGACTCAACAATTGTTATTAAAGGTATATCCAGAAACCAACTTGAAGGTTACGTACGCAAGAAATTAATTGAAACCGGTCAAGAACTTAGAGGATACATTGATGATACTGTTATTGCAATATATGAACGTAGGCAAGACGAACTGCGGGATGAACTTAACTCTAGAATGTTGAAAATTGAAAAGACTATGGAGGATCTTGTCAGCAAACCTGTTTCACATTAAACATTTGCTCGTAGACCTGTGCGTTTAACTTACTGTTAGACAAATTTTTCAACAATAACTTTTACAGTTTGTTATTTGTCGACACTTCATTATATTTATAATTTTAAAATAAAGGTTCAATAAAAAGCAATGAAGTAATGAATACATGTTTTTTATTTAAAAAAAAATTACAGTACTATCGTAACATATTAATGTTGTATGTTCAATAGAAATAATAAAACAATACAAATAATGAAATATGGATTTTCCAGATTACGTGCTGTCCTGACTTAGAAATGATTCCAACACGGTGACTAAATTTGCTAAGTTTTCTTCCGGGTCTGTTTTGTAAAAATCTATGTCTGCATGCCCCCAAGGTAGAGTTTTGGTTGAATTGGGAATTACATAACGTTTATCATCGCTATGTGACAATGCTATTTTATTTATTATGTTGGTATAAATGCTATGTAATTCACTTCTAAATGTCTTCATCTTTCTTAATATAAAACCACCCCGTTCGACAATTCTTTGGTAGTCTTCCTGATGAAGGTCTTTCTCGATAACACATTTTTTGATACCTTTGGTTTTTTTTAATTCATTATTAATGGACTTTACATAAAAGACCTTCGCGCCAGTACCATAAAAACTTATTATCGGATCACCAGGAAACTCATCTTTCATTCTACCAACTAGAGAATTACTTTTAATTATGTTGAAATTATTAATTTCGGGGTAATTTGATGTATCAAATTTTTCGGGGTTTTCTGATATAGTTTGATAAAAGTTTTCCGTATACACTTTTAATATAAGCGAGTCAGTATCGGTGTAAAGTAACGAAGCATCATCACCAAACTTGGATTTAATAAAATTATAATAAAAATCGTATATTACAGTCTTTGATATATCTAATATGGAAAATCCGATATAAATTGGTTTATTGTACAATATTTTAACTTTATTCATATGTATAGCAACAAAGTTCTCGGTAAATATCGAGCTACTATTGAAATTGGGGCGGGATATTAGTACTCTAGCTCCATTTCTGCCTACACTGTTATCCCAATGTGTTACTAATTTTATATCCTTTCGATTTTCCACATTTTCCATAGTTTTACCAAATATCGCGTTATTTTTTAATTTAAAAGTGTCCTTCGCAAATTTTGTGGTGGCCTTGTTACGTACATTGGTATTAAAATCAATATACGATTTTAGCCATTTTGATTGCTTAAACTGTAATACTCGATGGGTTTGCATTACCACTAAGCCGTTGGCGATGGCTTGTTTTAAAGCTCTATAGTGTACAATGTATTTTTTTTTTATCATGTAAATTAGGAATTAATTTCGGCAATTTAGCGTTTTCTGTTGGCGGTATGATATTTTCTACTAGAAATGGAAGATCAGAATGTGCATCATGCAACTCAGTCGGATAATGCACATCCACTTCCAAAACGTAGCCATGTAAACTATCATCACCAACAGCCATAATATTTAAATCCAGAATTTCGCGCTCGCTTAACCATCGAAAACCACCATATGGTAATGCTTGTGACATACTATGACTATATAGATTTGTAGCATCAAGGTATGTTATAAATGAAGAAGGTTTTGTTGGGTCATAGTCTGGTAAAAAAATATTATTGGCGATGTGCTTCCTTTCTGTACACTGGCTTATGCCGCCGCGTATACCTTTCTTAAAAAAATGTATCATGTCTATATCAGTTAAGAGCTCTAACTCTACCTTAGTCATACGTAGCATACAATCAAATGATAAACTTGGAAGGGTATAGTAATGTGCTGGATCAAGTTTATCGAATTTTAAACAATTATTCCGAAATTGCTCAAAAACATCACACAATAGCAACACATCTGATTTTAAATACACGTCCGAGTAGTCCCCCAAAGTTTTACACCCAAACAAGCGCCATACTTCTTTTGCTCTTCTATAGCTTTCATCGCTAATATGTTCTTCCCTTGAATTATCATAAAATTGATCTTTACTTGGAAGACATGTATTTTCCATTTTTTCTATACATTCAATAAAGCTATAGGGAAAAACACCCTTTTGACGCATCAAATTAAATTGGTTGATATTTGAAAAATGTTTCCGGGTTTCAATAAAATCATCGTCGTTTAAACCGCTGCCTAAATTTTCCAAAGACGTTGACAAAAATTTAAAACTGTCAATAAATCGCAACTTTAAATATTTCCTCTTGACTTTTCCACATTTACTATCAAAATAATCGTGCACATAAATGCTTTTGGTAAATGATATGTACTTTTCCTTACTTTGAGCCAAAACACCAATTTTATCCCCATATTTACATAACTCTTTTATAAATAATTGGCTGTCGTAGCCGCTTAAGTTATGAAATATGATAGGGATAAAAAAGGGGAATTTATAATTTAAATTACAAACGGAATGTGCAGCACCAAATCTTTTTGCACCAGTTATGTGACAGTGGTCTCGTACTTTAGTCTCACCCTCTTCAAAAGGGCCTTCACATATACCACATATTTTAGCATCATTGAACTCCCTTTTTTCTTCAGGCGTTAACGGTTTCATAGGCTTAATGTCTTTTAAATATGTGTTATATAGAGCCCTTAAATCACACTCGATACGATCCACAAAGACTTGAGCTGCATTATTGCCACGAAATAGCTCAAATTTCGAAAGTAAGTCGTCAAAAGAGCATTTAATTAAATAAGCAAAAGAATATGGTTCATGTTTAAAGCTTTTTACAGTGTAAGAATTTTGTGGGTTTGGTTGTACCGTTTCAACGGGTTTTAAAACAGATTCAAAATCTTCATAAACCACGAATGGAACGCGCATTTGCTTTTCTATACCCTCGAATTTTAAAATATTTTCCGGCACAATCTTTCCAGATTTATCGATTTTTAAATCCACTGAGGGTGTTTGCGTGAAAATGTGGTTACAATCGTAGCTTTTATATAAAGTTAAAGCTGACGGTGTACTAAAATAAATGAGGCAACCATCACAGAAATATATTTTATGTTATTGACAACTAATTTGACTTGAAACTAAACGTGATAAATCCCGAATCCAACAATAATGACTCTTTGAACAAGTCGTATCACAAAAATGTTCACCGCCATCTTTACTAAATACTACAGTCTTTTGTAATTAACAATAAATTTACATGTATATCCAACTTTTTTGACGCATACCTCAGTGGACTAATAACTTCATGTATTAGTTCATTATTTTCATATTTAGATTCAAGACCGTATACGTTAATTGATATGTTGTTCATTTCCTCAAATTTTTTAATGTCACGTAATTTTACTGAAAAATCCATACCTGTCAAATTTAGCACTCTAGAGAAATAGGGGTAGGATATCTTCTGTGAAGGCGATGCTGTTGGAGGAAACAATGCTGATGTTACAGCCCACGCAAAGCAAAATTCATCCTGGTTAATCATATTGACGACTTGTTGATACTAACTTCCAAGTATAAAATTCGCACAAGAGCCCATCCTATAACAAGAAAAATAATATATAAAAATCAGTTTAATATATCGGGTTTTGATTTTTCCATACCTGAATCTTTCTCCTGGAACTCTGTCGCCTGCGTTTTTGTTAATTCGGTGAAAGAATGGTAAACGGCATCCAAATCACTTTCTACACTAATTATTTGATTAGCAGTGTTGAAGGATTTTTCACTGAATATTTCTTGTGATGGAAGCATGTACTCGCCAACAGCTGTCATGTTAACTTTTAAAGCATGATGCACACGTAATAAATTATTAACAAGTTCCACCACCTTGGATTTAATGTCTGCAAAGAACATTACGTAATCGGAATGCTCCATATCACTGCTAACCCGATAGGTTGCAATTCTCCTTTTGAAGGCACATTCAACGAGTTGCACACCATGACATACCGGAAAACATGAATTATTTTTATGTTGTTGTGTTCGTTTATGCGCTGACATATGATTTATTGGAACATCTACATTACATGTAGCGCAATTAATTACCGGAATCGTCGATGTATACTCTTCAATTCGGAGCCGTTTTCCTCCAGGCACTTCATTAAATCTCGCCGCACACGATTCTCTTTGATGACGTCTCATATTATAAATATTAGTAAACTTAGAACCGCAATTTTCACAAACATATGCCATGATTGTTCAAATATTAACACATGTACTACCTATACAAGTCAGAGCCAACTGATGAATGAAACTGCCCCATACCTTATATAAAACCATTCAAGGTCACCCCAAACCACGTAACATATCTTCAAGGTCACACACACAAGATGATCTCCAACAAGACCAAGGTCGTCTCGACAAAGGTCAAGGTCAAGGCCACACACACACACACACACACACACACACACAACCTTGAACACAAGGTCAAGGCCAAGGACAACGCACACGTGCACTTTCAAGGACATATGGGCGGGGCCAAAGAGGGGTGGGGGCAAGGTCAGGCTCAAGGTCGAGGAGTGGGGGGATGAAGAGGATCGGGTTATGTGCACTACTGTCGTTGTTTTAAAGATGTTGTTTTTCATTATATTTATTTAGAGTAGTGCTTGTTTGTTTGTTTTTGGTTTTCTATGGCTATTAGGAGTAAAAAGCAAAAAAATTAAATATCTCAAAAACTATTAGTACTAGCTACAGAACATATTGAACACAAGTTGTAGTATTTTTATTAGTCTATAACAGAAAATAGAAATACTTGATATATATAATGCAGTATATATGGTTTCCTGGAACATTTTACCTAAAACGCATAAACGTACTTCATTCAATCGTTGACTCACCTTCTACAATTCATCCGAAAGGCATAAAAATTCTCCCTTTTATTGCCCATTCATTGTATATTCAACAACAGGAGAAATATTTTAACATTTTCTAGTCTAAAAAAATTTCAATTGTAGGAGGTATCGTCTGCCCTCAGGCGACTCTTTATCAACCAAATTAAGTAACATACTATCACAATTTGGCTTATCAGAGTATATAGTCCAGTCCATTAGGCGAGTCCACCAAACACACGTGTATTAGAGATTTAAAAATAGTTCTATATATAGCTATATATTTCGCTATAATCTAGGCAATTATAGATAGATTAAGCCCATTTAGTTGATAGAACAGTGATTGAAAAGATTGGTTCTGAAACATTATTCTCCCTATTAAGAAAGTCTCTTGGTTTATTGTTGTACATATAAATAAGAATATAAAGAAAATTGAGGAGGTCGTCCAAAAAACTAAAGCAAAATTATAGAAAATAAAAAAATTATGTTAATCTTAAAAAATATTTTATTAGTTTCTGTATTTTGCATTATCTATTAGGTCAGATAGCGTATAATTCTTCATTTGATTAAAAAATGGTTGCACTCCTTGTTACGATATTGTGTGTTTTGGCTTCCTATATAGTGAAGTTTTAACAATTCCATTGGAGCGTTCAGCCATGTCCTCCGGAAAGATTGACTAATTATATACATCTTATTCGATGGTGAATTTAATTGTTGATGTGATCGTATTTACATTTGTCAGTTTTTAATCATTACCACTCTATAACATGAAAGTATAATCGATGTATCTAAACCAGACTTTCGCGAAATTACAAGCAATGTTTATAATCGCACAATATCTAAATATAACACTTAGACTCTTAAAATAGACATCGCAAATATTAAAAAAGATTTTCAATAGAATAATTTCGAAGAATATGTCGTAACCAATCTTAACAGTGGACAACAAGAACCACATCTTTTTCTTATAATTCCGAATATTAAGGAGACTTTAAAGAAAGCGAAATGAATTGCCAGAAGCAACCATATAAAAACAGCTTTTAAATAAGAAATTACAGTCAGAACTCATTCAACATGAACAAAAACGAAAAGCACAAAGTAGAAAGAGTGTATTTACAAAGTTCCCTATGAGTGTGGTGAAATGCGTATTGAAGAGATCAAATGTCCACTAGAGCTTAGAATTAAGAAACATACAATTTATACCTAAAAAAGGGAAACTTCAAGATCTGGTATTGTAAAACATGCCTGAGACCCTCTATATATTAAAAATTATATTAGACGTTTCAGTAACCTAGTGTACTATGGAATATTTGGTGACCAGTGCTTTGTAGTGTGTACTGCAAAGAGAAACATTCCGCTTTTATGAACAAAGCTCGTAAATAAGCTCATTATCTTAAGACAAAACTTATACTTTATAATGACAGACATATAACCTAACCCAAGTACTGCCGTTTAGCCAATCTTTAACATTCTTTACAACTTTCAAAAAATATAGTATTAACATAGCAAAAATATATTTTTATTTATTACGTATTTTGTTATTTTCACTTCTCCTAATATTGTATTATTGTAGTATTATACAGTGTCCACGAAAAATTCTGTACCCTAGGGCAAAGTTTTTATTTTTGTTTTTCTGACAAATAACTGAGAAATCGATGAAACGATGTGTCAAATTGTATGCGCTAATTTAAAATTTCATTTAAAAAATTTAAGGAACCTGAAATTTCGGATTTGATTTGAATAGAAAAATATCATTAGTATTTACTTCGGATTTCTCGATTTTTTTAAAAGAAATAATAGGACTCTCTTGGCCTATTCTAAGAATTCAAACTACGATTATTACAAGTTTGGTATCAAATTTTTGAAACCAAAAATGTGTACTTGAATTTAAACCAGATTTTCAATACGTTCATAAGTAGGATTTAAAAAAAATTGGGTTAAGGCATAACAATGACTTAGCTTTGTAAATATAAATTTAAATATTTTTTGAAGCTCATCGAATGTTATTTAGGGTCTTGGTAAAAATAAAATTTGAGAATTTCTTGCGACTCAACGCATATACGTAATAAGATTGGAACTGTTTAATCATGCATAAAACAGAAAAAAATAAAATATTTAAAGCCTAAAATAAAATTTCTTTTAATTGTAAATTTAAATTAGCTGTTAGTTTATCAGTCGTGAGGTGCCACAGTTATCATTTAACAAAATAATTAATAACTTTTCCAATTTTTGAGGGCACCCAAAAATTAAATTATCAAAATTTACACAACGCTTAGCACTCTTAGTCCATTTTCAAGATAAAAAATTTTAAAAAAACTTTATTCGAAAGACACTTTTATAAAAAAATATCTCTGGCGCGGATGATTTGGGTTGGGAAAAACATTTTTTTTGGTTGAAACAAATTCTGTTATGGAAAAAGTGGAACTTTTGTCTGTGATGAAATATTTGTTGAGAACTCAATTATAAAGAAAAAATACAGAAGAAGTTTTATTGGTAATGCTTAGTGTTAAAAGTTACTCCCCAAACTTTCTATTTAAATTTTGATGTAAATATTAATCAGCTTTATTCTGACAAAAAGGGGATTTTATGTAATTCCCAGTTTCCAAATACATTTTAAGTGCCAATACAATTAGATTAAATGCTTTAACCATTTCTTAGTTTTTTTTTGTACGAATAAAATAATGCCTAAGAGTCTTCTATATTCCATTGATTTTAATTTGGTATGCATTTTAATAGCTTTTAGATAACCTAAATATGATTGTGGGTATTAATAGCATATTTTTAATATTCTTATAACAAACGAAAATTGCAGCCTTTGTTTATTTAAGGTAGAATTTTGAACTCGATTGGCACAATATATCACTATTATCTTCATTTTGTACTTTTTATAACAAAAACAACTGCTTATTGCTAGTAATCAGTAGTTTCCGATTTTTTGACGCAAACTATACAAAATGTTCCCCTAGCGTTTAAATTCAATCTTTTAAATTGACTGATCATATTTAAACTATTTTAATTATGATGCGGAGAAAAAGTACTGGCTATTTAATTGTTGTCCAGGTTAATAACAAATTCTCAAAGTATTTCACTATACCTTTGCTTCATTTCTAATTTACTCCATATTCCTTTAAAAAATTGTAAATATGCATATAGAGTCTTAAAAAAGCTTATATGTAATATTAGAAGCACAAATGTACATGTAAAAAACTAGGCCACATCTCTACCCCGGACAAAAGTTTTGGTTAAGTGTACAGTAGTAGTGTAACTAACGTGGATCTGCTACGTTTCAAGGTCACACTCTGGATGACCCTAGTAAGCCGTGATTGGTTGCCATGCGGCAAAAGAAATGACTGAAGATCAAAGGCATTGACAAAAACTTACCTGACAGGTGTAAAAAGGTCCGTATAGACACATGTAGGTTAGCTGAAGAATCCGAAGAAGTGTAAAAGAAGTGATCGTCAATGACGTCACAAGTCCAGTGGCTGTTGAACTAGCTGCAGGGTGTTCGAAAAGTGTGTTAATCAAAAAATGTAAATGTATGTAAATGAATGGAGATTGTATGTGTGTCTGTGTGTGCCGCGCCGCCCCCTGTATATGCAAGGTAGAATGGAGGACGTAATTAGTAATACCTGGAGAAGCTTATATGTGTATATTTATTATACAGGTTGTATCAAAAACAAATAAATATGTCTTTGTATTGATTTTGTGTATATAAGCCCAGAGCCTAGCCTAGCCTAGCACAAGCTAGCCACCCTGTATACTGTATGTGTTGGACAAGAACAAATGTATGAGAGAGAGAGAGAGAGAGAGAGAGATATGGAGATAATTTGATTTTGATGTGTCTATATTTATCTCACTCGTATGTATTTCATATATGAGAGAGAACCAAGAACTTAAAATTATTTAACTATTT
Organism: Diaprepes abbreviatus; assembly: GCA_034092305.1. Taxonomy (NCBI): domain Eukaryota; kingdom Metazoa; phylum Arthropoda; class Insecta; order Coleoptera; family Curculionidae; genus Diaprepes; species Diaprepes abbreviatus. Next base: position 2,172,024 of record JASJET010000056.1, read on the forward strand.
AAATTGAAAATATATTGTGAGGTTACGTTATAAGATAAGAAAGATTAAATTCATGTAGATAAGCTAACAAAATTTTGCATGTAAAACATTAGAATTTGAAACTATTTTTAAAATTATTCATACAATTATATACTTCAATATAGACTGAGGCAGCCGGTTCGCTTGTATCAACCTAAGATGTTACTTTTTTTGCCTGAATTTACCTATATAAACCTGTCTTCTGAACCTGTCATCTGTGTGTTATACCTATTTATTTTTATTCCTAACTACAAGTACTTGGTTTAACTAATAATAATAATATATCGAAAATAAATTGTGTATGAGGTCAGCAATTGATGACGCGTAAGGTCAAATTAGCAGATAAGACTTCATAGTGTTTACCATGTAAAATGTTCGAAGTTGATACTCTTAATTATAAATATTTTTATACTTTTTTTATTTACTTAAATTTGGACATCCTATTAGTAACAATTCCTCTATAGTATTTTGAACTAATTTTCTTAACCAACACATTTTTTCATTGCCTTTTACAAAAATAGTTTCATTACCAACAATATTTTTGATATAATTAGATATATTTTCATATGGTATATAACTGAAATCTGATTGATTGATTGATTCCATTTGAGATCATAAATGTTGTCCGTCAACCATTCGAAACGTTTTTGAATATTTTCATTGAACCATTCCATTTCGTGAGGCAAGTTCACCAAACTGTGATATATTTGTCCACTTTGAGTATTAATTATAGATATTTCTTTACAAATAAAGTCACTTTTTTATACTGATAGCCTTGAATGTCTAATATATACATTTTTCCCTCAGTTTTTTGATTTTTTAGGAGATTGATTTCACTATATTGGTTAGAGGATTGTATTTGACCAAACGATCGTGTAATATTAGACAATATGCTGTTGTATTCTTGGGTATATTTTTGCTAGTTTCAAATTCCAATCGTATATCTATGACACCAGTTTTGAGTGCTTCGTTCTGACGCGAACAGTCAACTACCACAAAAGGACATACTCCATGGAATTTTATAGGTTCGTAACAGGGTTCTCCGTGACGTCGATAGTAGAAACTTTTCTGGAACTGCGCATACATTTCATATAGGAGAGCCCATTGTTTAGTATCAAAATTGAGATTTAAACTGTCATATGGATACGTTTCAGAATTTAGGAAAAGTTTTAAATTCGGTAGGTTTCCATGATCGAAAACACTAAAATTTTTATCTTTTTTATTTTTTCATCATCAGTAGATAGAGCAAAAATTAAAAAACGTGGTTTCGAAACTAGGGCACTACTTTTAACAGACCAAGTATGCCTTGTCGTTTCTTGTAAAACGGGATATTCATGTAGTTCCCAACTTCTAAATGGAATATTCAAATCTCTATTGCTTTCCAGATGTTTCATTAATCGCAACTTTTCCACATCTGACACTAAAACATGAGGTATTTTTCATACTACTTTATTTAACACCACTTTGTATTCTTCAGCTGCCTCTACTGGTAGAACAGATGTTTGAATGAAGGCATTTGTGTCCGAATTATTTCTGATTAAAATCAATTCCTGTTGAACGTTCATAATAATTTTTTGAAAATCTTCTGCAAATCCTAATAAGGTCATTAATGGTACACATACATTAAAATTGCCTTTTGCATCCAATAAGTTTGGATTTTCATCGATTTGCCAGCCAGCATTTTGCAATCGTTTAATTTCATTCGTGGTGTAGGAAACGTAACCTTTCATTGTGGATGTTATACCTGGATTTCTTACACGATCCACCACTGTTCCTCCCAGATCATGACGAATTTCATCGAAAAGAAATGCAATTCCGTTATTAGTGAAACTGACATGTTGACTATATTCGCCATCTTTTTTAACCAATTTTCCTTCAATATATAGAAAACTTTGTCCAGGCAAGGTGTAAAGGTCCTGTGTTTGTATTGGAATTCTTATTTCATCAACGTTATTAAGCGTAGTGGATGCATACGGTTGGTGTGTATGATATTGGGAGTTGACAATAGAATTGTCAGAGTAGACACTCTCACCAACATTTAAAATATTAAAACTTATTTCCGTCGTCCTCGTCTACTTGTTGTCGTTGTTCTGATTCAATCTGACAATTACACCTTATAAGCACCAAAACTCTTCTAAGTTTTATTCTTAGTCCAAGTTTAAAGTTATACTAAAATTTTTTTAGTTTTTTAATTTTTAACACTCTCAATGAAAAAAAAGTTCTTGCTATTACGTATGTTAACTCTTTCAGCGTAACAATAATACTAATCTGAATTTTCAATATACCTTTATTTATATAAGTTTCAATCAGATACTAAATTTATCAACTTTAACACTTTTCATGTCACTTGAAAAATAAAATTTTGTGACAGTATGTTTTCCACCATTCTTTTTTACAACTTCATCTTTATATTCACATGGAAGACAAATGGTATTGCTGCAGCACATTCACCTTTACAAACTGGACATTTATATTTAATTGAAATAGGCACTTTTCTTTTTAAGTTTGAGTCCCAAGGAAAATAAAAAATCTTTATTTTTGTACGGTAACTGTTTAAGCTTGCTATTAGTACTAATGTGATTTGTTGATATTCCTCGATTTATAGACATTTCTTCTTTTTTCCTTTCTTCTCTGTTGTTAACCAAAGGTGTTATAGGATAAGAAATATTATATAAAAGTACCTTTTTGCCGTTTTCTATTTTCTTTTTCTTAGATGCAATCTGACTGTGACCACTTCTTCTCTAAAATTGGCTAAATTTTCATCTTGATCGGTTATTTTAAGTATAATTTCATCGATATGTCGAGTATTAATTGGTAGATAAATAACTTTGGCTGGTTTTTCAACAATTTTCATTCCAGGTAATGTGGTTGTAAAAAATTGATGGATAATGTAAACTGGTTTCCCATTATTAAAACTATTCGTTACAAGATTGCATTTGATAAAAACACTGTTTATTTTAAATATATTGATAGGATGTTCTGATATATGCATTTTATTTTTAATCAATTTTTCCTTTCTAAACCCCAATAATGAACCGATACTCTTTCGTTTGTTATAGTCAATATCTAAATTACTTTTAATTTCACACTTCAGAGTATTATAGCTTGCTTTAATGGATAAAAATGGTTTTTCATTTTCTGTTCCAACTTGTTTTTCTTTTGATATGCTTTCAAGTTTTTCCACTAAATAATCACTAATGTCTTTAATGTCGTATGAACCTTCTGGAATAGTAATAACTTCCTTATAATTAAAATGAAACTTATTATTTGTATTGTCAATATTTGGGGTTGAATTATAACCTTCAAAGTTTATTAGGCCCGAAACATATTCTTCATTTTCTTTCAAAATAATCGGTGTATAAATAGCTGCAGATAACAGAGATTTCCGATCGGATAAGGTAAAAGTGTAGGATATGATGTTTACTGTACAAAAATTAAACGACAAATAATATTTTACATCTATTTATTATCAATTATTATATAAAAAAGTTAAGCATAAATGACCTTATTTAACAGAATTATAAGTCTGATATGAATCATGATTATACATAATATTAGGTAAGCCATTCGAATTAAAATACTTTATCAATTTCAATGAAGGTGCAAGGTTACTAAAAATATCAAAATAAATAATATCACAACCATTTCTTTTATAGGCTATCCAATGAGTTCTTTCATATCTTTCATAAAAATTCCACGAAAATTTTTAATTTTTAAGTGATTAACGTATTTTTCCAAATCTATATTGGTTAATGGTCGAGATGGTAGTTTTATGGGTAGTTTTTTTGAAAGCCGGGAGGTCGTAAAAAAGGCTTAAACCTTTTTTGTGTGACTTTAAACATAATCCTTTCCCAATGCTATAGATTCCATTGACTTGTTATGACGTTGTGTTTCCTTCAATTGTTGAGCTGCAGACTTTGCATCATTAACTGCCTTTGCAATACCAGCTGCACCACCACTTAATGCTCCCAAGTCCAGCAAAAATGGGTATTATAGGTAAAAATCCTCCTCGTTTGGGCACGTTTATAATGCGGGCAGATCGTATTTTATTTTTTAACTTGCTTGCTTGTTTCATTGCCACTTTTAAAGCTCCACTTAAATTCTTAGGTTTTTGGCCTACTATACTTTTTTTAATTTGTTTTGTAGCCTCCTTAAAATTAATTAATTTTTTCTTGTTTTTGTTATTCATTTTACTACGACGACGACGACGTATTTTTTGATTTTATGTAGTTTTCCTATGTGATGCCATAATGTAAGCGTAACTTTTCTCTAGAACTGTTGCTTTTAAACTAACTTATAGATATTTATTTATAGGTTTTATATGCATTTAAAAAAAGAAGAACCTACGTCAACATTTTCGGTTTTTTCGAAACAAAATATTCATCCATATTGTCAGCTAAATCAAGTTCTCTTTTAACACCTTGCGTTTCTTGTGGCCCCTCTCATAACATCAACGTTATTATTATTTTCATTCATTTTAGATTTTTTCTTGTTCGGTTCTAATAATAATACGTTTTCATTCCTATCTGGATCAAAATCCTCAGATATTTTTCTCTTACGTGTTGTTTCAGGTACAAATGGTTGTTGTTGTTGATCTACATTCATATAGTTTTCTGTGGATTTCATATTTAATTGATTTATTGCTCTTTTTCGTATTTTCTCTTCAAATTCCAGTTCATACTTATTTTTAAATTTTTCTTGACTTTTCTGTTGTTTTTTTTAGAATATCTTCTAGGTTTGTTGATATTATTATTTTGAGGCATTTTTTTATCTTTTTCACTTGAACTAATTGATTGTAAACCAGTTTCCATAACTAGTAAAGCATTCTGTACCAACTTTATATCTTTTTTCAATGCTAAACTACACTGTCTAGTACTATTTTGTTTTCTTCTATAACCCATACCAAGTTTAATTTTAGCTTTCATTGCTCCAGCCACTCCTAAAGCTGCCATTTTTTCACCAAAAGTGGAATTTTTTACTCTAATACGTGTCATTGCTTTTTTCGCCAATATTTGATCGGCTGCGTGTCGAACATTCAAGTCTTGATTATTTGAATAGGCAATGTCATGTTCTTTACATGCTTCATCTAATTCATTAATACCTGCATCACCTCTGGCTAAACGTTTTTCCAATTTTGTACCAGGTCCACAATAATGATAACCAGGTATATGCAATTCAATAGGTAACTTATTTATAGCGATATTTAAAAGACCCGCTCCTTCTACTACCGATGCATCATCATTTGTATCAGGATAAAACTGCATCTTTACTTTAACAATTTTTCAATTCAACTAAAATAAATTTACGAAACTTACCTATTTATAAATACTTTTATGTTGACATTAAGAGAAAGCAGGTGTACGATAGAGATAGTAAAAAAGAGAGGAAGAAAAAGAAAAAAAAGAAACTTGTTCAACAACGTATCACTTTACCTGTTGACAATCACGATTTCGAGCAATTTCCAATAAGTAAGCACAGTTTATTGTTACCATCATCGATTCGTTGTATCATTGTGGGACCATCAAATTGTTGAAAAACCAACATTATGCTTACCTTGATAGAACACCCCAATGGATTAAAATTTAAAAATATATATCTATATTCGAAATCATTGTACCAACCTAAATATATATATTTGGAAAAGTCACTCAAGCCCATAAAAGAAATTGGATATTTTGCTTTTGACAACAGCGAAGAAATTTTCCCACCCTCACAAGCTAAGCAGCATTCAATTTTCATTTTTGACGATGTAGCATGTGACAAGCAGGACATCATTCGTGAATATTTTAGTATGGGACGTCATAATCATGTTGACTGTTTATATCTCTCTCAAACGTATGTGAAAATACCAAAGCATTTAATTCGCGATAATACAAATGCTGTAATTCTATTTAAACAAGACGATATGAATTTGAAACATATTTATAACGATCACGTAGGCACAGATATGAAATTTGAAGACTTTAAAAACCTTTGTGGTATGTGTTGGCAAAAGCCCTATAAATTTTTAACAATTTTTAAGGATAATAAAATAAATGAAGGGCGATATCGCTGTTATGTCGATCAATATATATATATATATATATATATATATATATATATATATATATATATATATATATATATATATATATATATCTGTAAGAACTTAAAGTGTGTCATTTATTATTTATTTTTATTAAGAAGAGGCTGCATTCAAAAATAAAATGGATGCATCTGAAAAACAACTTAAACGAAAAGTTATTGAAAAACGTAAAATTGTCAAACAAAACCTAGATTGGTTAAAACAAGGTCAAGTAGTACACGAAGATATTTTTTTGCCAATTACCAAACATTTAAAAAGTATAGAGACCAAATTGGAGCCACAGTTATCAGCATCCTTACAAAGTAATTTAAAAAATGAGAATCTTGAGACGACAACAGATCAAAAAAGAGAAGAATGAGAAGAAGAAGAAAAACATCAAACGAATTTAACTGACTATCTTGATAATATGAGTGCTTCTACACCATTATCGCCTAGAAGACGTTTACACTTTCAATCAACACCTGTAGTAGATGACGATGATGATGAACCAAGTGGTATTAAATGGTCGATTATTCAAAAAACCAACAGACAAGAAAGTGAACGTAAGGAAAATTTGCAAACTAATTTTGAACGTGCAAGAAATCGAGACATTATGAAGTCATCTTTCCGTGACTATCTAAATCAATACGAGCCATTACCTAAAAAATATGTCAAAGATATGATACAAGATACAAATAATGAATTTGATCACAAATATGGAGTGGTGTTAAATGATATTACAAATAAATTTTATATCGGTGATTCGCAATTAAAAATAGTAGATTCAGACATTGTTGTGCAGGGGTTTGGTTTATATGAATTATTTTTTAAAAAATATCCTGTAAATTTCACCGTACAAGATGAAAAAAAATTACGTTGAAATAGTTTTAAAAACCAATACTCATCGAAGATATTATAAAGCTTCACAACAAGTGCAAGGAAGTATTTTACCTAAATATAAAAGAATAATTGCACCTGCTCTCGGACATAAAACAGGTGGTAAACGTCATACCTTCAAAGCATCAAAAAATCTTTTAATGCAATTTAATACCAAACCAATCGAGTACGTACACTGGGATGATCCCAACGAACTTGTCGATAGATTACGTCTATTAATAGCATCTCAAAGTGCAGGAAGTACCAGTCATACGAACGAAATTAATTCGATAATAGAAGAACTGCGTAAAGCTGATATTATAGAATAGAGAGACAATTAACAACAAAATGGGAAAATTTTCAGGTGACGTTAAAAAACAAGTGGTTGAAGAAATACATAGGCGTGCAAGAATTAATTTTAAACGACGTCGTGTCATTTTGAAAGGTCTACATGATTTTTATCAAGCAGATCTTTGTGAACTAGGTCCTTATGCAAAAGAAAATAATGGCTATAAATATATTCTGGTAGTAATTAATTATTTCTCAAAATATTTGTGGGCATATTCCTTAAAACTAAATCTGGTAAAGAAGTAACTCAAGTTATGGAATAAGTTCTTAAGGACTCAACTTATCCTGATCCTCCTAAACTTCTCCAAACTGACCAAGGTACTGAATTTCTTTCAAAGGAGTTTCAACAGCTTTTAAAAAAATATAATATTAGACATTATAGTACATATAGCGAAAAAAAGGAATCTATTGTTGAACGTGTAATTCGAATTCTTAAAAGTATGATTTGGAAAGGATTAAATGTAAATGGCTTCTATAAGTGGTATAATTTATTAGCTAACATTGTTAAAAAATACAATAATAAAAAACATAGAACCAAAGGTATGAAACCTGTTGAAGTAAATGAAAAGAATGGAAAATATTTACTTAATACTGTTTACAGTCATATAAACCGAAATTTAAAGTTGGTGATCACGTACGCATTTCAAAAGTACGAGGTGTATTTGATAAAAATATCAGTCTAATTGGTTAACGGAAATTTTTACCATAAACAAAGTACAACTAACAAATCCTACCACTTACCTACTGCAAGATGTGAATAAACAAGAAATTAAAGGTGGTTTTTACGAACAACAATTAGAGAAAGTTAAATATCCTAATGTATATTTAGTTGAAAAAGTTTTGAAATGCAAAGGTAATAAAGTTTTTGTAAAATGGCTAGGTTTTGATGATAGCCATAATAGTTGGATAGATAAAAATAATGTTATATAATACTTTAGAGAAAATAAAACCATCTGTTAAATATATTAGATCTTTTTAATTACCTAAGTAGGGTTGGTAGCTTTTCACCTAACCGACCCTACCTACCAGGCTTACCTACCAACCCTACCTACTCACATTCTCTACCTAAACCAAATAGTTAGATATTTAAGAATAGAAAAACAAAAATATTTAAAATAAAAGATTTCTTTTTTTTTAATTTAATTTATACAGAACTTGACTAAATTTTTGGAAATTTCGGATAAATCTTGCAAATTTCATTAAGAGTCTAAAATAAAACACACATTCAAACAGGTAACTATCAAATTTATTTATTTAATTAAAAAAATCTTTGGGACATTAACAAATCATCATCATCATCATCACTTTTGTCCTTTCTGTTCTCAAGAGGATCGTCCACTAACACCACCGATTTATTTGACGTAGATGGTATGTTCTGAAATCTAACTGTTTTTTTTTGTTCCGTTTCGGGGGAGGTTCCAACTGTAGGGGATCCTCTTTCTCCTTTTCCTCATCTTCTAACAAATTAAAGCGATACATTCGTACTGTTTTTTCAAGTAGGAGCAATTCCTCATCTGATTCCAACTTCGCCCTCAGATATTGGAGGGGTGGGTTGCCAAACTTCCTTTGTAATGTGGAAACTTTGGGTGAATAAGTTAACTAAATGAAAACTTTTTCACCCTTTAAACTAATATTTTTAACACCATATCTACAATAAAATAATATAAACACCATCTAACTTAACAAACTGACATAGATATGTCAACAAGAACATTTAATTATTAAATCTAATATAAAATTTTTAGCTTTCGTGGAAGTACTGACACTGTAGAAATCTGTCAAGTTAAAAACATTTGGGATAGGTTTTTTTTGTTTAAATAGTCTAGTGTAAAAACATAATTGACATCTCGAATTAAAGAGATGGAATAATGTTTTAATAAAACGTCTTAAAGTAAAATTAATTGATTTTTTATAATTTTACGTTTAAATTATTTTATGCTTCCAAATGCTATCAACAAATTAAATCTTAAACTATTATATTTTTTTACTCTCCTATATTGAGATGTAACCATAATATTCCAATACTTCAAAAGATTGAGGTGTATACATGTTGGTAAAGGTATTTTAAATATATCAGTACAAAAATCGTAAAGAAATGGAATTGAACTCGCATCACAACAAAACAACTTTTTGTTGGGAAGTTAACTTTGTCGGTACTATGTACGATAATTGTTGAGGGAGTTGTTTGTAACAAATTTAAAGTAAAACTTTATATTTTAATCAAATTGATTTTAGAATACTTGGTCATTTACAATTTACAATTTAAATAGTAACAAATCCTTATCACTATCCTGCGTAACGCTAGAAGAACATGGTAAAATTTAATTCAAATTTTAAAACAAATTCAAAGAAAATATAAAAAGAAATTACCCACTATACCCCTATTTTTCCACTTGAGGTGTCATCAGTCTATAAAAATTTTAACTGTAGCGACGTTAAGTCTATAAAAATTTGGTGAGGTCAAATGTTAGCTAAATAAAAATTGTGATAATATTTTAAAAATGTTCTTAATGAGAAAAATTGGATATATGATAAGAATAATTGCAGCTAAATATACAATTATGATAAGAAAATTTAGAGAACTTCTAACACAATTAAACAATTTTATAATTAAAATTATTAGTATTTTTTGTTGAAAATCTAAAAGATCTCTATTTTATTAAAGTATGTATTTAAAAATTTACAATTTTGCTAAGACCGTTTAGAGTATAACAGCGTCTTGTAGAAGAACTACGAAAATAACTAAAAATGTCCAGGTGTGACGAAATAAATGAGTTGAGTGAACAAATGTTGAAAAAAATCGATGAAATTGGTAAGTTAATTAAAACCAAAAATAACTATTGTAACTGGATAAAATTTTTAAATAGAGATATTTTTATTTTGAAAAAATATTTAAAGGGTGAATCTGTAAATAAGCAAAAAGTATCAAAATTAGAATCAAATTTAAGTTTATTGAAAAATTATAGGGAACAATTTAAAAATCATAAAAATCAAATAAAACAATACATTTAATTTGGGTTGATCTGGACTCTTGTTTTAATAATCGCGTAAGAACAGGTGCAATATTTAATTTAAATATTAAGGATCCTTTAATTTTTTTTAAGAAAGCTTTTAAATCTTTTGCATGTAAAGTAAGAACTTAAAAAATCATTATGAAAAATTAATGTGATATTCTTGGCAAACTTTGTAAAGCCTTAAACAGGTGAAATTGACTTAAAACATTTTAATACAAAAAACCGTATAATTGACCATTATACGGATTTAAAACAATTTTATAACGATTATATTAAAAGCAATATTTTATCAAAATTAGAAGACTTTCAAGAGCATGATTCAGGCTGGGCTTTTTATGAGATTTTACAGTTAAAAAATAATTTTAATAAATATAGAGTGTTCAACTTAAATTTCACTACCAAAATATATTCAGAACTCTAAAGGGATCCTTAATATTCAAAATAATGATAAGTTTTGTTTTCTCTGTCTATTGTAGCTGCCCTTCATCCCTGTCCAACTAATAAAAATCCAGTTAGGCCTTATTCCTATCCTCATTTTGGCGATGTTTTAACTTACGATGAAACTGATTTCCCTATGCAGTTAAAAAATATTAATAAATTTGAAAAAATGAATAGAACAGGATAAATTTATAACGTTTAAAAATTTCAAAAATAAAGAAAAGGTGCCATTTGCTATTTATGCAGACCTCGAATGTTTATTAGAAAAATGTAAAGATTCAAACATGAAGAGTAATATTAAAAAATATCAAAAAACATATTCCCTGTAGTATTGCATTTTATCTATTATGTAGTTATAATAACAATCTTTCAAAATTCGATTTGTATACAGGCAAAAATTGTATAAGTTGGTTTTGCAAAAAATTGGAGCAATTGGCACTAGAACTAGATCCATTATTTAATTATACTGTTCCTATGACACCATTAACGGATACTGAAAGAAACTCATTTTTACATCAAAAAAAGTCATATTTGCTTGAAACCATTTAGTGAGGATGATAGAAAAGTGAGAGATCATTGCCATTTCACAGGACAAAATAGAGGGGCTGCTCATTCTTCATGTAACTTAAACTATAAAGATGATCATATGATACCTGTCATATTTCATAATTTATCTGGTTATGACAGCCATTTTTTAATTAAATAGTTGGCTACTGAAATAGTGGGTCCAATAAGTTTATTACCTGTCAATAAGGAAAAATATATTTCATTTACAAAACGTATCGAAAAATCAAGTATACATTTTAGATTTTTAGACTCATTTAGATTCATGCCAAGTAGCCTAGATAAATTAAGTTCGTATTTAGAAGAGAGAAGTTTTTGTAAAAATACAGAGGAATTCAATTTGCTATCAAAAAAAGGTATATTTTCATATGATTATCTTAATAGTTGGGAGAAACCAGAAGATACTAAATTGCCAGAAATTGAAAATTTTTAAAATAAAATCAAAAAATGTTCGGTAACGTTAAAAGAATATGAATATGCTATAAATGTTTGGAATACTTTTGAAATTAAAAATTTACGTAAATATATGGAATTGTATTAAAAAACTGATGTGTTACTTTTGGCTGATGTTTTTGAAAATTTCAGAAAGGTATGTTTAAAAACATACGGCTTAGAATGTTTAAAGGCATTTACAGCTCCTGGTTTGGCCTATGATGCATGCCTTCTCATTTCTCAGGTCACCTTAGAACTAATTACAGACGTAGATCAGTTATTAATGATTGAAAATGGAATTAGAGGTGAAATTTCTCAATGTAGTAACCGTTACGGGAAGGCTAATAATAAATACATGGAGAATGAGTACAATCCTAACATTCCATCATCCTATTTAATGTACTTTGACGTGAACAATTTATATGGCACAGCCATGGGTGAATTCAGGTTTATCGATAATACTAAATTTTACTCAGAAAATATTATCAATACCCCTAACGATTCACTTGTAGGATATATACTGGAAGTAGATTTGGAATATCCTTTAGAACTTCATAACTTTCATAAAGACTTGCCTCTGTGTTCAGAACGTTTAGTACCACCCACATCATCGTCAAAACATCAAAATTACTAACTACACTTTTTAATAAGAAAAACTATGTTATTCATTATAGAAATCTAAAACAAGCTCTTAATTTGGGTTTACGAATTACCAAAATTCATAAAGTTTTTTAAATTTAAACAATCACCTTGGCTAAAAACCTATATTGATTTAAATACAACTCTCAGACAGCAAAGCAAAAATGAATTTGAAAAAACTTTTTTAAACTAATGAATAATGCAGTTTTTGGTAAAACTATGGAATATGTAAGAAAATATAAAGATGTAAAATTGGTAACATCCTGGGAAGGTACATACGGTGCCAAAAATCTAAACCAAATTTCCATAGTTTAACAATTTTTGACGAAGATACGGTTATTATTGAAATGAAACGACTAAACACTAAATTTAATAAGCCCGTCTATGCCGGTTTCAGCATTTTAGAAATTTCGAAAACAATATTATATGATTTCCATTATAATTATATAAAATCAAAATTTTATGATTCCGCCAAATTACAGTACACAGATACGAATTCATTAATTTATCAGGTATATATTGATGATATTTATACACATATCAATGAGGATATTCATAACTTTGACACTTCTGATTATCCTCCTGATAATGTTCATAATATCCCTTTAAAAAATAAGAAAGTGTTGGGATTAATGAAAGACGAGAACAATGGCAAAATAATAAGCAAATTTATTGGACTAAAATCGAAAATGTACGCTTTAAAATTATTTTGTACAAATTCAGAGCAAAACGTGATATTGAAGGAAATTAATAAATCTGAAGAAGGTATGAATGACAATGTTCGACAGGATAGGTTAATAAATTCAAATATTACTAAAAAAGCTAAAGGTATTACCAGTGCTTCATTAAAATCTATTCATTTTGACGATTACTACAATTGTTTATTTAATAATAAAAAGTTTGATGCTGAAGAACATTTAATTCGGAGCAAAAAACATAATGTATATACAATAAGTCAGAGAAAAATTGCTCTTACGCCCCAAGATGACAAAAGGGTTGTTAATTATTTATTTACAGATACAATACCTTGGGGTTATCAAGCGGTTTAATATTTTTTATCCACTTAAAATATATATTTTTTGTTTTAATTAACCATCTTTTAAGTTCTTCATCTGAAATATATTAAAACCGATTCTCGTACCTATACACCAATAAAAGGTAGTGAAAACTCAGCTGGATATGATATAAAAAGTCTAAATGATTGCATTGTTCCTGCTAGAGGAAGAGCAGTAATCGCAACTGGACTTAAAATTGAACTCCCTAATGGCTGTTATGGCCGTATAGCTCCAAGATCTGGTTTGGCTGTGAATCATTGCATTGATGTAGGAGGTAATAATTTAAAACTTTTTTTAATTTACACTAAATTTAATAGAACGTTTTTTTTCCAGCGGGCGTTATCGATGCAGACTATACCGGAGAAAATCAAGTGGTTCTATTCAATCATTCTGATGAAGATTTCTACGTTAAATCTGGACATCGATAGCACAACTCTTCTGTGAGAGAATTTTTTATCCAACACTTGAAGAGGTAGAAAATATTAGCACAACAGATTGTGGTGATAAGGGCTTTGAATCGTCAGGATTTTAGAAAAAGAAATATTTAAATTTTTATTAGATAGAAGCATTTAAATAGTCGTTTTATTTAGCCCATATTTACAAAAAAATATGTTTATAAATTGGTTAGGAATAAAAAAAAGATAGGTTCAGATAGGTTTATACAGGTAAATTCAGACAAAAAAAGTAACATCTTAGGTTGATACAAGCAAACCGGCTGCCACAGTCTATATTGAAGTATATAATTGTATGAATAATTTTAAAAACAGTTTGAAATTCTAATATTTTACATACAAAATTTTATTAGCTTATCTACATGAATTTAACCTTTCTTATCTTATAACGTAACCTCACAATATATTTTCAATTTAAATAGTTAAATAAATAATTTTAAGTTCTTGGTTCTCTCTCATATATCAAATACATACGAGTGAGATAAATATAGACACATCAAAATCAAATTATCTCCATATCTCTCTCTCATACATTTGTTCTTGTCCAACACATACAGTATACAGAATAGCTAGCTTGGGCTAGGCTAGGCTAGGCTAGACTCTGGGCTTACATATACAAAATCAATACAAAAACATATTTATTTGTTTTTGATACAAGCTGTATAATAAATATACACATCTAAGCTAGCACAGGTGTTACTAATTACGTCCTCCATTCTACCTTGCATATACAGGGGGCGGCGCGGCACACACACACACACACATTCAATCCCCATTCATTTACATACATTTACATTTTTTGATTAACACACTTTTCGAACACCCTGTAACCAGTCCAACAGCCACTGGACTTGTGACGTCATTGACGATCACTTCTTTTACACTTCTTCGGATTCTTTAGCTAACCTACATGTGTCTAGACGGACCTTTTTATACCTGTCAGATAACTTTTTGTCAATGCCTTTGATCTTCAGCCGCTTCTTCTGCCGCATGGTGACCAATCACGGCTTCTGCGGATGGACGGTGGCCATCCAGAGCGGTGACCTTGAAATGTAGCAGATCCACGTTAGTTACACTACTTACAGTACTTACACATCAACGATTTCTTAATTGTAAGTTAAAACTTATAGGAAGTTTTAACTTGTATATTCACCATGATAATCCCTACAGTATATTTAAGATACTCTTCATGGCTCAGAGCCCACTGACGTACCCGGTTTAAGGTTTTTCATCAAATAGATATTATTGTAACGAGGGATTTCTGTTCTTACTTAGTGCTTGTATCCGAAATCATTTCTGTTCACAGTTAAATGTACCTTCACAACATAACACTTGTAACCAAAATTCTTGCTAAGTGACGCTTACCGATATTTTGCTTTTTTCCTTGGCATGGATTGTACACACCTGTCTATAATTGACTTAATTTATCAGTGAACAACCCAAAGTCAAAATCCTCTGCGATAACCGATAATATATAGTTACTTTTACCTTTATGTTTTTATTTATTAATTCATTAATAGATGAAATATCTAGTTTTTTTTTTTAATATTTATCATCTGTATATATTTAAACATAATAGGCACCTCAGAATGGAGGAGCTGATAACTAAATTCAACAGGGAACTATACCTAAGTAGATGAAAATAGAGACAAAGAAGGACCAAATAACTTTTACAAACATTTTAAGAGCTAGTCTCCAGAATTTATATAGAATTTCTTTAAAAACTATAGAAATTAAACATCTTTATATTGTACCACGCGTTTACAATCAGAAGAGGTGATATAAGAGTTCAATTAGAAAACTTCTGAGAATGATAATTTTTAGAACGGTGTATTTCAAAAACAATAATAATAAGAGTCACAACCAGGGGCGGATCCAGCCTCTCTTTTTTTTTTTTGGGGGGGGGGGAGGGGGGGTGATATCACAAAAGTACAGTACGGCAAGCGAAAGCAAGTTGTCGCCGGGGAAGGGGGGAGGTATAGAGACGCCAGCAACATTCCCATTACTAGTGTAAAAGTCAGGGTCGGGTCTATTTTTTTGAATTTGAAGCTCTTGAGGGGAGTGATCACAGGAATAAACAAGTTGTAGACGGGAGGGTGGAAGCCAGCTGCATACACATTCCTAGTATAAGAGCCAGAATCGGGTCTATTATCCTAAACTCAAAGATTTTTTGGGGGGGGGAGCGATCGCAAGAAAAAAACAAGTTCTCGATGGGAGGCTGGAAGCCAGCAGCATATACATTCCTAGTATAAGAGCCAGAATCGGGTTTGTTATCCTACACTCAGAGGTCTTGAAGGGGGCAATCGCAAGAAAAAACAAGTTATCGACGGGGGGAGGGGGGTGAAAGCCAACAGCATACACACTAATAGTAGAAGAGCCAGAATTGGGTCTATTTTCCTAAACAGAAAGCTCTTAGAGGGATGATCACAGGAAAAAACAAGTTGTCGACGAGGGGTGGAAGCCAACAACATACACATTCCTAGTGTAAAAGGCATAATCGGGTGTATTTTCCCGAAATCTAAGCTCATGGGGAAGGGGCAATCGCCCCCCCCCCCTGGATCCACGCCTGGTCACAACATAATATTGTATCCAACATCCGAAATGATAAATTTGGTGTACTAAATTTCGTTTCTAAATTTTACTTTTATTATATTTACAAATGATTCAATTAACTAATATTTTGAATGTACGAATAGGTGTAGTATATTGTCCACATTTAATATACTACCTTGGATGGACATACGAAATGTCTATGAAATAGTGTAAACTATGCTGTAAGTTCCAACTCTGCCAAAAAAGACAATGATGGGATATTTTTATTGGCAACCAATAATAGTATTTTAAAGTTTGACATTATGTTGAAATTTATTCTCGATTTTCGAGGCGTTAATAGTATAGGCATAGTTATAGAATTTACGTCTGAAGTGAATCAAAATACTAATTGGTTTGTGAAATAGATATTATGAAAATATGCATTGTACCGGTGGGTTGTAATGTAATTTTTTGGAGCTTATTTAAATTCTGCTGAATCTCATATCCTATTTAAATTTCTAATCAACGTTCAGTCAGGTTACAAAATAACAAATGAATCACAAAATATTATTTATATGCCTAATAGACTTTGGTTTATCGGCAATATTACTCAAGTCGTAGATTTTATCACCTTACATATGCAACAGCTTTGGTGGTACTTTTGAAGTTAAAGGGTCCAATTTTCGTGTTCTTGCTTGCCTCGCGACCCTTCATTTTATACTGATAGTTATGAGATAAATACTACAAGATATATTTCTCCGTCGACAAAAAGTAAAAATAGAAGGTCAAAAATGTGTTATTAACAATTTTTTTATTGTAAAAACTGCCATATTTTTTGAAATTAAAACAAGAAAAACTAATTTCATGCTAGCATAACAAATTAGTCATTTTTGTTTTTCATGTTGTTTAGTCCTACATGGAACCCTTGTCGCCCAAGTTACCCTGATGCTTTACCGATTTAATTTGGTGGTATCAAATAGATATATTTATGATTTATAGTAAATTTTTATTCTTACAAAATCAATTTACAAAAATAGTATAGTAATGCAAAATTAATGTTATATTTTAACTGCCGCTATTATTATATAGCTGGAGGTGGCCGTGTATTACCTTCCGTTGTCGAATATGGCAATTCTTCCATTTTTAGTATAGGACCGCAACTTCTATGTACAGGTGTTTTTGAACGGAAGCTTCTTCTTAGTATTTTTGATAAATGGTAATAGGAATGGTAATTCCTAGTAAAGTTTTCCGTTTTTAGAACCATATCTGAAAAAATCGATGTTAAATAAAAATACAATACTTAATACATTACTGCTTTGAACATTATTTTAAAATAAAAACTAATTAATTTGAAGGTATTATTATTGAAAGAAATTCAATGTAAAATAATATTGACTGTTTCATTTCACATAAAGACCTAGAACTAGAACTTACAGGCTGATATAATGATGTAAATGTAATATTATTAAATAAATACGTTTTAAAATAACGCTTAGCGAAAAGAGTAATTAATTTGTAGTATGCATATTGAATATAACACACTATACACTATTTATATTCGTTGGTCAATAACCTTGCTTTATTCTTTTTAATAACCCTAAATATTCCTGAAGAATTTTTGATTTTCTTTTATCTCTACCGTATGTAAGGAAGAGCTTCATGTTCGTTATTTGGTATCGCTCCAGTATACTACCTTCAGTAATATTGCCACGAATGTGCACAGTGTATTGTTGGTAATGTACTCAAATAATAGTATTCTCATATGGGAAAAAGAACCTTGTAAAATTTCAGGGGTGATATAGATGATGATATTCCAAACACCATTCAACTTAAAACCTGCCTTATTTGTCAATTTAGGGTCAAAGTTAACAAATACAACATTAAATCAACTATATTTAGAAATTATATAATTAATAATTAGATTCTTTTTTATATTATTGTAGCGATAAAAATTTAGTATAATTTCAGCTAGAGATACCTCTAATTTTCAATTTTATATATATATATATATATATATATATATATATATATATATATATATATATATATATATATATATACATACAGGGTGATTCAAAAATCGATCAGGAAACTTAAGGGGGTGATTCTACTTGACAAAATAAGGGTAGAGCTTCATATAATTTTTTTTCAAAATGTCATTCGTTTTCGAGTTACATGCCGTCCAAGTTCAAGTTTTTATTTTTTGTTTTTTGAATTACTCGCTTACAGGAAAACCGATTTGACTAATATTTGAAAGATAGGCTAAGTCTTCTGCGCTTCATCATTTTAGTAACAATTCACATTGATTGTTTGCCGCTAGAGGGCACTTTACCTACATTGAAAATTGTTTTTTTGTCATAATTTTTTAGTGTTGACAGCTACAGTAGTTTTTGGCATAATTTCTGAAAGACTGATGCCAGGCCTTTAAAAAAGGTGCTCTTTATTTACATCGCTAAACCCAACGTAAATCACCCTTAAAAATTAAGTGGTAAATTTACTTTTCTCAGTAGTGGGAATAGGGGGCTTCTAGTTGACCCCCCCACCACTTTTTTGATTGGTCAGCCAAGAATGACCTTGTTTCTGATTGGCTGCCCAAGTTCGCCCCCTATTCCGATTGGTTTCATAAACTCCGCCTCTTTTTGCTCCACCTCCTACCTCCTTCCTAACCACCACAGTAGTTGGAGGGGAGCTGGTAGCAGTTGGAGGGGAGCTGGTAGCAGTTGGAGGGGAGCTGGTATTTTAAACGATCGAATCTGAGCGAACTTCAGTCATTCGTGCGCGATGTCAAATAGCGACCAACAACAACAACAACAGCAACTCATTGAACGTGTAGGCCAAGTAATAATTTCCTACCAAAAACACGGAAAAAATCTTACCGATTTTGAAGATCAAGACTTGGCCTTCTTTCCCATCAACTACTTGAAAACATTCGTCGATTCACTTAAGTAGTGGGAATAGGGGGCTCCTAGTTGACCCCCCACCACTTTTTTGATTGGTCAGCCAAGAATGACCTTGTTTCTGATTGGCTGCCCAAGTTCGCCCCCTATTCCGATTGGTTTCATAAACTCCGCCTCTTTTTGCTCCACCTCCTACCTCCTTCCTAACCACCACAGTAGTTGGAGGGGAGCTGGTAGCAGTTGGAGGGGAGCTGGTATTTTAAAGGACTGAATCTGAGCGAGCTACATTCATTTACAACTAGTCTTAAGCTTATATAGAAGATTCACCACTAATAAAGAACAGTGTTAAATTAAAAATAAGTGGTAGTTATGAACAGTGATTTGCAAAATGAAATAATCAAATTAGGTAAACAGTTTACTAAACTTCAAAATTCCGAATTAAAGAATGCAATGCTAAGGAAAACACACCCCGAGTGGGCACAGGTATATTATGAGACTGCCTTCCAATACCAATTAGCTGCAGAAGCCTGTTTAAATTATAGAAAAACCCAAAATTTGCCGAAGTTCTTTCATGAAATAAAGAAAATAGGATTCAGTTACTTTTTAAGGATATTGAAGGATTATATAAAAGATCCTGATATATTAAAAGAAATCGTGGAAGAGGAAGAGAGAGATAAAGAGATATTGAGAAACAGGGAGGTTTTAGTGTAGGATTTATTATGGAATTATTAATAAGAGAAATGTATGAAGAGTTTTTGATGTCCGCAGCCTGTTCCGAGTTTTATGCATATGAAGGTCAAGAAAGTGAAGCGCAGAATATTATAGTGTTTTTAAATTATATGGAACATGCGGAATTATGTTTACTAGCAGCTAAATGTTGTAGCGAATATTTAAAAAATAAAAATATAGATATTTTAATATGTAAACTTCAAGAACTAGGATTAAATAATAATATTTCATGTATTAAAACAATGTTAGAAAATAAAACACATAATTTGTAATCAAGTCTTTTATTACATAAAAAAATTGTTGTAAAGGTAATAAACATTTGATAATGCACATACACATGGTATTTTTTGATGATAAAAGCAGCAAGGATCCATTTTCTTTAGGGTGGGTTGTTCATCAATCTCGATAACTGGTTTCATGGAATACTTCTTTACGAAATCTGCCTTTTCTTCCCCTTTTACATAAACATAGTCCACCTTAGCGCTTAAATCTCTTATGATATCTCCACATTTGTGTAATGGTGTAAATCCTTCACACCATTCAATGCAATGGTAATTTTTTATTAACCACAGAGCTTGTTTGTGTAAATAGGATGGTAAATGACCCATCGGAAATGGAGCTTTGAAAATAAAATGACTTGTCTTTTGCCCATCGTACGCTGCTAATTCCTTTACAATAAATTTATTATTTTCAATTTTGAATCCTTGAAGATCTAGAATAAGTTTCATATTTTCAAATATTTGAATTTCTTGATCATTTCTACTTTTAATTGATATTCACTTATTTGTTTTTTTAATTTCTGCAACTGAAGTTGAAAATCTAATACTCGAACTGAAATCTCGTAAGACATTATATAAATGAAGAATTCTGGTTTGGCTACGTTAATAAATATCAAAATTGACGCGTGCGCTCTTAAGCGTAAGTAGCGGTTTGTTTAAAAAGAGTATTTTATCTTAAGGAAATTGTATTACAACTGTTTCACAATTTTTGTTAATGGATTGTAACTGAAAACTTTATCATGAATTATAACACAATATGCCGCTGTTTTAGGGGGAATTTTTTCCTTGGTTTCAAATTCAATTCTCATGGTTACTGGACCTGTTTGTAGTAAATCTCTTTGATGTGAACAATTAATGTAAACTATAGGAGCATTTTCTTTAAATTCTTTCGGATTAAAAATTGGTTCCACTGGAGAGTTATAATACCCTTGACGAAAGTCTGTAAACATTTCATACAGAGTAGCAAATTTATTATTTTCAAAGTCAAGTTGAAGATCATTGTAAGGATATCTTTCTGAATTTAAAAAGACATTCATATTTCTTAAATTACAATGATCAAATTTACTCATATCCATTTTTAGATTACCACGTCTATTTTTCTGAAAAGCAATTAGAACATGACGTGGCGTTTCGACTTTTGTAGATGTTTTTACGGGCCAGTTGTGCCTCGTAGTTTCCAATAACTCTGGATATTCAACTAATTCCCAGCTTCGGAAGGTTATTAGTATATCACTATTTTTGTCAATAATTTTGGTAAGTGCTAATTCTTGCGGAATCGCTACAGTAAGATGAGGAACTCTCCAACACAACTTGGTAATTTTAACTTTGGGTTTTTCATCTTCATTACTGGATAATAATGCATTTGTATCATCATTACTTCTTATTAGAATAAGTTCTTGTTGTGAATTAAGAATAATCTTATTATAATCTTCAAAAAATCCTGAATACATCTTTAATGGTATACATAATGAAACATTACCTTTGTCATCAGTCATAATTTTTTCTTTAGATTTTGTTTTCGGATACCAACCGGCATTTTCCAATTTAGCACTTTCATTTTGATTAAATGAAATATATCCCTTAAGAGTTGAAGTTATACCAATATCCCGAACGGAGTCAATAGTAACACCATTTAAAATATAGCGTAATTCTTTAAATAAAAATGCCGGAGCATTATTAATTAAAACAGTATTAGCTAAAGGGGAATCATCTTCTTTAGTTACTTGCAATTCCACATAAATTTCACTTTTGCAAGGTAAAGGATATTTTCCTGTTTGTTGCAAAGCAATTCTGATTTCATCATTTGGTCCGAGTTTTGTAGGATTAAAAGGATCGAAAGAAAGAATTTCCCAGCTTAATATTGATTCATCAACCAATACATTTTCTCTTACATTTAAATAATCCATTTTTATTTAAGTTTAAAACCCAAACTTTGAAGAAATTTTCTATTAGAAGGTGTTAACCTTTGGAAGTTTGATTTCCTACTAAAGGAAGTTGGTTTCTTTCTTGTCTTATTAATGTTTTTATTATTAAATTTTCTAGTAAAGTTTGCAGATTTATTGTTATATAATATTACCATCTTTAATCTACTTTTTTAAGATGTAGTCTGATGGTTATGGTTTCTTCTCTAAAATTAACCAAATCACCTTCCTGATCTATTATTTTAATGGCTATTTTATCAATTACTTTAACGGTGACTGGGAAATATATGACGTTTTGAGGTGACTCAATTATTTTGAACCCTGGAGCAACGCTCGGGAAAAATTGGTGTATTATATGAACAGGTTTCCCGTTTAAATATGATCCCTCTGCAATACTGCAGTCTATATTTATTGAATTTACTTTAATTATTTCCGCGGGAAAATCTGATATATGTTCAATGTTGGCTTCCAATCGCCCATTTTTAAACCCTAATAATTTACCAATAGTTCCTTCACGAAAAGTTATGGGGGCTGAACATTTAAGATGTGTACGTAAAGTATTATTATTTGCATAAAGACTAAAACTAATTTTATCCTCATCCAAGTGTTTTTTTAAAAAATCTGTTATGTCTTCTAATTCGTAGCTACCTGGGGGTATGGCTATTTCTAAATTTTCATCATGAATTAATACATTATTCCCAACATCAATATTGGGAATTGCATTAAATGTTTCGAAATTTACAAGACCGATAACATATTCAACATCTTCATCTAAATATATTGGAGGATGTAACTCTGATGTTAAAATAGCGGAATTGCCGCTAAGAACAAAACTATATGACATTTTACTTTAAAAATATGTTTAATAATAAACTAAAATTAGGTGTTACATATGGTTATAAAGAAATTTTAGACACAATTGACCACAATTTGTTTTGTTAAAGTTTTGATAACTGTTATAATTATAATTAACAATATTATTATTTTGGTCGCTATAAAAATATTTAATTAATTCAGAAGGGGGTCGCAAATTACCATAACTATCAAAATATATTATGTTTTTTCCTTTTTTTGTATATGCTATCCAGTGAGTACCAACACCACTGTGATTATCTAGATTGACAATTGCACTTTCAATTAACTTTATCTTTTTTGGTAATTTATCCCTCATAAAAATACCACGAAAGTTGGGAATTTGTAAATATTTAGCGTATTTAAGTAAATCGTAATTTGTAAGTGCTTTTCGAGGTATATGTTTTAGCAGTTTTTTGAATAAGGTTTCAAGTATAATCCACATCCTGTTTTATAGGGTTTTAAATAAAGTCCACTTCCTTTTTTTCCTACCGCAATGGACTCCATCATTTGATTGTGTCGTTTAGATTCTTCTAATTTCGCTTTGGCTGCTTTTGCATCATTTACTGCTTTAGCAATACCTGCAGCCCCTCCTCCAAGAGCACCAAGAGCAGACAAACCAGCAAATAAAGGTATAAGTGGAAGAAATCCGCCAGTCTTTGGGATTGGAATTACCCTTTTCTTTGGAGGTAACACTTTACCAGTTTTTTTAATAGCTTTTAAAGCAGTTTGAATACTTTCATTTAGGTCTTTAAAACGTTTCCCCTTAATTCCTTTTCTAGCTTTTGAAATTACCTGAGATAATGATAGTCCTCGTCCTTTTCGAGTTTTTCGCTTGAACTTTCTTCTCGTTCGAAGTCCCATACCTAATTTTCTTTTAATTTTCATAGCACCAGTAATTCCTAGTGCAGCAGTTTTTTCCCCAAAACTAGAATCTTTAGCTTTGAACCTTGATAAAGCTTTGTCAGCTAATACTTTATCAGCTAAATGCCTTCTTTTTATATCATTTGATTGTGAGTAAGCAATATCGTGTTCTTTACAAGCCTCATCCAATAAATTTATACCTTTATCACCTCTTGACAATCGTTTTTCCAATTTTGTTCCAGGTCCACAAAAATTATAACCAGGAATATGCAATTCAAAGGGTAATTTATTTATTAATGAGTTTACTAAACCACTTCCTTTCCTTTTGCTGTTTGTCTTGTAAATGATTCGTTTATTATGTGATGGAAACATTATATATAGTTGCAATCCTAGTGATAACTAACCAGTTACATCACAATACTGAATATTAATAGTTTGTTTTATATATAAAATGAGAGTTGAGAAACAACCATACTCTATAACAATTAAGGATCATGAAAGTTCAGTGAATGGTTTTAGAAAACATGGAAAACTGTTTGAGGGAAATAGTAAAAGAGGGTTAATTATTGGCCCGTCAGGCTGTGGCAAAACCAATGTTATTATTAGTTTGATTGAAGATCCGAATGGTTTGCGATTTGAAAATCTGTATGTTTATTCAAAATCCTTATATCAACCAAAGTATAAATATTTGAGAACACTTTTTAAACCTTTGAAAAAAATTGGATACTATGAATCTGAAAATGAAGAAACAATTGTTTCACCAAAACAAGTTAAACCAAACTCTATAATAATATTTGATGATATAGTGTGTTGTAATCAGAATGTTGTAAAGGACTATTTTTGTTTCGGAAGACACAAAAATACTGATTGTTTTTATTTATGTCAAACATATTCTTCTATTCCGAAACAATTAATTCGTGACAATGCAAATTTAATTGTTATATTTCAACAAGATCGAACAAACTTAAAACATATTTATGATGATCATGTTAATGTTGATATGTCATTAAACCAATTTAATGAGTTGTGCTTAATATGTTGGAAAGATAAATTTGGATTTTTAGTAATAGACAAAGACTCTAATGTGAAATCTGGCCGATATCGAAAAGGATTTGATTCATATATTTACTTATAAAAATAAACGTTTGATGGTAAATTATACCAATCATGGATGAACGTTTAGCAAGAGAGCTAGTTAAATCAAGAAAAGCTGTTAAACAAAAATATCAGAGTTTAAAAAATGCGGAATTTGAGGCGCAAACTAAATTGGAGGAAACATATAAACCGATAACTCAACCCTTACAAGAATTAATTTCAACGATTGGTAAAATTGAACCTGTTGAAATAAAGGAAGAGCTACACACACCAATTAAAAAAATTTATGAAACACCACAGAAAAGATCAATTCAAACACTAACACCAAAGAGAAAATTACAATATGGAACATCAACACCAGAAAAAAGAAAGACGGGAAAAACTCCACTCCTTCCTACAGAAATACCATCGATTATTGACTGGGACGCGAGTTTAGCTTCAGCAAGTCAAATGCCATCTATACAACAAACAAGTATTATTGCAGAAACAAACCCTTCTTCAGGTTCACACTCCACAATAGGAAATCTTTCAGATATACTGGAACAAACACGGCAAACAGTTAGAACATTTGTTGATACAGATTTATATAAAGAATATTTATTAGGATTTGATGAATTACCTCGCCAATATATTGATAGCGGTGTAAAAGATGTTGAACATGAGTTTGATCACCAATATGGAATAGTTCATGATTTGGAAACCGAGAAATTCTTTTTGGGTTTAACTCAAAAACCTGTCGAAATTATTGGTAAAAACATCAAAATTGAAGGAATAACCTATACAGGTACACCAGGTTTATATGAGTTATTATTTAAAAAAGAACCAATAGGGTATAAAAAACAAGATTTGGAAAATTATATGGATATTTTAAAAAGAACCAATGCATACCGTAGAAATAATGATCCAAATGAGCAGGTGCAGGGGAATGGATCACATAAATATATTTCTATAATAGGACCTTATTTGCAAAGCAAAGGAATTACAAAAACTAAAACTCTAAATCCCGAATCTCAACAAGCAGTCCAGGGATTTTTTGAAAGACGCAAAGCTCCATATAGAGAAAGTCGAGTGTCTTCAAAAAAAACCGGATTTGGTATAACTTTAAAAGTTAATAAACCTAATACAGATTACATATATTGGGATAATGTAAACGAACTTGTTGAGAGACTTCGACTATTGGTAGCATCCATGCTTGCGGGACACACTGGTCATAACAATGAAATTATTTCCATTATTGAAGAACTAAGAGAAGCGAATATTATTATATAAAAGGACATAATAGATACTTTTAAACATTTCTAAAATGACCATCGATAAATTTGGTCGTCATATTTCAAAAAAATCTGCTCTAAACACATTATTATCACTAGAAAATAAAATATTATCAAATGTTGAAGAGAAAATAATAAAAATTTTTAAAAGCGATGTCAAATATATTGAAAACAAATTAATTCAAAATTTAGATCCCGGGTTGAAAAGCGATGTTAATAATTTAAATAAGAGAATAAATGAATATGATAACAATATACAAAATATTGCAAAAAAGATTAAGTTATTTGAGGATAAAGTTATTCCTGAATATAATGACAAGATAATTAATTTGAAAAATACTGTTGATGGAAATGATGATGTAGTAGAAAAATTTTCTCAGAAAGTTTCTAAATATGCAAATGACTTTGACGTAGTGAAGTTAAAATATGATAAAGTTGATGATTTTGAAAATGAAATTACATCAATTAAATCAATAATTAAGGATACTTCAGCAATTGACAATGTCAAGAACAGTATTTCCAAGGAAATTACATCAAAGTTTCAAAATTTTACTAATTTGCTTAATGATAGAGTAGCAGAAGAAGTAAGGAATTTTAAGAAAATACATGACGTTATGGATAAAAATACACAAAATCTTGAAAAATCAATGAACACTCATTTCCTAATTCACAAAAAAGATACCGACAAAGTTAATGAATTTAAAGAACAAATTAAAGAATTTGAAATTAAAATCAATTCATATAAATCAAATTTACAATATTTAGAAGACAAATTGAAGGAGGATTTTCAAAACGAAAATGAAAAAATTGAAACAAAATTCAAAGATCAAATTACAAAAGATAATGAAAAAATCGAGGATATACTAAAGCAGTTAAACAATCTGAAAACCAAATCTGAAACGTCTTTTGACGAGGGAAATTTTACAAAGGCAATCGATGAGAAATTACAAAAAGAATTAGAATCCTTACTAGAAGTAGTGCAAGCTATAATAGAAGTTTCTAAAAAGGATGTATTAATTAAAATTAAAAATAATAGTTCAAAAATCGAGGAGACTTCTTTACTCATAAAATAACTTGAAACATCTTATACAGATATACTACACAAAGCTGAAAAGACAGTGTCAGACATAAAAAATATAGAAAAAAAAATTGTGAAAATGACATTAGATATTACAAATGCAGAATTTCAATTAGGAAAAGATATAAAAAATCTAGAAGATAAATTAACAAAAGAAATAAAATCTTTAAACGAATTAGTTCAAAGAGCTGCTGAAGTTTCTAGAAAAGAATTTAATGATACAATGAATTATGCAAGAGAAGAAATGAATTCAACATTAGGTGGTTTCAAAAAAGATTATACGTTATCAAATGTTCTTTTGGAAACTAAATTTAATGTAAAAATGTCTGATCTTAATAACAACATCACCCAAATAAATTCGTCAATAAAAGAAATTAGAAATGAAAATAACAAATCATTTGAAACAATGGAAAATAAATTTAATGTAAAAATTTCTGATCTTACTAACAACATCACCCAAATAAATTCGTCAATAAAAGAAATTATAAATGAAAATAAAAAATCATTTGAAGCAATGGAAAATAAAATTAAAGAACTTACTAAAAAAAACTGAGATGATTTTTTTTTATATTTTACAACATCAGCGATAAAGGGCTTTTATAAACGGTTTAGAAGGAGGTAAAGTTATTTGTGGGATTTATTTTCGAGAGTAAGGTATAAATTAATAATGAGTAAAATTAAGCAAGACGTTGTAAATGAATTACATAAACCGGCGAGAAGGCGATATAGAAGGAGACGAACAATTGTAAAAGGGCTTAATGATCTATTTCAAGCTGATCTGATAGAAATGCAGCCATATGCGAAATTTAATAGGGGTTTAAGATATATTTTAATGGTAATAAATGTGTTTTCTAAATTTGTATGGGCAGAACCTGTAAAATCCAAAACTGGTAAAGATGTAACAGCTGCAATGAAAAAAATTCTATTAACTTTAAAAACTCCCCCAACAAATCTGAATACTGATCAGGGTAAAGAATTCTTTAATCAAGACTTTCAGAAACTTATGGAGCAGTTCAAAATTAATCATTACAACACATTTTCTAATATGAAAGCTAGTATTGTAGAGAGAGTAAATAGAACGATAAAAAACAAAATGTGGAAAAAGTTTAGTTTACTAGGTAATTATAAATGGATCAGCTTTCTTAAAGAAATAATTACAGAATACAATAATACTAAGCATTCAACAATCGGAAAAAAACCAAACGAAGTTAACAAAAAGAATGAAATGGAAATCTTGAAATCAGCTTATACTCATAGGAAAACTGTGGATCCCAGATCACCAAAATTTCGTGTCAGTGATAGAGTACGAATAAGCAAGATTCGCGAACAATTTTCTAAAGGTTACACGCCCAACTGGTCAAACGAAATTTTTCAAATAAAAAAAATCCAGCTTACTAATCCAACAACGTATTTGATTCAAGATGGAAATGGGATAGATATTCAAGGAGGTTTCTATGAAGAAGAACTTCAAAAAGTAAGACACCCAAATGTATATCTGGTGGAAAAAGTGTTAAGAAAGAAAGGAAACAAAGTATTTGTAAAATGGTTAGGATTAGATAAATCTTATAACTCTTGGATCTTCAAGAGAGATGTGATGTAATAGTAATTAATGCTGTAATAATAATTGATGTTTGTAATAAAAAAAAATGATTTTTTATATATATTTGTTTTATTTAAAAATAAGCTTATTACATAAACATTTTTTTAAATACAATATTCCTATAATCAGAGTCTAATATGGGATTTAAAATTTCTTCAGTCAATTTAATCCTTCTTCTAAAATGTTTTTGATTTATAAACTCTTCAGAAGTCATACGAGCTTTTCTGTAGGCGAAGTTCCAAGCAACCATCAGATGAATTTGGTTTCTTGATTCATCAATAGATACTGTCTTCTTCATAATAGTGCTTAGACTTTAATTTTTGTTCTAGTTCTTCGGGATGATTCAACAGCAGTTCCAGCATGGAGCACACATTTTCACTATTTAGATTTTGTTTTGGAGAAAGGACATTATATATTTTGTCAAAAGAATCTCCGTCGTAAAAATTGTTATTTCTAAAAACGTTGAAATAACGTCGAAAGTTTTGTTTTTGTAAAACATTTAGTCTATATTCTATAAGTGGAATTTGTTCCCATAGTCTGCACACAGTTTCATTTCCATAGTAAATAAAATCACAGCTTTTCACAATCTTCACTATTGGTAATTCACCAATCTTTTCAAAATGAATAGATAAATTTTGCAAATATATCGGTTCATTGAAAACATTTGGTGAAAACATATAATTTGTTATAACTCCTTGATATTGCAATAAGTTCTTCCAATCATCTTCATTTAATATCACAGACTGACCATTTTTACCACCAAGTTCAATGCATGGTAGAAAATCACTTTCCACCCACAAACCAATCACAGCATATTTAGAGTTAGAATTATTTAAATTATATTTTGTAGAATTTATAATTGTTTTTTTTATTTTCTTTTTTAATGGTGAATTTTCAAATATATTTTTACTCTGATTACTGAACATTTTAAATGATGTATTTCAAAAACTAACTGGCTATCTGCTTGCTCTCAAAAAACTAACTATCAATCCGTTTGCTCCTAAATTTTATACATTTTCCCTCTCCTCTCAAGTGGAGGGGTAAACTTATTTTCCCTCTCCATTTAAGAGGAGGGGATAAACTTTAAATGTCTTTATACTAACGAGAATCAATAAAAAACAAAATTTATATTATTTTTTTAACATTTATTAAATATTTTTATAGATATTTTTTCATGAAATACAATAAAATTAAACATGTACAAATAAATATTGCTGCTGTAAATATAATAACAAATATATAACAACAGACACAATGACAAGATTCTTCTTTTTTATTATTGAAAGGAATCCAATCTGAATATTGTAATGGTTTGTTTGTCATGGAATATTTAATTTTTATGTATGTATTTTCACACAAAGCAGAATCAGTTACATTATAGGTAAAAAAGTGTGAATTTCCAACAAGATATGTCATTTTCATCTGTTTGTAGCAGTCGGTTTCATTTTTGAGGGCATTTATACATATATCAGCCCTAACTGTATTAGGAATGTAATTTACATATATCACATTTCCAACAAGGGAAACTAAAACTATTAAAGATGCAGCAGTCATTGTTGTAATATTACTAACAAATAATGGTATTTCTATACAATATATATGTTTTTGGATTCAGTTTCCCCTCCAACTTTTAAAGCTTCAAAAACGACTTACATAATTTATCATCATATAAAATGATGTCTTTATAAAGATGAAAAATTACTAGGAGTAGTTAATTCTAATCGCGGTTTTTTATTTTTAGATCCATTTTCGTTTCCAGAACTTAAAAAAGTTAGAGTATCATACATCATTTTCATATCTTTATCAAAAAAATCTGTTTCCAAAATATCCTTATGTCCCCATGCAAGAGTTTTTGTGGAATCTGGTATACAATATCTTTTATCATCATGAGTTGTTAATGCCAATTTATTTAACAAATTAGTGTATATATTATGCATATCTGACTTGAATACATACATGGTGCAGAATATTTTGTCACCTTTCTCAACAACATCTTTATAATCTAATAATGTTAATTGATTTTTTATACATGATCTACTAACGCCTTTTGCTTTTTTATCTACACTATTTTTGGATTTTATACAATATGCTTTAGCACCAGTTCCATAAAAACTTTCAATGGGAATCCCTTTGTACTCATCTTTAAATTTACCAACAACTGATGTTGTAATAGGCATGCAATGAATATTTTGTTCAGAAAAATTAGAAGTATCAAATTGATCCAGATTTAGCTTCATATCTTCATAAAAGTTTTGGGTCTGAACTTCAAGAATTAAGGAATCAGTATCCGTATATAATAAATTTAAATTATTACCATATTTTACTTTTAAATACCCATAATAAAAATTATACATTACAGTTTTTGCAATATCCAGAATACTCATCCCAACATAAATTGGTTTATTGTATTCAATGCAAACCTGTTGAAGTTGAAGAGCAACTAGATTTTCAGAGAAAATTTTAAAATCCTTTAATTGAGGTTTAGAAATAAGTTTTTCGGCACTAAATTTATTACCCTGTCTTTCCCATTGAGATACTAATTTAATATCTGCTCGCCTATCAACATTTTCCATAGTTTTACCGAAAATTGAATTATTTGCCAATTTATAACAATTTTTATCAAATTTATTTTTAGATAAATTTCGTAAATTTGTATTTAAATCTATATATTCCGCTAACCATGGTGATTGTGTAAACTTAACTGCTCTGTGTATTTTTATGATTTTGAGTCCAAATTGTAGACATTGTTTCAGATATCGGTAGTGAATGATATAGTTATATTTATTATGTAAGTTTGGAATTAATTTTGAGTGGTTTGAAATTGGTGGTGTATATTGTTCAGGACAAAATGGGAAATCATTATGACTATCATGTAAATAATTTGGATATTCTAAATCAACTTCAAATATGTATCCTATAGATGATGTATCTGAAAGTTCGGATATATTTAAAGTTTCTATTTCGAGCTTAGGTACCCAAGCAAAATTTTTTTCAGGCAAATATTGTTTCATAGCATAACCATACAAATTTGTGGCGTCTAAGTAAGCGATATATGTTGTAGGTCTTTCAGGATTAAAATTTTCTAAGAATGGATTATTTGCTTCAGATTTGCGTTTGGAACAAGTGCTAACCCCACCACGAACACCTTTTTTGAAAAAATGAAGCATATCTGGTTCCGTTAATAATTCTAATTCTACATTAGTTAATTTCATCATTGCATCCCAGCACATAGAAGGGCTAGTGACATAATTAACAGGATCTAACTTATAGGTTTTAATACATGTGGATCTATAATTTTCAAAAACATCAGCCAAAAGTAAAACATCTGATTTTAAGTAAATATCGGAATAAGCCCCTATTGTAGAACACTTAAATAGATTCCACACTTCTACAGCACGACTGTAGTCTTGAGGAGAGATATTTTCATCGGTTAAGTTATTATAAAATTTATCAATCAATGGTAGAGATTTCTCATTTAATTTTTCGTTGGAATCTATGTAAGAGTATGGAAATACCCCTTTTTGTCTAATGTATCGAAATTCATCAGCATTTGAGAAAAACTTTTTAATTTCAAAACATTGTGAATCTTGTAGAGTTTGTGATAGTGACTCTAAAGACTCTGGGAGAAATTGAAAAGAATCTATAAAGCGTAGTCGCAAAGCAACTGGTTTCCGCTTTTCTGACACATCAACGAAAATTTCCTTACTAAAAGAAATATACTTTTCTTTATTTTGAGCTATAACACTAATATTTTCTTTATTATAGCAAAGCGATTTAATAAATAGGTGAGAATCATAGTTTTTTAAATTATGCAATACTATTGGTATATATTTTGGAGGTTTAAAATGCAAATTACATATTGAGTGGGCGGCTCCTCGATATTTACCTGTAATATGACAATGATCCCTACACTTTATGAAATTTCCTTTTGAAAAAGGTTTTTCACATACATAACAAATGCTAGAATTTTCATATTCAATCTGTTCCACAGATGATAAATCTTTCAATGGTACTTGATATTTTAAATATTTTTTATAAATTTCTTTTACATCATTTTCAATGTATTCAATAAATTTTATAGCACAATCTGTACCTCTATAAAGTTTAAGACACACAACATTCTCATCAAATGATGATTTAATATAATAAGCAAATGAATAGGGTATATGTTCAGCAGTTTTAATAGTATATGAGGTTGTCGAATCAGGTGTAGATTGTTGGCACTCAATGTTTTTCAAATAACATTCAAAATCGGCATAAATAACAAAAGGAGCTTTATACTGTTTCTGAATATTTTGAAACTTTAATATATTTGCAGGAATATAATTGCCAAATTTATCCAAAATCAAATTATCTGAAGGAAGCTCAATTCGAACAAAACTACAATCACGTTCTAAATGTGTGTTAAGTTTTTCATATGTTCCAAAATATTGAAGGCATCCATCACATAAGTATTTTTTTATTTTCTTTTTTGATAATTGTTTGGATACCAAGCAACCTAAATCCTTTATCCAACAGTAGTGGTTATTTCCATCATCAGAACTTATTAAAAGCAAATTAATATGTAATTTTTTCTTTTCATTATTATAATGTAAAGGACCGACAATCTCATATACCTTTTTATTATCCCTTAAAAATTTTTCAACTCCATATACATTTATGGACAAATTATTTTTTTCCTCAAACTTTTTTATATCTAATAATTTTACTGGAAATTCAATACCTGTAAAATCGAAAGCGTCTCTGAAGTCTGGATATGATGAGGTCTTTCGAGGATTACCGGTTGGCTGGTATGCTGCTGAAACCACTGCCCAGGCGAAACAGCAATTGTCCTCATTCATCACATTCACTATTGATTTAGAAAAGTGATGCATCTTAATGTAGGAGGAGGCATTCAATGGGTTGTACTTATTGATGTTGACTTCCAAATGCAGAATTCTTTGTAGAGCCCACCCTGTAATAGGAATTAAAAAATTAGTTCTGAATAATATTTGTTAGAGATGTACAAGTGATATTAAGAAAACTTAGCTCTTGAGATTAAGAAAACTTAGCTCTTGAGATTAAATAATAATTACCTGAGTCTCTTTCCGGCAATTCATCTGCTTTGGTTTCAATAATCTTGAATAAATCATCGTAAAGCTGTTGTAGATCAGTTGTATGGGTTACAATGAAGAACGGTGTATTAAATGACTTAATTGAAGTAGAGGTTAAAGTTGGAGAATAATATATTCCAAATAATTCCAAATTTACTTTAGCACATGTAAATTCCTGTTGACGCTGGCGTATTAATGTTTGCACTTTATTACCAACATCTTGCTGAAACTTTTTGATGTCGATGTGATAATTCTGCGAATATATTCTGTAGGAAGCTATTCGACATTTAAATGCACTCCTGATAATGTCAATTCCATTTCCATATTTTATGCAGCTCCTGTTTTTATGAATATTTGTCCTCAAGTGTGTGCTCCAGGAATTAGATTTGACATTTACTTCACAATCTTGGCAAAATCGCATTGGAGGTCTTGAAAGTAGTTCATCAACTGAAACAATTATTATTTTTTAATTCCTCTGTAAACCTTTATTAATAATAAAAAAAAATTAAAAGGAAAATTATAGCTAAATATGTTATAAAAAAAATACTTACGATTAATTATATAATCTTCCAAGTTAAAGGTGTTTTCGTTATTAACAACATTTTCTCGAAGGTGGCGTACAATATGTGATTTTCTTTTAAATTCTCTTAAGCAGTGTGTGCAAAGGAGAGTCATTTTAAAATGGAATCGGTTAGGGCCGTGTCGCTTTTAAATAAATACAATTTCGATCTATCAAGACCCAATGACATAGAATAATTAGCAATTTTTTCAGCTCGCGCAATTTAGAAAACTTTTGGATTTACTTTTGAATTAACTTTTGGATTCACTTTTTAATTTGAAGAAAAACATGGATTTTTTTTAAAAAATATATTTCCCAAATTTAAAAGAAGATCGCCTTGTCGTTGAATACAATTTTTAACGTCTTTTAAAGTCGAATTAGATAAATTATTACATATATTATCTAAGTTTAAATAGGAATAAACCATTGACTTAAATCTAGATGTGGCACACCTTGTTTCATTCCTATTTAAGCTCGGCTTAGTTTTCTTATGTAGAAACTTATCTAATTCTCCAATAGCGACTTTATTTGTTGGATTGATTTTCGGAGCTGTTGTTACAGCGACTGGTAAAGAATTTTTTGAAATTTGTGCCCCTAAAGTTTGGGAACTAGAAATATCACCGTCCAATTTTGACTTTTTTAAATCTGAACAATCATTTGTTTCTGATAAAGAACGTTTTTTGGGTAAATTTTTTTCAATTAAATTTTCAGAACTTTGTTCTAAATTTAGGCCAGAAGGATTTTTCAAAAATTGATTTTGATTACAGGAAGAAATTAAGGGACATTGAGGCTGCTCATCTTCAAAATTTTCAGTATAAGTATATACCTCAATGTCCCCCACAATTTCGCCACAACTCAAATCAAAAACATCTACCGAATTTACTGAATTTCTGGTATAGCCAAATTTGGATGGTTGTTCAAACCCCTGAATAAAATTTTGATCCAACCCTTCAATTAAATTTTGATCCAACACTTTAATAAAATTATGCTGAGCTTTGGCTGAGACGTTTATAACAGTCTCAACGCTGTCGTTGGAATCCTCTGATGAATCTGACGATGCATCTGAAATTGGCGAATAGTGGGGGCGATAAACCTCTTCCATATTATTTTTCGAAAAACCCCCAATGCCAATCCTCTTATCATTATTTAAAGCTCCCTCGTTACCAACCCCATTATTATTATTGTTTAAAACCCCCTTATTATTTTGTTCCTCACAGCTCTCAAAAGTCTCCTGATATTCCACATCACCCTTAATTAAATTTTGCCCTGAGCTATTTTCACCAATTTCACCCCCTTCTAATATATCTAAAAGTTGTTCCAAATTATATCCCTCATTTATTTCAGAATTGTTAATTAAATTTTTCCTTAATATATCATTATTTAAATCATCGAAATTAATTGTTTCAAGAGGTTCTTGAGGAATATCAGGGATAATAGATTCATCCAAAACTTTTAAGAGCTGTGTCAAAATATCGCTTTCACCAATTTCGGAAGAATCGCCAGATTCAGATGAACTGTTAAATGTATTAATATCAATTTCCCTAAATTTAATATCTAGCTCCTCGTCGCTTAGCCCACAAAATGAACAATCAATCAAATCATGCACAAGGCAAGCGTCGTTTAAATCGAAGGCTGTTAAGTCGATGTTTTCAATTTTTACATTTAAAAATGACATTTTAAATTATAAATTAAAAAATAAAAAAATTATGAATCAATAAAAAAATCAAAAAATCAATAAAAAATCAAAAAAAATCCACAAAAATGAAAAATCAACAAAAATCAAAAATTGGCTTTTAGAAGATTAAGTAAAAATGAATGAAAATTCAAAGTATTAAGTCAAAAATATTAAATCAAAAATATCAAATCAAAAATATGAAATCAACAATACAAACCAAATAAAAATTAATATGTCACTACGTCACACAATTCGAAATAAATCGGACTATCTAGATATATTCACAACAGATTCGATAATTTTACAAGCGTACGCTAATAGCGAGATGTAAACTGAAGAGACGCTTCGTACCCAGCCGCCTTTTAAAGCAGCCAAGAGCCTGGTACCGGCTGGTACGGCGTGGCACTGCATGGTACGACGGGAACCGTGAGACCGTGAACTCGAGAGAGGTCGTTCAACGGTCGTAAGTTGTTTTGTTCTTAAGAAAATGACGAGTAAAGAGGAGAAGAAGAAAAAAAAAAAAAGTTGTTTTTTGGAATAATATAAAAAAGTTTTTTTTTTTTTTTTTTTTTTTTTTTTTTTTTTTCGTTTTTTATATTATTCCAAAAACAACTTTTTTTTTTTTTTTTCTTCTTCTCCTCTTTACTCGTCTTTTTCTTAAGAACAAAACAACTTACGACCGTTGAACGACCTCTCTCGAGTTCACGCTATCTTTGCCTTCTTCTTCTTCTCATTCTACGGACTGGTTTTGCCGCTGGAGGTAGGAAAAGTGGTATTTCAGTATTGTATATAAGGATTTACAGCGTCTTGACTTAGCATTCATTAAGTTTAAAGTCTCAAAATGAGTACGTTCATAATTATAACACTACAAGACTTTCTGGGATTCTTGGAAAATCAGATTAATCTGATGGATCGTCAGAGTCCAAATTCCGAGAACACGGTGATGTGGCCGCCACCATCAGAGGTTGACTATTTAGATGAAGAATTTATCAATATGTTTGAGCCAGACCTGGATCCCGAGCCTATCGCCTTTGAGTGGGATCCAGACCGAGCAATGGATCTTTAACCTTTGATGATGGAGCAACAACAGCCTATGGAAGAAGATCGGCCACAACCTATGGCAGAGCAGCAGCAGCAACAACAGCAGCAGGAGCAGCAGCGGGAGCAGCCACAACAACAGCAGCAACAACAGCAGCAGCAGCAGGAGCAGCCACAACCACAGCAACAACAGCAGCAGCGAAGGCAGAGTTACCCTCGAAAGTGCAAGAGGCCACAGCAGCAACAGCAACATCAACAGCATCAGGAGCAGCCACAACAACAGCAGCAGCAGCGAAGGCAGAGTTACCCTCGAAAATGCAAGAGGCCACAGCAGCAACATCAACAGCAACATCAACAGCATCAGGAGCAGACACAACAACAGCAACAACAACAGCAGCAGCAGCGAAGGCAGAGTTACCCTCGAAAATGCAAGAGGCCAATAAATTATAAATTATAAATTGGCCTCTTGCAGAGCAGCAACCTCTTGCAGACAACAACAACCGATGGCAAAGCAGCAGCCTATGGCAGACAACAGCAACCTCTGGCAGACAGCAGCAATTGGCAACCCAAAATGGTATAAATTATAAATATGTATTTATGTATATATGTATATTTGTATTTTGGATATAGGAATAATAAAAAACAAAGTCGTTGAAGAAAATATTTTATTTTTTTCTATTTCTTATACAGAATCACACCTAATAACCAAGTTTCTTTAACTTGAAAGAATTATTATGAATAGGATGAATATAATTTTTTTTACAAGCATAGTAATGAAAACTAGGTTTTTTTTTTAACATGGAAGAATAAATCATAGTCTGTTGTCAGGGAATTAAACCTAATTGTTCTTTATCTTATATATAAAATCTTATTTAAATATCTTAGTTGACATTTTAAACTTAATATTAAAAAATACTAGGGTGAATGAATAAATTCAAGTGCAGTATCAAATTCATTTATTTAAAATTCAATTTATCGATAGGATTGATTGTGCATATTATGTAGAAAAAATTATTCTACACTGAAAGAACAAAATCATTAGTTCTTCAAATCTTAATATAAACAAATTTCTATTTATTTAGATGGCACCCTTATATTTATTTAACTTAAACTTAATATATATCTTATAACTTATATCTTACAACTTATATTTTATATGAAATCTTATTTAAATTAGTTGACATTTGAAACTTAATATTCAAAAACTACTAGGGTGCATGAATAAATTCAAGTGGAGTATCAAATTCATTTATTTAAATTTGATTTATCGGTAGGGTTGTTGTGCATATTATTTGAAAAGAATTATTCTACACTGAAAGAACAAAATTATAATTTCTTTCAATGGGAATAAATACAAATTCTTATTTATTCACATCATTCCCTTATATTTATTTACATAGTTTCTTATATTTATTTAACTTAGCAGAACAAAATCTAAATTCTTATAAAATATTTTAAACTTAAACTTAATATTAAAAACGCCATAGTGCATGAATAAGTGCAAGTGAAATAAATTTATTTAAAATTTGATTTTTCGATTAGATGGTTTTGCATATTCTTTAGTTCTGGTTTGTTACATATTATACATGCTTGTGAAGGAGTTGTTATGAATAAATCGTTTTCACACGTGTTGCATTGCAGATCTTTTTCGCAACATATAAAGGATCGTTTATAGTGGCTATTAACAAAATTATTTTTCCCATTTGGGCAATTTAAAGCATGTATATAGTAACATTCACAACATAAATTATATGCACCGCCAGAAGATGAAATAATTACGACATAAGATTGAAAAACGCACACTTCTCGCGTAAGGTAATTTGGTGTCAATGTATCACTTGCATTTATTTTTGCCACTTTCACGAGCCCCTCTTCTCCACACCCGTTTGGAACGCCATTATCCTCTATCCCATCATCTTCTTCATCTTCATCGTCGTCTTCGAAATTATTTCGATCAATAGTGATCAGAGAATCCTGTCTTGCGTGAAACTTTCCTCTTCCAGCCAAGTTAAAATGAGTTGTTTCATCTTTGTACATTGACTGGATCGTTTCATCACAAGCAGAATCTAAATATACATGTGTCTGATCCATTTCGAAGACTGTCCGATGAAACTCGATTCACTTGTTCACACTATTTTTTAATTTTACAACACTTTTTAATTGATAATGGCGGGCCGTCTATGTGGTGTTGATATAGTGGATAGTGTTTAAAACACGGCAAATTTAGCTGCAATTCTTCGTCACTTCTATAATTTTCCGGCAACCTGTTCCAAATTTGTTGTAAACTAAGTGAATCGACGAATGTTTTCAAGTAGTTGATGGGAAAGAAGGCCAAGTCTTGATCTTCAAAATCGGTAAGATTTTTTCCGTGTTTTTGGTAGGAAATTATTACTTGGCCTACACGTTCAATGAGTTGCTGTTGTTGTTGTTGTTGGTCGCTATTTGACATCGCGCACGAATGACTGAAGTTCGCTCAGATTCGATCGTTTAAAATACCAGCTCCCCTCCAACTGCTACCAGCTCCCCTCCAACTACTGTGGTGGTTAGGAAGGAGGTAGGAGGTGGAGCAAAAAGAGGCGGAGTTTATGAAACCAATCGGAATAGGGGGCGAACTTGGGCAGCCAATCAGAAACAAGGTCATTCTTGGCTGACCAATCAAAAAAGTGGTGGGGGGGTCAACTAGGAGCCCCCTATTCCCACTACTCACTTAGTTTACAACAAATTTGGAACAGGTTGCCGGAAAATTATAGAAGTGACGAAGAATTGCAGCTAAATTTGCCGTGTTTTAAACACTATCCACTATATCAACACCACATAGACGGCCCGCCATTATCAATTAAAAAGTGTTGTAAAATTAAAAAATAGTGTGAACAAGTGAATCGAGTTTCATCGGACAGTCTTCGAAATGGATCAGACACATGTATATTTAGATTCTGCTTGTGATGAAACGATCCAGTCAATGTACAAAGATGAAACAACTCATTTTAACTTGGCTGGAAGAGGAAAGTTTCACGCAAGACAGGATTCTCTGATCACTATTGATCGAAATAATTTCGAAGACGACGATGAAGATGAAGAAGATGATGGGATAGAAGATAATGGCGTTCCAAACGGGTGTGGAGAAGAGGGGCTCGTGAAAGTGGCAAAAATAAATGCAAGTGATACATTGACACCAAATTACCTTAGGCGAGAAGTGTGCGTTTTTCAATCTTATGTCGTAATTATTTCATCTTCTGGCGGTGCATATAATTTATGTTGTGAATGTTACTATATACATGCTTTAAATTGCCCAAATGGGAAAAATAATTTTGTTAATAGCCACTATAAACGATCCTTTATATGTTGCGAAAAAGATCTGCAATGCAACACGTGTGAAAACGATTTATTCATAACAACTCCTTCACAAGCATGTATAATATGTAACAAACCAGAACTAAAGAATATGCAAAACCATCTAATCGAAAAATCAAATTTTAAATAAATTTATTTCACTTGCACTTATTCATGCACTATGGCGTTTTTAATATTAAGTTTAAGTTTAAAATATTTTATAAGAATTTAGATTTTGTTCTGCTAAGTTAAATAAATATAAGAAACTATGTAAATAAATATAAGGGAATGATGTGAATAAATAAGAATTTGTATTTATTCCCATTGAAAGAAATTATAATTTTGTTCTTTCAGTGTAGAATAATTCTTTTCAAATAATATGCACAACAACCCTACCGATAAATCAAATTTAAATAAATGAATTTGATACTCCACTTGAATTTATTCATGCACCCTAGTAGTTTTTGAATATTAAGTTTAAAATGTCAACTAATTTAAATAAGATTTCATATAAAATATAAGTTGTAAGATATAAGTTATAAGATATATATTAAGTTTAAGTTAAATAAATATAAGGGTGCCATCTAAATAAATAGAAATTTGTTTATATTAAGATTTGAAGAACTAATGATTTTGTTCTTTCAGTGTAGAATAATTTTTTCTACATAATATGCACAATCAATCCTATCGATAAATTGAATTTTAAATAAATGAATTTGATACTGCACTTGAATTTATTCATTCACCCTAGTATTTTTTAATATTAAGTTTAAAATGTCAACTAAGACATTTAAATAAGATTTTATATATAAGATAAAGAACAATTAGGTTTAATTCCCTGACAACAGACTATGATTTATTCTTCCATGTTAAAAAAAAACCTAGTTTTCATTACTATGCTTGTAAAAAAAATTATATTCATCCTATTCATAATAATTCTTTCAAGTTAAAGAAACTTGGTTATTAGGTGTGATTCTGTATAAGAAATAGAAAAAAATAAAATATTTTCTTCAACGACTTTGTTTTTTATTATTCCTATATCCAAAATACAAATATACATATATACATAAATACATATTTATAATTTATACCATTTTGGGTTGCCAATTGCTGCTGTCTGCCAGAGGTTGCTGCTGCATGCCAGAGGTTGCTGCTGCATGCCAGAGGTTGCTGTTGTCTGCCATAGGCTGCTGCTTTGCCATCGGTTGTTGTTGTTGTCTGCCAGAGGTTGCTGCTCTGCAAGAGGTTGCTGCTCTGCAAGAGGCCAATTTATAATTTATAATTTATTGGCCTCTTGCATTTTCGAGGGTAACTCTGCCTTCGCTGCTGCTGCTGTTGTTGTTGCTGTTGTTGTGTCTGCTCCTGATGCTGTTGATGTTGCTGTTGATGTTGCTGTTGCTGCTGTGGCCTCTTGCATTTTCGAGGGTAACTCTGCCTTCGCTGCTGCTGCTGTTGTTGTTGCTGTTGTTGTGGCTGCTCCTGATGCTGTTGATGTTGCTGTTGATGTTGCTGTTGCTGCTGTGGCCTCTTACACTTTCGAGGGTAACTCTGCCTTCGCTGCTGCTGTTGTTGCTGTGGTTGTGGCTGCTCCTGCTGCTGCTGCTGTTGTTGCTGCTGTTGTTGTGGCTGCTCCCGCTGCTGCTCCCGCTGCTGCTCCTGCTGCTGTTGTTGCTGCTCCTGCTGCTGTGGCTGTTGCTGATAAACCGGCAGAGGCTGCATTCTCATTATTTCATCCAGAGCTCGGTCAAATTCGACGGGCTCTGGATCTAAGGAGGGCTCAAACATATTGAGGAATTCCTCACTTGGCAAATCATCCATGAGGAATTCATCATTAAATTCCTCTTCCAAAAATTCAGCCTCTGACGGCGGCGGCCACATCACAGTGTCTTCTGAATCCGGTGAAAGGCTTCTTAGGCTATCCATCAGGTTCGCCTGATGCTCTAAGAAGCCTATAAAATCTTCCAGTGTCAACACGATGAAGGTACTCATGTTATTCAATGAATGCTAAGTCAAGACGCTGTAAATCCTTATATACAATACTGAAATACCACTTTTCCTACCTCCAGCGGCAAAACCAGTCCGAAGAATGAGAAGAAGAAGAAGGCAAAGATAGCGTGAACTCGAGAGAGGTCGTTCAACGGTCGTAAGTTGTTTTGTTCTTAAGGAAATGACGAGTAAAGAGGAGAAGAAGAAAAAAAAAAAAAGTTGTTTTTTGGAATAATATAAAAAACGAAAAAAAAAAAAAAAAAAAAAAAAAAATAAAAAAATAAAAAAATTAAAAAAAAAAAAAAAATGTTTTTTATATTATTCCAAAAAACAACTTTTTTTTTTTTTTTCTTCTCCTCTTTACTCATTTTCTTAAGAACAAAACAACTTACGACCGTTGAACGACCTCTCTCGAGTTCACGGTCTCACGGTTCCCGTCGTACCATGCAGTGCCACGCCGTACCAGCCGGTACCAGGCTCTTGGCTGCTTTAAAAGGCGGCTGGGTACGAAGCGTCTCTTCAGTTTACATCTCGCTATTAGCGTACGCTTGTAAAATTATCGAATCGATTTTAATATATCTTGATAGTCGGATTTATTTCGTGTGACGTAGTGACATATTATTAATTTTCATTTGGTTTGTATTGTTGATTTCATATTTTTGATTTAATATTTTTGACTTAATACTTTGGATTTTTAATTAATTTTTATTTCATCTTTTAAAAGCCAATCTTTGATTGATTTTTTCATTTTTGTGGATTTTTTTATTGATTTTTTATTGATTTTTTGATTTTTTTATTGATTCATAATTTTTTTATTTTTTAATTTATAATTTAAAATGTCATTTTTAAATGTAAAAATTGAAAACATCGACTTAACAGCCTTCGATTTAAACGACGCTTGCCTTGTGCATGATTTGATTGATTGTTCATTTTGTGGGCTAAGCGACGAGGAGCTAGATATTAAATTTAGGGGAATTGATATTAATACATTTAACAATTCATCTGAATCTGGCGATTCTTCCGAAATTGGTGAAAGCGATATTTTGACACAGCTCTTAAAAGTTTTGGATGAATCTATTATCCCTGATATTCCTCAAGAACCTCTTGAAACAATTAATTTCGATGATTTAAATAATGATATATTAAGGAAAAATTTAATTAACAATTCTGAAATAAATGAGGGATATAATTTGGAACAACTTTTAGATATATTAGAAGGGGGTGAAATTTGTGAAAATAGCTCAGGGCAAAATTTAATTAAGGGTGATGTGGAATATCAGGAGACTTTTGAGAGCTGTGAGGAACAAAATAATAAGGGGGTTTTAAACAATAATAATAATGGGGTTGGTAACGAGGGAGCTTTAAATAATGATAAGAGGATTGGCATTGGGGGTTTTTCGAAAAATAATATGGAAGAGGTTTATCGCCCCCACTATTCGCCAATTTCAGATGCATCGTCAGATTCATCAGAGGATTCCAACGACAGCGTTGAGACTGTTATAAACGTCTCAGCCAAAGCTCAGCATAATTTTATTAAAGTGTTGGATCAAAATTTAATT
Source organism: Diaprepes abbreviatus (assembly GCA_034092305.1). Lineage (NCBI taxonomy): Eukaryota > Metazoa > Arthropoda > Insecta > Coleoptera > Curculionidae > Diaprepes > Diaprepes abbreviatus. The sequence goes on from JASJET010000056.1 coordinate 2,216,282, forward strand.
GAAGGGTTGGATCAAAATTTTATTCAGGGGTTTGAACAACCATCCAAATTTGGCTATACCAGAAATTCAGTAAATTCGGTAGATGTTTTTGATTTGAGTTGTGGCGAAATTGTGGGGGACATTGAGGTATATACTTATACTGAAAATTTTGAAGATGAGCAGCCTCAATGTCCCTTAATTTCTTCCTGTAATCAAAATCAATTTTTGAAAAATCCTTCTGGCCTAAATTTAGAACAAAGTTCTGAAAATTTAATTGAAAAAAATTTACCCAAAAAACGTTCTTTATCAGAAACAAATGATTGTTCAGATTTAAAAAAGTCAAAATTGGACGGTGATATTTCTAGTTCCCAAACTTTAGGGGCACAAATTTCAAAAAATTCTTTACCAGTCGCTGTAACAACAGCTCCGAAAATCAATCCAACAAATAAAGTCGCTATTGGAGAATTAGATAAGTTTCTACATAAGAAAACTAAGCCGAGCTTAAATAGGAATGAAACAAGGTGTGCCACATCTAGATTTAAGTCAATGGTTTATTCCTATTTAAACTTAGATAATATATGTAATAATTTATCTAATTCGACTTTAAAAGACGTTAAAAATTGTATTCAACGACAAGGCGATCTTCTTTTAAATTTGGGAAATATATTTTTTAAAAAAAATCCATGTTTTTCTTCAAATTAAAAAGTGAATCCAAAAGTTAATTCAAAAGTAAATCCAAAAGTTTTCTAAATTGCGCGAGCTGAAAAAATTGCTAATTATTCTATGTCATTGGGTCTTGATAGATCAAAATTGTATTTATTTAAAAGCGACACGGCCCTAACCGATTCCATTTTAAAATGACTCTCCTTTGCACACACTGCTTAAGAGAATTTAAAAGAAAATCACATATTGTACGCCACCTTCGAGAAAATGTTGTTAATAACGAAAACACCTTTAACTTGGAAGATTATATAATTAATCGTAAGTATTTTTTTTATAACATATTTAGCTATAATTTTCCTTTTAATTTTTTTTTATTATTAATAAAGGTTTACAGAGGAATTAAAAAATAATAATTGTTTCAGTTGATGAACTACTTTCAAGACCTCCAATGCGATTTTGCCAAGATTGTGAAGTAAATGTCAAATCTAATTCCTGGAGCACACACTTGAGGACAAATATTCATAAAAACAGGAGCTGCATAAAATATGGAAATGGAATTGACATTATCAGGAGTGCATTTAAATGTCGAATAGCTTCCTACAGAATATATTCGCAGAATTATCACATCGACATCAAAAAGTTTCAGCAAGATGTTGGTAATAAAGTGCAAACATTAATACGCCAGCGTCAACAGGAATTTACATGTGCTAAAGTAAATTTGGAATTATTTGGAATATATTATTCTCCAACTTTAACCTCTACTTCAATTAAGTCATTTAATACACCGTTCTTCATTGTAACCCATACAACTGATCTACAACAGCTTTACGATGATTTATTCAAGATTATTGAAACCAAAGCAGATGAATTGCCGGAAAGAGACTCAGGTAATTATTATTTAATCTCAAGAGCTAAGTTTTCTTAATCTCAAGAGCTAAGTTTTCTTAATATCACTTGTACATCTCTAACAAATATTATTCAGAACTAATTTTTTAATTCCTATTACAGGGTGGGCTCTACAAAGAATTCTGCATTTGGAAGTCAACATCAATAAGTACAACCCATTGAATGCCTCCTCCTACATTAAGATGCATCACTTTTCTAAATCAATAGTGAATGTGATGAATGAGGACAATTGCTGTTTCGCCTGGGCAGTGGTTTCAGCAGCATACCAGCCAACCGGTAATCCTCGAAAGACCTCATCATATCCAGACTTCAGAGACGCTTTCGATTTTACAGGTATTGAATTTCCAGTAAAATTATTAGATATAAAAAAGTTTGAGGAAAAAAATAATTTGTCCATAAATGTATATGGAGTTGAAAAATTTTTAAGGGATAATAAAAAGGTATATGAGATTGTCGGTCCTTTACATTATAATAATGAAAAGAAAAAATTACATATTAATTTGCTTTTAATAAGTTCTGATGATGGAAATAACCACTACTGTTGGATAAAGGATTTAGGTTGCTTGGTATCCAAACAATTATCAAAAAAGAAAATAAAAAAATACTTATGTGATGGATGCCTTCAATATTTTGGAACATATGAAAAACTTAACACACATTTAGAACGTGATTGTAGTTTTGTTCGAATTGAGCTTCCTTCAGATAATTTGATTTTGGATAAATTTGGCAATTATATTCCTGCAAATATATTAAAGTTTCAAAATATTCAGAAACAGTATAAAGCTCCTTTTGTTATTTATGCCGATTTTGAATGTTATTTGAAAAACATTGAGTGCCAACAATCTACACCTGATTCGACAACCTCATATACTATTAAAACTGCTGAACATATACCCTATTCATTTGCTTATTATATTAAATCATCATTTGATGAGAATGTTGTGTGTCTTAAACTTTATAGAGGTACAGATTGTGCTATAAAATTTATTGAATACATTGAAAATGATGTAAAAGAAATTTATAAAAAATATTTAAAATATCAAGTACCATTGAAAGATTTATCATCTGTGGAACAGATTGAATATGAAAATTCTAGCATTTGTTATGTATGTGAAAAACCTTTTTCAAAAGGAAATTTCATAAAGTGTAGGGATCATTGTCATATTACAGGTAAATATCGAGGAGCCGCCCACTCAATATGTAATTTGCATTTTAAACCTCCAAAATATATACCAATAGTATTGCATAATTTAAAAAACTATGATTCTCACCTATTTATTAAATCGCTTTGCTATAATAAAGAAAATATTAGTGTTATAGCTCAAAATAAAGAAAAGTATATTTCTTTTAGTAAGGAAATTTTCGTTGATGTGTCAGAAAAGCGGAAACCAGTTGCTTTGCGACTACGCTTTATAGATTCTTTTCAATTTCTCCCAGAGTCTTTAGAGTCACTATCACAAACTCTACAAGATTCACAATGTTTTGAAATTAAAAAGTTTTTCTCAAATGCTGATGAATTTCGATACATTAGACAAAAAGGGGTATTTCCATACTCTTACATAGATTCCAACGAAAAATTAAATGAGAAATCTCTACCATTGATTGATAAATTTTATAATAACTTAACCGATGAAAATATCTCTCCTCAAGACTACAGTCGTGCTGTAGAAGTGTGGAATCTATTTAAGTGTTCTACAATAGGGGCTTATTCCGATATTTACTTAAAATCAGATGTTTTACTTTTGGCTGATGTTTTTGAAAATTATAGATCCACATGTATTAAAACCTATAAGTTAGATCCTGTTAATTATGTCACTAGCCCTTCTATGTGCTGGGATGCAATGATGAAATTAACTAATGTAGAATTAGAATTATTAACGGAACCAGATATGCTTCATTTTTTCAAAAAAGGTGTTCGTGGTGGGGTTAGCACTTGTTCCAAACGCAAATCTGAAGCAAATAATCCATTCTTAGAAAATTTTAATCCTGAAAGACCTACAACATATATCGCTTACTTAGACGCCACAAATTTGTATGGTTATGCTATGAAACAATATTTGCCTGAAAAAAATTTTGCTTGGGTACCTAAGCTCGAAATAGAAACTTTAAATATATCCGAACTTTCAGATACATCATCTATAGGATACATATTTGAAGTTGATTTAGAATATCCAAATTATTTACATGATAGTCATAATGATTTCCCATTTTGTCCTGAACAATATACACCACCAATTTCAAACCACTCAAAATTAATTCCAAACTTACATAATAAATATAACTATATCATTCACTACCGATATCTGAAACAATGTCTACAATTTGGACTCAAAATCATAAAAATACACAGAGCAGTTAAGTTTACACAATCACCATGGTTAGCGGAATATATAGATTTAAATACAAATTTACGAAATTTATCTAAAAATAAATTTGATAAAAATTGTTATAAATTGGCAAATAATTCAATTTTCGGTAAAACCATGGAAAATGTTGATAGGCGAGCAGATATTAAATTAGTATCTCAATGGGAAAGACAGGGTAATAAATTTAGTGCCGAAAAACTTATTTCTAAACCTCAATTAAAGGATTTTAAAATTTTCTCTGAAAATCTAGTTGCTCTTCAACTTCAACAGGTTTGCATTGAATACAATAAACCAATTTATGTTGGGATGAGTATTCTGGATATTGCAAAAACTGTAATGTATAATTTTTATTATGGGTATTTAAAAGTAAAATATGGTAATAATTTAAATTTATTATATACGGATACTGATTCCTTAATTCTTGAAGTTCAGACCCAAAACTTTTATGAAGATATGAAGCTAAATCTGGATCAATTTGATACTTCTAATTTTTCTGAACAAAATATTCATTGCATGCCTATTACAACATCAGTTGTTGGTAAATTTAAAGATGAGTACAAAGGGATTCCCATTGAAAGTTTTTATGGAACTGGTGCTAAAGCATATTGTATAAAATCCAAAAATAGTGTAGATAAAAAAGCAAAAGGCGTTAGTAGATCATGTATAAAAAATCAATTAACATTATCAGATTATAAAGATGTTGTTGAGAAAGGTGACAAAATATTCTGCACCATGTATGTATTCAAGTCAGATATGCATAATATATACACTAATTTGTTAAATAAATTGGCATTAACAACTCATGATGATAAAAGATATTGTATACCAAATTCCACAAAAACTCTTGCATGGGGACATAAGGATATTTTGGAAACAGATTTTTTTGATAAAGATATGAAAATGATGTATGATACTCTAACTTTTTTAAGTTCTGGAAACGAAAATGGATCTAAAAATAAAAAACCGCGATTAGAATTAACTACTCCTAGTAATTTTTCATCTTTATAAAGACATCATTTTATATGATGATAAATTATGTAAGTCGTTTTTGAAGCTTTAAAAGTTGGAGGGGGAACTGAATCCAAAAACATATATATTGTATAGAAATACCATTATTTGTTAGTAATATTACAACAATGACTGCTGCATCTTTAATAGTTTTAGTTTCCCTTGTTGGAAATGTGATATATGTAAATTACATTCCTAATACAGTTAGGGCTGATATATGTATAAATGCCCTCAAAAATGAAACCGACTGCTACAAACAGATGAAAATGACATATCTTGTTGGAAATTCACACTTTTTTACCTATAATGTAACTGATTCTGCTTTGTGTGAAAATACATACATAAAAATTAAATATTCCATGACAAACAAACCATTACAATATTCAGATTGGATTCCTTTCAATGATAAAAAAGAAGAATCTTGTCATTGTGTCTGTTGTTATATATTTGTTATTATATTTACAGCAGCAATATTTATTTGTACATGTTTAATTTTATTGTATTTCATGAAAAAATATCTATAAAAATATTTAATAAATGTTAAAAAAATAATATAAATTTTGTTTTTTATTGATTCTCGTTAGTATAAAGACATTTAAAGTTTATCCCCTCCTCTTAAATGGAGAGGGAAAATAAGTTTACCCCTCCACTTGAGAGGAGAGGGAAAATGTATAAAATTTAGGAGCAAACGGATTGATAGTTAGTTTTTTGAGAGCAAGCAGATAGCCAGTTAGTTTTTGAAATACATCATTTAAAATGTTCAGTAATCAGAGTAAAAATATATTTGAAAATTCACCATTAAAAAAGAAAATAAAAAAAACAATTATAAATTCTACAAAATATAATTTAAATAATTCTAACTCTAAATATGCTGCGATTGGTTTGTGGGTGGAAAGTGATTTTCTACCATGCATTGAACTTGGTGGTAAAAATGGTCAGTCTGTGATATTAAATGAAGATGATTGGAAGAACTTATTGCAATATCAAGGAGTTATAACAAATTATATGTTTTCACCAAATGTTTTCAATGAACCGATATATTTGCAAAATTTATCTATTCATTTTGAAAAGATTGGTGAATTACCAATAGTGAAGATTGTGAAAAGCTGTGATTTTATTTACTATGGAAATGAAACTGTGTGCAGACTATGGGAACAAATTCCACTTATAGAATATAGACTAAATGTTTTACAAAAACAAAACTTTCGACGTTATTTCAACGTTTTTAGAAATAACAATTTTTACGACGGAGATTCTTTTGACAAAATATATAATGTCCTTTCTCCAAAACAAAATCTAAATAGTGAAAATGTGTGCTCCATGCTGGAACTGCTGTTGAATCATCCCGAAGAACTAGAACAAAAATTAAAGTCTAAGCCCTATTATGAAGAAGACAGTATCTATTGATGAATCAAGAAACCAAATTCATCTGATGGTTGCTTGGAACTTCGCCTACAGAAAAGCTCGTATGACTTCTGAAGAGTTTATAAATCAAAAACATTTTAGAAGAAGGATTAAATTGACTGAAGAAATTTTAAATCCCATATTAGACTCTGATTATAGGAATATTGTATTTAAAAAAATGTTTATGTAATAAGCTTATTTTTAAATAAAACAAATATATATAAAAAATCATTTTTTTTTATTACAAACATCAATTATTATTACAGCATTAATTACTATTACATCACATCTCTCTTGAAGATCCAAGAGTTATAAGATTTATCTAATCCTAACCATTTTACAAATACTTTGTTTCCTTTCTTTCTTAACACTTTTTCCACCAGATATACATTTGGGTGTCTTACTTTTTGAAGTTCTTCTTCATAGAAACCTCCTTGAATATCTATCCCATTTCCATCTTGAATCAAATACGTTGTTGGATTAGTAAGCTGGATTTTTTTTATTTGAAAAATTTCGTTTGACCAGTTGGGCGTGTAACCTTTAGAAAATTGTTCGCGAATCTTGCTTATTCGTACTCTATCACTGACACGAAATTTTGGTGATCTGGGATCCACAGTTTTCCTATGAGTATAAGCTGATTTCAAGATTTCCATTTCATTCTTTTTGTTAACTTCGTTTGGTTTTTTTCCGATTGTTGAATGCTTAGTATTATTGTATTCTGTAATTATTTCTTTAAGAAAGCTGATCCATTTATAATTACCGAGTAAACTAAACTTTTTCCACATTTTGTTTTTTATCGTTCTATTTACTCTCTCTACAATACTAGCTTTCATATTAGAAAATGTGTTGTAATGATTAATTTTGAACTGCTCCATAAGTTTCTGAAAGTCTTGATTAAAGAATTCTTTACCCTGATCAGTATTCAGATTTGTTGGGGGAGTTTTTAAAGTTAATAGAATTTTTTTCATTGCAGCTGCTACATCTTTACCAGTTTTGGATTTTACAGGTTCTGCCCATACAAATTTAGAAAACACATTTATTACCATTAAAATATATCTTAAACCCCTATTAAATTTCGCATATGGCTGCATTTCTATCAGATCAGCTTGAAATAGATCATTAAGCCCTTTTACAATTGTTCGTCTCCTTCTATATCGCCTTCTCGCCGGTTTATGTAATTCATTTACAACGTCTTGCTTAATTTTACTCATTATTAATTTATACCTTACTCTCGAAAATAAATCCCACAAATAACTTTACCTCCTTCTAAACCGTTTATAAAAGCCCTTTATCGCTGATGTTGTAAAATATAAAAAAAATCATCTCAGTTTTTTTAGTAAGTTCTTTAATTTTATTTTCCATTGCTTCAAATGATTTTTTATTTTCATTTATAATTTCTTTTATTGACGAATTTATTTGGGTGATGTTGTTAGTAAGATCAGAAATTTTTACATTAAATTTATTTTCCATTGTTCCAAATGATTTGTTATTTTCATTTCTAATTTCTTTTATTGACGAATTTATTTGGGTGATGTTGTTATTAAGATCAGACATTTTTACATTAAATTTAGTTTCCAAAAGAACATTTGATAACGTATAATCTTTTTTGAAACCACCTAATGTTGAATTCATTTCTTCTCTTGCATAATTCATTGTATCATTAAATTCTTTTCTAGAAACTTCAGCAGCTCTTTGAACTAATTCGTTTAAAGATTTTATTTCTTTTGTTAATTTATCTTCTAGATTTTTTATATCTTTTCCTAATTGAAATTCTGCATTTGTAATATCTAATGTCATTTTCACAATTTTTTTTTCTATATTTTTTATGTCTGACGCTGTCTTTTCAGCTTTGTGTAGTATATCTGTATAAGATGTTTCAAGTTCTTTTATGAGTAAAGAAGTCTCCTCGATTTTTGAACTATTATTTTTAATTTTAATTAATACATCCTTTTTAGAAACTTCTATTATAGCTTGCACTACTTCTAGTAAGGATTCTAATTCTTTTTGTAATTTCTCATCGATTGCCTTTGTAAAATTTCCCTCGTCAAAAGACGTTTCAGATTTGGTTTTCAGATTGTTTAATTGCTTTAGTATATCCTCGATTTTTTCATTATCTTTTGTAATTTGATCTTTGAATTTTGTTTCAATTTTTTCATTTTCGTTTTGAAAATCCTCCTTCAATTTGTCTTCTAAATATTGTAAATTTGATTTATATGCATTGATTTTAATTTCAAATTCTTTAATTTGTTCTTTAAATTCATTAACTTTGTCGGTATCTTTTTTGTGAATTAGGAAATGAGTGTTCATTGATTTTTCAAGATTTTGTGTATTTTTATCCATAACGTCATGTATTTTCTTAAAATTCCTTACTTCTTCTGCTACTCTATCATTAAGCAAATTAGTAAAATTTTGAAACTTTGATGTAATTTCCTTGGAAATACTGTTCTTGACATTGTCAATTGCTGAAGTATCCTTAATTATTGATTTAATTGATGTAATTTCATTTTTTATTTCATTTTCAAAATCATCAACTTTATCATATTTTAACTTCACTACGTCAAAGTCATTTGCATATTTAGAAACTTTCTGAGAAAATTTTTCTACTACCTCATCATTTCCATCAACAGTATTTTTCAAATTAATTATCTTGTCATTATATTCAGGAATAACTTTATCCTCAAATAACTTAATCTTTTTTGCAATATTTTGTATATTGTTATCATATTCATTTATTCTCTTATTTAAATTATTAACATCGCTTTTCAACCTGGGATCTAAATTTTGAATTAATTTGTTTTCAATATATTTGACATCGCTTTTAAAAATTTTTATTATTTTCTCTTCAACATTTGATAATATTTTATTTTCTAGTGATAATAATGTGTTTAGAGCAGATTTTTTTGAAATATGACGACCAAATTTATCGATGGTCATTTTAGAAATGTTTAAAAGTATCTATTATGTCCTTTTATATAATAATATTCGCTTCTCTTAGTTCTTCAATAATGGAAATAATTTCATTGTTATGACCAGTGTGTCCCGCAAGCATGGATGCTACCAATAGTCGAAGTCTCTCAACAAGTTCGTTTACATTATCCCAATATATGTAATCTGTATTAGGTTTATTAACTTTTAAAGTTATACCAAATCCGGTTTTTTTTGAAGACACTCGACTTTCTCTATATGGAGCTTTGCGTCTTTCAAAAAATCCCTGGACTGCTTGTTGAGATTCGGGATTTAGAGTTTTAGTTTTTGTAATTCCTTTGCTTTGCAAATAAGGTCCTATTATAGAAATATATTTATGTGATCCATTCCCCTGCACCTGCTCATTTGGATCATTATTTCTACGGTATGCATTGGTTCTTTTTAAAATATCCATATAATTTTCCAAATCTTGTTTTTTATACCCTATTGGTTCTTTTTTAAATAATAACTCATATAAACCTGGTGTACCTGTATAGGTTATTCCTTCAATTTTGATGTTTTTACCAATAATTTCGACAGGTTTTTGAGTTAAACCCAAAAAGAATTTCTCGGTTTCCAAATCATGAACTATTCCATATTGGTGATCAAACTCATGTTCAACATCTTTTACACCGCTATCAATATATTGGCGAGGTAATTCATCAAATCCTAATAAATATTCTTTATATAAATCTGTATCAACAAATGTTCTAACTGTTTGCCGTGTTTGTTCCAGTATATCTGAAAGATTTCCTATTGTGGAGTGTGAACCTGAAGAAGGGGTAGTTTCTGCAATAATACTTGTTTGTTGTATAGATGGCATTTGACTTGCTGAAGCTAAACTCGCGTCCCAGTCAATAATCGATGGTATTTCTGTAGGAAGGAGTGGAGTTTTTCCCGTCTTTCTTTTTTCTGGTGTTGATGTTCCATATTGTAATTTTCTCTTTGGTGTTAGTGTTTGAATTGATCTTTTCTGTGGTGTTTCATAAATTTTTTTAATTGGTGTGTGTAGCTCTTCCTTTATTTCAACAGGTTCAATTTTACCAATCGTTGAAATTAATTCTTGTAAGGGTTGAGTTATCGGTTTATATGTTTCCTCCAATTTAGTTTGCGCCTCAAATTCCGCATTTTTTAAACTCTGATATTTTTGTTTAACAGCTTTTCTTGATTTAACTAGCTCTCTTGCTAAACGTTCATCCATGATTGGTATAATTTACCATCAAACGTTTATTTTTATAAGTAAATATATGAATCAAATCCTTTTCGATATCGGCCAGATTTCACATTAGAGTCTTTGTCTATTACTAAAAATCCAAATTTATCTTTCCAACATATTAAGCACAACTCATTAAATTGGTTTAATGACATATCAACATTAACATGATCATCATAAATATGTTTTAAGTTTGTTCGATCTTGTTGAAATATAACAATTAAATTTGCATTGTCACGAATTAATTGTTTCGGAAAAGAAGAATATGTTTGACATAAATAAAAACAATCAGTATTTTTGTGTCTTCCGAAACAAAAATAGTCCTTTACAACATTCTGATTACAACACACTATATCATCAAATATTATTATAGAGTTTGGTTTAACTTGTTTTGGTGAAACAATTGTTTCTTCATTTTCAGATTCATAGTATCCAATTTTTTTCAAAGGTTTAAAAAGTGTTCTCAAATATTTGTACTTTGGTTGATATAAGGATTTTGAATAAACATACAGATTTTCAAATCGCAAACCATTCGGATCTTCAATCAAACTAATAATAACATTGGTTTTGCCACAGCCTGACGGGCCAATAATTAACCCTCTTTTACTATTTCCCTCAAACAGTTTTCCATGTTTTCTAAAACCATTCACTGAACTTTCATGATCCTTAATTGTTATAGAGTATGGTTGTTTCTCAACTCTCATTTTATATATAAAACAAACTATTAATATTCAGTATTGTGATGTAACTGGTTAGTTATCACTAGGATTGCAACTATATATAATGTTTCCATCACATAATAAACGAATCATTTACAAGACAAACAGCAAAAGGAAAGGAAGTGGTTTAGTAAACTCATTAATAAATAAATTACCCTTTGAATTGCATATTCCTGGTTATAATTTTTGTGGACCTGGAACAAAATTGGAAAAACGATTGTCAAGAGGTGATAAAGGTATAAATTTATTGGATGAGGCTTGTAAAGAACACGATATTGCTTACTCACAATCAAATGATATAAAAAGAAGGCATTTAGCTGATAAAGTATTAGCTGACAAAGCTTTATCAAGGTTCAAAGCTAAAGATTCTAGTTTTGGGGAAAAAACTGCTGCACTAGGAATTACTGGTGCTATGAAAATTAAAAGAAAATTAGGTATGGGACTTCGAACGAGAAGAAAGTTCAAGCGAAAAACTCGAAAAGGACGAGGACTATCATTATCTCAGGTAATTTCAAAAGCTAGAAAAGGAATTAAGGGGAAACGTTTTAAAGACCTAAATGAAAGTATTCAAACTGCTTTAAAAGCTATTAAAAAAACTGGTAAAGTGTTACCTCCAAAGAAAAGGGTAATTCCAATCCCAAAGACTGGCGGATTTCTTCCACTTATACCTTTATTTGCTGGTTTGTCTGCTCTTGGTGCTCTTGGAGGAGGGGCTGCAGGTATTGCTAAAGCAGTAAATGATGCAAAAGCAGCCAAAGCGAAATTAGAAGAATCTAAACGACACAATCAAATGATGGAGTCCATTGCGGTAGGAAAAAAAGGAAGTGGACTTTATTTAAAACCCTATAAAACAGGATGTGGATTATACTTGAAACCTTATTCAAAAAACTGCTAAAACATATACCTCGAAAAGCACTTACAAATTACGATTTACTTAAATACGCTAAATATTTACAAATTCCCAACTTTCGTGGTATTTTTATGAGGGATAAATTACCAAAAAAGATAAAGTTAATTGAAAGTGCAATTGTCAATCTAGATAATCACAGTGGTGTTGGTACTCACTGGATAGCATATACAAAAAAAGGAAAAAACATAATATATTTTGATAGTTATGGTAATTTGCGACCCCCTTCTGAATTAATTAAATATTTTTATAGCGACCAAAATAATAATATTGTTAATTATAATTATAACAGTTATCAAAACTTTAACAAAACAAATTGTGGTCAATTGTGTCTAAAATTTCTTTATAACCATATGTAACACCTAATTTTAGTTTATTATTAAACATATTTTTAAAGTAAAATGTCATATAGTTTTGTTCTTAGCGGCAATTCCGCTATTTTAACATCAGAGTTACATCCTCCAATATATTTAGATGAAGATGTTGAATATGTTATCGGTCTTGTAAATTTCGAAACATTTAATGCAATTCCCAATATTGATGTTGGGAATAATGTATTAATTCATGATGAAAATTTAGAAATAGCCATACCCCCAGGTAGCTACGAATTAGAAGACATAACAGATTTTTTAAAAAAACACTTGGATGAGGATAAAATTAGTTTTAGTCTTTATGCAAATAATAATACTTTACGTACACATCTTAAATGTTCAGCCCCCATAACTTTTCGTGAAGGAACTATTGGTAAATTATTAGGGTTTAAAAATGGGCGATTGGAAGCCAACATTGAACATATATCAGATTTTCCCGCGGAAATAATTAAAGTAAATTCAATAAATATAGACTGCAGTATTGCAGAGGGATCATATTTAAACGGGAAACCTGTTCATATAATACACCAATTTTTCCCGAGCGTTGCTCCAGGGTTCAAAATAATTGAGTCACCTCAAAACGTCATATATTTCCCAGTCACCGTTAAAGTAATTGATAAAATAGCCATTAAAATAATAGATCAGGAAGGTGATTTGGTTAATTTTAGAGAAGAAACCATAACCATCAGACTACATCTTAAAAAAGTAGATTAAAGATGGTAATATTATATAACAATAAATCTGCAAACTTTACTAGAAAATTTAATAATAAAAACATTAATAAGACAAGAAAGAAACCAACTTCCTTTAGTAGGAAATCAAACTTCCAAAGGTTAACACCTTCTAATAGAAAATTTCTTCAAAGTTTGGGTTTTAAACTTAAATAAAAATGGATTATTTAAATGTAAGAGAAAATGTATTGGTTGATGAATCAATATTAAGCTGGGAAATTCTTTCTTTCGATCCTTTTAATCCTACAAAACTCGGACCAAATGATGAAATCAGAATTGCTTTGCAACAAACAGGAAAATATCCTTTACCTTGCAAAAGTGAAATTTATGTGGAATTGCAAGTAACTAAAGAAGATGATTCCCCTTTAGCTAATACTGTTTTAATTAATAATGCTCCGGCATTTTTATTTAAAGAATTACGCTATATTTTAAATGGTGTTACTATTGACTCCGTTCGGGATATTGGTATAACTTCAACTCTTAAGGGATATATTTCATTTAATCAAAATGAAAGTGCTAAATTGGAAAATGCCGGTTGGTATCCGAAAACAAAATCCAAAGAAAAAATTATGACTGATGACAAAGGTAATGTTTCATTATGTATACCATTAAAGATGTATTCAGGATTTTTTGAAGATTATAATAAGATTATTCTTAATTCACAACAAGAACTTATTCTAATAAGAAGTAATGATGATACAAATGCATTATTATCCAGTAATGAAGATGAAAAACCCAAAGTTAAAATTACCAAGTTGTGTTGGAGAGTTCCTCATCTTACTGTAGCGATTCCGCAAGAATTAGCACTTACCAAAATTATTGACAAAAATAGTGATATACTAATAACCTTCCGAAGCTGGGAATTAGTTGAATATCCAGAGTTATTGGAAACTACGAGGCACAACTGGCCCATAAAAACATCTACAAAAGTCGAAACGCCACGTCATGTTCTAATTGCTTTTCAGAAAAATAGACGTGGTAATCTAAAAATGGATATGAGTAAATTTGATCATTGTAATTTAAGAAATATGAATGTCTTTTTAAATTCAGAAAGATATCCTTACAATGATCTTCAACTTGACTTTGAAAATAATAAATTTGCTACTCTGTATGAAATGTTTACAGACTTTCGTCAAGGGTATTATAACTCTCCAGTGGAACCAGTTTTTAATCCTAAAGAATTTAAAGAAAATGCTCCTATAGTTTACATTAATTGTTCACATCAAAGAGATTTACTACAAACAGGTCCAGTAACTATGAGAATTGAATTTGAAACCAAGGAAAAAATCCCCCCTAAAACAGCGGCATATTGTGTTATAATTCATGATAAAGTTTTCAGTTACAATCCATTAACAAAAATTGTGAAACAGTTGTAATACAATTTCCTTAAGATAAAATACTCTTTTTAAACAAACCGCTACTTACGCTTAAGAGCGCACGCGTCAATTTTGATACTTATTAACGTAGCCAAACCAGAATTCTTCATTTATATAATGTCTTACGAGATTTCAGTTCGAGTATTAGATTTTCAACTTCAGTTGCAGAAATTAAAAAAACAAATAAGTGAATATCAATTAAAAGTAGAAATGATCAAGAAATTCAAATATTTGAAAATATGAAACTTATTCTAGATCTTCAAGGATTCAAAATTGAAAATAATAAATTTATTGTAAAGGAATTAGCAGCGTACGATGGGCAAAAGACAAGTCATTTTATTTTCAAAGCTCCATTTCCGATGGGTCATTTACCATCCTATTTACACAAACAAGCTCTGTGGTTAATAAAAAATTACCATTGCATTGAATGGTGTGAAGGATTTACACCATTACACAAATGTGGAGATATCATAAGAGATTTAAGCGCTAAGGTGGACTATGTTTATGTAAAAGGGGAAGAAAAGGCAGATTTCGTAAAGAAGTATTCCATGAAACCAGTTATCGAGATTGATGAACAACCCACCCTAAAGAAAATGGATCCTTGCTGCTTTTATCATCAAAAAATACCATGTGTATGTGCATTATCAAATGTTTATTACCTTTACAACAATTTTTTTATGTAATAAAAGGCTTGATTACAAATTATGTGTTTTATTTTCTAACATTGTTTTAATACATGAAATATTATTATTTAATCCTAGTTCTTGAAGTTTACATATTAAAATATCTATATTTTTATTTTTTAAATATTCGCTACAACATTTAGCTGCTAGTAAACATAATTCCGCATGTTCCATATAATTTAAAAACAATATAATATTCTGCGCTTCACTTTCTTGACCTTCATATGCATAAAACTCGGAACAGGCTGCGGACATCAAAAACTCTTCATACATTTCTCTTATTAATAATTCCATAATAAATCCTACACTAAAACCTCCCTGTTTCTCAATATCTCTTTATCTCTCTCTTCCTCTTCCACGATTTCTTTTAATATATCAGGATCTTTTATATAATCCTTCAATATCCTTAAAAAGTAACTGAATCCTATTTTCTTTATTTCATGAAAGAACTTCGGAAAATTTTGGGTTTTTCTATAATTTAAACAGGCTTCTGCAGCTAATTGGTATTGGAAGGCAGTCTCATAATATACCTGTGCCCACTCGGGGTGTGTTTTCCTTAGCATTGCATTCTTTAATTCGGAATTTTGAAGTTTAGTAAACTGTTTACCTAATTTGATTATTTCATTTTGCAAATCACTGTTCATAACTACCACTTATTTTTAATTTAACACTGTTCTTTATTAGTGGTGAATCTTCTATATAAGCTTAAGACTAGTTGTAAATGAATGTAGCTCGCTCAGATTCAGTCCTTTAAAATACCAGCTCCCCTCCAACTGCTACCAGCTCCCCTCCAACTACTGTGGTGGTTAGGAAGGAGGTAGGAGGTGGAGCAAAAAGAGGCGGAGTTTATGAAACCAATCGGAATAGGGGGCGAACTTGGGCAGCCAATCAGAAACAAGGTCATTCTTGGCTGACCAATCAAAAAAGTGGTGGGGGGGTCAACTAGAAGCCCCCTATTCCCACTACTTTTCTCATTTCATTACCACCAGCTACCAGGTAAATAGCTATCAAAGTATACTATAGCTGTCAGTTTAACATCAAATAAATTCGCTTTTTAAACTATTTAATTTATAATCTTAAAATAACTAATAATGGCTAATCAGTAAATATTCATATTATGGATTATTGCGATATACATTTAATTGATAAAAATTAATGAAACAGTACTAAACAAACTAAAAAAGATTCTCAAAATGTCCCCCATTTTCTTCCATACATTTCCTAACACTCTTCAAAAAATGTCGCCTAACTCGATGAAAAATTCCTGGTGTTTCTTTAATAATTTGGCACTTTTCGATTATCCTGAAGCGAAGATCCTCGACGTTGATTACTGGAATATCGTACACCAATTGTTTCAAATGACCCCAAAAGAAAAAATCCATAGGATTAAGGTCTGGTGACCTCGCTGCCCATGCCAATGGTCCACTTCGTCCTATCCATCGCTCAGGATACGTTGCATTCAAATACTGTCGGACACGTATACTAAAGTGGGGCGGAGCTCCGTCTGGGAGGATCCACATGTTGGCCCTTACTTCCAATGGCACATCTTCCAGATACAATGGGAGACGATTTTGGATAAAATCTAAGTATACGTCACCAGTTAATGGGCCATCAAAGAAATGAGGACCAATAAGGTAATCTCCTATTATCCCTGCCCACACATTAAGTGAAAATCTACGCTGATGTTTCGTTTCTACCACATTGTTTGGGTTCTCGTAAGCATATGTGTGGATGTTGTGTAGATTTGTTATGCCATCACGAGTGAAACCAGCTTCGTCAGTGAATAATATGACGCCAATTAATCGATTATCGTGTTCATACTTAGCTAGGATCTGATTGCACATTTCCAACCGTCTCGGCCGATCATCGTCATAAAGAGCCTGCACCTTTTTTGAATGAAACGGGTAGAGTTGTTCTTCTCTTAGTATCCTCCATGAACTAGCCTGACAGAGCCGCACTTCATTCCCAATTTTTCTAGTACTAATACCTGGATTATCTTCAATAATTTCAAGCACTCTTTCTTCTTGTTGCACGTTTCTAGCAGTTCTAGGTCTTCCCCTATTTCCATTATAACTTTTAAAGGAACCACATTCCGCAAGCCTCCTGTGCACACTGGAAAATGTTTGAGCATGAGGGATATTTCTTTCCGGATAACTCTCCATATAATATCTTCTTGCCAACTCTGCATTACCATTTGCTTTTCCATAACAAAAATGGATATCACAATATTCGATATTTGAATATTGGTGATTAGCCATTATTAGTTATTTTAAGATTATAAATTAAATAGTTTAAAAAGCGAATTTATTTGATGTTAAACTGACAGCTCTAGTATACTTTGATAGCTATTTACCTGGTAGCTGGTGGTAATGAAATGAGAAAAGTAAATTTACCACTTAATTTTTAAGGGTGATTTACGTCTAAACCGTTGGGTTTAGCGATGTAAATAAAGAGCACCTTTTTTAAAGGCCTGGCATCAGTCTTTCAGAAATTATGCCAAAAACTACTGTAGCTGTCAACACTAAAAAATTATGACAAAAAAACAATTTTCAATGTAGGTAAAGTGCCCTCTAGCGGCAAACAATCAATGTGAATTGTTACTAAAATGATGAAGCGCAGAAGACTTAGCCTATCTTTCAAATATTAGTCAAATCGGTTTTCCTGTAAGCGAGTAATTCAAAAAACAAAAAATAAAAACTTGAACTTGGACGGCTTGTAACTCGAAAACGAATGACATTTTGAAAAAAAATTATATGAAGCTCTACCCTTATTTTGTCAAGTAGAATCACCCCCTTAAGTTTCCTGATCGATTTTTGAATCACCCTGTATATATATATATATATATATATATATATATATATATATATATATATATATATATATATATATATATATATATATATATATATATATATATATATATATATATAAATAAGTAAAGCTTTATTAGCCAAATTATTGTTTAAACAGTACTGTTTCACTTTATTTTGAACAATAGCCAAACTAAGAGGAACCCGTCTCTGAGTTTGATTTTGAATTCATGTGTACAAGAGTTTTTCCATTTCACAAATTAAAGCATTCCTTTTTCGTATAATAGTGCTGTTTAAAGAGACGGAAGGTAGAGCTGTTAGGAGTTTTTCTCTATCTTTCAATATTGTCTGTACAGTCGTGCGTGATAAATTAAGTTCTCGTCCAATAGATGAAGTCGAACAACCGCGATCTTTGAGTTTTAAAATCTTAGATTTAACCTCCATTGTAATTGTCTTTCTTACTCTCTTCTTCGCTTTACTATTACTGTCTTGTTTGGATTTAAATTCACTTAAATATGTATTAACCAAAATTGTCAAAGATTCAAAAAAAAAACGAATGTATTACGTTTCGATTGTCCGTTGTCCATAAACTAACTAGAGAAATTCGTCAGGGTCATGTGCGGGGTAATACCCGCTCGCCGCCGCCACGCCCTGCCCGCCCACAGACGTTGACCTCGCGACAAGTGAATTCTCCTATGCCGGAAATCAAAACAATTGACGTATGCTTGAGGAATAGTGTCAAAACATTGTTCGACGTAACTCGAAACGACGTAAATCGAAACGACGTAAGTCGAGGACTGCCTGTATACGGAAGTAGTGGGGAAATACGAGTTTGCAGATAGTTCTAATCCGGACTTGAAAATTGGTTCAGCTCAATTGACCTTGATAGAATACAGTCTTCTGTTTATCCTTGACAGGACAGTTCATATTACACCTATTTAACCTTGACTATTTAACTTTGTCCTTAAAAATTTAATGAGACTTTGCAATTTATCTAGATGCTGTGCATTTGATCTTGATCTTGAAAAAAAATCGGAATAGAGCTTTTATTAATTATTTTGACTTGAACAAGTCAGATGTTCAGGGAATTGAGTTACATTTCTGTTCTGTTGCTGTTGTAATAAATTTATTCTTGTGACATTGGTGAACCAGAATTAAGCTCGACATCGAACAAAATTAGATGTTTCTTTGTTGTGTTATGTTATCCTGAATGTGAACGGATGCAATCATATATAATTGTACGAGAATTAATGTTTCATTACTTATACAGCATTGAGTAAACTTACACTGTCTGAAAAAACCTGTGTATTTTAAGCTCCTACAATTAAAAATTAACTGCGCACTCGAGCGTTTCTTTTTCTATGTGACATTGAATAAAATTTACACTGTTTGGAAGAACATATGCATTTTTAAGGCTATATAAAATTAGTAAACAGCAGGATCGCCAGATGTATTTTTTTGTTATATGGCAATGTATAAAACTAAATTGAAAGATTAGGTCGTATACAGTTAATGACCATCTGCGTCCTCTGATCTTTAAATATATTTTCCCAAAGACATTAATTCGAGAATAATCTTGTGCTTTTAGACTAACAAAATTTCTTAATTTTTCGATACTAAATAATAATAAGAAATAGATATTTTACAAAATGCAAAGAGTCATTAATGAACTATTGAAGTTAAGTTGCCTTTAGAGAAAATTATTGTCTTCCAGAAACACACTAATGATACCGGTGCATTAGACAAAATTGCTTTGATGAAAGTAGAAATCACGTCTAAAAGAAGGAAATTGGTACTTTACTCTATTGAACATTTCTTATCTACCTTGCTCTTTTATGTGGAAAAGAGAAGATATCCCCTAGGACATCTTCCATATCCTAATATGTTTCTACATATAGAGCTTCCTTAGTTGTATTAAAAAGAAGCTCGATTATGTAGTGATATTTAAAGTCAAAAAGACCATGCATTATTTCAATGTACTTAGAACCATATGTTTGGACAATAGTGTTAATTTATAGTTAATTTATATTAGCAATAACATATACGATAGGAATTAAAAAAATAGTTACAGATTTAAGCCAAAAGTATACAAACTCTCTTCCAAAGGGCTTTAAAATAATTTGGTTGAGTGTTAAAGCGATAGAACAAGAAAAGAACATTGGCTGCAGGGTCAAAGTCTTCACAGCAGTTAAAATAAAATTCATTAGCAATATGCTTAAAAATTAATTCAGAATTAATAGTTAGATTAAGATAAATAAAAGATTTGTAGAAAATTACATAGGAAATGAGACAAAATTAAGAAATACCACATTTTATCTGGACTAGATGTTTATTTTCTAGATGGTCTCATACATGATTTTGTAACTCTTTTCTGTTAAAATAGCTCTGTATTTTAATTAATTATTATCATAAAAACTCTTGGCATTATTGGCACCAACTACTTTTTATTTTAATAAAATTCAATAATATTACGAAAATTGAACGTAACTTACTCGAATATTACTTTAAAAAGAAAAAGTGGTTTTCTTAAGAAGGTTCCTCAACATGATCTGTGCACGTCGCGAGGTTGTTTTAAGAGCACATTTGGTCTTTTACTGTATACGATTCTGCAAATGTGCTTTCAAACGATCGACGTAAAGGAGTCAATTCTTCTGTTATTTCAAGCAATTTAAATTTAAGGACTTTTGTTTATTATTGAGTGCTAAAGGTTTTTTTTTAAGTGGGTATCTTTGAGAAAATATTAGTCAAGGGTATCACTGCTCAAACTATAATTGTACCTTTTACGTATGACCCAAAGCAAATAAAAGCAAAAGATGGAGGAAGAGCTAAAAAGTTTTAAAATAAATTTTCCGGTAATCAAAATTACGGTTCAGGTTATGACCCAGATAAACAAGCATTTTTAAGGGACTTGAGGCCATTGCTGTTTTCTGATTTTATACGACCCAGGGAAAGCACCTTTCCATTCAGGCAATGTAATTTTATACAGTGACATATAATATTAGAAATTCTTACGCGGCTTTCTAATTTTAAAATTCGAAAATGCACTTGTTTTTTCAGAGAATATAGTTGTATTTAATTGTATGTAATGAACGACGGAATCATGTTCATGTCTATACAATTGCACATGTGCGCGTCCGAATTTTCGTAGTAAAAGAAATACCCAATCATGCTCAAGGTTAAAGTGATGAATAAAATAATAAAACAAATACCTTATTTTTGCTAATTAAAGTCAATTGTTAACTTATTAAGAGTCTGCGAAGGCATGTGTCTTTTGGATTAAGGTATATTCAGGGTCAGAGTCCATGTACCTGTCAAGATCAAATATGACGTACCTTCTTAAGATCTAGTGAGTAGGATGAATCTCAAGAACATATGTTATTCGTATGGTCAAACTTCGTATATCACAAAATTTGAGGTGCCTGAAGTTAAGTTGGTGGGACCAGTTTCAATGAGTGTCAGGGAAAGTGGTAGAAGAATTCTTACCCATATTTTCTCAAGATCAAAATTCGTATACAAGCCAAGGTCAAACATCTGACGCTCTATCAAGGTCAAGTAGGCAGGGTCAATTTTAAAGTTCAGACTGGGGGAGAATTAGGACTCGCATTTCCCTACTACTTTTTGTCACTCTAAATTACTTAAATGTACAGCGACCAGTAAAAAGATACTAAGAGAGAAAAATTTTTATTAAAATTTATATATATATATATATATATATATATATATATATATATATATATATATATACAAAGTTGTGGCGAAAGGTAGGATCGACACATCAATGGCACTCAGAAAGCCAAACGGCAGCTTCACGGAGAGCGAGGAGGGAAGAGCATTACTCTTACTCAATACTCACTGTCCGGGGAGCAAACCTAGTAACGCGAATGATGTGGCAGAACGTCGTGAATAGCCCACCAAAGAAGCTACAGCAATGGCCAGACACATATGCAGAGCGGTCGTTTAAAATGGGCAAAGAATACCTTTCAACCATTTAAAACCCCAGGAGTTGATGGAATAATCCCGGCACTGCTTCAACGAGGGCAAGAAGAGATTTTACCACATATAGTACGCATCAGTCCAAGCAGCCCGAAATTGGGCTATATACCAAAAATATGTAGAAGGGCCAGAGTCACCTTCATTCCGAAAGCGGGGAAAAAGGACACTACACACCCTAAATCCCTACTACCCATCAGTCTCACATCGTTTATTTTAAAAACGATGACGAAAGCAGTAGATAATTATATCAGAACAGAAATTCTTGTACGCCACTGCATCCTCATGAACATGCGTATCAAGTTGGTAAGTCTATGGAAACCGCACTAATACATTTAACATATGAGATTCATGAAGCACTGCACAGTAAGGAAACTATAATATGTGCCTTCCTTGATATAGAAGGAGCTTTTGACAATACTCCACATGAGGCAGTCAAAAGAGCTCTCGACGACAGGGGAGTGGATGGAACGACTTCCAAATGGATAGTACGACTTCTCTCCACTAGAATAGCAGAGACAGAGATAGGACAAGACACTATCGCCTTTTGTACCATCAGAGGATACCCTCAGGGGAGAGAGCCTCTCCACTTATGTGGAGCTTAATTGTAGATCAGCTCCTCTATGTTCTGACTGATCTCGGCATATCTTGTCAGGGCGATGCCGATGATGTGGTAGTGATCGCAAGAGGCAAATTCGAGAATACCCTCTGTGACATAGTTCAAAGAGGGCTTGAATACACTAGAGAATGGTATCAGATGATGGTATTAAACATCAACTCCACCAAAACCACCTTAGTAGCCTTCATAAGGAAAAGAAACCTCAATTTGAAGACCATCAAAATGGATGGGGACGTTGAGTGAAAGTCAGAGGTCAAGTATCTGAGACTGACCCTAGATAATAACCTCCTCTGGAATAAGCATGAAAAAGAAGTAATCAGCAAGGCTACAAAAGCCTTGATGGTCTGTAGAAACTTTGCGGGAAAAAAGATGGGGGCAAACCCAAAAATCCTGCAGTGGATGTACTTTGCTATAGTGAGACCAATTATCACCTATCGGGCAGTGATCTGGAGCAAAAGAACCAGTCTGACTGATACAAGAGCTAACCTCTCGAAAGTTTAAAGACTGGCCTGTGCATGTATAACCGACGTGTCCTGCCCAACGGCTGCCATGGAAATAATCCTAAACCTTACACCTCTACATAGAGAACATAGCGAAGAGGATGATTTATAGGATGATGAAAGATGCGGTCATAAAACGAAGGCCTAGTCTCTCATCCAGAAATAAACAAGTCTGGAACATGCACTAAGATGAAATGAAAAAGAAATTCAACTTTGTGAAAAACTTCAGCAAAAAGTTGAGTCGCAAGGACGAATGGGACAGAAACAACGTTGAAAAACTCAGCAAGAAATCCACTATATGGTATACAGATAGCTCCAAAACAATAGAGGGAACCGGAGTAGGAGTGTATGGACATCAGACACTACGAAAGCTTTGGTAAGTCACCAAGCATTTTCCAGGTAGAAATACATGCCATTATGATGTGTATTCAGTTCAACAAGGAGAAAAACTATCACGGCCAAGAGATTATCATCATGAAGGAGAGTCAAGCAGCCATCAGTGCGCTGAGTTCTCAAGTTATCAGATCCAAAATGGTCTGGGAATGCCTAGAGCAACTGAATGATTTGAGTAAGAATAATAAAGTCACCCTCATGTGGAAACATACCGGGATAGAGGGAAATGAAATAGTAGATAAGCTCACGAGGAAAGTGGGGCTAGAGCCTTTCCGTGGAATCAGTAGCAGCGTAATGCTGGAAGAACTAAAGATAGAAGAAGAAAGCAGGAGATCCAATTATTTAACGGAACTGCAAGGATTGAGACAAGCGAAGATATTTCTGAGGAACTACGACCAGAACAGATTCAAAAAATACATAAGCTTGAGTAGAAATCAGCTCAGAGTTCTGACAGGGGTCCTAATGGGGCATCGCCACCTGAAGGAACCCCTCAAGAAACTCGTACTTGTAGAAAGAGAAGAGTGCAGGTTCTCTGAGGAGGAGGACGAAATCTTTATTCATATCGTTGCAGAGTGCAGCACTCTAGAGAACCCTAGGATGCGGTTCTTGGGAGCACACCAAATCGAAGAAAGGGAGCTACCCACCTCGAAGCCGTCCAATTTCCTAAGATTCCTGAGGGAAATAGGACTGAAGGACCTGTCCGATAAGTTAACTCTTACGACTGGGCAACAGTAGGGGGGCACAATAGATCTATCACATACATATATATATATATATATATATATATATATATATATATATATATATATATATATATATATATACAGGGTGTCCAAGATAAGGATCCTAAGCATGGGGATCTCAGTACCTGTTGGAGTTACAGCTTAGGTTAAATTAGAAAAAAGTTGCGTACTTTGAAGCGTATTTACATGCCGTTGAGAAACTTTAAAAATTTTCATGGCCAGCTGAGATATTGGGGAAAAACGAAAATTTGATGGAATAGATTTTATTTTTTTGTGACTTTATTTTAAAAGATATTAAAAAACTAATAACACTTTTTCATTAACAGTTTTTAGGTACTACGTGATGCAGTTTTTAAATTTTATATCCGACGTTTCGTTTTCGAGAAACCATCATCAACTTTATTTTTTTATAAGGGCCAAAAAAAAAGTATACCCTGTATCTGATTCCCTTTTTTATTACAAATTCAACGATGTATCACATGTCACATTTTTTTTGTTAGATAAAAGAATAAATGCGATTTTTCTATTTTTTTAAACATATTTTTAAGTAGGCTTTGCAAACAAATAATGCTTTGACACTTTGACTTAAATACCTGTTATGAGTTATTGATCTCACATATTAGTTAATATCTATTTACAGAGCAATGAAGCTGAATGGAGCATAGTACTACTTAGAAACAAGAAAATTTAATCTACCATAAATTTAACCATAAGATAATCATTATTTTAATGATATACAAAGAATGATAAATTATTTAAAAATAACTAAAACAACAAATAAATTAACAATTTTTTTTATTCAATTTAAAGCAGGTGTTCAAACAGATTTCCGTTATTTTCCAGACATAAATATGATCTTCTTATGGTAGAATTTAAAACATCACGCAACATGTCAGGTGTAATACTGTTGAATGCATTAGTTACACATTCTCGTAACTGCTGCTCAGTCTCAAAAGAATGATGGTATATTTGGCTTTTAAGAAACCCCCAAAGAAAGAAGTCCATAGGGGTTAAGTCCGGAGATCGCGCTGGCCAAGGCACTTCACTGGAGGTTCCAATCCACTTTCCAGGAAATACTCGCGAACCTGCCTAGAATTATGTGCAGGAGCACCGTCTTGTTGAAACCAACAGGTATTAACCTGTGCCAGAGGTAAATCCTCCAAGCAGTCTTCTAAATTATTTTGTTATAATTGAAGGTATCGTTCTCCAGTTAACGAACTATGGTAGATAAATGGACCTAGTATTTTGGTACCGAAAATTCCACACCACATATTAAACCCAAAACGCTCCTGATGTCTTGAAAATTTTTGAACACGCGGATTCTGTTGCGCCCAGTAATGAGTATTCCGGCGGTTAAAGACACCATTATTAGTGACTAGACTTTCGTCAGACCATATTATTTTTGCAGGGAAATTGATATCATCTTCACATGCGCGTGTATACCACTCACAGAAATGCCGGCGTCGTTCAAGATCCCTTGGTTTAAGTGCTTGGCAAATCCTAAATTTATAGGGGTGATATCTATTTTTACGCAAAATAAATTGAGCAGTGGATTTGGCTACTCCTATATTTTTTTCAATTTGCCTGCAAGAGATGTCAGGGTTCTCAACAACTGCTTGTAATACGTTATTTTGGGTTTCTTCGGAAGAATCCTTTTTTCGGGATGAAACTGGCTTTTTAAATGATCCATATTGTTTTAAATTTCGCGCCAACTGTAAGAAAATGGACTTACATGGTTGCTTTCTATCTGGAAATTTATTTAGATACATTGCTGCAGTATTTATAGTATTCTTCTGGCACAAAATGTAGCAGGTCAGCATGTCAAACTTTTCTTCATGACTATAATGGCCACCCGGCATATTCGACGATAATAACACAATAATAATTATTCAACAATAAACAATAACAACAGTAACAACAACGACAAGAACACTACAAACAACTTAATAACTCTAAATCAACTTAACAATTATTATTTTATCTTACCATAAACATTAAATTAAGTCATATGTGACAGAATAACAGGTATTTACGTCAAAGTGTCAAAGCATTATTTGTTTGCAAAGTCTACTTAAAAATATGTTTAAAAAAATAGAAAAATCGCATTTTTTTTTTGTCTAACAAAAAAAATATGACATGTGATACATCGTTGAATTTGTAATAAAAAATGGAATCAGATACAGGGTATACTTTTTTTTTGGGCCATATAAAAAAATAAAGTTGATAATGGTTTCTCGAAAACGAAACGTCGGATATAAAATTTAAAAACTCCATCACGTAGTACCTAAAAACTGCTAATGAAAAAGTGTTATTAGTTTTTTAATATCTTTTAAAATAAAGTCACAAAAAAATAAAATCTATTTCGTTAAATTTTCATTTTTCCCCAATATCTCAGCTGGCCATGAAAATTTTTAAAGTTTCTCAACGGCATGTAAATAGGCTTCAAAGTACGCAACTTTTTTCTAATTTAACCTAAGCTGTAACACCAACAGGTACTGAGATCCCCATGCTTAGGATCCTTATCTTGGACACCCTGTATATATATATATATATATATTTTATATGCATATAAGATAGTCTTTGCACATCCTAATGCGAAAACGCAATATATAGAAAAATCCTACAGTACACAGAATAAAGGGAATACTTTTTTATTATAGTAAAATATCCTAATTTTTAAAAATGCAGAAAAAGATGTGTAACCAACATTGTTCAGAATTAATTTTTATGTCTAAATATAAAATTTCAGTTACTTAAGCCAAAAAACTAACAGTTTTGGATGTTTCAGTCTTTAATTAGGATAATGATTTAAAGAATTTATTAAATCAGTAAGATATGTGATGCAAAAAATTTGCAAAAATATATTTTATACCAAACTAAAACTAATATTTTCTATTAAAGATATTTTGATTAATACTATAACCTTACTTTTGTCCACAATTGAGCAGCTTTGATAAAAAAATTATTTTTTTAATAAATTTTAAACCTTATTCTTCTATTAATCAAGAAACTTATTGATAGTGCTTTTTCAAGATCTCCTTTATTGTGTTATTTTATTGTAAAAAATAAAACACGTTATCCCAGAAAATGTTTCCAAAACTATCAATGGTATAATATATAATGTGTGGATGATCAGCCTAAAGACGAAAAAGGAAACATTTTTTTATTCAAAAAGAGTAGTTTCGGTTTATTTTACAATTTAAATTGAATATAATATTATTCCTCCTTGTTTCGTATTTTATTAAAAAAAAATATTTTTCCCTGTTTTAAAATAAAATAACTCTGTAAAAGAACTTCTCTTTTTATTTATTTGAAAATATTCCAAATACTGTTATTGAGGAAAAAACATGGTCTGTTTGTTTTTGATGCAAAAAATTAGGTTATAGTATAAATCGACGTCTTTTCTTTAAAAAATATTTCTCTTAATTTAATTTACAGAAGATGATTTAACTGGCGAACATTGCTAATTTTTATTTATTTATTTTTTTTTAAATAGGATGTAATCGTAACCAAATGTGTCAGGCACAGTTCAATGCTCTTTCGTACGACACGCCTCGTAATTTACGCTTGAACTTTTGGCGCTAACTATACCCTCTCACAGGAGCGAGCCGATGATTCGGCAATATTGCTTATAATCCACGTAAGCCGAACGTGTGAGTGTCATTGTCAGTAGTATTACAAATTTAGTAACTAAATCTGTGGTAGTATTCACAGCATCTAACGCATTAAATAACTTTTAGAGGTAGAACTATTTTCGTTATAATAAAAAGAGTTTTTTAGTGTTAATCAACACAAAAACAATGCATTCTGCGTATTGGAATATATTGCCCCAGTTGAATTATATATTGAGCTGGTTGTAGCGGGAGGCAGTTTTATTTTCTTGATAAATTATCCCGGAATGATATCAGGAATGATATTTGACCAATGGGGGGGGGGGGGGGTGAAAATTTATTAAGTAAAAAAAAAGTTAAAAATCCATTATATTTCAATGAATATCATCATCAAAGCAAACTGTTATAGGATATAATTTGTTTGTGAAAAATTTTTTCTTCAATCGGTGTTACATTGATTTTAGGAATATTTAAATTTACATTGCAAAATGGAACAATACGCAAAAGACGTGGTGAAAAAAGCAATTTTTTAAAATTGAATGGCAGGCAACTTTTAACCCAGCCCATGTTTTAGACCATTGGACACATTATATTGCCCATATCAACAAATAGGAAGGAATGATTTGGAGTGATCAAATCGTTTTTCTACAATAATTCGGTAATCCGCGTAAGTCAAATGATGTATAGTTCATTACTGTGTAATAGCGAATATTTATCAGATTAAAGTAAAGTACTAATAAAAACAATATAATTTCAAAATAAATAGTTTGCAAGATATTTATCATTGAAAGAGAAAATATTATAAAAAAAATAATTAAATACGGAACTTCATTCGATTCATTTAAATCAGCTAGTCATAACTAGGGTGTGATTTCGCAACGTTGGGTTTTTATTGCTTATGTTTATATCTGAGACAGTAGTCTAAACTTAGTTCTAGTTCAATTCACAAAATAGTAAAATGTTTACCCATCAAGAAGAAATTCCGAATATATGGGCCATGCTGATATTATGGGACACTGTTATTGCCCTCAACGTATACCTACGCTATGTGTAGCATAGATTAATCTTTACACCACTGATCAGCGAACAAATCTCTAGCTTGGGCTATTATAACATAGGTGGCGTAGAGAAGCAATCGGCAAGTTGAGATTCTGATGGTTTTAAATATTTATTCAAGGGAGTAAATATTTTCTGTTTTCGTTAATAATTTTTAATCTTTTAAGTTAAAAACGGGACTCTTTAAGATGTCTTACTGGGTTTTGCTTTATATTTCATTTAAATACTTTGTTTATATATTCACATTTTTGTGATTATGATGGGAATATAAGCCAGGCCGTCATTCGGACAATATTTAGTGCAGACATCTAGAAAATTTAGCTACTATTTTTTCTTTGGTAAAAATGCTCCGAACAAGGAAACAATATGTTTCAAAAAATACGAGGAAGCAGTGGAATACGAAGAATGCCACGAGTGCAATAATATCTGTTAAAGAACACTCGTTACCTTGTAGATAGGCAGCAAAAACATATGGTATACAAACATCTAATTTACAAAGGCTTTTGAAAGTCGATGGAAATCCTGAGTGCATAAATGCAAGAAAAACAGTTTTAGATGAATAACTGGAGGAGGAGCATGTAGATTGCATTCCCACAATGGAGGTAAAGTTTTATTGGTTTACCAGACGAGATATTCCAATTATGGCCTACATGTTAGTTGAACAAAATGATAAGGATAATCCCTTCAGGAAAGAAATTGCAGGAAGAAGCTGGCTCGATGGATCTTTACGTTGTCATAAGGAAATACTTTCACTAAGAAAGCCAACTGCTACGTCTTTCGCAAGAGCTCTCAGTTTTAATTCCGAAAACGAATCACGATTTTTTGATAATAATGAGCAGGAGTACAATAAATACAATCTTTTATCTCATATAATATTCAACGTCGATGGGATAGGTTTATCAATAGTGTAAAGTAAGATACATATTTTAATTGTCGAAAAGGTGAATGATATAGTGCTACCATCTATTCAGCAGAACGAGGATCACTTATGACATTTGTTGCCTGTATGAGCGATATAGTACATTTTTTTTATCGCGAATGTTAATATATCTTAGGAAAAATAGAAATGACCAGATAATTCATGGAACTCTCCTAGGGACAACTTATGATGTGAATCCCAGTGGATAGATTCAACAAAATCTCTTCACGAAGTGGTTTCATTACTGTATACAGTTTGTTAAATCATTTCAAGATGAGCTTGTTTTGTTAACATTGGGTGGACATTATAGCCACACTCGCAATTTGGAAGTTATTATCTTGGCCAGGAAGAATTATATTTCAATAGCATCCTTACCACCTCATTCTAACGATTAATTGCGGACTCTAGAGAAAAGTTCGTGTAAGGTATATTCTAGTGAAGAAATAAGAAATTGGATACTTACTAATCAGCGTCCTGTTTCAGTTTTTAAAATTGCGGAGTTATAAGGAAAGGCGTTCCTAAAATCACAGACTGTACAAATTGTTATCAATAGTTTTCAAGTGATGGGAATTTATCCCTTAAATAGGCACATTTTTCGTGATGCTGATTTTATTAATGAGCAGGCTGAAGTAGTTAAAAAAAATGCAGCAATTCTAAAGAAAGGTCTACAGCAATACGTCTCAAGATGAAAGTTCCTTTCCTGTGTCCATTCTAGCAATTGAAAATAATAATCAAATAGCTAAAACTGCTTACCCGGAAAGTTCCAATACTAATCCCCAACCTGAATGCTTTAAAAATATCGATGGTCCTTCTGCTTTATCCGAGAATATCAATGCACAATCGCGGTGTTCCCAGAGTTGCCCTGCCCCTACTTCTTCCAGCCCGACAAAATCACTAGGTTTGTGTCGCGTTTTGCGATTTCCCCATTCCCTTATATAACAAGGAAAATAACTAATCGTGGGAAAAAGTCTTCTAATTCTGAAATTATAACGTTTTCTCAGAACAAAAACGAATTAAAAATATCTGTTAAAAACATAAAAATACCAGTGAAAAAGGAAAACGGAATATGTTTGACAAAACTTTGGTAAAGAGTAAATCGAAATCTCAATCAGAACCTCAAAAATGGAAGACTGTTGAATCCTCCTACTCTGAAAATAAAGAAAGTAAAATTTTTATTCCTAATGATGGAGGTAATGATAAGGAAGAATTCGAGGCTCGTCCTGAAAATGAAGATGCAATGTGAGTAGGAACTTTCTAAGAGTTGACCGACCACCCCAGAGGCGCAGTCAGTGTTGCCGCGTATGTGGCCTATGCTATTTTTTTAAATAATTAACGAAAATTGCCTCAATCTGACCCCGTTTTTCCCCTAAAATAATGGTTTTAAGGGTTATTTCAATTGTTTTTAATTAATTTACCTAATTAATTACTCTATATTAATTAAATAATCATAATAAATCATATTTAAAAAACGAGGATCTGGCAACATTGCCTTGGGTGGTTCTATTGTATTTCCGGACCTTATTGTACTGCTTTTAACCACCCGGCAGATGCCTGTCTTTTTAATTAGGTGCAAAATGAATTTAAAAAGGAATAAAATATTTGTATATGGCTTTGGGTTCTATATGTTCTTTTATTGAAACCTTTCTATTGTACCCATTTTTATTTTATCTCATTTAATGTTTTATTTTGTTTACTGTAGACTCAAAAAATTAAGTTTCGAATTTAACAACTACACATAAGGTTAAAATTGCTTTTATCATTTAAAATAGTCTTTTGTATTCGAATTTCCGGATGGATCAAGACTAGCCCTTGTCTTGGCTACCGTCGCTCGTTAAAAGAATTTTTAGAATTTTAAAAGGGATAAAGCGTAGCTATTATGGTCGTTTTTATATTTGGGTTATATTGTCATGTTAAGTGATATTTTGAATAATGAACGTTTTGACCTATATATATATATATATATATATATATATATATATATATATATATGTATATATATATATATATATATATATATATATGTATATATATATATATATATATATATATATATATATATATATATTACTTTACATCTGTTTTAAATGATCCCTTGAAATCATTTCTACCAAATCAGAATCCCGGATGTATTTTACTCGCTCCTCGTTAGGTAAAAAGAGTCGTTAGAATTTCAAAAGAGGTAAAGTATGTGAATAGGAATAATGACTTATACCCCTTTAATGATACATTTTTGCTATATCTATTTTTTTATCTGATTTAAAGTGACATTTCGAATATTGTGAGTTCAAAGAGATTAAGTTTAGAGTTTAACAACTACACTTAATGTTAGAATAGCTTTACTCACATAACCCTTACCTTACAATTATTTGATTTGTATTAGTTAATTAGTCATAAGAAAGAAGAAAACGACGATTTGATGTCATAATCCTCGAAAAGATTTTTTGAGCCTAGCCATACCTACATTCTCTCGCTCGCCAGAGACACACTTTTTATCAGGTGTAAAGAATAGCTAGAATTTTAACGAAGAAAACTCCGAGTCTTCTAATAGCATAGATCCAACACTTACGGTTACATTAAACATTTTAAAGTAATCTTTTGTAATTCTTAAGTTTATGAATGTCTGTAAAAAAAAGTTATTTCCGACCGCATTTGTCTAGACTCGTCACTAATATATATTTATATATATTCGCCTCCACAGGTATAAAGAATTGTTAGAATTTTAAAAGCAATAAAATATGTCCATTGTGCTGGCTATTAAGTTTGATCTCTATTACCAGAACTATTTTCATTTTATATACTCATTTAAACCACTAACCACATACTTTTAGTGACCTTATATATTCATAGAAACATAGTGATGTAACTTATATTAAGTAAAATTTGTAAGATCTAACTATTGCAAAGCTTTTATACAATATTATAATAATGACTTTGATATCAACACCATAATTCACATCCATTGAAATGACGGAAGAGTCTTATTAATCGAGGATTCTGACGCATTTTTTATATTATGTGTGTACTCCAAGACTTCTCTCACACACAAAAAAATCTTCAGACCACAGTGTAAGGGTTCATCGGTCCTAGCATGCTATATTTGTTATATGTCAACAGATTAGATACATGCCCTAATTACCATACAGTTCTTTTTACAAGTTCAGGTCATGGTAACCTCAAGTGTTTAAGGATTACAAAAGATTAGGGAAAGTTATTTTGTTTTATTTAGTTATATACATGTATATGGAAATATTGCAGTAGATATTTTCTTTTCCTATATAAACTCGTGTAAAAACCTATTTCTATCAAATATTTTAGCAATAACACATTAAACCTTGTAATAGTGTTTTAGTTCGGGTTAGTTTGGGTTGGTTCAGTTTATATTTATATGAATACGTAAGACCACTAATAATATGTGGTTAGTAAATCATATTTTTAAAGTACATCATCAAATTTGTGTAAATTCTCGCAAGTCTTATTATAGAAATTTTAAATTTGAACATGTAAGACGAGGTTGTATGGTTGCTATATTAGACTTAATATATGCGTTCAGAAAGTCATACATACTAGCCTGATATATCCAGAATTGAAAAGTTGCATAGATAGCCTTATTATATTACACTTGTATTGTTTTTGCATCTAAATGGCTTTTAAATGTTTATTCTAGTAATGAAAATTGTAGTAATACAGTGCTCCACCCCTTGCAAAAAGACAGAGAACAATGGAAAGTACAGAAGTATAAGAGGGTATTGATGAATTAAAATTAATGTATTGAAAAATATGACTTATTTTGGGATATTTGTTCACTGGTGAGTATGGTGAGTTTATCTCTAAAGAACTAGTAATTTTTTGATGGATGTATGTAGTTAACCATTATTTAAAAACTTACAAACAGCGTTTGTGTGTTGTGAGTGTTTAATTAAATCTTGTTACTGCATCTACCGGAATATAGGATACCTCACTTTTTCATAATCTTTCCCTCGGTAGCCAAAATCTAACGAAGAAAGGTCAATTAGTTTATGTAGAGGGGATACGAATAGTTAATTTTATTAGAAAATACTGTACCAAGCTTACAACTGAACCTAATGAGTAATCTGTTTTAGTTAAACGACTTCTAAATATTTTTTTATCATGTCAAATCTATATGTGTATAGAAAGATCTCGGGTAGGATTGATTCTTGTAGATAATTTAATAAGTATATCTTCCAGGGTGAATAGGACTTCATTAATTAAGTATTTTTTTTCTAGCTATTGCTTGTTCATAACTCGAATGTACATTATCCATATAACCTGAGAATCCTCAATTTGTTGGAAATGATTCAGGGTTTGATGTTAAAACTTCATTTTTAACAGTCATTTTTATACAAGTTGCCTATTTTATACAATTAAACAAGGCACTTTCGGCAATCGAACTACCTGGATATTGAGATAGTTTCTATATAAATGTCATGAAGTTCTCTGCACTGCTTTGATATCTCGAAAATCTTTGAATTGCTACATGTTTGTTATCGCAAACTAGTTACAGAGCTGTAGTGTAATAAAAAATCTCTTCTCTGCATATATCGTGACTTATGGAATCTTCATAAAAATCAAACTATATATGAATACCATCACCAATTAAACACGTTTCATTTTGTTTGTTTAAATGTTCTGAAGGTCTAGGCTTTTACCAATTTTAAATGCAACTGTGGATATCAGATCTGTGCTGTTAGAAGTTTTGGAGTACACACATAATATAAAAAATGCCTTCAGAATCCTCGATTAATAAGAATATTCCATCATTTGAATGGATGTCAATTATGGTGTATGTGGATATCAAAGTCATTATTATAATATTTTATAAAAGCTTTACGATAGTTAGATCTTACAAATTTTACTTAATATAAGTTACATCACTATGTTTCTATGAATATATAAGGTATCTAATATTATGAGGTTAGTGGTTTAAATGAGTATATAGAATGAAATTAGTTCTGGTAATAGAGGTCAAACTTAATAGCCAGCACAATGAATATGTTTCATTGCTTTTAAAATTCTAACAATTCTTTATACCTGTGGGGGTGAATATATGGTTAGTGATGAATCTAGACAAAGATTCGGTCGGAAATAACTTTTTTTTACCGACATTTATGGACTTAAGAATTACAAAAGACTATTTTAAAATGTTTAATGTAACCGTAGGTGTTGGATCTATGGTGTTAGAAGACTCGGGGGTTTCTTCAGGTAAAATAAACGAGATGTGTAGCATCAAAAATTCATACGAAAATTTTGTGTAACTGTCAAATTTGTTAAGCGTTCTCATATATATATATATATATATATATATATATATATATATATATATATATATGATATACGATTTATAAGCCTACAAAGTCGAGATCTTAGGTAGTCCACTGTTAGTGTTTTTTTTTCTGAAATTTATGAAGACTTGAAAAATTGAAATTTTTAGAAAATAACAGAAGTTTAATTTAATGTGCGGTTATATATATATATATATATATATATATATATATATATATATATATATATATATATATATATATATATATATATATATATAATTTGAGAGTGAAAAAATGTGTTCTGAAAGGGATCTTAAATTCAGTGAAAGTCTTTGCTGAGAAAAAATGTTTGAAAGATATGACTAGAGAAGAACCTGTTGGATTACCCAAAGAAATAATTGTTACCTGAAGTGATGAGATAGTTTTGGTTTATTATAAATTCCCAAAAGCACAACAACAAGACTCTGAAATAAAAAAAAAATTGTTCTCTACTGAGCATTACAATAATCAAGAAGATGATGTTATAGATGGTCCTAAACCTAGAAAAAAATTTTGTTACTACTGTAATAATGAAGAAATAGCTATGTGGTTCAATGACGCATATAAATAAGGCTAATATAATAAAATAATAAGGATAAAGTGTAAAAGTGTATAAATATATGTAATTTTTATATATAAGATACCAGGGTATATTAGGTATGTAAAAGATTGTAGAATCATGCAGGTTCATATAGAGGATGATAGGTGCTTGTTCTGCAATCCGAAGGTACTATTGTTTGTTTTATCTGCTTTATACAAGCAAGTTAATTAATTTTCTTAATTGTCATAAAATCCTTTTTACAAAGTCAAATTATGTTAGCTTCAGGCGTGTGTTCGAGTACAGGTATAAAATAGTGCTCATCTCCTGCGTAAGATAAAGCTACCTTATGCTTTTAACTTTGACATGTATATCGTATAAATGTAATTGAAAACTTGTGATCTCAGGATAAATTTTCGCTAGATTTGTTTACAAGTACGGTATACTTGTAAACAAATGGTTGTCCTTAGAGTAATTAGACATATATCAAATTTGTGTAAATTTTCACACATATCCTTATAGAAATTCTTAGTTTCTGTATGTGAAATTAATATGTCGGATAGACTTCACGAATATCAAGCGACTGAAAATGCACAGCGCGGAGTGTGATTGTCATATGTAGACTTGATATATGTGTATAAAATAGACATAACAGTCTTGGATATATACAGAATTAGGAAACCTATCTAGACAAGTATACTGTATATATTAAGTTTTTGTCATTTTCCTCCATTAAGCAATGGGCTTCAATGCCCTCATTGTCGCCACCATCTCTCCAATCTTCGTCTTCCTAAAGTTCTTTGCAGCACTCTACATCTTTTATTCTAAACATATTAAGAAATTTATTAGTATACAAGAGGACTAGAACCTTATTTGTCTAAATTTTAAAAACTTTTATTCGTGATTCTTGTTAAATGCACACTTAAAATATGTTTTCCGACTTTATTTCATTTAATACAGGAAAAACCTTATTGCCCTATGCCAACAGGTGGAGTAGTAGCTCCACTCAAGAGAGAAATATATACACATAAAAAAAATAAAAATGCCTTCAACACCCTCGATCGATAAATATCTCCCAATCATTTGAATGAGTGAGGGTTATGGTATTAATATTCATTATAATATCGCATAAAACCTTCGTAATGGTTAAATCTTACAAATTCTAGTTAATATAAAAGTTACGTTACTGTCATGTTTCTATGAATATATAAGACCACTAATAACATGTGATTAGTAAACCAGACTTTATAGTGTTAAGATATTTTAAAATCAAATTGTAGGTTTTGGACCAACCAAAAGCAAATATAATCGGTCTTAGGAACGAGGATTCTAGATGATATGTCAAATTAAATTGAAAGACCACATTCTTATAGTAGGGAATGTATGTTGTACTTAAACTGATGGTTTATTGGATCTGCTAACACAAACATGATTTGACAATTATACTGGCAGTTATTTAAAAAAATATAAGGACATTTTACTACTTACTAATGCACATAGAAGAGTTTTTAACGGAAAGAAAAGGAGTAA
Organism: Diaprepes abbreviatus; assembly: GCA_034092305.1. Lineage (NCBI taxonomy): Eukaryota > Metazoa > Arthropoda > Insecta > Coleoptera > Curculionidae > Diaprepes > Diaprepes abbreviatus. The sequence goes on from JASJET010000056.1 coordinate 2,253,602, forward strand.
TTCGAACAAAAATAATAATATGCCGATATTATTTCAAAGCTTATTTCCACCGAAATGAATTTATTTAAAAAATTCTAATAGAACCTTGTATTCCTTAAAAAATATCGAGTCATCGGATCTCAATAAGTAAATGTTACTGGTATTGATATCGTTTATGATGATAACATCATCATCTTCAATTATAAGTATGTCTCAATGGCTCCATTAGCACTCCGGTTTCGATATTTTACCACTATATTTATGACTTTGGTCTCGGCTTTGAAGAATGTTTTATCCTCCCCAGAATCGTATTTGGAACTGTCATAGTCGAAAACTCAGGTAGACTATGCGATCTGAGTTGAGTTTATAATTAGATCAGATTCTTTTTTTACATTGAAAAACGAAAAGGGTATTAACAAAATGCATTCTAAAAACAGCGATATCTCTTAATAAACATAAATAGATATAATAATGACAAGATGTACTTTTATTTGCATTCACACATACTTCATTATAGTTGGGAGGATCTGGTTCATCCTCCATCACACCCTAATTATTGAAGTATATACAATTGAATATAAAAATAAATAGTGCTGTGATACACAAGAAACATTCTAAGAATAGTTTATTATAACAAGAATAAGCTATAGCAATCAAAAAAATTGAAGTTCGTTATATACATACACCCATATACCCATGCATACCCTTCTACATATATATATATATATATATATATATATATATATATATATATATATATATATATATACACATATATATATATATATATATATATATATATATATAAACAAACATACACATATATATCCATATGTATACATACATATATGCATACATACCCCTATACAGACGTTTTTGATAAGTTAAAAATATTTAGATAAAAGTATTGTTCGAAAAGTCACATAAAATGAGATACAAAGCATTGAAAAACAGTCAACATTAATAACATTCAAATGTATATATATATATATATATATATATATATATATATATATATATATATATAAATATATATATATATATATATATATATATATATATATATATATATATATATATATATATATTAGTAGTAGAAATATTACTTTAAATTTGTTAGAAGAAATAGAAACACCAAAAAGGCGTCATTAAAGAGGGTAAATAGATCGGTAATATCATTACCTAGAGCAGAAATCCCAGCAAGAATAGTGATTTGGATATCAATGATATAATTTATATGCGTGCACCTATTATTTCTGATAATCTAACTGCACCCCATTAGTTATATATATGCTTTATGTCTAATAAATTCTAGCTATTATTTACACCTGATAAAGTGTCTCTGGCGAGCGAGAGAATGTAGGTATGGCTGGGCTCAAAAGATCTTCTCGAGGATTATGATGTCAGATCGTCGTTTTCTTCCTATCTTATGATTAATTAACTAATACAGATCAAATAAATGTAAGGTGGGTTATGTGAGTAAAGCTATTTTAACATTAAGTGTAGTTATTAAACACTAAACTTAATCTCATTGAACTCACAATATTCGAAATTTCAATTTAAATCAGATAAAAAAATTAATACAGCAAAAATGTATCATTAAAGGGGTATATAATTCATTATTCCTATTCACATACTTCACCTCTTTTGAAATTCTAATAACTCTTTTTACCTAACGAGGGGCGATAACTTATAGAGACGGTCGAGTCCAGGTAAAGATATATCCGGGATTCTGATTTGGTAGAAATGATTTCAAGTGATCATTTAAAACAGATGTAAAGTAATATATATATATATATATATATATATATATATATATATATATATATATATATATATAACTCTTTTTAAATTCCTTACACCTAATTAAAAAGGCAGGCATCTGCCAGGCGGTAATAAGCAAGTACAATAAGGTCCGGTAATACAATAGAACCCTTCGCCTCGATAAAGGAGGGCAGGTAGTGACGTATCTGCCTAGCGATAGCGTGTATGACGTAACTCAAAAGATCTACCCCAGTTCCGTCCAGGCAATGTTGCAAGATTAATTAATATAGAGTAATTAATTATGCTAATTAACTCAAAACAATATAGATAACCATTTAAACCATTGTTTTAAGGGAAAACGGGGCCAGATTAGGTCAATTTTCGGTAATTATTCAAAAAATAGCATAGGCCACGTACGCGGCAACACTGGCTGCGTCTCTGGGGTGGTCGGTCAACTCTTAGAAAGTTACTACTAATGTGCGCTTATTATGGAAGCCTTTTTTCGGAAGACACCAAGAGCGAGTTGTGGGTGTGCTGTCTGATGTGTCATATGTAGTCACATGTGGCGTATTCGGACACAGAAGTCGGCGAATATATTAGCGATTTTTGTAAATTTTTTTTTTTGGCACATTTTTTCAAAATACATATTTTTTTACGATTTATACGACTTTTTGTAACTTTTTACAGGGTGGCTCATATTTCAACCTTTTTTCACAAATTTTAGAAATTGAGACTTTTAATACTTTGATAAACACACAGCTAATGTTACCGATTTTATCAAAAATGTGTTTATAATTCTAAAATAGGATTCCCAGTAATTAATTTTCTAAGTCCAAAAATATTATAAAATATTTTCGAATAACAAAACGTGGCACATATTTGGACCCTTTCATCTAAATTTGTAAACAATGGCATCATCATATGGTGAATGCAAAAAAACTTAAATTAGGAGAAAAGTTCACTCTACAAGATGTGTATGTTCATATTAATAACCGAGTAATAGAAATGAATTTCTGATAATTTATAGTATAAAACTTGTGATTTATCAATATCTTTATGACAAGGAATTTTTTGAGTTAGAAAGTATTTTTTATATAAAATGCTTAAAATGTAATAGTATAAATTTCGTTCATCAAGTACTTATAAAGAAAATAATACACATCATTAACGTTAAGATATTAACTTCAGATTAGCTTTTGATAAATACAAATATTTATATATATATATATATATATATATATATATATATATATATATATATATATATATATCTCACAATAATTACTATTATTTCAAAATATCAATGGGTTAAACTTTTCATATTGAATGTATTCAATTACCTAAAGTGAGCGCTCATACAACATTGCCAAACGTTTCCACTCCATTTTACTGCAAGTTAATCTTAAATTTTATGTCATTTCTTTTAATTGGTGTCTCAGTATAGACCACAGCAAGCTTTTATTGCAAAAAATAAATCTGTTTCAAAAAGCTAATTTTCAATTATTTCAGCCACATCTATTCGACAAACGGTAGTAAAATTTAAAGGAAAGTGTCAAGATTCTGATCTTCTAAAAATACCTTTACAAATTTTAACATTTCAGAAAATTGAATTCTCAAAATTTTACCTGATAGTATACATTACGAATTAAACTATTACAGAAAATAATTTTCATTATGATCGAATATTTTTTGATTAACGTGGGCATGATTGCACCTCCTCGATAGTAATTTTAATAAAGCTACAGTTTTTTTACACATATAAAACGGTCCAAGCATCAAAATCGCGTTGGATTTTGATCGAACAATTAGGAAAACATAGGGAATTTTTGTGGTCATTCTCTCATTTTTGCTTATAAACAAGTTGAATAATTTCGCGATTATTGAAACAAATGCTATAAAATGTAGGAAGAAAGTACTCGAAAAGGCGCTTCGTTTCATGAAAAATTTTAATATTGTGTCTATCTCAGGACGTATACAAGCTGAACGTTTAAAGATGAAAAAGTCGTTCTCTTTGATTGACAACAATTGATTTTTAAAAAACCATCCAAATCGGTTGAATAGAAGCCTAGATAATGAAATTTTGCAGTGCGATTTTGAACTTTTAGTTTCAGGTTTTACGTGATCGCTGTCACCTGACGAGACGAGTAGGACATCGCTATTTTATTTATAAACCCTTCAAACCATTATCATAATTTGAGGTTGGTTAAAGCGTCAAAAATTGTAAATTTTTTATTTTTGCCATAGGTAACTGAGATTCTCTATTCAGAACAGCAAGAGTATGTACTTAAGTCCTGTACTCTATAACTTATTCTTTTAATGCAAACAAAGCTTACGGGACCTGTATGAAGTTAGCAACGTTTCTCAGAAACATTTCTGCCAGCAACGAATTTTTAGAAGGGAACATGTTAATTGCACCTACCATTTGTACAATAAATTAGAAAATAAGATTTGAAAGATTAAGTGCTTAATTCCGTGATATTCTAGTATATTTTACAAACTTATAACTTGAAAGTACTTATATATTTAAAAAAAAACCTTTATTAATTCTGAATCACCTGGAGGACTTCAGACACAAAATTAAAAGTGCCTGCAACGCACAATGGGTCTTTATAGAAATATGCAAATTTCACAACGAAAGCTTCCAGTCTACAACTTGGAAATATTTTTCGAAAACTACTACCATATTGACGAACATAACACCTATTATAAGAACTCTTAAGAACCCGTACGAATTAAGATTGAGAGTAAAATGTGCAAGCAACGGACAGTGGGCCAATATAGAAATTTGCAATTTTTACAAGGAAAGCTTCGAGGCTACATCTTGGAAATATTTTTTAAAAACTACTAACAAATTGAAGACTATAACCCACAATATAACAACTCTCAACAACCCGTACGAGTTAAGAAACTCAGTAAATTGTACCACCAAAGGACATTGAATCAAAATAAAAATCTGTAGTTTTTACAAGAAAAGCTTTAAGTCTACAGTTAGAAAATATTTTTCGAAAACTACCACTATGGTGAAAAAAATAACCTATTATATAGAAATTTTCAACAACCTGTACGAGTTAAGAAACAGAGTAAAATGTACAACCAGTATGTACAATGTACAATATGCCGTTTTTACAAGGAAAGCTTTAAGTCTACAACTTGGAAATATTTTCGCAAAACTACTACCATATTGAGGAAAATAATCCATGATATAAGAATCTTCAAAAATTCGTACGAGTTGAGATAGAGAGTAAAATAAGCCAGCTAGGGAGAGTGGGTCAATACAGAAATATGCAATTTTTACAAAGAAAGCTTCGAGTCTACACCTTGGAAATATTTTTCAAAAGCTACTACCAAATTGATGAAAATAATTCACCCTATGAGAATTTTCAACAACCTGTACGAGTTAAGAAACAGAGTAAAATGAACCTCCAACGAACACTGGATCAAAATAAAAATATGCAGTTTTTACAAGGAAAACTTTAAGTCTGCAACTTGAAAATATTTTTCGAAAACTACTATTACATTGGAGAAAATAATCCATCATAGAAGAATTCTCAACAACCAATACGAGTTGAGATAGAGTAAAATCGACCAGCAACGGAGTGTGGGTCAATATAGAATTATGTAATTTTCACAAGGAAAGCTTCGAGTTTACATCTTGGAAATATATTTTTCAAAAACTACTACCAAATTGATGAAAATAACCGACGATATGAGAACTCTCAACAATCTGTACGAGTTAAGAAACAGAGTAAAATGTTCCATCAAACGACATTGAACCATAATAAGAATATACAGTTTTTACAAGGAAACGTGTAAGTCTACTACTTGAAAATATTTTTCAAAAACTACTACCACATTGAGGAAAATAACCTATCATATAAGAATTCTCAAAAGTCCATACGAGTTAAGATGGAGAGTAAAATGTACCAGCAATGGAGAGTCGGTCAATACAGAAATATGCAAGTTTCACAAGGAAGGCTTCGAATCTACAATTTGAAAATATTTTTTTTTGAAAATCTCTACCATATGGAAGAAATTAACCCACCCTAACCTACCTTATAAGAACTCTGAACAACTCGTACGATTTAAGATACAGAGTAAAATGAGCCAGCAACGATCGGTGGATTAAAATAGAAATATACAATTTTCACAAGGAAAGCTACGAATCTACACTTTAAAAATATTTTTCAAAAACTATCACCACACTATAAGAACTCTGAAAGACCCGTACGAGTTAAGGTAGAGAGTAAAAAATGAGCTAGCAACAAACAGTGAGTTAATATAGAAATATACAATTTTCATAAGGAAAGCTTTGAGTCTACATTTTGAAATTATTTTTCAAAAACTACTACTAAACATATGAAAATAACACACCCTATAAGAACTCTGAAAGACCCGTACGAGTTAAGATACAGAGGAAAATGAGCCAGCAACGAAAAGTACGTTAATATAGAAATATACAATTTTCACAAGGAAAGTTTCGAGCCTACATCTTGGAAATATTTTTTAAAAACTGCTACCAAATTGATGAAAATAACCCACTTTATGAGAACTCTCAACAACTCGTACGAGTTAAGAAACAGAGTAAAATGTACCATCAACGGACATTGAATCAAAATAAAAATATGCAGTTTTTACAAGGAAAGTTTTAAGTGTACAAGTGGGAAAATTTTTTCTAAAACTACCGCTATATTAAAGAAAATAACCCATCATATAAGAATTCTCAACAACCCGTACGAGTTAAGATAGAGAGTAAAATGTGCCAGCAGCGAAGATTGGGTCAATACAGAAATATGCAATTTTCACAATTAAAGTTTCGAGTGTAAAACTTGAAAATATTTTTTAAAATCCACTACCATATTGAAAAAAATAAGCCACCTTATAAGAACTCTGAATAACCCGTACGAGTTAAGATACAGAGTAAAATGTGTCAGCAACGTACAGAGTTAATATAGAAATACACAATTTTCACAAGTAAAGCTTCGAGTCTACACCTTGGAAATGTTTTTCAAAAACTACTACGATATAGAAGAAAATAATCCATCATATAAGTATTCTCAACAATACTTACGATTCAAGATGGAGAGTAAAATGTGTGAGCAACGGAGAGAGGGTCAATAGACCTTGAAAATATTTCTCAAAAACAACTACTAAATTGGTAAGAAAAACCCATCCTATGAGAACTCTCAAAAATTTGTACAAGTTAAAAGACAGAGTAAAATGTACCATCAACGGATATTGAATCAAAATAAAAATATGCAGATTTTTACAAGGACAGCTTTCAGTCTACAACTTGGAAATATTTTTCGAAAACTACTACCACATTAAAGAAAATAACCCACACTATAAGATCTTAATGTAATCTATCTCTTTCATCAAGTTCTTGTTGGTGTTGCAGAGAGTTAAGGCTCTATCTACGAGATTTCTTATAATTCCTTGTTTGGTGTTGTTGGAGTGATTAGATGAATAATTAAGGTATTGTTCTGTGTGCGTGGCTTTTCTGTAAACCGAAGTTCGAATTTGTCTGCCGTTTCTTTTTAATCTAAGAATAATAATTTATTTTCTTTTTCTTTCTGCATGGTGAGTTTAATAAACTCCAACGAGAGCTTGATGAAAGAGATAGATTACATTAAAAATGATCTGACAGCCAACGGATACCCAGTATATCTAATGGATAAATTTCTAGAACAACGCAGAAATAGGACAATATCGACAACGAATGAAGAACGAAAAACAGTATTGAACATCCCCAATGTTAAAGGCATTTCAGAAAAAGTTAGAAGGATAGGAAAACGATATAAAATCAACGTCGTTTTCAATTCAAATAATTCTTTGAGAAGTCGGCTCACTAGGGTCAAACCAACAACTCAAAGAGACATGAAGAACTGTGTATATCAGATACCATGTGAATGTGGCAATTCCTACATTGGCGAAACAAAGAGACCTCTTGACGTAAGGATTAAAGAACACCAAAAATGCACATCTCGAAGAGAAATAGAAAAATCTGATTCCGCCAACCATGTCTGGACTCATGGACACCACATAAAAAGGTCTGAAGCTAAAATACTACACCGAGAACAACATTGGAGAAAACGGAAATTCAAAGAAGCCGCGGTCATACATCAGAACCCGAGTTGGTTTAGTAAACCATCTTTAGATATAAGAGAAGTGTGTTAACCACTTCTTAGTAATTGTAAACTAAAACTAAATGCAGCATAAAAAAAATGGGATTTTGCCATTGCAGACATAACTGCACCTATCTCAGTCACACTCTACTGCATTTACTTTATATACGTATAAATAGTCATGTAGCTAAGGGATTTATTTAGTTTCACTTGAAAATGGCTAGAGATAATTACTAGCCGAAACGTCGTGATCTTTAACAAAAATAAAGACAATGGAAGTCCAACAGATATCTACTACTTCGCAAGAAACATCATTGTCTATGACCTTCAAATAAATCATGCATTTATCTATGTTTCAAATTTTGCATCTTCTTGCCTTGACGTATTCGCAGGTGCACTGCCTGAATTTTCCTACCTTAAAATAATGTCATCTTTTTCACATTTTTTCAACTTCTATGAATTAGTTCTGTTTAAAACCTTCTAATACCAATTGTTTTTCCTTATTTACGGCCGATATTATTTTATTGTTATCTTTTTTCGGCAGAATAAAAGTAGCCCTATCACTCTCTTACTGTCTCGATACAGAGAGTTTTAAATCCTATAATAGTATTTCCACACACACGCACAAAAGGCAACAACTTGGGAAGAAAAACATTAAAAATACAATAATAAATAAAAATACAGACATGATATAGATTGCGATTTTTCACAGTGTTGCCATATTTACTTAAACTTTAATTAAATGAACTAGAATATAATGAGAGTAATTAAAAGTTAGACCCAATTTTAATAACGTTGTCAAGGAGACGCAGTCTTTCAGTATATTACATAAGAAGTCAATTAACTACTTAAATTTTAGTGCATTTAACGTCCAGTTATAATAAATTCCTAAAAAAATTGTCTTTTCAACAAAATACAAGTATTTTTTTACCAAATATCTACAAAATTTCTATGCTATTTTGGAAAGAATTTTTTTTAATATTGTAGTCCACCAGATAAAAAATGTATAAAACATGAAAACAAAAAAAAAAGAAGAAGAAATTGAGATCAAAGTTCTCGAAATGATGATAAGATAACTTTCTAATACCGTAAAAGGTCTCATATTGGGGTATAGGTGTTTGTTTTCCTTATCCAAAATATTTAGTTTTAAATTAAAAAGTATATATACTTAATAAAATATTACATAAAACACATAATAAACATAATAATAATAACATTTAATAAATAACAACTAATGTAAGTGATTTCAAGAATTTTATGCGTTTTGAAAAGATCTAAATTTTAAAAACAAATTTAACTTAATAATTATAATAAACTTTTTTTTTAGATTTGATAGAATTTCTCGTAAATTCTTAATAAATATTAATAGTAAATAGAGTTGAACAGAAGTTATTGGGCCAACGTCAATTACAAATGAATTCTAAACAGATGGCGGAAATTTCTGCTATTAACACTTGTGTTTAAAAATATGATTATTGATACCTGAAATTTTAAAAAATCAAAATTTCAGTAAGAAATAAAGAAATCTATCTGCCGTATTTAAATGGTTGTTTATATGAATAATACTTTCGAGCAGAGAAAAGGAGAGAATATTGCTCTCGGTTCTATACAGCTCCACTGACGAGACCATAAGGTGGTCGAAACACGTATGGAGAGAGGACCAGAGTTGTATTTGCAGGAAACAAACTGTGTGTATATATTATTTTTTTCTCTGCTTAAAAGGATAATACATGTAAAAAAACCTGAAATTACCACGGTGGCTCTTCGTTGGGTAGTGCATAATGTGGTTTTATTCTTTTCCAATTTTAGGTTTGAAATACATCTGTCTGATGGTAATAATACTTTGATACAACTTTGAATAATGCTTAATACATTAAAAAATCGTGCCCAAGTATCTTGGAATTGAAACAAGCGGTGACTAAGGTTTCTGGGAAACCGTGGTTGGGAGGTATCCATCACTCCCCATGCGGACAGACTACATGACGCCGTTTTTAAAACCCAACCTCTCCCTGGAGATAGTTATGCCAAGTAGAGAGGATTGGGAGGGAGAACAAAATCTTCCGAAAAATGGATTGTGGTGGTATACTGATGGATCTCGACAAGATGAAAGAGCTGGAGCCGGAGTATTCGGCAAGACCACAGGAGTCAGAGAGTACTACGCTCTCGGACAATGTACGAAAATTTTCACAGCGGAAATTTATGCTATTCTGCAATGTGCCCATCTCTGTGAGAGGGACATAGACAGGAATAGAGTAATAAATATATACTCAGACAGTAAGGCTGCGATATTGGCACTGAAGTCAAGTATCGTGACTTCGCGACTGGTATCTGAGTGCAAGGATGTACTAAATGGTATGATAAGGAAAGGCTGCACAGTCAGACTCGTATGGGTCCCGGGTCACTCGGGCATACGCGGGAATGAGGAAGCAGATCGTCTGGCAAAGTTGGGTTCGGCGATCGAACCGTATGGATCCCAACCAATATTACCTGTTCCAATTGCTATTGGCAACAGGGAATTGAAATCGTTGCTGGAAAGCAAATTTATTGAATCATGGAGGGGAGCTCCTGGAATGAGGTGTGCTAAGGAACATATAACGGGGCCTAGCGCACGGCGTACTAAGGAGCTTCTCTCTTTGGGAAGGAAAGAGCTGCGAATTGCGGTGGGATTGTTGACAGGACATTGTCACCTCCGGGGCCATCTTCATAGAATCGGTGTCGAGGGCGACCCGCCATGCAGATGGTGTTTGGAGGAGGATTAAACTGTTGACCATGTTCTCAGAAGGTGCCCAGCACTCAACGGACTGAGACAGAGATATTTCGGAGATATAGTTTTGTTACCGGAAGCAGTTAGGCAAGTTCAAATAACGAGGCTGCTTGGATTCGCAAAGGCGATTGGCCTCGCATAATCTGCAGATATGGTGGGATGTAAAGGGCCCAATGGAGGCCTAGGCATCGATGATCTAGTATCACTACCCCATTTTCATTCATTCATTCATTCATTCATCGTGCCCAAGTGGCAAATGTTAATTCTCTTCTCCCACCTTTAAATTTACCAGGATTTCCTATAAGTCTTAGAAATCCTTACAGAATTTGAGCCGACATTACAAGAAAGTGATGCAATGAGAAATTTTATGGTAAGTGTGCATATAATAGTCATAATTAAATATTTTGAATCCACATTTAACAGCTGCTATAGCTATTATTCTGTACTTCCGTTTGTTTATATCTTAAATATTAAATGTAAAAAGTTTCATTTTACTAAAAGTATCATAAATGAAGAAAAAAATTGTTCTGACTCATGATTACTCTTTTTGTAGTCATCGTTTAGAAGAAGAATCAGATGTTTTGGACTGGTTAAGCGAATCCTAAAATTCATAATATTGAAATAAGTTGCCACTTTATTGAACCGGAATGGACAGGACGAACATTCCTTTAGTGAGTACATTTTATTTAATATTAACCCTATGCTACATAAAATTTATTCGCTTGTTATTTTTTAATATACTTGAATCAAAGTCGGAACACGGAGACTATGGTTTAAAAAATTGCTTAGAAATAAGGTATCCTGTAAATTTTTGAAAAATTTTAAATCTAATTTTGTTATTTTTGACCCTGTCATTACCTTTACTGTATTGCTAACTTTTCACTGTGTTATCATTAAAAATATGAACTGCTATGACTAGCGCTGTGTAAAAATATTTCATATTTTTTTCACACTATTCTAAAAGAGACATATTGGATATATTTATAAATTTTAGAGCAGCCGCAAAAGCTAACTTTCCAAAAAGCGAAAGAAATTATTTAATAATTAAAAATGCGATCAAAGTATGGTGAAGTATGTAAAAGAAGACTAGCAAGAAAAAAGAAAATAAAAGGACGGAAATACATTTAATTTTTCAGTTATACGAAGCAGTTTAATTGAAAATTATTTAATTAATATATTTAAATAACTAAGTAAATCATGATAATTTATTCTCTGCAAATTCTACTTTGATTCTCTCTCCATGAAGAGTGGAATGTGCAGGGAACAAACTATCCGCCGTTCCTTAAACCGCATTATGAGAAATATATGGAGTTAAAATCAATTAGATAATTCATTAAAAATCAAAGTACATATAACCTAATATATATATATATATATATATATATATATATATATATATATATATATATATATATATATATATATCCAACTTTTAAGTTAAAACAACGTTGATTTTTAATGTATATGGTTGTATTATTTAGTTGATATTAGCTCTTTTTTGACGTTATAACAATGTTTGTTGTCATATTTCGTTGTTTGTAAAGTTGAATCAACGTTGATTTTATGGTTATTTCATCTAGTTGATCTCTACCATTATTCAACGTTGTTTAGGACGACATTTTCCTTACAATTCAAGGTGGTTTCCTAACCAAAACGTAACGATTTGTTACAACTTTTTATACGTTGATTCGACATGCGTATGTCTACAGGGTATAGGCTTAGAAGATAAATAACTTTACTTTTCACAAAACAATATAAATTTTCCTTAGCTAAGACCTTTGAAATAGCCTGTCTCGTGATCTTGGTCCTAAAGCCGAAACCGCTTGCTTTTACATTGTTAAGCGCAAGGTGACGATATTAAGAAACACTTCGACAAAGTATCAGTTCCGCAAATACCTACCTATCACTAGTCATATTTATCACAATGTTGTTGAGAATTTTTAAAACGTTTTTTCGTAGATATATGTGTATGAATGTGTCTATGCTAAAAGACATATAACGTTTTAAATACAAATAAAGCGGAAAAAGATAAATAACTTGTAAAATAAATATATTCAAAATACTGTAAAATGGATGAAAGATTAATTTAGCTATATGCTAAAAATTTTTTTAAGTTTTGCATAAAAATGAAAACCTTATCGCTAACGTTTGTTTTCAACTGGTATCTATACTTACTATTTTCATCAAGGCATTGTACAGCAGCATTTATTCTACACGTACAATTAAATTCTAATATTTCTGTGGATAGTTCACAACTAGTTGCATTTTCCGGACAGATCAGCCTCTCGTAAGGGAAAGCGGGACAGCATTTTACACATTCAAAACCTTAAACAAACATTAACATACAATTTCATTGCATCTAGTCTAGGTCAAACGAAAATTGTAAATGTTCGATCAAATCGTGAAACTAAACATTTTATAGATTACATTCAGGTTCTCATAGATACAATTTTAACTAAACTTGATAGTTGGTTAAAATGCCAGGAAATTTCCCGATTGTGAAATTTTAAAGCTGCATTAGAACAGGTGACTTAAACATTTATTAAATCTGAAATTTACTATGAACATGGGTTACTTATAATATTTTACGAGATTGTCTAAAGTTTTAATCAAGAATTTTATTTATCTCTTTCAAAAACACTAATCAGGAGAGTGCTAGTTTTATAGTATAGATTTTATAACTCTAGGTCAGGCTTATATATTTTAGAATTCGTTTACTTGAGGATATGGAAAAATAAATATTGATTATTGATAACGAAAACTTGTCGATAAACTCGATAAATATGGACAAATATCGATATGCATCAAAAATATCTAGAAATACCTATAATTATCGATAAAGATAAACAGATATCAATAGAATGTTATGTCGGTACATGGTGTCCGACATAATGAGGGCCAGTATGGGAATCTCGGTTACAATAAGAGAAACGAATATGGCTAAATGGGAAAAATGTTGTGTCATATAAGAACCAATGATACGACTTTCATTTTTTGAATTATTTAAAAAGAAAACAGAAGGCAACTATCATCTAAATAATTTTTTTTTAAATACGTCAATATTTAAACCCTAAATTCAAGAATGTATCGCACATTATTGTTTAGTTACATTTTGTATCTTCTTTACTCATTATTAAAACATTTTTAAAGTACGGTAATGTAATTTTTATTAGTTTTGTGAAAATAGGTTCAGTGTTACCACCAGGCGCGGATCCAAGGGGGGGGCGGTGGGGGCGATCGCCCCCCCCAAGAGCTTGGAGTTCAGGAAAATAGACTCGATTTTGCCTCTTATACTATAGTTTATTCAAGAACTAGGGAGAGTTTTTCAATTTTTACCTTTTTTTCTTCGCAAACTACCTGTGTTCTTTAGTCCGGTGTCTTTGGCAAAATCTGTTAGACACATATATTTTTCATAGGAATGGGTTAGAAATTTTATAATCAAAAATACCGGTCTATAATAATGGACTATTTGGGTCGGATAGCAATAGATATTTGGATGAGTGAAGTGTTAAAAAGGATTTTAATCCTTGTCATAGGCATCGGAAGGCGTCAAAAGGAGGTCTATTTTATCACTAAATATTTATGGCAGTATTATTTCAGTAATAAACTTAAAATAAAAAGTTTTTATAATATTATTTTATTTCTTATGATTTTTTAATAATTCACATATATTAGAAAATACAGATAATTTTGACATATTTAACACAAATTACAACTGTAGTTTTATTATTTTTAATTTTGGCATAGAAACCGTTTTAGGCACATTCAGACTAAAACGTAGCCTTGTTCTCTCAAAAAATTCTAAGTTATAATTTAAATACTTACAAAATACCCATTTTCAAAATACAAGAAGTTAAATATATATAAAAAAAATAAATTCATCAATATAATATTAAAATTTTTTTGGGTTATCGGTCATTTTATTATTAATTAAAAATATTTTTGGGATATTTGACATTCAAGTTTATTTATTTCTTAAACCATCTGCAGATTTACAATTTAAACACTAAAAAGGGATTCAAATGTCATTAATTTTTATATGTTACAGAAAATTTAAATAATAAATTGTGTTAACGCTGGTAAACATTACGTATCTTATTCGTCATCAAAGTCAGTAAAGCTATCTTCGCTCAAATTAATTATAATTGGTTCCTCTCTCACCGATCATGAGATCGAGTTTCCATATTTTCTTTTATTCTTTTATTATATGGATTTTTCGCAATTATCTGCAGTAACTTTATTCAAAAAAATCTTTCAAAAGTACAGTTAAATTATTAATTTTGTAAGTTGTGTTATTTCCAGCAACTCTACCTTTTATTTGAGAGAGATATTTCCTTCAGCAACGGACATTTTCCGGACGATCTATAAGAACAGATTTCCTATCTGGTTTTTCCCAACAAAAATTAAGTTCTCGGAGCAATTTCCAGAGCTCAGTTCTTTTAATTTCAGGCAAATCCCGATCTTTATTGATTTTAGTTAGAATTTTGTCGACGGTTGAGATCTGCTTCTCATAATAAAATGTAAGTAAGAAGAGATGTAAACTGTATTACATCTCTTCTTCCAACGAGGGAAATTGAATTGAATTATCAGAAATTTTATTGTTGCAGTAAATTTATAAAAGCTTATAATATTTAAATATAATTAGATATACGGCAGTTCTCTGTTACCTGGGGCACTGAAGCAGGTACGTTGGAGGTTTCGGTAACAGTTTTATTACTCCCTCTAGTTCTTGAATAGAGTATAGGAATGTGTATGCTTGCGATCGCCCCTCCCCTTCCCAAGGGCTTTGAGTTCAGGAACATAGTACCGATTCTGCCTTTTATATTAGGAATGTGTATGCTGCTGGCAATCCCCCCCCCCCCCGTTGACAACTTCTTTTTTTTTTGCGATAGCACCCCCCCCCCCCCAGGAGCTTTGAACTCAGGAAAATAGACCCGATTCTGCCTCTTATACGAGGAATGTGTATGTTGATCGCATCTTCCCACCCCCTGTCGGAAACTTGTTTTTTCTTGTGATCGCCCCCCCCTCCAAGAGTTTCAAATTCAAAAAAATAGCCCCGTCCCTGCCTTTTACACTAGAAATGGGAATGTTGCTGGTGTCCCCCCCCCGGGAACAACTTGCTTTCGTTTGCCATACTGTACTTTTGTGATATCGCCGCCCCCCCCAAGGAGAGAGGCTGGATCCGCCCCTGGTTACCACTATAATATTGACAATATATTGAGATGTACTTAGAAATAATTATAAAACGTTATCTTAGTTACCACTTAATACATATTTACAATAAGTAAGAAATACTGGGATTTGGTTAATAATAATAATAATAATAAAAATAATCATTTCAGGGCGATTCACTAAGCTCATTGTGGTTCTGCCTTGTAATGAACCCACTGTCACGCCGTTTAAACTCCACCAAATACGGCGAAAATAATAGTGAAAAAGTAGTAAGATTGAATCATCGTCTATACATGGATGATATTAAACTCCCAGAAATCCGCTGGAGCAAATGCTTCAAATTGTGGAATTGACCATCGCACTATGAAGGCCGAATTGACAACCGAACTTATCAGGAGGGTAAGGCGGATGTTACGAACTGTTACGGTCTAAATAGTGGAAATTTGTTTATGGTGCCCAACACGTACGCATGCTCTACGTTTACCTACTCTTTTGGAATTGTAAAATGGAGCAGGACGGACATCGAAAACCTGCAAAGGAAAATAAGAACACTCTTAACAAAAGCACACAAACACCACCCTCGGAGTGCTGTTGAACGTACAATGTTTCCAAGACACCAAGGAGGAAGAGGATTAGTCGATATTGGTAAGCAGCGCGATCAACAAATAATAAAATTACCTTCTTATTTCCACAGGTTAGCAGACTCTTCCACACTACATCGAGCAATATGCGAGGCAGACGATTCAACGCCGCTACAGCTGAGAGAACGGGATATTTCTTTTCACCGCCGAACAGGTCAAGAAAAGTTACAAGTCTGGCTACAGAAACCACTTCATGGACGGCATCCAAATGAGGTCATCCAGGACAATGTCGAAAACTCAGCGTCAAACTACTGGTTGATTTCAGGACAGATGTTTCCGGAAACGAAGGGCTTCTTACTAGCTATTCAAGACAATGTTATTTCGACGAAGAACTATCGGAAGTTCATCATCAGAGATCCCTCAATAGGCCGAACATTATACTAACATATAAAATTTCTAGGCGAACTACACTGATTGACATTGCTGTACCTAATAACAGCAATCCAAGACCAAAATACAATGAGAAAATCGCCAAATATAGAGATATGGAGGTGCAAATCCGCAGATAGTGGACAATGAACAGCGTTCACATGATTCCCATGATACTATCAACAACTGGAGTGATACCAAACAACCTTCTGCAGAACATCAAGGGATTGGGCCTTAGTGAGCGTTAGTATACACCAATGCCAAGTGCAGTTCTCCTTGCAACCGCGCGAACCGTGCGAAAGTTTGTAGGAAGTGCAAAAGATCATGACCTAGGACCTGATAACATGAATAAGGTCCCCACAATGCTTCATACTTTTCGTGTCTTTGTATACCTGGTATGAATGAATAATCCCTGGAGGGAGTGCGAAGCATTTTGGCTTGTAAATCTGATAAAATAATCATAATGTATAATAAAAATGTCCGGCAATGTGCTGCAGCCAGTAGTATATTTGTCGCTACTGTAATATGTAGGCAGTACAGCCAGCAACACCACTTGTCCGCTGACCTTTAACCATATCCTATCTCTACCTTAAAAACATCCCTCTGTCCTGACTCACATACCCACAATTCCTACATAGTCTCTTTGAAACCACTTTATTTCAGCTTTCCGACTGGACCCAGCAATGGATAGATCCCGGGTTTCCCTCAACCAATCGTAGAAGGCGATTAAATAGGAAATACTTTAAAATTTTAAATAATGAAATATCGACTGTAAAACATAATGTACCCATGGTGTGTAGGACTAATTGTCCAGAATCCCATATGACAGAAGCGGTCTGCCCACGGATTCGACATCGCAACCTTTAAGTGGCAAAGTGTTGAGGAGTCGGACCCCTGTCACACAAGAAGCTACAGCCTAATAACAACATGAGAGCTAAACAACTGTAACGAAGTTACTAAATTTTTGGGCATGAGTATGTTCTTCGGGATTTAATTTATTTATTTAACATCCGAAAAATCTGATTGTTGCGGGAAAAGATTGCTTAAAGTTACAATATTACCGGAATGTAATTACATTTACCGCGCTATTCCGGGAAATATCATTTTCTGAGATTTTCAGAGCGTCCAACCATAGTAATCGCGCGCCTCATACAGCAGTATTGTATGCGTGATCACCGCACGCCGTTCGCACGTCAGCGTAGTGGGAGCTCGGGCCGTCTATTTAAGCCTGAGCAGACCATTATTTCGGAGAGAACTACACGTTCTCCACCCAGGTCAACAGTCCAAACGGATTGGACTGGGTCGCCTGCCGGTCTAGCAATGTAGGTGATGCTCGGCTTATATGTATATGGTGTTTTACCATACACTTCCTTCCTTACGTCCTACCCCTCTAATGGCCAGCACTGCCGCGGACCCTTATAAGAACGGGCAATGTGTCATCCTACCGTCACTGCCGAGGACCCTTATAAGAACGGGTAGTGACGGTTCCTTTCCTAATTTCCTACCGCTATTGGTCGACATTGTCGAGGACCCTTATAAGAACGGGCAATGTCGTTCCATCCTGCTGTGTGTGTGCCGTGAACCGTGAACGCGGATTTTAGATATGAGGTGCGATAATTTGCGTACGAGCCGTCGTGAATCTTGTCGCAACCGTATAGTACGAGGTACGTGAATAGCGTCGTGAATGATACCGCCGGGTTACCGTCTTTAGCGCAACCGACCAATATGAGCTACCGTCAACAGCTCTCAAACATACTTTTGCCCTCCAGACCGGGTAATTGTTAGTTTGTTGTACATCTTAGATTGTAAGTTAGTTTTAGGCTATGTTTTTGTATAAAAGAATGGAATACAGGATACAGGATATTTTATAACCATTTGTTTTCTTACCTAGTCCCATTTTTAACATTACATATAACAATTGGCAGCCGACAGCCAGCACTAACACGCACAATTGACCCCTGGCTTGCCGTTTCTCCATTGTAATCAGCTGCCCGGTGCATAAATGGGCCCTCGACCACATGAATCACGAGGGTGGCGCCCGAGAACCGACCATCGAGTGGATGTTTTGTCCTTCAGGCAGTCAAACCGTTGATCAGTTGAGAAAGCAGGGATATACCGAATATACGTAGATACCGCCTATCCGATACCCCTGCGCTGAGCATTTGGCCGATGACTGTCTGCACGAGAAATATCCACTGACCGATGTTCCGCTGCCGTAAACAAAAAAGAGCCAAAGAGCACAACATGCTCCTCCCCGCCTTTGAAAACGCGTCACACAACAACGAGAGCCTTACTCTCCAAATGTGCTGCGCAGGAACCTTAGCCAGCACTCACTCAGGTGAGACTTCAAAGACAGCGCATGAAATGAAAAACACCAACGAACGAGACAATAAAGTGCACTTTTTATAGGATGACTAAACTAGGACCGGAAACAACAGCTACATGCCGAATGTTGTAGCCAATATCCAAACGTGCAGGTATCACAACAGAGAATAGCTGACCAATACAGAGTTATTCTCTGAAATAAACCAATCTCAGAAGTGCGACTAAACATCACCAAAGCGGAAATCGAGCGAGAGATGAGAAGCACCGACGATAACAATGAACAAACCGCAGAACCTGCGTCACAGTGAGACCGCGAGGTTGAAGAACAACCAAACAACACCATGAGAGAGGACATCGCTGAAGACCAGCAGCAACAACAACAACTATATCAGTACGAGGATCACACAACTCCAAGAGCTCCACCCGCCGAAGATGCTATGCGGAAACCCCAACCAACGCTTACTCAACCGGGACGACCAAAACTGCGCATAAAATGGACTGTGTCCATGAACGACACAATAAAGTGCACTTTTTATAGGATGACTAAACTAGGACCGGAAACAACAGCTACATGCCGAATGTTGTAGCCAATATCCAAACGTGCAGGTATCACAACAGAGAATAGCTGACCAATACAGAGTTATTCTCTGAAATAAACCAATCTCAGAAGTGCGACTAAACATCACCAAAGCGGAAATCGAGCGAGAGATGAGAAGCACCGACGATAACAATGACCAAATCGTAGAACCTGCGCCATAGTGAGACCGCGAGGTTGAAGAACAACCAAACAACGCCATGAGAGAGGACATCGCTGAAGACCAGCAGCAACAACAACAACTATATCAGTACGAGGATCACACAACTCCAAGAGCTCCACCCGCCGAAGATGCTATGCGGAAACCCCAATCAACGCTTACTCAACCGGGACGACCAAAACTGCACATAAAATGGACTGTGTCCATGAACGAGACAATAATGCGCGTTTTTTATAGGATGACTCAACTAGGACGAGAGATGATCAGCTACAGACAACAACCATACGTCGAGTTTTGCAGGGAATACCCACACATGGAAATGTCACTGCAGAAAATAGTTGACCCATACAGAGTTATTCTTCGAAACAGTCGAATTTCTGAAACTCGGCTTAATACCATCAAAGCGGAAATCAAACGTGAGCTCAGAGACACTCACAATAACAACATTCCGATTGCTGAACCTGAGCTACAACCGGAACCTGCGGTCCAAGAATAACAGGAACAGCTCAATGACGATATCCAACAGAACAACACTGAACACTTTTATAAGAAACTATCAACAGAAATGAGTGCTGTGGTATGATGGAAGCACTCCGTTAAGCAAACCGTTATTCCCAAAAATTAATACATCCAAAAAACTGGGTGATATTAGACTTCATGAACAATCGGAATTTACCAGCTTATGTTTCAGATATCTACATTCTGGAGTTCTTGGATATGACAATCTGCTGTGCCGTGACTGCAATAGCTAAAGCTTTAGAAATTAAAGGTACAACAGAGCGCCAATCAGCAAGAACAGAACCCGACACACCACCATAGGAAAGACGTTTAAATAAGAAAATTGAAAATCTTTGAAAATATATAGGACAGTTGACCGAGTATATCAGGGGCACAAGAACAAGTAAACTGCCAAGACGAGTTGAAGAAATCATGAATCGTGACCATTTGTAACAAGATTCAGTGAATGCTACTGTTTAGCAAAGTCTTGACAGGCTAAAATAGAAGCTCTCTGTTATTGCAGGATGGCTAAAGAGATACGAAACCAGCAATAACCGAAAACATGCCAATGCCAACGATCAGAAAAGATCTTCTACTGTAAGCTAAACTCTACACTTAATATGGCAGATAATAAATATCCCAACAGAGAGCAGATATAAGAGTTCAGAGGAAACCAATTTTCCACACCCACCAATTGTAACATCGCAGCCAGCTGGATCAATGAAGAACACCAAATCCACCAAGAGTACAACCAGATGCAGTTTGAGTCATTTACCACCAAGGAAATTTCAGGAAAATCAAGGAATCTCATAACTGGCAAGTTCCAGATCTTGGAGGATCAGGAGGGTAAGGCGGGTGTTACGAATTAATCTAAATAGTGGAAATTCGTTTAAAGCACTCAACAGGTACGG
The DNA here is from genome assembly GCA_034092305.1 of Diaprepes abbreviatus. Taxonomy (NCBI): domain Eukaryota; kingdom Metazoa; phylum Arthropoda; class Insecta; order Coleoptera; family Curculionidae; genus Diaprepes; species Diaprepes abbreviatus. Next base: position 2,274,902 of record JASJET010000056.1, read on the forward strand.
TTGCTCTGCATTTAGCTACCCTTTTGGAATGGGAAAATGACGCAGGACAGACATCCAAAATCTGCAAAGAAAAATAAGAACACTCTTAACAAAAGCACAAAAACATCACCCTCGGAGTGTTATTGAACGTACAATGCTTCCAAGACATCAAGGAAGAAGAGGATTGGTCGATATTGGTAAGCAGCTCGATCAACAAATAATAAACTTACGTTCTTATTTCCATAGGTTAGCGGACTCTTCCACAGTACATCGAGCAATATGTGAGGCAGACGATTCAATGATCCTACAGCTGAGGGAACAGGAAATTGCTTCTCATCGCCAAAGATACCAAGAGAAGTTACAAACCTGGCTACAGCAGCCACTTCATGGACGGCATCCAAGTGAGGTCAATTAGGAAAATGTTGACAACTCAGCGTCGAACGACTGGCTAATTTCAGGACAGATGTCTCCGGAAACGGAGAGCTTTTTGTTAGCTATCCAAGACCAGTTTATTCCGATGAAAAGCTATTGGAAGCTCATCATCAGAGATCCCGACCAATATAAATACGGCTGTCAATCATCAGAGACAATCCAGCCCATAACTGGAGGATGCCAAGCATTTGCAGCAACAGAGTATAAGAAAAGACATGACTCAGCCACTAAAATACTCCACCAAGAATTAGCAGGTAACTAAATCTATTGCAGGTAGGAAATGTGTCTTATTACTTGAAAAAAACCAGTTCAAGTTATATTGGGACCGAACGGTTTTGACGGATGAGATAGTTGCTCATAATAGACCAGACATTATACTAAAAGATAAAATTTCTAGGCGAACTACACCAATTGACATTGCTGTACCTAACAACAACAACCTAAGGTCAAAATACAAAAAAAAAAGATCACCAAATACAGAAATCTGTGTAAATCCGAAGACAATGGGCAATGAACAGCGTCCAAATGATTCCCATAATTTTATCAACAACTGGAGTGATACCAAAGAAATAGACGGGTTTTGTATTTCAGTGTATGTTTTTATTAATATCGGCCAAGCGCTTTCGGTCTAACAGACCATCCTCAGGGCTCAGACCCTACAAACAAGAGAATATGGTCAGCAAATAAGCTTAGTACTCACCAACCATACTCACTCGTCAAAGGGCACACCTTAACCCTGCCAGTTTGAGAGCAGTCGCCAGCCGTAGCCTCCACACAGAACAAATTGTATACAATTAAAAATTTTTAAAATACTTTGTCACAAATTAAAATTAAAACCAAAACATTCAACATACTAGTACATTAACACTGTTAAAACAATAAACCTCTTTAATAAAAGTCCAAAAGAGTGAGGTTATGCCACCCAGTCATAGCATAGCATAGCAATAAAACTGTCCAAAAATTAAAATTATATACAAGTATGTGTAAGCCTGAATAGAGATTTTCTGTATTAGTTCTATTTCAATTTCTTGTCAATTGTATTTCAAATCAATAATTCATTGACAATGAGCGAAAAGAGAAAAAAGGGCAGAAAGAAAGGGCAGTAAAAGTTTATTAATCTACAGCGTTGCTGTTATCCGTCATTCTGTGATATATTTCGAACACTTGGGTTCAGTGGCGTGAAATGATTCCCATTTTTGTAAAAAAGTAACAAATTACACGAACATAGGCGTAGTTGAAATTAATAATTTAAGAAAAAAGTTTGAAAATGGGGTTGCGGTCATTTACGTTGTTCATTCTTATATTGAGGCAATGGTCGGGGTTTCTCTTTATCTCCCTGCATATTTCAAGGTCCTCTCTGTAATCCAAGGTTTTTGAGTTATTACCCCTGGAGTGGTATAAGATTTTACTATTATGTGTTGGAGAGAAACTGTGTTTGGTAAAACTAATATGGTGACCAAACACAGAGGACTGAGGTTTGTTAATATGTTCTTTAATTCGGACTGCTAATGGTCTAATAGTTTTTCCTATATACGTCGAAGGGCAGTTTGGGCAAGAAATTTGATAGACCCCACTTTTTTGTATATGAGATATCGATGGTTTGTTATTGACCAGATGGGAACTGAGTTGATTTACACTTTTAAATGAAATCTTCACATTTTGAGTGTGGTTTGTTAGAGTCCGTGCTATTTTATTAGAGAAGTGACCTAAGTACGAGAGTGAGAAAAATTTTCCTTGCTGACTTTCATTGTAAGAAGTCGAGCTGTAAGCCTCTTGCGATTCTTTCTTGTTTTTAATTTTCTCTATATATTTGTCGATGATTGTATGCTTATACCCATTGTTTACGGCAATTTGCTTGAGAATACTGACCTCGTTGTTGTAATCCTCCGCTGACATGGGAATGTTGAGCAATCTATTAACGTAGCAATTTATTGAGGCCATTTTATGTTGTAAAGGGTGGTTAAAATTGGAAGGAATTATGTGGTCTGTTTGGGTGGGTTTTCGAAAGATTTTGAAACTGAGAGAATTATTGGTTTTTCTGATAGTTAAATCTAAAAAATTAAGTTTGTTTTCGGTTTCTATTTCTAAGGTAAATTTTAGAGCAGGATGTAGAGAATTAAGACTATTTAGAATATCAATAGCCTGCTGTTCATTGCCCAGAATAATTGCAAAACAGTCATCCACATAACGAAGCCAGTTAATTATCTTGCTCTCAAAAATCAATCTCGGAATTAATGCATTTTCCAAGTTATCCAGGAAGATGTCTGCTAAAAGAGGAGATAGAGGATTCCCCATTGCCAACCCCGAGGGTTGTTCGTAGTATTTGTTATTGAAAGCAAAAAAGTCCTGAGATAAACAGAACTTAAGAAGGGTCATTATACTAAGTTGGTCGTCACTAGAGATGTTGCTCGCTGTCAACAGATTTGATATAATCGGAAGAGTTTCCATCCTCGGAATCGACGTAAACAGATTGCATACATCGAAGGAAACAAGCAAAGAGTCGTCTGGCATAGTTACAGAGTTCAATCTTTTGACCAAATCTGTGGAGTTCTTGAGGCAAAACTTAGTCTTATCTTTGATAAGTTTAATCAGGATTGCGTTCAAAAAAGAAGACAGTATCGAAACGGGAGTATTGGTAAAACTTACAACAGGTCGAATTGGTACTCCTTGCTTATGAATTTTTGGTAACCCATATAAACGTAAGTTTTACCAATACTCCCGTTTCGAGACTGTCTTCTTTTTTGAACGCAATCCTGATTAAATTTATCAAAGATAAGACTAAGTTTTGCCTCAAGAACTCCACAGAGTTGGTCAAAAGACTGAACTCTGTAACTATGCCAGACGACTCTTTGCTTATTTCCTTCGATGTATGCAATCTGTTTACGTCGATACCGAGGATGGAAACTCTTCCGATTATATCAAATCTGTTGACAGCGACCAACATCTCTAGTGACGACCAACTTAGTATAATGACCCTTCTTAAGTTCTGTTTATCTCAGGACTTTTTTGCTTTCAATAACAAATACTACGAACAACCCTCGGGGTTGGCAATGGGGAATCCTCTATCTCCTCTTTTAGCAGACATCTTCCTGGATAACTTGGAAAATGCATTAATTCCGAGATTGATTTTTGAGAGCAAGATAATTAACTGGCTTCGTTATGTGGATGACTGTTTTACAATTATTCTGGGCAATGAACAGCAGGCTATTGATATTCTAAATAGTCTTAATTCTCTACATCCTGCTCTAAAATTTACCTTAGAAATAGAAACCGAAAACAAACTTAATTTTTTAGATTAGATATATCACAGAATGACAGATAACAGCAACGCTGTAGATTAATAAACTTTTACTGCCCTTTCTTTCTGCCCTTTTTTCTCTTTTCGCTCATTGTCAATAAATTATTGATTTGAAATACTATTGACAAGAAATTGAAATAGAACTAATACAGAAAATCTCTATTCGGGCTTACACATACTTGTATATAATTTTAATTTTTGGACAGTTTTATTGCTATGCTATGCTATGACTGGGTGGCATAACCTCACTCTTTTGGACTTTTATTAAAGAGGTTTATTGTTTTAACAGTGTTAATGTACTAGTATGTTGAATGTTTTGGTTTTAATTTTAATTTGTGACAAAGTATTTTAAAAATTTTTTAATTGTATACAATTTGTTCTGTGTGGAGGCTACGGCTGGCGACTGCTCTCAAACTGGCAGGGTTAAGGTGTGCCCTTTGACGAGTGAGTATGGTTGGTGAGTACTAAGCTTATTTGCTGATCATATTCTCTTGTGTTTAGGGTCTGAGCCCTGAGGATGGTCTGTTAGACCGAAAGCGCTTGGCCGATATTAATAAAAACATACACTGAAATACAGAACCCGTCTATTTCTTGATTTCTTCGGTGTACAACCTGTTAATAACTTATTGATACCAAAGAACCTCCTGCAGAACATCAAGGGATTAGGCTTTAGTGAGCATCCGTATAACCTGGTTCAGAAAGTAGTTCTCCTTGCAACTCCGCGAACCGACCGAAAGTTCGACGCAAATACAGCAAGTCACCTCTCCTAGGACCAGATAACATGGAAAGTGTTCCCACAGAGCTTCAAACTTTTGGTATCTTTGTATACCTGGTATGAGTCAATACTCCTTGGAGGGAGTATGATGTCGTTTTGCTTGAAATCATATATCATAATAATCTGTACTATCATAAGCTAAACTCTCTACCTAACATGGAAGATAGAAATCCCAACAGAGAGCATGTAGAAGAATTATGGGGAAACCAACTTTCCACACCCGCCAATTTTAACATCTCAGCCATCTAGATCAATGAAGAAAACCAAATCTGCCAAGACTACAGCCAGATGCAGTTTGAGCCATTTATCACCGAAGAAATCTCAGGAAAAATCAAGGAATTCCATAACTGGAAAACTCCAGGTCTCGACCGGGTCTAGAACTACTGGCTCAAAAAGTTCTGGTGTATGCACGGCTAAACTTATTAATGATGTTTTCTTAACAAAGCAAAAATGCCATTGTTCCTGACGGAAGGTGTGCATATCTCTTGCCAAAGGATCAGCATAATACACAGGACCCAGCTAACTATAGGCCAATCATCTGTCTTTCCGCCCTATATAAAGTAATCACCTTCTGCTTGACATAACGCATCTATGCACATTGTGAATAAAATAACATCATCGCAACTCAACAGTAATTGTGAACCAGAGGAGCAATGGAATGCAAACAACGCATTTCACCTATTAACAAACTGATTATTATACTTCTCAAATACTTTAAAATGTCATAAGTATATCAGCCTTACCAGGCTGATCTTATCGAAGTTATTTCTATAGTTGTTACCCTCATTTTTCTCAAAAAAATCTAATTACAACAAGAACAAAAGCGAATAATACCAATATCTGTTAGAGAGCGGTCAAACGAAAAGGGCCGGTAATCGATAGCAATCGGTGATTCTTCAGGATCATTTGCTAATATTTGTACCGTACGAGTTGTTTTTCAGAAAGGAACATTCCACATCATTAAGCAAAATCGTAATTTACTGATTGACTTTAAAACTAAATTTAAGAAAAACTCCGACAGGTAGGTACAAAAATAGTATAAGAGCATTGTATATAGAGGTTAATTGACGAGATTCATTGATGTTAAGTCATTTCCTTATCTCGATACCGATACGCACCATTTAAAGCTGTCTAATATCCTAAGACTCCTGAGGGAAATAGGACTAGAGGACCTGCTTTAGCCGGTAAGGTATCTCTTACCACTTGGCAGAAGTAGAGGACCACGGGCACAATAGATCTATCAGGTCGCAGTGTACAGACCCCAATTCCACCTACATATATATATATATATATATATATATATATATATATATATATATATATATATATATATTGTTTGAGAGTTCGTTGATGTAATTTGTGTGAGTGTCAAAAGTAAGGTTGACAATAAAAATATTTTGAAATAATAGTGTGTTCAATAATACAGTGTGTGTTCAAAGATCGGCCGTCCGGAACAAATTGGTATGAGAAGTGGGATCAAATCCAGAAAAGGTTAGTTCAAGTTATAAAATTAGAAAAAAGTAAACTGAAATTGTATGCCAGTGGAAACCAGAAAACAGAAAGCAAAAATGAAAGAGCAACTTCAAGCTAGTTTAAATCAAATACTGATGATGATTCAAGATATGAAGGAAAGCCAAGAAGAGATGAAACAAGAATTGAAAGAAGATATGACGAAAAATCAACACGATATGAAACAAGAATTAAAGACAAGCCAAAATGATATGGAACAAGAATTAAAGACAAGCCAAGATGATATGAAACAAGAATTAATGACACTGAAGATAAGCCAAGAAAACATGAAACAAGAATTGAAAGAAAATATGACGAAAAATCAAGACGATATGAAACAAGAATTAAAGACAAGCCAAAATGATATGAAACAAGAAAAAAAGACAAGCCAAGATGATATGAAACAAGAATTAATGACACTGAAGATAAGCCAAGAAAACATGAAACAAGAATTGAAAGACGTACATGTTGAAAACAACATGAAGGGACAGAAATCCAGAAACAGGTGCAACAGTTGCATTTGCAAATAGAGAAGGTAGCCAGTACAGGTATAATAAAGGTACATGGTGTTCCTGCAACAAGTGTGATGAAGCCACCTACCTTCGACGGCAAAGTACCTTGGCTTAACTATGTCCGTCAATTCGAGGCCACCGCCACCGGCAATAATTGGAGTTCACTTGAGAAGGCACGTACTCTTGTTCTAGCACTACGAGGTGAAGCTATGGAGGTGCTACGTAACATTCCTGAAGAAAAACAAAATGATTCGAGTTTATTGTTACTTTTCTCGAGATGCCTTATGGGGAAGCCCACCTACAAGAAGTTTATAAGGCCCAACTCCAGGGAAGAAGACAAAAATACAACGAAAGTCTGCAAGAGTATCAGGAAGATATAATGAGGCTAATAAATTTGACCTATCCAACATATCCGGAAGAAATAAAGCAAGAGTTAGCAGTGAATAGTTTTATCGAAGGTTTACGCGACCCAGAAACAAGTCAGACACTAAGAATGGCCAGACTGAAGAGAATTTCCGAGGCTCTTGCTTATGCCCTTCAGTTTGAAACAGCCAAACAGACCTCAAGGACCCAAGGAAGAGTCATAAGAAAACTTAGTGTTTCCCAAGATGACCGCAATATCAATGAGGAATTCTTCATGAAGTTAATGAGTAAGATGCAGGAATTTCTAAACAGACAAAAGGCACATAACAACAAAAACACAACCTTCCATGGCAAGAAAAGAATTCGTTGTTGGAAATGTGGCTAAGAGGGACATGTACAAAGCCGGTGTACTGGCAGTACTGATCCTGACAGTGATCAGAATCAGGAAAACTTCCAGTAGCCAGCTTAGAGGGGCGAAAGCTGGCTAGGTGCTACCAAGCCCCGCCAACAATAACAATTAAGGTATCCCGGCTGAAAAATAATGGTTCCAGCTTGATAGTACCTGGAAAGGTTTGAGGTCGCGAATGTGAAACGGTATTAGACACTGGTTCTACTCACACCATTGTAAAGCCTAATATCTTGGTTCATTGTAAAATTTGTCTTCCGAAAAAGCATTATATCCTGCAAACCGCCAATGGTGAGGTAATGCCTGTGAAAGGAATATTTGAAGCCGAAATAACCCTGGGAACACAACTTTCAAAAATGTAGTTATTGTTGCTGATATTCTGGACGAAGTAATACTAGGTCTAAATGTTATGGAACACCAGTCGTTGGTCTTCCTCCACGAGTACTGCGAACTAGAAGTGAAGAAATTGTTATGAATCTACCGAACAATAGTCAAGGATCGGTCCGGGAAATAGTACTTCTTGAAGATGCGATGTTACCGTCAAGTTCAGAATGTGTAGTAAAAGTAAAGGTTAATGACTCCGAAGAAAACGAAATAGTTTTGATTGAACCAATTCAAGCCTGCTCGTTGTATGCAAGAGGAATTATTCCTGCGAGGATATTGATCCAAAATAACAGAAGCACTACATTTGTCAAGATGCTGAACTTGAAGGATTATCCTCAACAGATCAGAAAAGGTGACAAAATTGCTACCTGTCAACTTATCAACGTGATATTCACCGGTATTCCACTACAACCTGATAAATTACTTGCTAGCCTACCTAAAGTACTTCAAGACCTAGTTATTACATCAACACCTCTATTGAATCAAGTTCAGGTGGCTAGACTGGAAGATGTTTTAAGAATAAATCAGGATGTTTTCTCTTTAACTGATAGAGACTTGGGAAGGACCAATGTAGTCGAGCATCGAATAAATACTGGAGAAGCAACTCCAATTAAATAAGCTTCAAGAAGAATACCATTAGCAAAACGTGACGAGGTGGATAAGATGCTTAAAGACATGCAGGACCAAGGCATTATAGAACCTTCCCAAAGTCCCTGGACATTCCCAGTTATACTAGTTAAGAGGAAAGATGACTCAACTAGATTCGGTGTTGACTTTAGACGGCTTAATGACGTCACAAAGAAAGACAGTTTTCCTTTGTCGCGTATTGATGATACTCTAGACACTTTAACTGGATCAAAATGGTTTTCCACATTGGACTTAAAAAGTGGCTATTAGCAGGTAAGCTTCATCCAGAGGATAAAGAAAAGTCCGCCTTTTCTACTGGAATGAGGCTATGGCAATTTAATGTTATGCCATTTGGTTTATGCAACGCTCCAGCCACTTTTGAACGTTTAATAAAACGAATCTTACATGGACTAACGTGGAAAACATGTCTAGTCTACCTAGATGACATCATAAATCTGGGAAAAACATTTGACGATCACCTAAAAAATGTCGAAGATGTTTTTCAAAAATTGAAAAGTGCACCATTAAAGCTCAATCCGAAGTAATGTCAATTTTTCCAGAAAGAAGTGAAATACCTGGGACATATAATCACAGTAGCTGGTGTACGAGCCGATCCAGAGAAGACAGAATCTATTCAAGGTTGGCCAACACCGAATAATAAACATGAACTAAGAAGTTTTCTAGGTCTCTGTACTTACTATAGAAGCCCGATCAGATGTTTGTTGTGGATACTGACGCTAGTAACTCCTCTATAGGTGGAATTTTGTCCTAGATACAAAATGGCCAAGAGAAAGTGATTGCTTATTTTAGCAAAGTACTTTGCAAAGCTGAACGAAATTATTGTGTAACAAGAAAAGAACTACGCGCCATTATAAAGACATTAGAACATTTTCATAAATATTTATATGGCCAAAAATTTCTTCTGCGAACAGACCACGCATCACTAAAGTGGCTTTTACAATTTAAAAATCCTGAAGATCAAATAGCACGATGGTTACAACGTTTACAGGAATTACGATTTTAAAATTGAACATAGAAAAGGCTTGAACCACAAAAATGTAGACGCTTTGTCGAGAAGACCAGGTTCAGAAGAATGCAAGTACTGTAACAGACACGAAGAGCGAGAAAATCCTAACGATTTCTATTGTCGAAAGACACAACTACAATGCTCTTTGGATTGGGATCCCAAACTCATCTCCAAAGAACGACAAGAAGACCCAGATCTAAACATTATCATTAAATTAAAGAATAATAAGTCAAATCGACCCCGTTTTCAAGAAATCTCATCAAAATCTCAAAAAGTAAAAGATTACTGGGCGTTATGGGATTCCTTGATTATGCACAATGGTCTATTAAAAAGAATTTAGGAGAGCTCTAATGGCAAAAACTACAGATACCAGACTATATTGCCCACCAAAAAGGTTCCAGAAGTACTGCAAGCTTTACATAATGGTGTAGAGGGAGGTTATGAAAACTCTTGAAAAAGTTCGAGAGAGGTTCTATTGGCTGGGGAGCCGCGCAGATGTAAAAGATTGGTGCAAAATCTGTACTGACGGTGCTGCCAGTAAAGGACCAAGGACCCGTACCCATGGTAAAATCAAGCAGTACAATGTAGGAGTACCTTTTGAAAGAATTGCTATAGACATAGCAGGACCATTTCCTGTTAGTAAATCCGGGAATCGCTTTATATTGGTAGCTATGGATTACTTCAGTAAATGGCCAGAAGTCTATGCAATACCAAATCAAGAAGCCCTCACCATTGCTGAAGTGTTGTTTGAAGAGTGGTTTTGTAGATATGGGGTGCCAGGAGAGATACACTCTGATCAAGGCAGAAATTTTGAATCTGACGTTTTTACGAACACTTGCAAGCTTCTGAAAATCCACAAAACTAGAACAACACCCTTACATCCACAGTCAGATGGAATAGTTGAGAGATTTAACAGAATGCTAGAGAATTACACAAGGATACAAGTAATTGAACAACAAAATAACTGGAATAAATGCATACAGCCATTTTTACTAGCCTATCGTTCAGGTTTTCATTTCATAGTATTAGTTTGTGTTTGTAGTTCGTAGGGTTTTAGGTATATTTTCTACGAGTTTATAATTTATTTAAGTAATTTTACCTTTGTTAATTTCCTCAGGAGACGACTACAAAAGAAGGTCTGGAACTTTTTAGAGAATATGATTTCTTTATTTTTAACATGGAAGGCCTTTGATAGAAGGTCTAGAAATCGCCGGATTATTCCTTTTTCTTATTTTGATTATCCCATGTAGTATGGAAATCCTTCTAGAGAATTAGGAAATCTTCCGTTATCGACCAAAAGGGTATACAAAGGGTCCAGATCGACTTTCGTAGTCAGTGTAGTTTGAGAGTTCATTGATGCAACTTGAAATTGTTTGACTAGTGTCAAAAGTAAGGTTGTCAATAAAAATATTTTGAAATAATAGTGTGTTCAATAATACAGTGTGTGTTCGAAGATCGGCTGTCCGGAACAATATATGTATATATATATATATATATATATATATATATATATATTATGTAATGTGGAATATTTTCGCTCAGCTGTCCTACAGTTCCAAGAAGAACTCAACACACATACGAGATACCCGAAAACCTTCGATTACACACACAAACACACCAGCACACACACACACACACACACACATTATATATATATATATATATATATATATATATATATATATATATATATATATATATATATATATATATATATATATATTTACATGTTATGTTATATCGGATGTTTTCACGGGTGTGATATGTAATCGAAGGTTTTTGGGTATCCCGTGAATGTGCTGAGTCCTTCTCAGGACTGTACGACAGCTGATGTTTCGGTTAAATCTCATTTGCCATTTTCAAAGCATATTGTACGGCGTTTGTGGGCGAACTGACGCTTGCGACACGGGTGTTGTCCGTCCCGTGTGTACATGGGGCGCAATCCCTCACCGGATATTTCTGGCCAATCAGGTTGTGAGTCCTGCTGTGTGTCATCGCCCGAGTGCCAGTGATTGGGGTGCTGTTGCCGAGTTGTTATCTGTTTCTTTACAACCGACTACTGGTCGATCTTTTATAAACAGAGTTTTCCAAGTATTAGGCAATCTCTGGCTATAATCTGTCCTATTTAAGTTGTTGGGCCTCTTTTCAATTTCGATGGCTTCCCTTATAACTCTTGTAATCAGGTTTTCACATCTCGATAGCATTTTTGTTCCTCGGAAATTTATCTTATGTCCTGTGTTTAACAACACTGCTTAATTAACTTAAATATTTATGAGGGGGCTCTTTATTTATATTAAAAAATTAGTCTTGTTTCTATGTATGAAAAAAAGAATTTATATAAAATTTGAAATCAGTCGGATAACAACAACAAGAAAACGATAACTGAGCATTGGCAAATGAAAGTTGTTATTTTGTTGTGAAACTTGGCAATTGCATAGTTAAGGTGCATTCGTAAAATATTGATCTCGACAAAATCAAAGTGATTTAGTTAATCCTTATATTCACTTATTCTAATAATAGGCTGCTATCATCAATTAAATAGATCGCTTTAAAGATATAAAGCTAAAATTATTATTGGGATATCAAAGTATTTTTCTATTTATGAGTTATAAAGTAAATACAAATACGATACGATTACTTTTTCATAGGATAGATACAAATTTAATTATTATATTTATATACTAGGTTTTGCCGCAATACGCAAGCAATATAGTTTTATTTGATCGATTTTGTGTCTATATCACACTCGTACACATTTGAAATATGCCAAGTGTATTTTGCCGTGCTATGTTGTGCCTGAATTAAAATTAAATCAAAGGTTCTCTCATCTTAGAATTTTTTCTTCACATTTCGAATTTTGTAATATTCCAGACCATAAATAACCAAAAAAATCGAATCAGATAGCTTTTTGAGAAAAGTGACTAATAATATAGTTAAATTTAAAATGGGGAGATTTTCAAAAAGATATTATTTAATTACATATAATTTAAAAATCAAAGATAAAGATATTAATCTGGAAACAATTTTCTCATAAATATTTAAGTTAATTAAGCAGTATTGTTATTTTGTTAAAACATGGTAATATGTGCTATTTAGCGCTCTCTAGTGGAACGCGCTATATTTGAATAATCTTAATAATATACGACACCTAAATCCATGTAGATTCATTGATCTAGATGTCAGTATTACAACTAAAATTCATGCAGTTTTCTTTCATATTGAACAGTTTTCTACAATCGCTGACATAGAACTAGGATATTTCAGCAAGCAAACAATGGAGTCCGTACATTTTGATTACAAGTCAACCTGAGAAATTAACAAAGTTGGTGCAAATCGCTTAGATTTCCTATGTTTAATTATATATCTAATATTCACTCGTAATTGCCACATTTCTAGATAAAATATTTTCTAAAATAGAACTAATAAAATACTAAACTAGGAAGGTGATTAAATTTGAATTAAAACAAAAACCTATTAAAATAGTACTGAAAACAATGCAACAAAAAACAAGGAGTTTTAATGAATAAGTTTAACGATTGTCAAATTGTTCCTAGTGAATGTTTTATTAATATTAAATAACGTTTCATAAACTCTGATAAAGTAGATTGCATATAATTTTTGTCGAAAAATTGAATGAGTGCATTTAAGAATATTAAAATACAGTGCGTTACACATTATACATGTTTACTCTATTCCTTTTTCTAATAATGCTGCTTATTTAATTTAAACATTTATGAGAAAATAACATAAAAACTGAAAGGATATTAACCTTTTATTGTTAATTTATGTATAATAATATACCATCTTTTTGAAAGTCTTCAAATTTTAATCTCAAAAACAATAAAATAATATTTTTAATTTTTGTTTTTTTTTACGATCTTAAAACATCTCAAATTGAAAATTTTAAATTAATTTTGAGAAGAGAGAATATATTTGATTTAATATCAGTTCCGTCGCTTCGTGGGTATTTTGCTTTACCAAATAACAACAAATCTGGTGTCGTTGTAATATCTAAATTATTAAAGCGCATTAGCTACAACAATTCAAATGTAAAATATTTTGTGAGCTAAATTTACAGGATCAAAATATATTGGGCGAGTTGGGCAGATCTGGGGTAGACATGGTGTTCACTTGTCCTAGCATGAAAGGTACTATAACGACTAACACTCTTAATTGGTGACAAGAAGAAAAGTTACAAAATCAATATGTGACAATATTTTTTGAGGAAAACTTATTTATATTCAAATAATATAACTCTGAATTTAATATATGAATTTATAAATTTTGTAATTTTTTCTTAAAATAATATTTTTCCTTTGGAAGAAACACCATTTGAGCAATGGATCTGTAGAATGTATAAGAATGTCAAACAAAAGGCATTAAAAAACGCATTCTTAGGCAGTTTGGCAGACTATTTCGTATGATAATACTTTTCTGTGGGTAAAATAAAGAGGATTCGTGTTCTAATCTTGAGAAATATAATGCTATTTCAAGTTTACATATACTTTCAAGTTCTTCTTTTGAACTTTTGCCAAAAAACTTATAGTGTAAGGATGTATTTTTTATAATGGTATTCTAAATGTTTCGTACCTCAAACCCCATTTATTCTGGTTGTCCCGCAAGTGTCATGTTGAATTTCTTAAATGTTGTCTAACCTAATGATCATATGTGATGTTCTCTGTTAGCTAATCATAAAAAATAACTTCTAACGACACTTGCTAACTTGACTTATAGCTGAAGTGTCAGTTCTGAATACAAATGCCAATACTAAAGGTCAATTTTCTCGATTATGTTTGGTGGTGATTTAATTTTATTTGGTACAAAAACCACACGTAACCACGAAATGTTCCGAATATGTGCCCGATCGACATCAAATTTTAAGGTTAATTTAATATTAGTAAAAACTTATATATTTACTGTACTACTGGAATATCAGAGAACCTGGCTTCATTTTAACTTTTATGTTTAACCGCTGGGTTTCTATATATTTTACATCTATTTAAGTACTTAAGCGGAACTTAAGCCATACTACTTTGATTTTGCAGTAGAACTAGAAAATTATTTATAGATTCAGTATTCTTCATTTCCATTTTTTTTTAATACTACAAGTTTTTAAAATATAATAGCCGGCAGATCTGGACATTTAGAAATATATGGATAAAATTAAAATGAAAAATTAGATTTAATATGGTTTTCTGTTAGTCTACAGAAGACTAAACACCTACAATTGTTATAATTAAATACACCTTAGGTAACCTAAGTTATGTTATCTTACCTCTAAATAAAATGTATTTTCTTTGGTTCTGCCCTTGTAAAACAAGGAAATTTGCAAGAATAACCAGAACTATACTTCTAAAAATCATATTTACTCGTAATATACCGATTATTTAATATTTAGAGATGGCTTTAAAATGATTCTTTAGCAAGCTAACATTTAAACTACTAAACAAAATTCTTTTTTAATGTATGATACACTTTATAGGGTTAAGCAAAAATGTTATATTTTAATTATTAATGTTGAAATATGTGTTTTGCTTGTAATTATTTTATAAATAGCTTGCACAAATTTAGTATTGGCCTTGATCAAAGATCAAACTAACAAATAAGGTTTAGTTTACGTTGCAGAAGTTTTTTACTATAGTACCAATAAGATCTTCCTTTAATATATCATAAAGTCCAAAATTTCGGAGAAATATAAATCAACAAAGTATATTGTGACTAATAACACTGTTCGATACGATTTTTTTTTAGAAAATTTCTAAATCATTTTCGACATGTTCTTGGTCGCTGATTACAAATTTGGCCATAAAATTCCCCTAACATGTTAAGTTTTTGAGGAAAATGAAGAACATAGATAGCGTTTTTGGTATAATTTCAACCGTTTTAACTCTCAGACGGGCAATGCTAGACAGGTTTATGATTTCTTAAATTGAAGTATACAGTTGCAAGATCAACTATCATCTAGACTGGACTCTTACTAAATATCTCAAGTTTAATATTTGGTAGGTCATTTTTTAAAGTACAAGTGATTAACCTTTTCATTTCATATCAATGGTAAAAATATAAGGAGATAATAAAAACCAAGAGCAATGCAAGTAAGTTTCATAGGAATTTTGTCTAGTTACTTTGATCTGTCATGCAAACAACATTTCAAGAAATAATAAGTGAGGGCAAACAGAAAAATTCTGAATATTTCCAAAAATTAAATGTGGATGTTTTGCTCAAGAACTTTTACATGTATTTTGTTAACTAATTGTCTCGCCTTTCAATGTGAATAAACGCATGGACTATCCGGAAATTAAACGGGCACTGTTTTTCGCTTAATTTTTCTCAAAAACCCGACCTGATATGAAGAATTTACCGCCAGATTGGTAATTAGGGGCCTAAAGTATACCAAAAACAATATTTAAATCTCTTGAGAGAGAAAATAAATCCAAACATATTGGTCATTTAATTAGAGACTGAGGATAGATAAGATACTTCATGAGAAACTCTAAGACTGATGAGCGGCATTTCATTTAAAAATCTTTTTTAATTTGATTACATCTCTGGAGAGTGTATTCGCTATGCTAAAAATCATTAATTTCTGTAAATATCGTTAGTAAGGTGTATATCAAAAATAAACTACTTAAAATATCTGTTTAATTTAAAAAAAAATGATAAAATAATTTGTACGTAGTTACCGTGATAACGGCCTAGTGTAATTAAAATGTTTGTAATCAATAACCATGAAGCTGTTTGCACTGCATTTTATAGTATATTAGTTGGAAAAAATAAATATAAAAACCGATAGTCAACAGGCGCGGATCCAAGGGGGGGGCGGTGGGGGCGATCGTCCCCCCACCCCAAGAGCTTTGAGTTCAGGAAAATAGACCCGATTTTGCTTCTTATAATATAGTTTATTCAAGAAGTAGAGAGTGTAATAAATAATTTTTTACCCAATTTTTCTCCGCAAACTACCTTTAGTCCAGTGTCTTTGGCAAAATCTGTTAGACACATATATTTTTGATAGGAATGGGTTAGAAATTTTATAATTAAAAATACCGATATATAATAATGGACTATTTGGGTTGAATAACAATAGATATTTAGAAGTGTGAAGTGTTAAAAAGGATTTTAATGCTTGTTATAGACGACGGAAGGAGGTTTATTTTATCACTAAGTATTTATAGTATAGAATATTATTTCGGTAATAAACTTAAAATAAAAAGTTTTTATAATATTATTTTATTTCTTACGATTTCTTAACAATTCACATACATTACAAAATATAGATAATTTTGACAAATTTAACACAAATCACAACCGTATTTTTATTATTTTTAATTTTGGCATAGAAACCATTGTAGGCACATTCAGACTAAAATATAGTTTTTTTCTCTCAAAAAATTCTAAGTTATAATTTAAATAGATACAATATACCCATTGTCAAAAATACAAGAAATTAAACATAAATAAAAAAATAAATTCGTCCATATAATATTAAATTTTGTTTGGGGCTATAGGTCATTTTATTATTAATTAAAAACATTTTTAGAACATTTGACGTTTCAGTTTATTTATTTCTTAAACCATCTGCAGAATTACAATTAAACACTAAACAGGGATTTAAATGTCATTAATTGTCATATGTTACAGTTAAAATTAGACCTACTTATTTTTATTTCTATTGCAATGGTATCTTAATTTAATTTACTTTATTATATAGAAGTCCGAGAGCCCCAAAAAAATAAAATAAACGTGTTAGTTCTACACGCTTAACAAAAAGGCACTAATAAAATAATAAAAAAATTACGGATAATTGGAATTAAATATATATATAAAATTACAGAGTGGGACACACTGAAATAAAAATATATAAAAAAATAAAAAAATATATAAACAACATTAAACAATAAAATATAACGAAAACAGAAATTTAAATAATAAATTGGGTTTACGTTGGTAAACATTACGTATCTAATTCGTAATCAAAGTCAGTGAAGCTATCTTCGCTCAAATTAATTATAATTGGTTCCTATATCTCACCCATCATGAGATCGAGTTTCCACGTTTTGTTTTATTCTTTTATTATATGGATTTTTCCCAATTTTCCGCAGTAACTTTATTTAAATAAATCTTTCAAGTTACTAGTTTTCTAAGTTGTGTTATTTCTAGCAACTCTACCTTTTACTTGAGAGACATATTTCCTTCTCCAACGACAGTTTCCGGACGATCTATAAGAACAGATTTCCTATGTGGTTTTTCCCAGCAAAAATTAAATTCTCTGAGCAATTTCCAGAGCTCAGTTCTTTTAATTTCAGGTAAATCTCGATCTTTATTAATTTTAGTTAGAATTATGTCGACGGTTGAGATCTGCTTCTCATAATAAAATGTATGTACAACTCCTTTTATTGCAGTTTTCATCTCTTATTCCAACGAGGTTAATCGTCTGCCTGTGATGGAATGTGGCTTGGGAGTATTGACAATTCCAGTCGTTTTTACTCCTTCAGTATTCGGTACATAGTAGATTTTCCAACTCCTGTCATGTTGGAACACATCTCAACAGAGTTTTTAACATTATTATCTAGATACTGATATCTTAAGGCATCATAAACATTCATCGTAATACGTTTTTCGTTGAGAAAAAAATGCCTTGGTTTAACGATTTTGGCATAAATATATAGGTGGAAGCCATATCTTCTAGGTATCTCATTAATTTCAAATAACGTATAAAAATAAGTGCAAACAAGATAAATTACTAAGAATACACTGTAAAGTGTACTTTGCTCACTGACAAATTAAATTGAACTATCAGAAGTTTTATTGTTCCAGTAAATTTATAAAAGCGTATAATATTTAAATATAATTAGATTTACGGCACTGTTCCGTTACCTGCGGCAATAGAGCAGGTACGTTGGAGGTTTCGGTAATAGTTTTATTACTCTCTCTAGTTCTTGAATAGAGTATAGGAATGTGTATGCTTGCGATCGCCCCCCCCCCCTTCCAAGAGCTTTGAGTTCAGGAAAATAGAACTGATTCTGCCTTTTATATTAGAAATGTGTATGCTTCTGGCACCCCCCCCCCCTTTGACAACTTGTTTTTCTTGCGATAGTTGCCTTCCAAGAGCTTTAACTTCAGGAAAATAGATCCGATGCTGCCTCTTATACCAGGAATGTTCATGCTACTGGCATCCCCCCTCTCCAAGAGCTTCAAATTCAGAAAAATAGACCCGACCCTACGTTTTACACTAGAAATGGGAATGTTTCCGGTGTCTTCCCCCCCTCTCCGTCGACAACTTGCTTTCGTTTGCGATACTGTACTTTGTGGTATCACCTCCCCCCCCCCCAAGGAGACAGGCTGGATTCGCCCCTGATAGTCAATATCTCTTTTCATTCAAATTTTATCACAAAAATTACTGGATATGTCTGACTCCTTCGTTATTTTTCATTTACAAAAGATTTGCGAAAAATAACATTAATAATCTAAAAAAAAATGAACATAATTCTTTCATCACTTTAAGGATGCTTTTTACTAATTCGGGTAGTATTTTGCTTAGTTTAGTTATTTATTTAAAAAATGAAATAATACTCTAAATATTTTATTCACTGATAAGGACGTCATATAAATCTGCGCTTTTGCTCTATGTCATAAGTCATGGTCTTCTGTAAGGGAAAAATAAAGGCCAATCTCTGATAATACTCTAGTATTTTTGAACGAAAATTGATATTGACTTTCAGTTTTTAGGTTTATTTTTTTTAACATTGTATTATGAAATATATTGAAAGCAGCTACATGGTTGCATTTAAATCAATATATTTCATTATTTTCTAACTAAATGCAGTAAATAACTAGTAAAATAGTAAATAAAAACTCAGTACAGTAAAGAAGTAATTAGAAATTAAGTCAGCTGTAAGATTATTATGAAAGTATTTTCTATTTTAGGATTAGTAGGTTGTAGATGGTTTTTCTATCAACCGATTATTTTTAGGTACTCATCATATGCAAGGAATAGAACAAGAACAATACTCAGACCCAAAAATTGTCAACTCAGAAATTACGGAAGGGCTTATACGAAACAAAAAGACAAAAATGAAGGAACATAGATTAGGTCCTAAAACATAAAGACTAGTAGAAGAATATTTTACATCAGGATCAAAAAAAAAACAATAGAAGAAATATACTTGAAATAAGCACAATAATTAAAAAAAAAGTGCAGAAAGATAAGAGAAAATTGAAAAATTCAAAAATAAGAGAAGTTTTGGAAAAACGAAAGAATTTTAAACAATTAAAAACATCAATAGAAGAAGAATAATAACATTTAACCTAGTTGATAAATGATAACGCACAGGAGTTACACAAATAAAATAACAGAAACAGTAGAAGGAAGGCAAATAAGTAAAGGTTAGAATAATAGTTAGGATTATGGTTCCTGAGCACATTCTAGAAATCACAACTGCAGAAATAAATAAAATTTTTATTAAAAAATTGAATCGACTTCTAAAAGTGCGCTGAAAAGTGAAAAATAACCATAAATTTTTATATGAAATTGAACTTTTTGAAGTCGGCGCCAAACTAATACCTAACAAAATGTGATTTGCTAAACAGATTAAAAATACTTTATTTGTATTTGCTTTCTTACCATAATTTGTGTATATTGGTAGTTATTTATTTCGTGTACAAATAATTTGGCGCTGACTTCAAAAAGTTCAATTTCATATAAAAATTTATGGTTATTTTTCACTTTTTAGCGCACTTTTAGAAGTCGGTTCAATTTTTTAATAAAAATTTTATTTTTCTATTTTTAGTTTTAGAATTCATTATGACATTCATGCATTATTTGAACTAAGTACTAATCGAGATTAGTGTACCTCGCAATGACTCCAAACTGGCAAGAAAGTACCAATTTTATCCAAAGTTGTAAATCTCCCTAAAATGAACCACTAAAAATTCTTTAGTTCTTAAGAGTTTTCCAAATACCAATCAAATTGGGTCAAACGAATATTTATTCTGTCATTGAAAATCCACTATCTTAAATTTCAAATTAATTTTAGATTGGAAATATAGGCTCCAAAACCTTCCAATATCGATATTTAAAGAAAGTAAATTAATTTTTTATCCACCATATTGGATATGCCATATTGAATTTTTTTAAAATAGTTTTAGATTCTTCATATGTGACTCCGAAAACTCTCCCATACCAATTTTGGTGAAAATCGGACAAAATTAATTTTTTTTGTACGCAATATTGAGTTTTTTAAAAATAATTTCAGATTATTTATGTGAAGCTCCGAAAACTTCCCCATACCAATTTTGAAGAAAATAGGACAAGATTGATTTTTTCGTTCGCCATATTGGATCCGGCATATTGAATTTTTTAAAAATTATTTTAGATTTGTCATATGCGACTCCGAAAACTCCCCCCTAACAATTTTGGAGAAAATCGGACAAAAACGAATTTTTGTCGGCCATATTGAATCTGCCAAATTGAATTTTTTAAAAATTATTTTAGATTCGTCATTGGCGATTCCGAAAACTCCCCCGTACCAATTTTGGAGGAAATCGGACACAATTAATTTTTTTGTCGGCCATATTGGATCCGCCATATTGAATTTTTTAAAAATTATTTTAGATTCGTCATACGCGACTCCGAAAACTCCCCCGTACCAATTTTGGAGAAAATCGGACAAAATTGATTTTTTCGTCCGCCATATTGGATCCGCCATATTGAATTTTTTAAAAATTATTTTAGATTCGTCATACGCGACTCCGAAAACTCCCCCGTACCAATTTTGGAGAAAATCGGACAAAATTGATTTTTTCGTCCGCCATATTGGATCCGCCATATTGAATTTTTAAAAAATTATTTTAGATTCGTCATATGCGATCCCGTAAACTCCCCCTTACCAATTTTGGTAAAAATCGGACAAAATTGATTTTTTGATCCGCCATATTGGATCCGCCATATTGAATTTTTTTAAAATAATATCAGATTCGTTATGTACAACCTCGAAAACTCCCCCATACCAATTTTGGAGAAAATCGGACTAAATTAAATTTTTTTGTCCGCCATGTTGGATCCGCCATTTTGAATTTTATAAAAATTATTTCAGATTCGTTGGGTACAACCCCGAATATTCCTCTATACCAATTTTGGAGAAAATCGGACAAAATTAATTTTTTTGGCCGCCATATTGTAAGCGCCATCTTGAATTTTACTGCACCAATTTCATCTAAAAAAATATGGGACCACCGCAGCAACTTCCTTTACATAACGTAAAAAATTTCATTCAAATCGGTGCAGCCGTTCCGGAGTAATCGGTGTACATACATAAAAAAAAAATACATAGTCGACGAATTGAGAACCTCCTTCTTTTAGAAGTCGGTTAAAAAACAACAAACTAGATGACTATCAGCCTCGGGTACAATATGATTTTAGACGAGGTTGTGGAATAATAGACAACTTGCAAACAATGAAACCACTTACAGAAAAGGCAAACTTTGTGTGCCATAGCTAGACTAAGAAAAAGCTTTTGATTTAATAGAAATATGGGCAATCCTAAGTAATTTGAAGTAATTGAAGAGCTGACCACAAATATCATTAAAAATGCAAAGTCGCAAATAACAACACTACAAAAAACGAACAAAATAAAAACTCAGCATGGAGTAAAACAAGCCGACTCCATCTCTCCTGAACTATTCATGTTGGACTTGGAAGACATGGCAATAAAGAAAAATAAGAACTATGAACAAAATTCGGAGAATCGAAAAGATGTTTTAAAATAAATATTAACAAAACCAAATACTTAGCTAATGACACAGAACAAAATCAAAATATAATATTAAAAAATATACCAATAGAGAAGATGATAGTTATATATATATATATATATATATATATATATATATATATATATATACCTGGACCAAAAATTTGAATTATCAAAAAACAACTTGACATTAGTTCTGCAAAAAGTATCCATATCCTAGTTGGCGTTTGGAAGTCTATAAGAATATTTAAATTCAATGTGCCTACCACGCTTAAAACATACGTTTTCAGCCGGTTTATTCTTTAAGTCTTTACTTATGGAGCATTAACATGGGTACTAAGTAAAAGCATAATCCATAAACTACAGGTGATATTACGAGTCATGGAGAGAAAAATTTTAAATATCAACTAAATGATTGCATATCAAATACAGAAATAAGACGAAGATCCATGAAACCAGATGTAATAGAGAGGGTATGTATATTAAAATGTGGTTGAATATGACATATTAAAAGGATGAAGGACAATCGGAGGACACAAAAATTTCTAGAATGGATATCACGAGCAAATAGAAGAAGCAAGTAAATCAGAAACTCGTTGGTCAGATGATAAAAAGATTTGAAATAAGCATGACCGGATAACGAAAACAAACGACTGCGACAGTGCTTTCGTGGTCAAAATAGGCGATGGTCTTATTATTAAGACAGCGCAGCATCGGTAGGTATATATCCAACGGTTAACGATCTCGGTCGCTACGCTCTGGATTAACGTCGTAGAGGTACACTTGCCCGGGCAGCTTATTATAGTAACAATATGGCCTATCTTAATAAAAACAGATAACCTTAATAAATTTTGAACAAACGGGCTGAAGTGGAAGGTGAGAGTATGCTTCACAGAGCAGCGCTTTCAATAGCTTACAGTATAGGTATGTTAGGATAAAAGTAGGCATTTCTGCAGACACGGTTAATTTCGCAGTAATAGGCGCGTAAAATTAGATATTTGCACGGCATTTGGAGGTAAATAATACTTCCATTTTCGTAGTAAAACTAGTAAAAATTAAATTATACTTTACATATTCAATTTTTTTCTTTGGTCAACATTTTTTTTACGGAATCAAACTAGAGCATCAAACTTTCGATAAAAAAAGCTGCTATCAAAAAATTTATTACAAAAAAATTTGGCACAATGAATGTCCATAGTACTGAATCAACCGCAGTAATACCACTTCTTATCTTATATGGTGTCGATCAGCGGATCACGTTTCCGATAGGAGACGTCTTTGCAAGCAACAGTACGCTACACGGTAACGATTGGCGGCTATGGACGACAGTTGTTACATATCCCTAACAATAATACCAGTATGCAACTGTCGGTAAACGCATTTCTGGTCACTGCGTAACAATACGGCATATATGAGTAGGATAGAAAGAAATGGCTTGTTGGGTTCGCAATAATGTCAACTGGCAACGGTAGGATATTAGAAATGGAGAGCACGCTCAAATTTTATCGGCATAAACAGTAACGTTTTTTTTTTTATCAGCTAGAATAATTTTTAAGAATACTCCAAAAGCATGCCTTTAAGAAGAATATGTTATCAAAAAAAAACACTAAACTAAAAAATCGAATAAATGAAAACCATAATCCATTTCAAAAAAATGGTCTATATTTAGTTTCGATTTTTTAAAGAAGTTCTCTTTAACAAAATATTGTAGTAAACAAGTTTTTTCTCTGAAGATGCTAAAAATATTTAAATTAACAACGAACCTCTTAATTATTTTAAGACTAACTAAAAATACCTAATTCTTATTTTAACAACTTAAATTTATAATAACTCTATTAGGATTATTGCTTTATCATGATGAGGGCTGCTTTTAAAGAGTAATTATTCCTAAAATAAGTACTTTTACAGCTGCAACTACATAACATAAAAAATAAATGGAAAACATTTCTACTTTTTGAAAAATATTGGTACAGTTTAGGGAATTTATAATAAATATTATTTTCTACTTAAAATAAGAGGATGACCAGGTATATCTAAAAATATTAAACTAGTAAAATACCAAAAGTTTTTTATTTAATATTATATTTAAAAACAAAAATAATTACACAAAATAAATTACCGCTGAATCTAGTTAAGTATTTGAACCAATCAGTATTCAAATTATATCTATAGTGTAAAAAAACATATCAATAAAAAATAACTCTCTGATCCATTAAGGTGAACTAAATTTAATACTAGTCAAAATTGACAATTACGGTTTAAATTAACATTGTTGATCTGCCTAAATTCGAACCCAAATTATTCTACTGTCACGGCAGACATCTCTCTCATTCGGCTCCCAAAGTTCCTGCAAATGGCTAAAATACCAAAACTCAAATTTAATCTTGAAAAGTCATGCTATTAAATCTTAAATAAGACGAGTAATTTAAAAATATTAAAAATGTCATTTGTTGTTCTATAAAAGAAACTTCATGATCATTTTTAGATATCTGAGTCTTCTACCAGTGCTTTGACGATGGATGAAATTTTATGCTTCTATAAACAAATAATTTAAATCCAATAAAAAGGTTAGAATAATTTATTACTATTACTTGTGCTTAAAAAAAACGTACATTATCCCCTTAAGCTCACCTCAGTTGATTAAGTTTGTTGCTAAGCACAGGGAAATATAAAACAATCAATAATTTCTTTCATGATATATTTATGAGACCAATGGACACAATTATTCCAAAAATTAATATTTGATAAAAGATGCGTGTAAGAAGACATTCAACAACATTCATTTACACAGATTAAAATAACCAATGTAAAGGTCAGAATGCTATGTCTCTAACAGAACGGCCATTGCAAAAATGATTTTTTTATTTTATATTTAAAAGAAATTTCCTCTTAGACTAAGATATGCGTCAGACTATTAAAAATAATTTTGAAAAACAAAGAACATATATTTCTGTAACAACTATTCATCATAAAAAGTCTTATTTAGTATTAAATCTTCACATTAATTTGAAATAATCGAAATAATCTCTTTGTATTGTAATAAATCTTTATCACTTCTTAACCGACTTCTAGAAGAAGGAGGTTTTTAATTCCACCGCTCTGTATTTTTTTATGTATGTTGTACATCGATTACGATGGAACGGGAGCATCGACTTGAATGAATTTTTTTAGATTATGTTCAGGGAGTTGCTGTAGTAGTCCCATATTATTTTGCATGAAATTGGTGAAGTAAAAACCAAGATGGCGGTGATAATATGGCGGCCAAAAAAATTGATTTTGTTCGTTTTTTTTTTCCAAAATTGGTATGGGGTAGTTTTCGGGGCCGCACATAACAAATCTGAAATTATTTTTAAAAAGTCCAATATGTCTGATCTAATATGGCGAACAAAACCAATTAGTTTTCTTCGATTTTCCCTAAAATTGAAATGGAGTTTTAGGGGTCATAACGAATCTGAAATTATTAAAAGAAATAAATATGACGCATCCAATATTTTACATATCTTGATTTTATCCAATACCTTATAGAAGGATTTTTGGATATGCTAAATATGAATTAAAAACTATTTTTGAAAAATTCAATATTTCGGATCCAATATGGTGTCTTAAATGTTTTCGATTTTCGATTTTCTCCAAAATTAATATTGGGGCGTTCTTGAGGACGTAAATCACGAATTTAAAATTATTTTGAAAAGATTCAATATAGCGAATCCAATATGGCAGGCCAAAAATTTTACATTTTTCTATTTTATTCAAAATTGATACTGGGTCGTTTTTGAAGATGTAAATAGCGGATTTGAAATTAAACTAAGAAAATTTTATGTGTTATATTTAATATAACTGTCTAAAAATGTTACATTTCCGGATTTTGTCCAAAATTGGTACTAGAGAGTTTTCGTGGGAGTAGTGGGAATAGGGGGCTTGTACTTCACCCCCCCCCCACCACTTTTTTGATTGGTCAGCCAAGAATGACCTTGTTTCTGATTGGCTGCCCAAGTTCGCCCCCTATTCCGATTGGTTTCATAAACTCCGCCTCTTTTTGCTCCACCTCCTACCTCCTTCCTAACCACCACAGTAGTTGGAGGGGAGCTGGTATTTTAAAGGACTGAATCTGAGCGAGCTACATTCATTCACAGTTAGTCTTAAGCTTACATAGAAGATTCACCACTAATAACGAAAAGCGTTAAATTAAAAATAAGTGGTAGTTATGAACAGTGATTTGCAAAATAAAATAATCAAATTAGGTAAACAGTTTACTAAAATTCAAAATTCCGAATTAAAGAATGCAATGCTAAGAAAAACGCACCCCGAGTGGGCACAGGTATATTATGAGACTGCCTTCCAATACCAATTAGCTGCAGAAGCCTGTTTAAATTATAGAAAAACACAAAATTTACTGAAGTTCGTTCATGAAATAAAGGAAATAGGATTCAGTTACTTTTTAAGGATATTGAAGGATTATATAAAAGATCCTGATATATTAAAAGAAATCGTGGAAGAGGAAGAGAGAGATAAAGAGATATTGAGAAACAGGGAGGTTTAGGTGTAGGATTTATTATGGAATTATTAATAAGAGAAATGTATGAAGAGTTTTTGATGTCCGCAGCCTGTTCCGAGTTTTATGCATATGAAGGTCAAGAAAGTGAAGCGCAGAATATTATATTGTTTTTAAATTATATGGAACATGCAGAATTATGTTTACTAGCAGCTAAATGTTGTAGCGAATATTTAAAAAATAAAAATATAGATATTTTAATATGTAAACTTCAAGAACTAGGATTAAATAATAATATTTCATGTATTAGAACAATGTTAGAAAATAAAACACATAATTTGTAATCAAGTCTTTTATTACATAAAAAAATTGTAGTAAAGGTAATAAACATTTGATAATGCACATACACATGGTATTTTTTGATGATAAAAGCAGCAAGGATCCATTTTCTTTAGGGTGGGTTGTTCATCAATCTCGATAACTGGTTTCATGGAATATTTCTTTACGAGATCTGCCTTTTCTTCCCCTTTTATATAAACATAGTCCACCTTAGCACTTAAATCTCTTATGATATCTCCACATTTGTGTAATGGCGTAAATCCTTCACACCACTCAATGCAATGGTAATTTTTTATTAACCACAGAGCTTGTTTGTGTAAATAGGATGGTAAATGACCCATCGGAAATGGAGCTTTGAAAATAAAATGACTTGCCTTCTGCCCATCGTAAGCTGCTAATTCCTTTACAATAAATTTATTGTTTTCAATTTTGAATCCTTGAAGATCTAGAATAAGTTTCATATTTTCAAATATTTGAATTTCTTGATCATTTCTACTTTTAATTGATATTCACTTATTTGTTTTTTTAATTTCTGCAACTTAAGTTGAAAATCTAATACTCGAACTGAAATCTCGTAAGACATTATATAAATGAAGAATTCTGGTTTGGCTACGTTAATAAATATCAAAATTGACGCATGCGCTCTTAAGCATAAGTAGCGGTTTGTTTAAAAGGAGTATTTTATCTTAAGGGAATTGTATTACAGCTGTTTCACAATTTTTGTTAATGGATTGTAACTGAAAACTTTATCATGAATTATAACACAATATGCCGCTGTTTTAGCGGGAATTTTTTCCTTGGTTTCAAATTCAATTCTCATGGTTACTGGACCTGTTTGTAGTAAATCTCTTTGATGTGAACAATTAATGTAAACTATAGGAGCATTTTCTTTAAATTCTTTTGGATTAAAAATTGGTTCCACTGGAGAGTTATAATACCCTTGACGAAAGTCTGTAAACATTTCATACAGAGTAGCAAATTTATTATTTTCAAAATCAAGTTGAAGATCATTGTAAGGATATCTTTCTGAATTTAAAAAGACATTCATATTTCTTAAATTACAATGATCAAATTTACTCATATCCATTTTTAGATTACCACGTCTATTTTTCTGAAAAGCAATTAGAACATGACGTGGCGTTTCGACTTTTGTAGATGTTTTTACGGGCCAGTTGTGCGTCGTAGTTTCCAATAACTCTGGATATTCAACTAATTCCCAGCTTCGGAAGGTTATTAGTACATCACTATTTTTGTCAATAATTTTAGTAAGTGCTAATTCTTGCGGAATCGCTACAGTAAGATGAGGAACTCTCCAACACAACTTTGTAATTTTAATTTTGGGTTTTTCATCTTCATTACTGGATAATAATGCATTTGTATCATCATTACTTCTTATTAGAACAAGTTCTTGTTGTGAATTAAGAATAATCTTATTATAATCTTCAAAAAATCCTGAATACATCTTTAATGGTATACATAATGAAACATTACCTTTGTCATCAGTCATAATTTTTTCTTTAGATTTTGTTTTCGTATACCAACCGGCATTTTCCAATTTAGCACTTTCATTTTGATTAAATGAAATATATCCCTTAAGAGTTGAAGTTATACCAATATCCCGAACGGAGTCAATAGTAACACCATTTAAAATATAGCGCAATTCTTTAAATAAAAATGCCGGAGCATTATTAATTAAAACAGTATTAGCTAAAGGGGAATCATCTTCTTTAGTTACTTGCAATTCCACATAAATTTCACTTTTGCAAGGTAAAGGATATTTTCCTGTTTGTTGCAAAGCAATTCTGATTTCATCATTTGGTCCGAGTTTTGTAGGATTAAAAGGATCGAAAGAAAGAATTTCCCAGCTTAATATTGATTCATCAACCAATACATTTTCTCTTACATTTAAATAATCCATTTTTATTTAAGTTTAAAACCCAAACTTTGAAGAAATTTTCTATTAGAAGGTTTTAACCTTTGGAAGTTTGATTTCCTACTAAAGGAAGTTGGTTTCTTTCTTGTCTTATTAATGTTTTTATTATTAAATTTTCTAGTAAAGTTTGCAGATTTATTGTTATATAATATTACCATCTTTCATCTACTTTTTTAAGATGTAGTCTGATGGTTGTGGTTTCTTCTCTAAAATTAACCAAATCACCTTCCTGATCTATTATTTTAATGGCTATTTTATCAATTACTTTAACGGTGACTGGGAAATATATGACGTTTTGAACCCTGGAGCAACGCTCGGGAAAAATTGGTGTATTATATGAACAGGTTTCCCGTTTAAATATGATCCCTCTGCAATACTGCAGTCTATATTTATTGAATTTACTTTAATTATTTCCGCGGGAAAATCTGATATATGTTCAATGTTGGCTTCCAATCGCCCATTTTTAAACCCTAATAATTTACCAATAGTTCCTTCACGAAAAGTTATGGGGGCTGAACATTTAAGATGTGTACGCAAAGTATTATTATTTGCATAAAGACTAAAACTAATTTTATCCTCATTCAAGTGTTTTTTTAAAAAATCTGTTATGTCTTCTAATTCGTAGCTACCTGGGGGTATGGCTATTTCTAAATTTTCATCATGAATTAATACATTATTCCCAACATCAATATTGGGAATTGCATTAAATGTTTCGAAATTTACAAGACCGATAACATATTCAACATCTTCATCTAAATATATTGGAGGATGTAACTCTGATGTTAAAATAGCGGAATTGCCGCTAAGAACAAAACTATATGACATTTTACTTTAAAAATGTATTTAATAATAAAGTAAAATTACGTGTTACATGTGGTTATAAAGAAATTTTAGACACAATTGACCACAATTTGTTTTGTTAAAGTTTTGATAACTGTTATAATTATAATTAACAATATTATTATTTTGGTCGCTATAAAAATATTTAATTAATTCATAAGGGGGTCGCAAATTACCATAACTATCAAAATATATTATGTTTTTTCCTTTTTTTTGTATATGCTATCCAGTGAGTACCAGCACCACTATGATTATCTAGATTGACAATTGCACTTTCAATTATCTTTATCTTTTTTGGTAATTTATCCCTCATAAAAATACCACGAAAGTTGGGAATTTGTAAATATTTAACGTATTTAAGTAAATCATAATTTGTATGTGCTTTTCGAGGTATATGTTTTAGCAGTTTTTTGAATAAGGTTTCAAGTATAATCCACATCCTGTTTTATAGGGTTTTAAATAAAGTCCACTTCCTTTTTTTCCTACCGCAATGGACTCCATCATTTGATTGTGTCGTTTAGATTCTTCTAATTTCGCTTTGGCTGCTTTTGCATCATTTACTGCTTTAGCAATACCTGCAGCCCCTCCTCCAAGAGCACCAAGAGCAGACAAACCAGCAAATAAAGGTATAAGTGGAAGAAATCCGCCAGTCTTTGGGATTGGAATTACCCTTTTCTTTGGAGGTAACACTTTACCTGTTTTTTTTTAATAGCTTTTAAAGCAGTTTGAATACTTTCATTTAGGTCTTTAAAACGTTTCCCCTTAATTCCTTTTCTAGCTTTTGAAATTACCTGAGATAATGATAGTCCTCGTCCTTTTCGGGTTTTTCGCTTGAACTTTCTTCTCGTTCGAAGTCCCATACCTAATTTTCTTTTAATTTTCATAGCACCAGTAATTCCTAGTGCAGCAGTTTTTTCCCCAAAACTCGAATCTTTAGCTTTGAACCTTGATAAAGCTTTGTCAGCTAATATTTTATCAGCTAAATGCCTTCTTTTTATATCATTTGATTGTGAGTAAGCAATATCGTGTTCTTTACAAGCCTCATCCAATAAATTTATACCTTTATCACCTCTTGACAATCGTTTTTCCAATTTTGTTCCAGGTCTACAAAAATTATAACCAGGAATATGCAATTCAAAGGGTAATTTATTGATTAATGAGTTTACTAAACCACTTCATTTCCTTTTGCTGTTTGTCTTGTAAATGATTCGTTTATTATGTGATGGAAACATTATATATAGTCACAATCCTAGTGATAACTAACCAGTTACATCACAATACCGAATATTAATAGTTTGTTTTATATATAAAATGAGAGTTGAGAAACAACCATACTCTATAACAATTAAGGATCATGAAAGTTCAGTGAATGGTTTTAGAAAACATGGAAAACTGTTTGAGGGAAATAGTAAAAGAGGGTTAATTATTGGCCCGTCAGGCTGTGGCAAAACCAATGTTATTATTAGTTTAATTGAAGATCCGAATGGTTTGCGATTTGAAAATCTGTATGTTTATTCAAAATCCTTATATCAACCAAAGTACAAATATTTGAGAACACTTTTTAAACCTTTGAAAAAAATTGGATATTATGAATCTGAAAATGAATAAACAATTGTTTCACCAAAACAAGTTAAATCAAACTCTATAATAATATTTGATGATATAGTGTGTTGTAATCAGAACGTTGTAAAAGATTATTTTTGTTTCGAAAGACATAAAAATACTGATTGTTTTTATTTATGTCAAACATATTCTTCTATTCCGAAACAATTAATTCGTGACAATGCAAATTTAATTGTTATATTTCAACAAGATCGAACAAACTTAAAACATATTTATGATGATCATGTTAATGTTGATATGTCATTCAACCAATTTAATGAGTTGTGCTTAATATGTTGGAAAGATAAATTTGGATTTTTGGTAATAGACAAAGACTCTAATGTGAAATCTGGCCGATATCGAAAAGGATTTGATTCATATATTTACTTATAAAAATAAACGTTTGATGGTAAATTATACCAATCATGGATGAACGTTTAGCAAGAGAGCTAGTTAAATCAAGAAAAGCTGTTAAACAAAAATATCAGAGTTTAAAAAATGCGGAATTTGAGGCGCAAACTAAATTGGAGGAAACATATAAACCGATAACTCAACCCTTACAAGAATTAATTTCAACGATTGGTAAAATTGAACCTGTTGAAATAAAGGAAGAGCTACACACACCAATTAAAAAAATTTATGAAACACCACAAAAAAGATCAATTCAAACACTAACACCAAAGAGAAAATTACAATATGGAACATCAATACCAGAAAAAAGAAAGACGGGAAAAACTCCACTCCTTCCTACAGAAATACCATCGATTATTGACTGGGATGCGAGTTTAGCTTCAGCAAGTCAAATGCCATCTATACAACAAACAAGTATTATTGCAGAAACTACCCCTTCTTCAGATTCACATTCCACAATAGGAAATCTTTCAGATATACTAGAACAAACACGGCAAACAGTTCGAACATTTGTTGATACAGATTTATATAAAGAATATTTATCAGGATTTGATGAATTACCGCGCCAATATATTGATGGCGGTGTAAAAGATGTTGAACATGAGTTTGATCACCAATATGGAATAGTTCATGATTTGGAAACCGAGAAATTCTTTTTGGGTTTAACTCAAAAACCTGTCGAAATTATTGGTAGAAACATCAAAATTGAAGGAATAACCTATACAGGTACACCAGGTTTATATGAGTTATTATTTAAAAAAGAACCAATAGAGTATAAAAAACAAGATTTGGAAAATTATATGGATATTTTAAAAAGAACCAATGCATACCGAAGAAATAATGATCCAAATGAGCAGGTGCAGGGAAATGGATCACATAAATATATTTCTATAATAGGACCTTATTTGCAAAGCAACGGAATTACAAAAACTAAAACTCTAAATCCCGAATCACAACAAGCAATCCAGGGATTTTTTGATAGACGCAAAGCTCCATATAGAGAAAGTCGAATGTCTTCAAAAAAAAAAAACGGATTTGGTATAACTTTAAAAGTTAATAAACCTAATACAGATTACATATATTGGGATAATGTAAACGAACTTGTTGAGAGACTTCAACTATTGGTAGCATCCATGCTTGCGGGACACACTGATCATAACAATGAAATTATTTCCATTATTGAAGAACTAAGAGAAGCGAATATTATTATATAAAAGAACATAATAGATACTTTTAAACATTTCTAAAATGACCATCGATAAATTTGGTCGTCATATTTCAAAAAAATCTGCTCTAAACACATTATTATCATTAGAAAATAAAATATTATCAAATGTTGAAAAGAAAATAATAAAAAATTTTGAAAGCGATGTAAAATATATTGAAAACAAATTAATTCAAAATTTAGATCCCGGGTTGAAAAGTGACGTTAATAATTTAAATAAGAGAATAAATGAATATGATAACAACATACAAAATATTGCAAAAAAGATTAAGTTATTTGAGGATAAAGTTATTCCTGAATATAATGACAAGATAATTAATTTGAAAAATACTGTTGATGGAAATGATGAGGTAGTAGAAAAATTTTCTCAGAAAGTTTCTAAATATGCAAATGACTTTGACGTAGTGAAGTTAAAATATGATAAAGTTGATGATTTTGAAAATGAAATAAAAAAAAGAATTTACATCAATTAAATCAATAATTAAGGATACTTCAGCAATTGACAACACCAAGAATAGTATTTCCAAGGAAATTACATCAAAGTTTCAAAATTTTATTAATATGCTTAAAGATAGAGTAGCAGAAGAAGTAGGGAATTTTAAGAAAATACATGACGTTATGGATAAAAATACTCAAAATCTTGAAAAATCAATGAACACTCATTTTCTAATTCACAAAAAAGATACCGACAAAGTTAATGAATTTAAAGAACAAATTAAAGAATTTGAAATTAAAATCAATGCATATAAATCAAATTTACAATATTTAGAAGACAAATTGAAGGAGGATTTTCAAAACGAAAATGAAAAAATTGAAACAAAATTCAAAGATCAAATTACAAAAAATAATGAAAAAATCGAGGATATACTAAAGCAATTAAACCATCTAAAAACCAAATCTGAAACTTCTTTTGACGAGGGAAATTTTACAAAGGTAATTGATGAAAAATTACAAAAAGAATTAGAATCCTTACTACAAGTAGTGCAAGCTATAATGGAAGTTTCTAAAAAGGATATATTAATTAAAATTAAAAATAATAGTTCAAAAATCGAGGAGATTTCTTTACTGATAAAAGAACTTGAAATATCTTATACAGATATATTACACAAAGCTGAAAAGACAGCGTCAGATATAAAAAATATAGAAAAAAAAATTGTAAAAATGACATTAGATATAACAAATGCAGAATTTCAATTAGGAAAAGATATAAAAAATCTAGAAGATAAATTAGTAAAAGAAATAAAATCATTAAATGAATTAGTTCAAAGAGCTGCTGAAGTTTCTAGAAAAGAATTTAATGATACAATGAATTATGCAAGAGAAGAAATGAATTCAACATTAGGTGGTTTCAAAAAAAATTATACGTTATCAAATGTTGTTTTGGAAACTAAATTTAATGTGAAAATGTCTGATCTTAATAACAACATCACCCAAATAAATTCGTCAATAAAAGAAATTAGAAATGAAAATAACAAATTATTTGAAACAATGGAAAATAAATTTAATGTAAAAATTTCTGATCTTACTAACAACATCACCCAAATAAATTCATCAATAAAAGAAATTAGAAATGAAAATAAAAAATCATTTGAAGCAGTGGAAAATAAAATTAAAGAACTTACTAAAAAAAACTGAGATGACTTTTTCATATTTTACACAGTCAGCGATAAAGGGTTTTTATAAACGGTTTAGAAGGAGGTAAAGTTATTTATGGGATTTATTTTCGAGAGTAAGGTATAAATTAATAATGAGTAAAATTAAGCAAGACGTTGTAAATGAATTACATAAACCAGCGAGAAGGCGATATAGAAGGAGACGAACAATTGTAAAAGGGTTTAATGATCTATTTCAAGCTGATCTGATAGAAATGCAGCCATATGCGAAATTTAATATGGGTTTAAGATATATTTTAATGGTAATAAATGTGTTTTCTAAATTTGTATGGGCAGAACCTGTAAAATCCAAAACTGGTAAAGATGTAACAGCTGCAATGAAAAAAATTCTATTAACTTTAAAAACTCCCCCAAAAAATCTGAATACTGACCAGGGTAAAGAATTCTTTAATCAAGACTTTCAGAAACTTATGGAGCAGTTCAAAATTAATCATTACAACACAGTTTCTAATATGAAAGCTAGTATTGTAGAGAGAGTAAATAGAACTATAAAAAACAAAATGTGGAAAAAGTTTAGTTTACTAGGTAATTATAAATGGATCAGCTTTCTTAAAGAAATAATTACAGAATACAATAATACTAAGCATTCAACAATCGGAAAAGAACCAAACGAAGTTAACAAAAAGAATGAAATGGAAATCTTGAAATCAGCTTATACCCATAGGAAAACTGTGGATCCCAGATCACCAAAATTTCGTGTCAGTGATAGAGTACGAATAAGCAAGATTCGTGAACAATTTTCTAAAGGTTACACACCTAACTGGTCAAACGAAATTTTTCAAATAAAAAAAATCCAGCTGACTAATCCAACAACGTATTTGATTCAAGATGGAAACGGGATAGATATTCAAGGAGGTTTCTATGAGGAAGAACTTCAAAAAGTAAGACACCCAAATGTATATCTGGTGGAAAAAGTGTTAAGAAAGAAAGGAAACAAAGTATTTGTAAAATGGTTAGGATTAGATAAATCTTATAACTCTTGGATCTTCAAGGGAGATGTGATATAATAGTAATTAACGCTGTAATAATAATTGATGTTTGTAATAAAAAAATGAATTTTTATATATATTTGTTTTATTTAAAAATAAGCTTATTACATAAACATTTTTTTAAATACAATATTCCTATAATCAGAGTCTAATATGGGATTTAAAATTTCTTCAGTCAATTTAGTCCTTCTTCTAAAATGTTTTTGATTTATAAATTCTTCAGAAGTCATACGAGCTTTTCTGTAGGCAAAGTTCCAAGCAACCATCAGATGAATTTGGTTTCTTGATTCATCAATAGATACTGTCTTCTTCATAATAGTGCTTAGACTTTAATTTTTGTTCTAGTTCTTCGGGATGATTCAAAAGCAGTTCCAGCATGGAGCATACATTTTCACTATTTAGATTTTGTTTTGGAGAAAGGACATTATATATTTTGTCAAAGGAATCTCCATCGTAAAAGTTGTTATTTCTAAAAACGTTGAAATAACGTCGAAAGTTTTGTTTTTGTAAAACGTTTAGTCTATATTCTATAAGTGGAATTTGTTCCCATAGTCTGCAGACAGTTTCATTTATATAGTAAATAAATTCACAGCTTTTCGCAATCTTCACTATTGGTAATTCACCAATCTTTTCAAAATGAATAGATAAATTTTGCAAATATATCGGTTCATTGAAAACATTAGGTGAAAACATATAATTTGTTATAACTCCTTGATATTGCAATAAGTTCTTCCAATCATCTCCATTTAATATCACAGATTGACCATTTTTAGCACCAAGTTCAATGCATGGTAGAAAATCACTTTTCACCCACAAACCAATCGCAGCATATTTAGAGTTAGAATTATTTAAATTATATTTTGTAGAATTTATAATTGTTTTTTTTTATTTTCTTTTTTAATGGTGAATTTTCAAATATATTTTTACTCTGATTACTGAACATCTTGAATGATGTATTTCAAAAACTAACTAGCTATCTGTTTACTCTCAAAAAACTAACTATCTATCCGTTTGCTCCTAAATTTTATACATTTTCCCTCTCCTCTCAAGTGGAGGGGTAAACTTATTTTCCCTCTCCATTTAAGAGGAGGGGATAAACTTTAAATGTCTTTATACTAACAAGAATCAATAAAAAAACAAAATGTATATTATTTTTTAACATTTATTAAATAATTTTATAGATATTTTTTTATGAAATACAATAAAATTAAACATGTACAAATAAATATTGCTGCTGCAAATATAATAACAAATATATAACAACAGACACAATGACAGGATTCTTCTTTTTTATTGTTGAAAGGAATCCAATCTGAATATTGTAATGGTTTGTTTGTCATGGAATATTTAATTTTTATGAATGTATTTTCACATAAAGCAGAATCAGTTATATTATAGGTAAAAAAGTGTGAATTTCCAACAAGATATATCATTTTCATCTGTTTGTAGCAATGGGTTTCATTTTTGAGGGCATTTATACATATATCAGCCCTAACTGCATTAGAAATGTAATTTACATATAGCACATTTCCAACACGGGAAACTAAAACTATTAAAGATGCAGCAGTCATTGTTGTAATATTACTAACAAATAGTGGTATTTGCATACAATATATATGTCTTTGGATTCAGTTCCCCCTCCAACTTTTAAAGCTTCAAAAACGACTTACATATATTATCATCATATAAAATGATGACTTTATAAAGATGAAAAATTACTAGGAGTAGTTAATTCTAATCGTGGTTTTTTATTTTTAGATGCATTTTCGTTTTCGGAACTTAAAGAAGTTAGAGTATCATACATCATTTTCATATCTTTATCAAAAAAATCTGTTTTCAAAATATCTTTATGTCCCCATGCAAGAGTTTTTGTGGAATTTGGTATACAATATCTTTTATCATCATGAGTTGTTAATGCCAATTTATTTAACAAATTAGTGTATATGTTATGCATATCTGACTTGAATACATACATGGTGCAGAATATTTTGTCACCTTTCTCAACAACATCTTTATAATCTGATAATGTTAATTGATTTTTTATACATGATTTACTAACACCTTTTGCTTTTTTATTTACACTATTTTTGGATTTGATGCAATATGCTTTAGCACCAGTTCCATAAAAACTTTCAATGGGAATCCCTTTGTACTCATCTTTAAACTTACCAACAACTGATGTTGTAATAGGCATGCAATGAATATTTTGTTCAGAAAAATTAGAAGTATCAAATTTAGCCAGATTTAGCTTCATATCTTCATAAAAGTTTTGTGTCTGAACTTCAAGAATTAAGAAATCAGTATCCGTATATAATAAATTTAAATTATTACCATATTTAACTTTTAAATACCCATAATAAAAATTATACATCACAGTTTTTGCAATATCCAAGATACTCATCCCAACATAAATTGGTTTATTGTATTCAATGCAAACCTGTTGAAGTTGAAGAGCAACTAAATCTTCAGAGAAAATTTTAAAATCCTTTGAGGTTTAGAAATAAATTTTTCGGCACTAAATTTATTACCCTGTCTTTCCCATTGAGATACTAATTTAATATCTGCTCGCCTATCAACATTTTCCATGGTTTTACCGAAAATTGGATTCTTTGCCAATTTATAACAATTTTTATCAAATTTATTTTTAGATAAATTTCGTAAATTTGTATTTAAATCTATATATTCAGCTAACCATGGTGATTGTGTAAACTTAACTGCTCTGTGTATTTTTATGATTTTGAGTCCAAATTCTAGACATTGTTTCAGATATCGGTAATGAATGATATAGTTATATTTATTATGTAAGTTTGGAATCAATTTGGAGTGGTTTGAAATTGGCGGTGTATATTGTTCAGGACAAAATGGGAAATCATTATGACTATCATGTAAATAATTTGGATATTCTAAATCAACTTCAAATATGTACCCTATAGATGATGTATCTGAAAGTTCGGATAGATTTAAAGTTTCTATTTCGAGCTTAGGTACCCAAGCAAAATTTTTTTCAGGCAAATATTGTTTCATAGCATAACCATACAAATTTGTGGCGTCTAAGTAAGTGATATATGTTGTAGGTCTTTCAGGATTAAAATTTTCTAAGAATGGATTATTTGCTTCAGATTTGCGTTTGGAACAAGTGCTAACCCCACCACGAACACCTTTTTTGAAAAAATGAAGCATATCTGGTTCTGTTAATAATTCTAATTCTACATTAGTTAATTTCATCATTGCATCCCAGCACATAGAAGGGCTAGTAACATAATTAACAGGATCTAACTTATAGGTTTTAATACATGTGGATCTATAATTTTCAAAAACATCAGCCAAAAGTAAAACATCAGATTTTAAGTAAATATCGGAATAAGCCCCTATTGTAGAACACTTAAATAGATTCTACACTTCTACAGCACGATTGTAGTCTTGAGGAGAGATATTTTCATCGGTTAAGTTATTATAAAATTTACCAATCGATGGTAGAGATTCCTCATTTAATTTTTCGTTGGAATCTATGTAAGAGTATGGAAATACCACTTTTTGTCTAATGTATCGAAATTCATCAGCATTTGAAAAAAACTTTTTAATTTCAAAACATTGTGAATCTTGTAGAGTTTGTGATAGCGACTCTAAAGACTCTGGGAGAAATTGAAAAGAATCTATAAAGCGTAGTCGCAAAGAAACTGGTTTCTGCTTTTCTAACACATAACTGTCAACGAAAATTTCCTTACTAAAAGAAATATACTTTTCTTTATTTTGAGCTATAACACTAATATTTTCTTTATTATAGCAAAGCGATTTAATAAATAGGTGAGAATCATAGTTTTTTAAATTATGCAATACTATTGGTATATATTTTGGAGGTTTAAAATGCAAATTACAAATTGAGTGGGCAGCTCCTCGATATTTACCTGTAATATGACAATGATCTCTACACTTTATGAAATTTCCTTTTGAAAAAGGTTTTTCACATATGTAACAAATGCTAGAATTTTCATACTCAATCTGTTCTACAGATGACAAATCTTTCAATGGTACTTGATATTTTAAATATTTTTTATAAATTTCTTTTACATCATTTTCAATGTATTCAATAAATTTTAAAGCGCAATCTGTACCTCTATAAAGTTTAAGACAAACAACATTCTCATCAAATGATGATTTAATATAATAAGCAAATGAATAGGGTATATGTTCAGCAGTTTTAATAGTATATGAGGTGTAGATTGTTGGCACTCAATGTTTTTTAAATAACATTCAAAATCGGCATATATAACAAAAGGAGCTTTATACTGTTTCTGAATATTTTGAAACTTTAATATATTTGCAGGAATATAATTTCCAAATTTATCCAAAATCAAATTATCTGAAGGAAGCTCAATTCGAACAAAACTACAATCACGTTCTAAATGCGCGTTAAGTTTTTCATATGTTCCAAAATATTGAAGGCATCCATCACATAAGTATTTTTTTATTTTCTTTTTTGATAATTGTTTGGATACCAAGCAACCTAAATCTTTTATCCAACAGTAGTGGTTATTTCCATCATCAGAACTTATTAAAAGCAAATTAATATGTAATTTTTTCTTTTCATTATTATAATGTAAAGGACCGACAATCTCATATACATTTTTATTATCTCTAAAAAATTTTTCAACTCCATATACATTTATGGACAAATTATTTTTTTCCTCAAACTTTTTTATATCTAATAATTTTACTGGAAATTCAATACCTGTAAAATCGAAAGCGTTTCTGAAGTCTGGATATGATGAGGTCTTTTGAAGATTACCAATTGGCTGGTATGCTGCTGAAACGACTGCCCAGGCGAAACAGCAATTGTCCTCATTCATCACATTCACTATTGATTTAGAAAATGTTTGCATCTTAATGTAGGAGGAGGCATTCAATTGGTTGTACTTATTGATGTTGACTTCCAAATGCAGAATTCTTTGTAGAGCCCATCCTGTAATAGGAATTAAAAAATTAGTTCTGAATAATATTTGTTAGAGATGTTTAAGTGATATTAAGAAAACTTAGCTCTTGAGATTAAATAATAATTACCTGAGTCTCTTTCCGGCAATTCATCTGCTTTGGTTTCAATAATCTTGAATAAATCATTGTAAAGCTGTTGTAGATCAGTTGTATGGGTTACAATGAAGAACGGTGTATTAAATGACTTAATTGAAGTAGAGGTTAAAGTTGGAGAATAATATATCCCAAATAACTCCAAATTTACTTTAGCACATGTAAATTCTTGTTGGCGCTGGCGTATTAATGTTTGCACTTTATTACCAATATCTTGCTGAAACTTTTTGATGTCGATGTGATAATTCTGCGAATATATTCTGTAGGAAGCTATTCGACATTTAAATGCACTCCTGATAATGTCAATTCCATTTCCATATTTTATGCAGCTCCTGTTTTTATGAATATTTGTCCTCAAGTGTGTGCTCCAGGAATTAGATTTGACATTTACTTCACAATCTTGGCAATATCGCATTTGAGGTCTTGAAAGTAGTTCATCAACTGAAACAATTATTATTTTTTAATTTCTCTGTAAAACTTTATTAATATTAAAAAGTACAATTAAAAGAAAAATTATAGCTAAATATGTTATAAAAAAATACTTACGATTAATTATATAATCTTCCAAGTTAAAGGTGTTTTCGTTATTAACAACATTTTCTCGAAGGTGGCGTACAATATTTTGTTTTCTTTTAAATTCTCTTAAGCAGTGCGTGCAAAGGAGAGTCATTTTAAAATGGAATCGATTAGGGCCGTGTCGCTTTTAAATAAATACAATTTCGATCTATCAAGACCCAATGACATAGAATAATTAGCAATTTTTTCAGCTCGCGCAATTTAGAAAACTTTTGGATTTACTTTTGAATTAACTTTTGGATTCACTTTTTAATTTGAAGAAAAACATGGATTTTTTTTAAAAAAATATATTTCCCAAATTTAAAAGAAGATCGCCTTATCTTTGTATACAATTTTTAACGTCTTTTAAAGTCGAATTAGATAAATTGTTACATATACTATCCAAGTTGAAATAAGAGAACACCATTGATTTAAATCTAGATGCCGCGCATCTTGTGTCACTCTTATTTAAACTCGGCTTAGATTTCATGCGAATAAATTTATCTAATTCACTCTTATTTGCCGCCTGCTGTCGCTCTGACTGCTGTCGTTCTGCCTGCTGTCGTTCTGCTTGCTGTAGCTCTGCCTGCTGTTGCTCCGCCTGCTCTCGCTCTGCTTGCTGTAGCTCTGCCTGCGGTCGTTCTGCTTGCTGTCGTTCTGCTTGCTGTCGTTCTGCTTGCCGTAGCTCTGCCTGCTGTCGTTCTGCTTGCTGTAGCTCTGCCTGCTGTCGCTCCGCCTGCTGTAGCTCTGCTTGCTGTAGCTCTGCTTGCTGTAGCTCTGTTGCTGTAGCTCTGCTTGCTGTTCCAACCACGATGGCTATAAAACCTCTCTGTTTAATCTCAGAGTTTCGACCAAAAGGTCCACTCGTTGTCGCGCAGTTCAAAAATTAAAATTAGAGGTTGAAACTACTTCAATCGTTATTTGTTGATTTAACTTCTCCGCACACCCTTAAAACAGAACACTACTAAAAAGAATCGGAAAACCACATACTAAATTGGGGGTAGTTACCCTTACACGAAGGGTTTGCAATTTAAGCCTGTAATATTTCAACAATGATCGCCCCACATACATAGGAATCTAACCCCAAAACTTCGTTAAAAGGCATCAAGTAATAAGCTCAAAATACGGCATCAAAAATAGGGGTGAAAACTACCCCAACCCAAAATTCTTGTTACTATTAAGTGGTTGGGTGAAAATGCCTCCTAATGCACACACTTAAATTCTCTCAGTGCAGCCCGCAACTATTTTCAGTTATACACAAAAACTACCCTCTAGGAATATAATGATCATCTTCAAAACCTCCAACCACGATGGCTGAAGAACCTCTCTGTTCAACCCCAGAGAATCAATAGAAAAGGTTCACTCCCTGTCGCACAGTTCAAAAAATAAAATTAAGGGTTGAAACTATTTCAATCGTTATTCACTGATTTAACGTCTCCGCACACGCTTAAAATAGAACACTACTAAAAAGAATCGGAAAACCACATACTAAATTGGGGGTAGTTACCCTTACACGAAGGGTTTGCAATTTAAGCCTGTAATATTTCAACAATGATCGCCCACATACATAGGAATCTAAACCCAAAACTTCGTTAAAAGGCATCAAGTAATAAGCTCAAAATACGGCATCAAAAATAGGGGTAAAAACTACCCCAACCCAAAATTCTTGTTACTATTAAGTGGTTGGGTGAAAATGCCCCCTAACGCACACACTTAAATTCTCTCAGTGCAGCCCGCAACTCTTTTCAGTTATACACAAAAACTACCCTCTAGGAATATAATGATCATCTTCAAAACCTCCAACCACGATGGCTGAAGAATCTCTCTGTTCAACTCCACAGAATCAGTCGAAAAGGTTCACTCCCTATCGCACAGTTCAAAAAATAAAATTAAGGGTTGAAACTACCCCAATCGTTATTTACTGATTTAACGTCTCCATATACCCTTAAAATAGAACACTACTAAAAAGAATCGGAAAACCACATACTAAATTGGGGGTAGTCACCCTTACACGAAGGGTTTGCAATTTAAGCCTGTAATATCTCAACAATGATCGCGCACATACATAGGAATCTAACCTCAAAACTTCGTTAAAAGGCATCAAGTAATAAGCTCACAATACGGCATCAAAAATAGGGGTGAAAACTACCCCAACCCAAAATTATTGTTACTATCAAGTGGTTGGGTGAAAATGCCTCCTAATGCACACACTTAAATTCTCTCAGTGCAGCCCGCAACTCTTTTCAGTTATACACAAAACTACCCTCTAGGAATATAATGATCATCTTTAAAACCACCAACCACGATGGCTGAAGAACCTCTCTGTTCAACCCCAGAGAATCAATCGAAAAGGTTAACTCCCTATCGCACAGTTCAAAAAATAAAATTAGGGGTTGAAACTACCCCAATCGTTATTTACTGATTTAACGTCTTCGCACACCCTTAAAATAGAACACTACTAAAAAGAATCGGAAAACCACATACTAAATTGGGGGTAGTTACCCTTACACGAAGGGTTTGCAATTTAAGCCTGTAATATTTCAACAATGATCGCCCACATACATAAAAATCTAACCCCAAAATTTCGTTCCGATTAGGAAATTATTAAATTTTTTCGAATTATCGTACATTATTTATAACGTTATTTCGAAAAGTCTCTATATACCTACTCGATAGCCTGCCTAAGACCGAACGGCTTCGCTGCTCAAAGTAAAGTGCATGCATAACGATGCTGGAGAGGAACGAGATGAGAGGCGGAGCTAAATAAATAACAGATGTAGTTTATGTAA
This sequence comes from Diaprepes abbreviatus, assembly GCA_034092305.1. Taxonomy (NCBI): domain Eukaryota; kingdom Metazoa; phylum Arthropoda; class Insecta; order Coleoptera; family Curculionidae; genus Diaprepes; species Diaprepes abbreviatus. Next base: position 2,318,893 of record JASJET010000056.1, read on the forward strand.
CCAATCAATATAGGAGGCAAACCTGCACTTTCACTATTATGAATAGTCGCACGAAACCATCAATATCTCGTTGGAATAAACCTTAACTAACTTCTGTACTCCTGATAATCGAAAAATTGAAACAGCCTTTATTTTACGCTAAAAATTCCATAAATATTGTTTTTATTCACAATGTCTTTTAATATTTGGCCTATAGAATATTCAAATTGCACTTTGAATATCTTGTTTATGTTCTTTTGTTTTTAACCCTATGCAGGGATATTACTTTAGTTTATATAATCTTCCTTGTACACCCTGGTGCAAGTATCCTAATTTACTTACGAAAATCTTAATTTTCGCGAGTTTTCTAACAATTTCACCCTACAAAAATTCGTAGTTTTCCGATTTTACACCGTACTTATTCAGTCTGTGGTATTATTATGATCTAAAATCCATTAATTAAATTTAAATTCCAAGACCATTCAGCTCTCAAAAATATGTCTGCACGGCTTCGCTGTTCGAACTGAAGTGCTTACATAATAGTGTTAAAGAGAAAAAAGACGAGGGGTAGAGCCAAAGAAAAAAGGTGTAGTTTACGTAACCAATCGATATAGGACTTCCACGACTAAGAAGAGTTGCAGAATACAATCTATATCTTTTTCTGATATACCTTCACTAATTTCTGTACTCTTAATAATCGAAAATTTAAAACAATTTTAAACACTTTAATGTTACCCTCAAAAAAAAAGACCACACAAATTTTTTAACACTTTTTCAGTCACCCGTAGAAAACAGCCAGATAAATGTTGTTTTAATTCATAATGTATTTATAATATTTGACCTATGGACTATATATCCTGCACTTTGAATACCTTGTTTATATTCTTTTGTCTGGAACCCTACACAGGGATAGTCCCAAATATGCCAAGTTCAGAGGCAAGAGTATAACAATAGGTCACGAAATCTTTCTTGTACATGCTGGTCCAAGGTGCAAGTTCCCTAATTTCCTTAAATGACATTCATTTTCGTGAGTTTTTTAACAATTTCACACCAAAAAGATACAAAAACTCATAGTTTTCCGATTTTGTACCGCACTTATTCAGTCTGTGGTCTTCTCAAGATCTGAAATCCATTAATTAAATTTCCATTCCAAGACAGTTCACCGCCACATAAGAGACGTCCGCACGGCTTCGCTATTCAAACTAAAGTGCATATGTAGTAGCGATGGATTGAAAAAAGATGAGGGGCGGAGCTAAAGAAAGAAGAAGAGTAAGAAGGAGAACGTAACATATCGATGTAGGGCTTCCACCACTAAGGATAGTAACAGCATACCATCAGTGTCAGGTTCTGATAAATCTTCATTAACTTCTGTATTCCTGATAATCGAAAATTTGAAACGGGCCAATTTCACCCTAAAAAAAATAAAAAAATTGCAACACAAAATTTTTAAAACTTTTTTAATCCTGACGAATACAAAAGACAGCTATAAATGCTGTTTTAATTCACAATGTCTTTATAATATTTGACCTATGGACTATACATCCTGCACTTTGAATATCTTATTTATATCCTGCTGTTTTCAACCCTATGCAGGGATATTACCAAATATGCAAAGTTCAAAGACAAGAGCATAACTTTAGATTACGTAATCTTCCTTGTACACCCTGGTTCAATGCGCAAGTTCCCTGATTTTCTTACGAAAATCTTAAATTGCATTCATTTTCGCGAGTCTTTTAACAATTCCACCCCGAAAACACAAATTTTCATAGAGTTTCTCGATTCTACATCGCGTCTATTCAGTCTGTGGCCTTCTCAAAATCTGAAAATGTTTCAATCGTACCCATTATTTAAATTTAAATTCTAAGACAATTCGGCTCCATAGAAGACGTCTACACCGGTTCGCTGTTCGAACTGAAGTGCATACATGATGGTGTTGCAGAGAAAAATTTTGATGGGCGGAGCTAAAGAAAAAACAGGTGGAGTTTACGTAACCAATCGGAATAGGGGGCGAACTTGGGCAGCCAATCAGAAACAAGGTCGTTCTTGGCTGACCAATCAAAAAAGTGGTGGGGGGGTGAAGTACAAGCCCCCTATTCCCACTACTCGTTGGTGCGGATTCAGATTAAATAAAGAAGTTAAAATTATTTCTTTGAAATTCAGTATGGCGGATCCAATATAGTCGGTTGGCTATTTTAAGTTATTCATATGTTTTAATTTCGGTTTTTCGGGGTCGTAGGTTACGAAGTTATTTTTTAGCTTAATATGACAAATACAATATGGAGAAGTAAAAATTTTACATTTTTGTAGTTTTGTTCAATATTGATATGTGACGTTTTTTGGGGCGATACAAACTCAATATGAAGGATAAATATTGTATTTAAAATTGCAACGGAAAAACAGTTTCAAAACTAGTTTCATAGATTAGATGAACTCGGACTCATAATTTTACCTCATGCTAGAGCCGAATACAGATTTTCGAGTTGAAAAAATTAAAAGAGATGCTAAGGGCAAAATTTAAAACCCCTGTAGTAGACTAAAAACTGCTATCTACGAAAAGCATCAAACAAAGTAAACGTTTATAATTTTATCGAACCTTACTTAAAACCAAATTAAAATCTGTAAGTTAATAGTTAATTTAACAAAACTTGTAGAAGTTTTGTTACTGTTAATTTTAAGTCTATACTTTTCAGGTTCGTATCTCATTATTTCAGCTGATTTATGATGAAGATTTGTTGGACGATTGCTATAACATGTCAAGCAAACTATTAAGCTATTATGTATTTTACCTTTTTAAACATTTAAAAAAAAGAGATACAAAACAGCCAAAAATGAAAGAAGCGCACCCGAAGCAAAGTAACTTGAAACGTGATTAAATAAAATTATAAAATGTTACACATTGTTGCCAACTTTCAAATTATTTTTATAATGTTTTTATTGGTATTTTTCATTAAAAAACATATAACTGAATTGATAATTTATTATAAAAATACATATTATTAAAGTACGTTTCCTAAATATTCAAAACTTTAAATTTCACATTGTCGTAGTAGAGTGGAAATGAGATTTCCATGTCACCCCCACTTCATGACTTTTGTCCCACCTCCTTGACTTTGGCCTTGAGCGCGACACTGCACATGCCCTTGAACCTGACCTTGAACGTGCCCCCCCCCAAACTTGGCCTGGATCGTAAACAAGACCTTGAAATTAATATGCTTTTGAATTTTGAGTGTAATATTGGGCCTGGCTTTGAACTTGTTCTTGAGAACAACCTTGGAGCTGACCTGAATATGACCTTGACTTTGGCCTTGATGGTTGTTAATAATGAGGGATGTCTTTGAAATAATTTTGATCTTGCAAATTCTTATATAATACGGCTTGAGCCTGTTTACATTCATTCCGTGTATAACGCCAGATACAGAAATGTCAAACGATAAAATTATAGAATAAGTAGGCAGAGTAATTTTTTATACCAAAGTAATTTAAGAAGTTGGTGTAATTTTGATGAAAAGGATCTGGTATTTTTCCCCCTCGAATATTTGAGAAGTTACGTCCATTTACTCAGTTAGCAGCAAATTTGGGATAAATTGCCAGAGCGATATCGGTATCACAAGGAACTACAGTTGAACTTACCCTGTTACATTCATTATGATCAAATATATTGTCATCATATAGTTAGTTCACCATCACCAATAAAAAAGTGTCGTGAGTGTAAAACGGCAAGTAATTACATGAATGATGCAATGGAAAATCGGCCGCAATAGGCGCTGCGCTATTGTGATTTGGTTTTTAAATATCAAGAGGCTGCTTAGGCGTACCATAAATATTGCAGCAAAACGTTAAATTTACTAGAATTTGTTTGTGAAATAAAAAAGTTGGTATTTAGTGACTGTTAGGAAAACTGATTGGTTATATAAAAGATCCGCTTATATTAAATGAAATTAGAGTGTAGGACTTTTGTTTAACGTAGTACTTAATATGGAAATTTTAGTAAGAGAAATGAATGAAGAGTTTCTAATTTCTGCAACCTGTTCTGAATTTTACGCATATAAGAAAATGAACCTAAATTATTAAGCAATCCGAAAAATTTAGATTTAAATGATTATATTACTCATATAAGAGAATAACAAAAAAAATGTTAATCAATAAAACACATAAAATGTAGTCAGTTGTTTCATTATATTTTGATCTTTTTGGTGTGTCTGTCGTTAAGCTACTCCCCAACAATTGACATAATTCGACCCTGAAAATTCGCTATAAAGGTTAAAGTAATAGGAAAAAGAAGTGACTTTAAACAGTCGTAGACATCTGCGATAGTAACCTAAAAATATTGTGTTCGTGAACTATCCCAGTTGAAATATTTAGTAAAGGGTGTTTTTTTTATAGAGATATAGAACTTTTAAATGGAATAAAACAAAGATGAATTTTTTTAATTGACATGAAATTTACTTTATTCTGACATTATAATTTAAATATGACTTCTGGCATATGACCGCCACGGCTGGATCGGACGTAGTCTAATCTGGAGGTCCAATTTTCGATGACTTTTTCCAACATTTGTGGCCGTATATCGGCAATAACGCGGCGAATGTTGTCCTCCAAGTGATCAATCGTTTCGGGCTTATCAGCGTAGACTAGCGACTTCACATATCCCCACAGAAAATAGTCTAGCGGCGTTAAGTCGCACGATCTTGGAGGCCAATTCACGGGTCCGAAACGTGAAACTATGCGGTTACCAAACGTTTCCTTCAATAAATCAATTGTGGCACGAGCTGTGTGACATGTTGCGCCGTCTTGTTGAAACCACAGCTCAGTTTTTCTGGATGTAACGGTGTCTCAACATACACTTGAGGATTATCATCACTCCAAATACGGCAGATTTGTTTATTGACGTATCCATTCAAACAAAAGTGAGCTTCATCGCTAAACAAAATTTGCTTATGAAAATCGGGATCAACGGCAATCTTGTTTTGGGCCCATTCACCGAATCTACGCCTTGCTAGGTGATCGTGTGGCTTCAATTCTTACACAAGTTGGATTTTGTAAGGACGCAAACCAAGATCTTTCCGCAAAATCTTCCATAAAGTGAATGGACACTTATCCAATTCCTGTGCACGATGGCGGATAGACTGATTCGGGTCTTCCTCTACGCTACGCTGTACAGCAGCAATGACTTCTTCTGTACGCACTGTATGACGTCTCTGTGGATGCGTATTATCATTTAGAGTAAACGTGGTGCGAAAACGTTCCATAGTTAATCGAATTAATTGCTCTGATGGATGATTATGTTGACCGTAAAATGGGCGTAGTACGCGATACGTATTTCGAACAGAACCATGATTTTTAAAATAAATTTGCACAATTTGGAAGCGTTGTTTAGGCGTCAGTCTATTCATGTTGAAATGCCAAACCAAACTAAATATAAATCACTTGACAGCTGACAAAATGGTCGCCAGTTAAAAAGGTATTGCCAACTTAAAGTTCTATACCTCTATAAAAAACACCCTTTACAAGTAGATCAAATAAACAGAAAACAGTTTAGTTAAGATTAAAAATGAGTAGTGTAGTAATGAAAACATCACATAATACGTGGACTACCAGGATTGGATGGGCGTTATGATCTTGAGTGAAAATCGATAACCAATTTGGGAGTATCTAAAAATGATAAGGATACTGTTACAAAACTATATTTTTAAAGCGATTTACAATAAGTCTGTAGAACAATCTTTAAATGAGTCATTAAGTGCACTAGTTGAATAGTCCGTACCTAGTTTTAAAAAAATCAAAAAAAAAACAAAGGTTAAAAAAGAGCAATCTAACGTCCTAAGTTGCATAAACGTGACTGAGAGGGAGAAGGAGACGATTACGATGACGAACTTGAAATGACCTTTATCTTGTCTGTAGTTTAGTTGTATTTTGTACCTAAATATGTAATATGATTTTGTGTTATTTTTATGATGATGATTTAAATAAAAACTTTGCATTATTATATAACAATATTTATTATACATTTTCAATTGACAGTAATACTTATACAGGGTGAGTCAACGATTGTGTGAAGTAGGTTTGTGCCTTTTCGGTGAAATTAACAAAGAAACTATATTTACTGTTTGATACAGTTTATTTTTACGCAGATTTTAAAAATATTTAGGACTCTACAGGGTGAGCCAAAAAACTAGGACAGCATAAAGTTGTATTTTTTTAAATAGAACACCCTATATACGAATCGTATTTTTGATTTAGCTTATAATTTTAAATCTTTTTTATTAAGGGTTTACTATAACAAAACTTTATAGTTTTTGAGATAATTAAGTTTAAAGAAAAAAAATCACATTTTCAAGCATCAATTCAATCCTAAATAACGTTTTCAATTTTGTGACAAATATATTCAAATTTGTAATTTAGCAAGGCCAAGGACAAGTTAACATAATTTTTACCTAATATTTGTAATAAAAGCTACAGGGTGTTGAACATATCGGCTCAAATTTGAACAAGTTTAAATGAATAAATATCTTTTTTTTTAAATGGTACACCCTGTATATTTTCATGTTATTTAATAGAGTAATAAAAACCCTAAAAGTTTTGTTCAATATATCCTATACCTGTTTATAATAGTTTTTGAGATATTTCAGTTTTTCTTATTTTCCATACTTTTTTACAGAAATAGTCTTCATTATCATAGTAGTCATGGCAAGAACAATGTAAAAGAACATTTTTCTGTGTCAAATTTATAACCGCAATCGCTTCTTTTGGTTTTTATGTAGTGTAGTTTGTTTTTTTTTGCATTCATCTTATATTGTAAAATGAATTTTCCAAAGAATGAGTTAATAGATATGATTTATACAATAGGAGAGGCTCAAAAAAATTGCCTTCTTGCTCAAAGAATTTACAAAATGAAGTATCCTGATCGACGCCAGCCTAATACCCATACTTTTCAAAATTTAATGCAAGGATTTGATTTTTCTGGTACTGTTGATTATCCAAAACGTAAAGTGGTCAACAAACCAGTAACTAATGAAGAAAAAGAACTACAAGTATTGTTAAATGTTCAGGAAAATCCTTATATTGGTAGCCGTCAGTTAGCAGCATTATGTGAAACATCACAATCCACCGCTAATCGTACTACCAAGAAATATAGGTATCATCCATATCACATGGAATTACACCAAGAATTGCATGCACAGGATTTTGAAAGTCGTGTAAACTTTTGTCGTACAATAAATGCGGAGAATCAATTAAATCCAAATTTATTATGCAAGGTAATGTTTAGTGATGAAGCTACTTTTAGAAGTAACGGTGCCGTAAATAGACGCAACATGCATTATTATGCCACAGAAAACCCATTTTGGATTAGAGAGGTGCAACATCAAAACCACTGGTCATTAAATGTTTGGTGTGGTATTCATCATAATCGAATTATTGGATCCCACTTTTTTAATGAACCACTAAATGGCCATAGTTACCTGAACTTTCTACAAGAAAAACTACCCCAACTGCTTCAAGGTCTCGATAGGGATGAGCTCGACAGTATGTGATTCCAGCACGATGGTGCGCCTCCGCATTACCATCGTGAAGTTCGTGTGTTTTTGGACCAACGATATCCGCAAAAATGGATTGGACGTGGGGGTTTCATTGAGTGGCCACCAAGGTCTTGCGACATCACCCGATTAGATTTCCTCCTATGGGGTTATATTAAAAATAAGGTGTATGTTAATCCACCAACAACAGTGGAAGATATGCGAAACAGGATTAGGGATACCTGTAGAACAATAACGCCACTAATTTTGTCCAGGGTCCGAGAAAATCTGCAAAAAAGACTAAATTTGTGCATTTCACAAGAGGGTCGTTTATTCGAACACTTATTAAAAAGAAATAATTAATCTCAGTATTTAATAGGTAATTTTTTTGTTTCAATTTAGTATAAAAGTAAATATGTATTTGCCTTGTCGTTATTGTTGTGTTAATTTTTTCACATTATGTTTAATTAAACTATTGCCGATGTAATATAACGAATAATGTATTTCATCATATTTAACCACATTCTGTTTGTTTCTGTAGATTCTTTTTATTATTTTACATGGCTACTATGATAATGAAGACTATTTCTGTAAAAAAGTATGGAAAATAGGAAAAACTGAAATATCTCAAAAACTATTATAAATAGGTATAGAATATATTGAACAAAACTTTTAGGGTTTTTATTACTCTATTAAATAACATGAAAATATACAGAGTGTACCATTAAAAAAAAAGATATTTATTCATTTAAACTTGTTCAAATTTGAGCCGATGTGTTCAACACCCTGTAGCTTTTATTGCAAATATTAGGTCAAAATTATGTTAACTTGTCCTTGGCCTTGCTAAATTCCAAATTTGAATATATTTGTCACAAAATTGAAAACGTTATTTAGGATTGAATTGATGCTTGAAAATGTGACTTTTTTTCTTTAAACTTAATTATCTCAGAAACTATAAAGTTTTGTTATAGTAAACCCTTAATAAAAAAGATTTAAAATTATAAGCTAAATCGAAAATACGATTCGTATATAGGGTGTTCTATTTAAAAAAATACAACTTTATGCTGTCCTAGCTATTTGGCTCACCCTGTAGAGTCCTAAATATTTTTAAAATCTGCGTAAAAATAAACTGTATCAAACAATAAATATAGTTTTTTTGTTAATTTCACCGAAAATGCACAAACCTACTTCATCCAATCGTTGACTCACCCTGTACAATATCTGACTTATCTATCCAAGAGTTAAACTGGTTCGGAAATTCCAACCATTTGACAAACAATTGGTCGACGTGATTTTTCTTACGTTGTTTAAGGACCTTTTGAATTAGATAAATGCCAGGACTGCTTGACTTTTGTGGTTCTAATAAAAACTTCCTCTTCTGGACTGACCTACTAACGATTCCAACAAGTATGGATTTGTAATGTTAACTTTTACAATTTTAAACAGTTCATTTGACCCTTTATCGAATAAGTTTTTGTACTTGCTAATATGCACAATGTTACAAACTTAAATTTTTTAGGTACAATTTTTAAAAAATCTTTTTTTTTTTAATTTGTATTTTGCTGTGATTTCACTTTTTCTTTGTAAGAGACGGGGAGTTTATTAACGAAATGATGCAAAATACAACTTTAACTACATTAACTTTTTAAGAATTCAAATTTGCGACCTTAACCAATTACTGCACGCTACATACGAAGAAGAAATTGGCTTCTAAAAGAAGTTTACTCCAACTAAATAAATTATTTATTTAAAATTTTTTTTTTGCTTTTTTCCATTTTTGTAGTAAATAGATTATTAAAATAAAATCATATAATAGGACGAATAGTAAAGATGTCACTCTAGTCTCGATTAGCAATGTCAGACGTTGAAACTATTGATAAGTTTGGTCAAAAAAAAAAAGATTTAAAGACTTTTAAGTTATGCGCGGGCCTTCGGGACGGGACTTTAAACTCACACCGGACGGAAATTACGACATGGAGAATAAAACATTATGCTCTTTGGCGGAACCTGTAGCAGATGATGCAGTCACACGTAATTATGTTGATAACAATCTTACTGTGTTCAAGGTATATTGAAAGCTGTCCAAGACTACATCGGTTATAAAAGATACGGTCAAAAACCATATTGAAGCTTACGAACACAATGGAGTAATTGAAACTATTCAAGAACTTGAAGAATACATCGATGATGCAGTACTTTCATTATATGTCAGTGAACAAGACAAATTGGAGCATCGTGTCTAGAGAAATAAGTTTAATCAATACATAGTATATTGGTATTTAAACGAAGTATTTGGGATTTTCCATAGGTTTATTAAAAACAATTAATACCAAACAAATGTCTTTTATTTAACAGAAAAAAATATTTTACTACCTTATCATTACTTTTCAGATATTCTCAAATTAATTTCTATACTATAAATTAACAGCTAACAGAGTGACAATGTGGCCTTTTTTTCTTTGCTAATGTATGGATTTTCCAGTTTATTATCTATACAAAATCTTTTTCAAAAAGTTTTCCATGACTTGCACCAACATTCTCACATTATCTTGAAGATCCGTTTTGTAAAAGATTATATCGGTATGACCCCAGGGTAAACTTTTTGTAGATGATGGAATTACATAACGTTCATCGTCGTATATGAAAGAGCAATTTTATTGATTACTAGAGTGTAAACATCATGTAATTCACTTCAAAAAGTTCTCATTTTTCTAAATATAAATCCACCCTGTTCGACTATTTTACGACAATTTTCTAAATGAAGACCCTTCTCGATACCTGCTTCTTTTTATCCCTTTGGCTTTTTCAATTCATTATTTATTGATTATACATAATAATCTTTGGCCCTAGTATCATAAAAATCAATTATCGGGTCATTTGAAAACTCATCTTTCATTCGACTCAATGCCGATTCACTTTTTTTTATATTAGGTTTATTTTTACTGGGGTAATTTGACGTATCAAATTTACTCAGGTTTGCAGCTATTGTACGATAAAAATCATCAGTAAATATTTTCAGTATGAACAAATCCGTATCAGTGTAAAGCAAGGAAGCATCTACACCAAATTTTTTTTTAATAAAATTAAAAAAAAAATCATAAATTATTGTTTTTGAAATGTCCAATATCGAAAATCGTATATATATATATATATATATATATATATATATATATATATATATATATATATGTATATATATATATATATATATATATATATATATATATATATATATATGTATATATATATATATATATATATATATATATATATATATATATATATATATATATATATATATATATACGAAGGTTTTCAGGTATCTCGTGTGTGTGTTGAGTTCTTCTTGGAACTGTAGGACATTATATATATATATATATATATATATATATATATATATATATATATATATATATACATATACATATATATATATATATATATATATATATATATATATATATATATATATATATATATATATATATATATATATATATATATATACAGTGTGACCAGGAAGTCCGCATCATATGGGATTTATTTTTACTACTAGCTTTATTCGAAATTTGACCTTGGCAAAAATTTCAGCTGTATAAGATAATTTAGATTTTTTGCCTATTTTTTGTAAATTCCACCACTGTTGCAAAATGAGACTCAACGCAACCTACATAAAACTTCTTAGTTGTCACAGTGCTTTATTCCAGACATATTTTGTTTAAAGTAGCGCTATATTAAATGTGTGTTTTTCTACAAAATCCAAATATGGTTATTAAAATTTGCTCACATGTGATGCCAAGTTCATTTGTTTTTGACCCTGTATAAGATAACTTCATAAAATAACTATTTTTGAAAACGTAGTTTGTATCTAAAAGTAATACACATTAATATTAAGAAAATAGTTTAATTGAAAATACTCGTTGAAACAAAATAAACAAGTTAAATAAAAATTTATTTTCCACCTAATATAGACCTTACCGATGACACTGTGTATTTGTTTGTCGTAATTATAATATGCATTACCTTTAAAAATAAATTAAGTTTTCAAAAATAGTTATTTTATGAAGTTATCTTATACAGGGTCAAAAACAAATAAACTTTGCATCAACTGTGACCAAATTTTAATAGCCCTATTTGGATTTTGTAGAAAAACACACTCTTAATATGGCGCTACTTTAAACAAAATATGTCTGAGTTAAAGCACTGTAGAAACTAAGAAGATTTATGTAGGTTGCGTCGAATCCTATTTTGCAACAGTGCTCCAATTTACAAAAAATGGGCAAAAAATCTAAATTATCTCATACAGATGAAATTTTGCATATGGGCTAAAAATTGAACTTTAGTTTTTTTCTGGAAAAAAATTAAAATTTGACAGATAAAGGTAATCACGGGACTACTATTTTTTTGTTAATTCTCATCTTGATCGAAGCAGAAATCAAAGCTAAAGTCAAATTTCGAATAAAGCTATTAATAAAAAAAACCCATATGATGCTGATTTTACTGGTCACGTTGTAAATATGGATGTGCTATTAAAGTTGGGTCGAGGACTTAAAGCTCTTGCCCCAACTCTTTCTCCACCATTTCTCCATTGTGTTATTAATCTAATATCTATAAATTTTTCAATTTATGATTTTGGGTTGAACTGGAAGCCTGCATATTTGAATAGGGTAGAAAGTATTAAGATAGAGACATAAAAACATAAAAACATATATATATATATATATATATATATATATATATATATATATATATATATATATATATATATCACTTATTACTGAATTTCTTACTCATTGAATGGTCAATATTTCAATATGTGATAGACTGCTGTCAAAATGTTTGTCTTTCAGAATATTTCGAATCTGTGGCCCAACAAGAATATTTTCTTTAATTTATGCTTCACTTAGACTTGGGAATTTCTGAAGCAGATATTGAAAAGCTGGTACATCTGTATTCACTGCCTGAACAAAGTTTTTCATTATGCCCAATTTGATATGCAGTGGTGGCAACAAAATCCTTTTGTGGTTAACTAATGTTATATGTTGTACATTCTTTTCACCTGGTTCAAATGACTGTCGAACGAACCAGTATTTTCTCTTGTATTGAAGTGCCTTTGCCCAACTGTTCCATTGACACAAAAGACAGCAAAACTTGGTGTAGGTAGCCTAGCTGCAACACAAGAAAAAGTGCAATAACCTTTAAGTCGCCACAGATCGCTGTATTTTAGACTTGTCAATCGGTACTTCATATTGTCGTATGATCTCTTCATGTGAACTGCATGTCCAGCAGGAATAAACGGTAAAATATTCGTTATATGGAATAGTACTGCTTTCAAACTCAATGTTGAACTCTTTATAAACAATCTCCATTCCTCTGGCTTGTAGTTTATATTTAAAGCCGCCAATAAACAGCTAATGTTATTGCTGAAAACCAAGTTCTTTTCCATGTTAAAAAATAGTGCTAGGCCATTATGACGTTTACTAAAAACACATCATGAAACATCGTCTTCTAATAAGTTTCACTGCAATCTTGATCCTAGTAACTTTGTTTTAGTTTTTGGAAGTTCTAAGTCTCTCACAAGATGCTTTAATTCTAATTGGGTTATTTTGTGCGGTTGGTGGTGTAACGTGCTGGGTCTGAAAACGGGATCTCTTGATGTTAATGGGATATATTCTTCTTGAGAAATCGTTGTATCGTTATTATTTGATTCGTAAGTGAATATTTTTGAGGGATCTGGAATAGGAAGTTCGCACTATAAGACACATGTTTCATGGTAGATGGTATACTTGGCTAGTTAATAACCAATTTTTTCTTCTTGGAAATACTTGTGCCTTGCCCAACATGATTTGAAGTCTCTCTTCAGATCATTGGAACAGCAAACCTCATAGATAATTTTTTACTATTTAAGGTGTTTCTTAGAATTTAAGCCCATGTATTACATCAGAAATCTGGCGCCCATTGTTTGTCTTGATCCCCAATATTGTAACCCAAATAAAGCTGATATGATGTTTTTATCAATGTAGCAATAAACCTCCTCTGAGATGCAAAAGTTACCTCATCACAAACATAACAGAAGTGATCTAGATTGTTCACGCACTTTCGAGACATCTTACAATCTCAACGATTCAATTCGACTAACTAACTTCGACCTATTAGCCCCTTCGCTTTGTAGCTGCTTATATATCCAAATAAGGTTTCTGCATTTTTAGAGAATATTCGAGAATTTTTTATTCAATTCCATAAGATTTGCAATAGTGGCGTTTGTCATTTGTTTGTATACAGGGGCTGTTCAGTACAAAGCAGACATAAAAGTCGGTTTAAATTGGTTTAAATGGCTATCTCCCTTATTTCAAGCTCTGGGGGTTGGGATTTTGTATATGGGGGTCATCTCTGGAGATCCCCAATGCAGTGTTGCTAAGTTGGGCAAAATTCCCTTAACTTGAGGAAAACGTATATTTTACAACGTCACTCTCCTCTATTGTTATGACAATAAAAATATACCACGTCCATTCATGCAGTTACATTTTTAATATATAGGGAGACATGACATGACGTCTCTCTAAAACTTGAACTAATATTAAAAAGATGGCAATGGCAAGATTTAGTCGATTTTATTTTAAATTTATTTTGATTGTTGTCCAGTGTAATTCTTCGGATTTGATGATGGAATCATGAAGAACATTAATTTTTACGAAGGTTATTGAAATTTAAACTTTTTTCGAGAATATTATAAATAGATTGGTATAACCACGTTATTTGATTTATTACATTATACATTATATAGTATTATTCAAACTTGATTTGTTGTAGTTCAACTTTTTTATTATTGTCTTCGTTTTTAGAATGTGCGATTTTAGCATTAATTCGTTGATTCGAATTTGCAAATTATAGAATCTAAAATTGTTACTTGGTTACTGACGCTGATTTTTAATTTATTTTGATTTTCTATTTTTGATTTTTGTGTGGATTTTTTGTTCCGCGTCTTTCAAAAACGTACCTAAGAGGTAGAATAGACTAGCCAGACTTTTATTTCTGTGAGTATATTTAAAAAGAATTACTTGTCCTATTTAGATCTCTATTCTATCCTCGAATGTCTTTGAAGAGGTAAGTGAATTAAAATATGTTTCGTAATAGTTTGTTTTATTTTCGATTTTAGTATACCTTTTTTGTGTGTTCTGTTCGAAAGGTTTCCTATGGCCTCTTGCTTTTCAGCATACAGCCAATACCTTTTTTGTGTGATTTTTTAAGTTTTAAAATATCATAATTAAAGAGGCAAAGTTGATCTTTTGAACGAAGGTCCAATGATTAGATTTAATTTGTGCGGTTTCTAACCTAAAGCGTGGCATTCCTGAGTGATTATTTAAATTCCTGAATTTTGCTGTGTTTACTCTTCTCCAGCTCCATCTGGAACAATAGGTATTATTTTTGTTTGATTTATGTGGTTGGTGTCTTTGGTTTTTGTTTCTGGATTTTCAATTTCGACTTTATTGTTTTCTTACATTTTTGTTAAGATAAAAGTCTGTAAATTTTGTATTTATTTTACTTGATCTATCGTTAGATTTTTTATAACCTGGAATTCTATTGATCAATTACTCGATGTTTTATTGTGGTTGATTTTGTCGATGGTGTTCTGTTTAATTTTTTGGGTTTCCTATGTAATTCAAGTTCATAAGGTGTAAAATCTGTACTCGAGTGTATGGCATAAGAATAATAATATTGGTATTGGGATTTGACTCTTTTAAGAGTCTAATGTATTCGATTAGTGTAGAATGAAGTCTTTCTATTGGGGAATTTGACTCATGATGATAAGGTATAGTAAAAGTATTTTTATATTGTGCGCTACTAACTGTTTCAATTCTAAATTCCAGTCCATTGTCAGAGACATTTTGTTTATTCATTTATAAAAATGAGAAACATTTTATTAATTTTTCTAACAGCACGATATAGCGTTATCGTCGTAAAGTAATGCTCGTGAATATTTTGAGAATTTATATATTTAACTATAAACGAAACTAAAAATTTTTTTTACAGATGATAAATATGTGTATGTATGGTGTTTCCGCCAATATTTTTCTGTTGTATTTTATTCTCTGGCATTTTGCAATATCTGATAGTAATGATTTCAATATTAATTAGTCTTCAGGAAGTTACGGGTTTCTTCGATTCCACTGTGGTTTGTTTCAACTTCGTGTCTGTATTTTATTACTAATTCTCATTCGTTGGCTTTACCGTTATTAATGAATTTTGTACAATCTATTTGTTTTAAATTTTTAAAAAAATTATTCGTATATTGTTGAAAATACTGCCTTAATTTCTTCAAAACTACTAAATAAATAAATATATATATATATATATATATATATATATATATATATATATATATATATATATATATATATATATATATATATATGTGTGTGTGTCTGTGTGTGTGTGTATGGTTTTATTTATTAGGTAATATTTCAGAAATTTGTTTATCGTTAAAATATTTGTCGGTAACTTTGCGTGATTAGATTTCCATCAGAGATTTCGCGTTACGTTTTAATGTAAGTAGTATAGGGGGATTATTTTTATTGTAATCTGATAAGGTTTGTTGTTAAATATTTCATTGAATAGAGTCATGTTAGAGTTATTTTCTGTTGCGTTAGTACTATGTACTGAATTATTTCATTCTGAATTGTTTGAAGATTTAACCTGAATATTTTTAAGAATTTTAATTTTCGTTTTTTCATGTTTTATTTGTTCAGTCGTTCGTCACAGAATTTATTGGTTTCTTAACTAGTATCATATGGGTTATTTAAAATTGATTCTGACTGGTGCATTTATTGAGATTCGTCTAAGTTCGTCGGCGTTCGTATTCTCTTTTCCTTCCATATAAATTATTTCGTAATCTTACTCTTCGAGTTTAAGTCTCTATTTTATTAATTTTGAATGACTCTTTGAGGTTAAATAACTAAACGTTGGGCGATTGTCTGACTTTTGTGCCATTTTTCAGGCATCGTATAAAAGGTTTAGTAATCTTTACAAAGTCTTGGATAATTCGTCGGCAATAAGTAGCTAGTCCTAAAAACGATTTTATTTCTTTCTGGGCTTCAATTTGTTACTGCGCCTGCTGTGTTGGGATTTAATTTAATAACTTTTTTATGTTAAAATTCAGATTTATTCAGTTGTATTTTACAGTTCGATTATCTTAATCGATTAAAGACTTTTCTCAACCTGTCGATGTGTTCTTGAAGTGAAATAAAGAATATAATTATATCATCAAGGTATACTAAGCATATTTAATTTTAAAGATCACGCATAACACTATTTATGACTCTTTAAAAGGTCGAAGGAGACCTTTTCAAGTCTGAAGGGCAATCCTTTGAACTCGTAGTGACCTGTGATCGTTGACAAGGCTGTTTTATGAATGTCGGTCTGTACCGTTTTCTATTTGGTGGAAACCTGTTGCAAGGTCTAGCGTCAAAATATATTGAGCTTTTCCTAGTTTATCGTGGATATCTGATATCTTGGATAAAAGAAATTTTCGTCTATCGAATTTATGTTTAGTTTTCGATAGTGAATCACAATTCCCCACTTGTGCTGTCTACTAGCGTCTAATTTTTTTTTTGGTTATACCCATATTGGGCTTCTCCATTGTGAGTTTGAGCTTTAAATAATACCGCATTTTATTACTTTGTGTTTTTCTTCTTGTTTATGAACTTCAGGGTACCTATATGTTTTGGTAAAAATTGGCTGTCAGATTAATTTATGTTTAATTTGATGGATGTAAATGAGAGAGGTGCCCTCTATATAGAAAATATCTCGATATTCGTAATAAAGGTTTTTAATCGCTAAATATTCTTTTTTATAACAATGAGTTGAGCGCAGAATCTTTAAGTTTTGCTTTTGTAATTTATCAATATATTCGTTAATTTATATATCGGTTTGCTATTTTTTTCAATAAAGTTAACTTCATTTTCGTTTAGAGTTCCAATATGTAAAGATTCATTAAATGTAATTTTTACTGGGTTTGGCGTGTGTTTGTTATAAGTACTTGTTAAAGACTTACTTACACTAAGGTTTCTAGCATTTCGGCTTCTCCGAAGTTCGTGTATTTTAGAATGCCAATGTCATTTGATTGGTTAATCGGTACTTTAACTTTTTGACATATGTATGGGGGTTTTATTAATTCGACTATTTAGAAGTCGTGTAAAGTTTTTCTTGGTTTATTTTGAAAATGATTAGGGTGAGTGATATTTTGCGTCTCGAAGGAACAATTTCTAAAATTTATGTGTTTCCAATGTTGCTTAGCAAATCAAATCAAATTGTAACATAAACTATTCTCACGGAAATGTAACTAGAATGGGGACTAACAATGAGTAATTGAAAAAAAAGCTTATGCTTAAGCAGGGATAGAAACTGCTTTGAGATGGCTCATAACAAAAGAATCGAACCATGTACAGAATAGTAACTAGGAATGTATTCTGATGATACTGGCACTAACGATCGCGAAATACAGGCAAAATAACACAGACATGAAAGGCATTAGGATGTCTGGACGGGTTCTAGGGGAGTAAATAGATAACCAATAAAGGGATGATTAATTTTTATGATTCGCTGATGAATAATAACTTATGGTACCGAAGCCCAACGCGAAAAAATACAAAAAAAAGACACAAATACTACATAAATGGACGTCTAAAGAAAATCGACTAGAAATTAAATCTTCAGATACAAATTTTGAACTACTGATTACTCTGAAATTTTGTGGAATTCGATTCCACGTATCAGTAATCTATCACGGTAAAATTTGTGTCTCATATTCTAACGGATTCGAGAGTTTTTTTATACCACTTATTAATAATTGTACAGACATGCCATTCATATTTACTATACATGGGAAACCACCGGCCTTATAAATAAGTGAAAAAAGTTAGTTAAATCACGACAAATGGCGCGGTGCCGTTTCTGAAGTAATTTGAATATCTTATTTGCCAAAAAGACACTTCAACAACGGAAACCACGTAATGAATCATACGTAGGACAAATCCATATTTTTAATAATATTCACAACAGAAATCCCATAAAATATACTATTTTTCATTCAATACCAATATAATAAAGGGGTAATATTTAATGAACGACCGAACTGATTTTAAAAAATAGTCCACTGTTCAAAGTTCTTGAAAAAATTGTGTATTCTCAAATTAACAAATATGTCAATGACAATAAAATCTGCTGTTGTAATTGTTGGTTTTGTCGCCTTTTAATTATTATTTACCTTTTTGTGCTCCATTCCTTAACATTCTGGAAAAAAGACGAATTCAAAGGGTACAAAATTCAAGCTGTCGCTTTATCGGCTCGCTGCAAAAATTTGATTACATTTCTGATTCACTTCTCGCGCTCAAAAGGCCTAATATGAATAATGGAAAAGAACTTTATTTGGCAGTCTGTGTTCATAGAATTATGAGTTCATCATATCCCTCTTTTTTAGAGTCTAACATTAGAGAACACTCGTTATAAGTATTTTTTCAGTATTTCTAAACATTCGTCGGCAGTATTTAAAAAATGGTTCAGCTACCAGGTATAATAAACAAAGTAACGAACTAAAATTTTTGATACCAGAAACCTTTAAAACCCAGTAAAAACGTATGTTACTTGATTTACAGTAGATTTCATATTTCTCAGGGGTTGTTTCTCCAATGGATTTATCGTTCTGCAGCTCAGATGTCCCTGGTTGTATCTTCCGCCTGGTTATGTTTAAAATGTGGCATATATCAAGACCTAACAGCATTCCTATATCTGCCGCATCCACAACTTAAAGCATTTATTCCGGTTGGTTTTTGGTGGTAGCCATCAATTTAAGATCATGCATATACAGTAGATGATTTCGTAATTTCGTATTACTACCTCTTCATGGCTGTTCTTAATACTGAAGTCACATCTAGTGGAATGTAAGTTGCGTGATAGAGGGTTCATGGTAAGTCAGAACTATAAAATGATTAATGAAATTCTTTGAAATACCCCCCTTCGTATTGGGATTGTGTCTGCTTTGATGTTGACCCTATAAGGTATTTGCATTTGGATACTAGTTCTTCAAGTTGACATAAGGTGTTCAAAAAGGACACAATATGTACGTCGAATATATATATATATATATATATATATATATATATATATATATATATATATATATACATATATATATATATATATATATATATATATATATATATATATATATATATATATATATATATATATATATAGCTGTCAGCTAGTCATGTGGTACTGAGTTGACGGCTGGTAGTCCTCGAAAGGGGCGAAAAGGTTGCTTCGGTTGGTATAGGCCTGATTGCAGATGACAAAACTGATAATAAATCGCTGTTTGCAAGCTATTACGCCTCTCTAATTTTTCGCGATAAATTATGAAAATGTTTTAAATAAATAATGGTCAAAACAAGGAAAAAATAAACTATATATATATATATATATATATATATATATATATATATATATATAAATATATATATATATTTCGGTAAAAAATAAATAAATCTATTTGATGCAGCGTTTAAATAGTTACCTATATTTTATCTGCTTTTTTCTATACATTAAAGAAAAGAATATATAAAAACTGTTTATTTCCTGCAAATACAACTCTGGTTCTCCCTCCATACGAGTTTCGAACACCTAGCGGTTTCGTCACTGGGGCTGTATCGAACCAAGAGCAATATTTGCAGGCAACAATTATCTATATAAAATATAAATTCTGAGACATGTCGGCAAGATATTAGACCAGCTGACTTTTCGATGTCAGACCGAAAAATATTACCAGTTGAACAACATCTACACATTCACTGGAGTAGTGCGAAACTTAAAAATTAAGCTTTCAGTAAAAAATAAGTAAATCTATTTGTGTGTTTAAATATTTGCCTATATTTATTTTCCTATTTTTCAAGCACTTAAAGGTTAAACGATTTATTTCCTGCAAATGTAGCTCTGGTTCTTTCTCCGTACGCGTTTCGCCTACCTAATAGGCTTGTCAGTGGAGGTGGTTACTCTCTACATTTTAAGTTAAATAACTTGACATGCATTAGTAAGAAACATAATGTGGTTTCATCTCGATGGCAGTAGTTGAAGAGAACCTCTCGAAAAGACTCATGGTTGTATTGTTTACGATAATTTGGTAGCAAGATCACCTCGACCTATTGATGTTAATCTACTAGGTTTTATCTGTAGGACATTTAAAAGAGCTTGCATACAAAATGGCAATAAAATATGAGAAAGACTTGTAAATAGCAACATTCTGATATTTTTCTTAGGATGATAAAATCTTAATTATTAGCAGCGAAGTTGATGGTGACCGTTTTTGATATTGTCCGTGATCGGTTTATACAGTTAATGTAATATATAATTGAAAAAAAAAACTGAAGTCGTAAAATTCTTCCAAAAATATATCATAAGTATCATCAATGATTTTCTAAGTTTACTTGGCCGCCTTTCTACAGCTTTCTTAAGCCACGTCATAACCTAGAAACTATGAACAGTAATTATGTGATTCGCGGGAATATACAGTAACGAGCCCCAATTTTTACTTCTTCTCGGAAGTAGACAAAGAGAATTTTTTTTGAAAACAGAATTCTTGACAAAATAACGCAAATACATAATTTCTTGGAGAATGGCTTCATTGTAAGCGAAAGTGTTTTAAATCGGTATAAATAATTTTTATTTTCCCTGTCGAAAGCTTGTGTACGAAAGGGTCCTACAAAAAAGAACATTTACCTCATAAATGAAGTCTAAATCTATAATACACATATGGGCTGACACCTACATGGAGCCGGTTTTGAAACCTGATCACTTTCTTGAGATACTTTTGTCAAGCAGTGAAAATTGGGAGAAAGAGTAAACTCCTGATGTATTCCGACAGGATGGAACTGGAGTCTTCGGTAAAAGCACAGAAGTGCGAGAGTCTTACTCACTCGGATAGCGTGCAATGATCTTTTACATAGAACATATATACTATTCTGCAATGTGACATAAAAATAAATAAGACCATGCGCGTATACTTAAACAGACGGGCTGCGATATTGGTACTGAAGTGTAACATCATAACTTCAGGACTAGTGTCTGAGGGAAGGATACACTTTATAGTCCGATAAGGTACGGTTGCACAGTCAGATTTGTGTGGGTTCCGGATAACCAGTATCCGCGGTCGAACAGTACGGACCCTCAAATAAAATGTCCCGAGGAACACATAACTGGAATTTATGTGTGACTTACTAGAAAGCTAGTTTCCCTGAAAAGAAAGTAAACTCATAGTGGGATTACTGACTGAATATTATCACCTACGGGTTCATCTTTATAGGACTAGCTTCATGGATAACCCGCTGAACAGATGATATCCATGGAAGGATAAAACTGTCGACCATTTCCTCGAAGAATACCCAGCACTTAACGAAATGACGTAGAGACATTTCGGAGACACAAAATTATTTCCCCAAACAATCAGGCAAGTTCAGGATTGAGCCTAACGCGCGACTTACTAGGGAGCTTCTTTCTTTGAAGAGGAAGGAACTATGTATCGTCGTAGAATTACTGATAGCATATTGTGACCTTTAAGGCCATTTTCATAAGTTTCAGATCAAAGATGACCCGGTGTTTAGAAAGAGGAAAAAACTGTTAGCTATGTCCTCGAAGAATGCTTAACACTCAATTCACTGAGGCACAGACATTTCGGAAATACAACATTATCTCCTAGATTAATCAAGCATTAAAGATCAAATATCATCACTTTTATTTATTCATCCGTTTGTTCATTCAAATCTGAATAAAATAACTGTTTAAAAGTCGAAGTATCAGAAAGTAAAAGAGCTAGAGGCTATCCACATTAATGCTTAAATAAGTAATATTTAAAGTAATTTCTCAAACAAAAATATAATTGAATTTGCTTAACTGTTGCGTCTTGCTCAACCTTATAATTATTTTTATTCGAACTTTTAATTTCGTTTATATCAATGCCAACTCAGACAAATCAAGACATCTCTGTTGTACCTTTAAAAGCCATTTTAATCCTAAACGTAACCATATAGCATACTTAAATATATTATCATCAATTGCACAAGACTAAAGTTGAGATCAATTGCTCTTCTGTCAATCAATCCAGTAGTTTAAAATGAATATTCACCGGGAACAACTGCGCCTTAGATAGGTTTGCCATCAGAAATTTAAAAAACTAGAAGTGATGACCAAAGAACCCAAAATATTACCTCTATAACCCCGGACACACTAGAATTATTAAAATATAGGCCTACAAACTAAAATAAGACAAGGGATAACTGAAAAATGTTTTTTATTAAAAATTCCAAATATAAGTATATTTTTTTCTGTTATAGATGACTCATAATTAAAAAAATATTGGTTTTTATTTAAATCTTAACCATCTTAAATAAATAATATTTAATAAATAATTACTAGGTGAAACAACAACTTTAGCTTTAAAATTTATAGGTTTTGATCAGTGCATTCATATGAACTGCCAACATCTTTTAGTAGTTTTTATCACTTATTAGGAGGAAGTCTCGACAATTCATTAAGAAATTATACTGATTTTTTTTCATTTCGGATACAGTTTCCGGTTTATTTCTTCATTTGGTCTATTGATAAAAATGTATTTTTTTTTTATTTTTGGCAGTTTCTGTTTTCTTTATACTTTGAAAAAAATGCAACAAAATTAGTATTACAATCGGTAGTATAATCAACAGCAGTTTCTTTTATGATTTTTTTTGAAGCAAAGAAACGCAATGAATATTTTTTCTTCATTTAATATTATCTTGAGTAACTTTAAAAATTCGATAGAGTAATAGACAAAAGAAGCGCGAACAATAGCTATTAATTGCTCTCTCACTCACATCGATCACGATCTACACTTCCTCCGCGCATCGCTCGTAATCGTTAGGCAGACAGTTCCTCTTTTGTAAATGATTATAAATACTCAAATTTTTAAAACCCCCGGATATATTTGAAAAATCCCGCTGGATGTCCCAGGACGTCCTTCAAAAGAAGACAGTGTCCAAGGAAAAGAGGACAGGTGGGAATCTCAGCTTTAAAATGTAGCTCGAATAACTTAGCATTTTAAAGAGTCACTAACTAATATTTTTGGGAGAGCGGAATTCACAATTGACCAATTTGCTGCTTATGTACCACCTTGAGAAATTCTGCGTACTATAAATGGGAAAATGTTACCCTGTTAATATCTAGTTTTAAAATATTGCAAAGGTTGGTATTATAAAATAAAAACAAAAATGCAAAATTTATTTTTTAAAGTTGGATAAAACTCAGTATAACCATCTCTTTTTAAATTTTGTTTATTTGGTGATGGCGCGAAGGGAATTTCTGCTAGTTGAATAATAGATCTAATTTTAAAGAACGTAATCACATTTTAACAATAACTACCGAGGAACAAATTATAATAAGAAAAATCACCATTTTGTCGAGAAAGTCATAAAAATTGCATTATATTTCAAGATTATTTTGTCCGACTTTTTTTACAAAATTGGTATGGGGGAATTTTCGGAATAGCAAATAACGAATCTGATATTATTTAAAAAAAAAATTAAATATGGCGGATCCAACATGGCCGATTAGATATTTTACATCTCTCGATTTTGTCTAAAATCGGTATTGGGGGTTTTTTGGGAGTGTTTATTACGAATTTTAAATTATTTTTGAAAAATTCTTACATCGCGGATCCAGTATGGCGCCCTAAAAATTTTATATATCACAATTTTTTCCAAAATTGGTATATTTAAGTTCTTGAGGGTGTATATTATGAATTTAAAATTAGCTTTAAAATATTGCTGACTGAAAATTTTACAGTTTTGGATTTTGTTCAAAATTGACACCGGGTCGTTTTTAAGGGTGTAAATAGTGAATTTAAAATTATTTTAAGAAAATTTAAATCTAATTTCCCATTTTTGTCCAAAATTGGTACTAAAGAGTTTTTGAGGGTATAGATTTAGATTAAATTAAGAGGTTAAAATTATTTTTTTAAGATTCAATATGGTTTCGGGTTTTTCGGGGTCTTGTGTTACGAATCTGAAGTTAATTTTTTACAACTTAATAAGGCAGATACAATATTGGGGATTAAAAATTTTACGATTTGTCCAAAATTTTGGACGTACACATTTAATTTGAAGGATAAAATATGTCAGACTAAAAAATTTACTTCTTAACTGATATTTGGAGAATTCTTAGAATCAAAGAATTTTTAGTTGTCCATTTTATTGTAGCAGAATCACTGCGTGGCATTCTAATCTCGACTAGTACTTAGGTCAAATAATTTATGGATATCATAAGGAATTTAAAACAAAAATTGAAACAAAATTTGTATAAAAAAATTGAACCGACTTCTAAAAATGCGCTAAAAAATTAAAAATAAAGTGTAAATTCTTACATGAAATTGAAATTTTTGAAGTCGACGCCAAATTATTTCTAAATGAAACAAATAACTTCTGATACAAGATATATATAAACTATGATTAGCAATTACAAAAAAGTATGTTTTAATCTTTTTAAGCGAATCGCATTATGTCAGGAATTCGTTTGGCGCCGAAATCAAAAATTTCAATTTCATATAGAAATTTATGTTGGTAATTTTTGCTTTTTAGCGCATTTTTATAAGTCGGTTCAATTTTTTTATAGAAATTTTATTTTTTCTTTTTAACATCACTGTATATAAATTTTTCCAATAAGGTTTACCTGAAGTGTCAGTAGTGAACATAACCCGATCCTCTCTATCCCCCCACTCCTCGACCTTGACCTTGATCTTGCTTCACCCCTCTTCGGCCCCGCCCGCATGTCCTTGTCATTGACCTTGAAAGTGCACGTGTGCTTTGGCCTTGGCCTTGTGTTCAAGGTTGTGTGTGTGACCTTGACCTTGGCCTTGGGCGAGACGACCTTGACTTTGTTGGAGGTCATCTTGGGTGTGTGACCTTGAAGTAGTTATTTGTGCATTGTAATAGTGTGGGATGATCTTGAAATGATTTTGACTTTGCAAATTGTTCTATAAATTGTGTGAGTCTATTTGCATTCATTCAGTGTGAAATGTCAGATACGGAACTATCTAAAGAAAAAATTATAGAGCAAGTCGGCAGAGTAATTTGTTTATATCAGAGTAATTTAAAAAGTTTGTGTGATTTTGAAGAGAAGGATCTAGCATTTTTTCCTCTCGAATATTTAAAAACTTGCGTTGATACGCTGAGTTTACGGCAAATTTGGGATAAGCTACCAGCGCCATATCGGTGTGACAAGGAACTACAGTTAAGCTTACCCTGTTACATTCACTATGAACAAATATATCGTCATTATATAGATGGGCCACCACCAGCAATAAAAAAGTGTCGTGAATGTAAAAATGAGTGAATAATATGAATAGTGCTTTGCAAGAGACAGTAAAAAAATTGGGCGATGAGTTCACTGAAACGGCTAGTAATTATTTCAATGATGCAATGAAAAGTCGAGCAGAATGGGCGTCGCGCTATTATGATTTGGATTATGAATATGAAAAGGCTGCGAATGCATGTCGTAAATATTGCAGCAAAACAATAAATTTACAAGACTTTGTTCGTGAGATAAAAAAGTTGGGGTTTAGTGACTGTTTGGAAAAACTGATTAGGTTCATTGCAGATCCGGTTGTGTTAGATGAAATTAGAGTGTAGGACTTAAGTTTAACGTAGTAGTAGTTAATATGGAAAGTTTAGTGCGAGAAATGTACGAGGAATTTCTAATTTTTGCAGCCTGTTCGGAATTTTACGCATATGAAATGCAAGATTCGGAGGCTCAGGACTTTAGTGTATTTTTTAAGTTTATGGACCATGCCGAAGTGTGTCTTTTAGCTAGTATAGTTTGTAAGAATTTTCTAAGAAATAAAAACAAACAATTATTATTGAACAAATTAAGGAAATTAGGTTTAGGTGATAATGTTACACGCATAGAAGAATGGTAGAAAAAAATCAATGAATAAAGTACATAAAATGTAGTTATTTGTTTCATTATATTTTGTCCTTGAAGTTATCCTTATACCAATTTAAATGTGTGACGTCATTTGACCTTGAATACTCCTCCCACTATTTCTATCGTTAAGCTACCCCCACCATTGTTACAATTCGACCTTGAAACCCTGCTATAAAGGTTCGTGGGAAAAGAAGTGACTTCAAACAGTCGCAGATATCAGTGGCATAAACATCAAATATTGTGTTCGTGTAGTGTTCTGAAAGTGCTTTTATATTCACGGTAATTTTTGGATTTATATACCATTTTTTTCAATAATGAGTATTGCAAAAGAAACTCTAGATGAAATTAATGAAATGTTTAGCAAAGATTTCGAGGTTTTAGAGAGAAAAAAGGTTACCGAAATGATTGTAGGCAAAGTGTATAAAATTGTAAAGATGGTTTCAATGACTACACGATTTGGTAAAACTCTTTTAGTGGCTTTACACGATGACGGTGATAATAGCACATTTGAGACTTTTTTACCAAAACGTGTGGCCGAAACACTATCTGACGATATTGTAGATATTATGAGTAAAACTAAAGATAAATACACTCTAACTTATTTGGGGCAGGGCACTAGAGTTTTTGGAAACAATACTCGAACATTATTACGTTTTGGCTCATTGGAGTAAATTGTATGTAAATTGTTTGAAAAAAAAAGATGTAATTAAATTTAAAATATAGTTGCACATGTCAGAATACTTACGCGTGTTCATTATTTCTGTTAAAGATGTATGCTGATGCGACGACGACGACGACCGCCAACGAATGTGTAGATAGATACATATTTTGGTTGGGGAGAGAATTAAGAAATAGGGCTCACGATATGTTAGATAGCGTAAATGATTGGTCGCATATTGATGTAACCAAAGATCAATATAAGAACGAGATCAGGGATACAATCAATTTTATGGCTGGGGCACACTTGTGCGACAAATTTTTATATGGTTCCATAGACATGGATACATTTCGTGCTGAAATGGTTGAAGAAGAATTAAAAGAATACCTCGTCAATATTCCACATTTACCAGGTGAGCTTGCTGCAAAATATGAATTGGTTTCTGCAACAGCAACAGCCCAAGACGTTGACGATCGAAATAGTGTCGGATGGGATAGAATTTTGAGCAACGAAAACGAAGACATGGAAAATTAATTTTTTATAATTTTTGTATTTGTGCAATTAAATAACTGTAAATAAATATCTGTTACAATCACAGTTTTATTTTATTTCTTTTATAAACATACCAACCCAGTAGATCATAGTCAGTGTTTCTTTTTCTCAGCTGAAATATTTAATATAAGTAGGGCAAATAAAAATAAAATCGTTTAGTAAAGATTGAAAATGAGTCGAGGAAACAACACAATTGATAAATTTGGTCGTCAGAAATATAATGAAAAATATCATATATTATCTGGGCCACAAGGGATTGGTTTTAAACTTACAGCGGATGGGCAGTATGATATGGGTGGAAAAATCATAACCAACTTAGGCGAACCTAAAGATGATGACGATGCTGTGACAAAACACTTTGTTAATAGAAAGTTTTACAATTTTGCAGTTGTAATATGTGACATATTTAACAAGGATGTCCTCCCCATGATATACAAAAATAATAGTGAGCTTAAAACAAAAATTGAAGTTATGCAGAAAATACTCTATCATCAGCCTTTAAATGACTCATTAAGCGCACTGTCGTACGGCTCGACTTCAAAAAAATGATGAAGATTGAAATAAAAAACTTTATTTTACAATATATTGTTTATTTATTTTACATTTTAAATTAAAAATATAGTCATACAATATGTTATTTAAACAATATTAGCTTTATCTATCCAAGAGTTGAAGTGGTTGGGAAATCCTAGCCATTTGACAAATAATTGATCGATGTGATTTTTCTTGCGTTGTCTAAGAACCTTTTCTACTAGATAAACGTCAGGACTGCTTGTTTTTTGTAGTTTTGATTCGTAAAAACACCCTCTTATAGGCTGACCTTCTAACGATTCCAACAAGTAAGTAGGTGGATTTGTAACGTTAACTTTTACAACTTTAAACAATTCGGTTGACCAAGAGGGCGTATATCCTTTCTCGAATAAGCTTTTGTACTTGCTAATACGCACAATGTCACCCATGGAAAACTTAAATTTTTTAGGTACAATTTTTAAATAATCATATGCTTTAATATGTGTTTTTTCTTGCACGTCTGCAGGCTTCATTCCAATGGTGCGATGTTTCGAATGGTTATAGGTTTTTGTTACTGCCGATAATATATGTATCCATTTGTAAGATCCTCTTGTCGAGAATTGTTTATATAAATTATTTTTTAAAGTCCTTATGACTCGCTCAACAATTGCAGCTTTCTTTGTGCTGTAAGTGGAATAATGATTTATATTATATTTTTTCATCAGGGCTTGAAAGTTTGTATTATAGAACTCCTTTCCTTGATCACTTTGCAGATTTGTTGGTGTATATGATGCCTCCTCAATGATGCTTTTCATCGCATTAGTAACTTCTATGCCAGTCTTGTTTTTTATGGCTTTGGTATAGACAAATTTAGAGTAACAATTTATACAGACCAAAATATAACGATAACCATCGTTTTCATCAGCATACTGTTGCATTTCAGCCAAATCAATTTGCCACAAATCTCTGTATCCTTTTATTATCGTGCGCCGTCTTACAAAATTTTTTCTAGCCGTTCTATGTAGTTCATTAACAATCTTGATTTTTTCTAGACTGGGCTCCATATTATTAGTAATACTAAAGGTTTCAGATCGAAGGAAGAACTGAATAATATCATTAAATATTGAGCTTAATATATTATATCTTCTTCTCGTAATTCCTCTATGATTGACATAATTTCATTTTCGTGTCCAGTGTGACCGGCCATTTTGGAACTCCACAACAAACGTAAACGATCCACCAACTCTTTAGCTTTGTTCCAGTAGACATATTGAAATTTTTTCGAAGATAATTTCTTTTTTGTGGGTAACTGTAGTTTTTCCGAGAGATTTTTTCTTGTAATAGTACCACCTAATTTTGTGCCCATTATCAGAGGTTTAATAATTTGTAAATATTTGTTCCATCTGGTCTCCCGTAAACCATCACTTTTTTTAAAATTGTTGTAGACAGCACTCGTTGATTCCAAAATTTCCTTGTACGTTGAAAGTACATTATCACTTAATTGTTGTTGTTCCTTGCCTACACTTGGGGGTGTTTTAAGAAATAACAAACCATAAAGTGCCGGTGATCCACCATATTCTGCAATATTTTTCCCTTTTTTGTATAAGATAATATTTCCATTTAGAAAACGCACCTCTAAATTACCAATAAAATTTTTGTTATAATCTGTTTTTGAACCAAAACGTACACCATATACAGTATCGTATAGAGATGGTTTCGAACGTAATCCTTTCAGGTGTGCGTTTAAAGTATCGGAAGTTGTGGTGTCAGCGGATGCGAGAGATGTATTAGTTGATGTCGAGGGTGTATCAAACACCGATTGGCTAATATCTTCTTTTGAAATGCGATGCTGCTGCTGCTGCTGAATAGGTGTGGAGGTTTGAAAGGAATGTGTAGGTTGAGGAAAACCTGATATTTGAGTCGACTGCACCGATGTACTGAGACTATGTGGCTTTGTAGCTGGATAATGTTGTTGCTGTTGTTGTTGTTGTTGTTGTTGTTGTTGCTGCTGCTGCTGCTGACGTTGCTTAACCACATCAGATATAGTTGTCAACGGCTTAGAAATGGGTTCGTAAAACTTTTCCAATTCCACAACATTAAACTCTTTAGCCGCTTTAATTTGTTTAAATTTTTTTCTGACGGCATTGGTAGCTTCCACTAGTTTACGTTTTAAGTCGATCGCGTTATTCATGATGTTAACAAAGGACGTTTCAACAATCAAATGAGCGTTTTCTCTTATTATTACAGTAATATATAGCTATCAAATCCTTTGCGGTATCTTCCCGATTTCACATCACTGTCTTTATCAATTACTAAAAATCCATACTTATTATCCCAACATTTTGAGCACATTTCTTGAAATTGAGTAAA
Organism: Diaprepes abbreviatus; assembly: GCA_034092305.1. Lineage (NCBI taxonomy): Eukaryota > Metazoa > Arthropoda > Insecta > Coleoptera > Curculionidae > Diaprepes > Diaprepes abbreviatus. The sequence continues at coordinate 2,349,472 of JASJET010000056.1, forward strand.
AGTTAGATCCGGTGAAACGTGGTCGGAAAATATGTGTTTCATATTCAACTCATCTTGTTTAAACATAATAATAAAATTGGCGTTGTCTCGCACAAGCTGTTTAGGCACTCGCGAATATGTTTGCGCTAGGTAAAAGGAGTCGATATTTTTATGACGTCCCATGCTAAAGTACGATCTTATAACATCTTGTTTTTCACATATAACATCATCAAAGATAAATATAGAGTTTGGTTTTGCATCGGATGGTTCCACAATATTACTGGAATCACTAAAGGCATAGTAGCCTAAACCTTTGATGGGCGCTAAAATTTTCCTTAAATACTCATATTTCGGTTGATACAGAGATTTCGAGTAAATATAGATATTTTCGAAACGTAGCCCAAGGGGGTGTGTAAGCAGCGAAATCATGACATTAGTTTTTCCACAATTGGATGGACCAATTAATAGGCCGCGAATAGAGGAAGGAAGTAGAGGACCGTGTCTCTTCATTATCTTCTTTTCAAATCCAAGTCCGACTTTTTCATCGAGATTGTCAATAGGAAGTTTTTGTTTAAGATCGATAACGCGCATCTTAGGAAAATTTGATATTTTATAGGCAATTTTTTACAAAATCTGTCATTCAGATGCCGAGCGTCAAACGAAGTGGACGGTCTCACGTTTCCAACAAAACTGGATACGGTATTGTGAATTCGTTAATAAATAAATTACCATTCGAGGTACACATTCCTGGTTATCAATATTGCGGACCCGGAACAAAAGTAATAAAACGTATAACAAGAGGTGATCCAGGCATTAATCCTTTGGATGCCGCATGCAAAAAACACGATTTAGCCTATTTACATAATAAAGACAACATAAGTGCGAGACATCGAGCGGATTACGAGCTCGAACAAAGTGCTTGGAATAGAGTAAAATCGAAAGATTCCAGTTTAGGTGAAAAAACAGCAGCTTGGTTAGTTACAAACATTATGAAAGGAAAACAACGTTTTGGTATGGGTGTACCATCATCATTATCAACAAAAAAAACATCTAGTAAAGGCACGCGTCATACAAAAAGGAAAGGTGTTAATAAAAATCGACATGTTCGGAAAGCCAGTTTCGGAACAGCTATTCGACAAGCAGTTCGAAGGGAATTATTAAAAGCCTGAAGTAAAAATGTGTTGGAAAAAAATGTCATGAATGCATCTAAAATAGCTCTGTCGGCAGCACGTAGATCGGTAAAAGCGGCAGGTGGCAAAAGGAAGGTTCGTACACCGAGAATAATACCGATTCCTAAAACTGGTGGAATATTACCATTAATACCAATTTTTGCCGGGTTATCAGCTTTGGGTTCATTAGCCGGTGGGGCAGCGGGAATTGTGCGCGCCATAAAAGCAGTAAAAAAAAGCAGCGAAGATAAAACCGGTGCCGGCCTGTATTTAAAATCGAAAGGAAATGGTTTGTTTCTAAAGCCATATCGTAAAGGTATGGGATTATTTTTAAATCGTAGATCAAAAAACTAATTGAATCCCTACCTCGAAGACCACTATCTAACATCGATATAGAAAAATATGCCAAAAAGAAAAGAATAGGACACTTTCGAGGCGTTTATATGAGGGATTTATTACCTAGACAAGGTCCTCCACGTTACGAAGCAGCAATAGTGAATTTGGATAGTACGCGTGGTGCAGGGACTCATTGGGTAGCTTATAGAAAAAATAATTCTAAAGTAACATATTATGACAGCTTCGGCGATTTACCCCCACCGATCGAATTGGTACCATATCTACAAACGGGATCGGAACCATCAAAAATTATTTACTATACATACGATCGTCAACAGGATTTTGGAACAGTCTGGTGTGGACATTTGTGCTTAAAGTTTCTTGTCGAATCATCAGCGTAAAAGATGTCATCATCATCATCGTCACCATTAACACCGCAAATGGATCGCAATAACTATACTAAAATGTTGCAATCACTGAAAGCATTTCATCTAGCCGGTGGATTAAGGAAAATGACCGTGAAACAGTTAGAAAACATGCCCAAGGAAGTAATGATTGCATTAGCCCCAAATGAAATTCCATTCGTTTGGGAAAAGTTGCCCGAGCACCTCAAAAGCGATATCGATATATTAAAATATCAGTGCGGTTGCAAACATTATTTCAGCAGCAATTTAAACGAGGTTACGGCTGATGAGGATCTTACGGCTAGAAAAATATTTTGTTGTTATTGCAAAATCAGCGATGTGCGCATAAAAGCAGAAAATAGCATAAAAACATCACTATCTAATGCAGTGAGAAAAGGTGTGAAGATGAATCTTTTTAAATGTTGCCGCTAAGAATAAAACCGAGATGTGTGATGTTTTAATGGTTAGTCATGTCTTATACGTTCACACTAACAGGACACTCGAGCGTCTTAAGCGCCGATTTTTATCCACCAGTCGATTTAAATAGAGAAAACAAATATGGTCTGGCATTGCTGGGATTTTACACATACAATTCAATTTTTATTGTGGACGAAAGCAACAATAAGTTTGCCTACATGAAGGAGGGTTACACCACCGAGTCGATACAATTGCAGATTCCACCTGGGGCCTATGAAATAGATGAGATAGGTAAAGCTATGTTGGAGGCTTTGAGGATTTCAACTGAAGAAAAGAACGATGGAATCTTTTACTTGGTCGCTAATAATAATACGCCGAAATGTGAACTGAAATCCCAATATACTATAGGTTTCCGGGGAGAGGCGAGTATCGGTAAAATGTTAGGACTTAATCATACAGTGTTAAAAAGAGACAAAAAGCACGAATCAACCGAGATGGTGGAAATAATGAAAGTACGCGTCATACGCGTAGATTGTAATATAATTTCCGGAGCATATATGAATTCGGTGGAAGGTCATACCTTGTTCGAATTCGATATCGACGTGGAGCCCGGTTACAAAATCAGTAAAGAACCACAAAATAATATTTATATGCCGTTAATGCCGGCAGGACGTCAGTTTATCGACAACATTACTCTTCGCATCTTGGACGATAGCGGTGATCTAATCAATTTTCAAGGCGAGAAAATAATCGTGAAATTGGAACTGAAGAAACTTTCATAGAAATGGGTTTTTGCTTCAATCGTCAATTGTGTGTGCTGTCGACTAAGATGGGGGAACCGCCGAAACATAATAAAAATAAAAGAAGAGTTAACGTCAAGGTTAGTCGTAGTCCAGACGTTAGATCACAAACATCTCAACAGTTATCTGCCGAAGACTATAAATTTTTAAAATCAATCGGTCTTAAAGTGCGAAAATGATTTCCACCACCAGCGATAAAATAGAGGTTTTCTCCGAGCCCATCTTGGACAATTCCATTATTAGTCTAGAAGAGCATACGTATAAACCATACGGATCTCCATCATTCAACAATTCGGATGAAGTCCGTATCCCCATTAATTTTCAAGATATTATACTGGATATCGCCGAAAGTTACATATATATCGAAGGAAAATTTAAACCCATAGACGCAACGAAAAGATGTTTTTTATCAAATAATGCCCTCGCATTTTTGTTCGATGAAATTCGCTACGAGATGGGAGGTGAGCAGGTCGCCGTGGTTCGTAAACCTGGAGTTACGACGACATTAAAAACCATGGTTTCATTCGGAAGTTTGCAACAAAGATCTCTTATGACGTGCGGATGGGGTCTCGACGAAGCAAACCAAGATATCGTAGACACGGCAAGTAACGTATTCTCCGGGAAATTACCCTTAAAATATCTTATGGGATTCGCCGAAGATTACGCAAAAGGTGTTTTCAACGTAAAACAAGAGCTTATTATGATTATAGCTCGCACTTTTACCAATTGTTACGTCGGCGAAGTAGAGGCAGAAATTAGTATCGACAAAATCGAATGGAAAATTCGTCACATCATTCCAGACGACAAGCAAAAATTGAAAATACTGTCTCGCATTAATAAAGGAGGAAACAATGCCAGTATTCAAATGGCATATCGTAAATGGGATCTGTACGAATTACCAGCTTTAAGGCAAACATCTTCCGACGTGTGGGCCTTGAGAACGAGTACAAGTCTGGAAAGACCGCGCTATATAATCGTCGGGTTTCAAGACAGCAATAATTGCGACAAGAAAGAAAAAAACGCAACTCAGTTTACCCACGCCGACGTATGCGACATTAGACTGTATCTGAATTCAACCGTTTATCCATACGAAAGATGGAATTTAGATTTCGCCAAGAAACTGTACGCAGCAGCCTATTACAATTACGAAAACTTCCAAAGCAGCTACTACGGGCGCGAGATAAACGATCCGATGATAACGTTCGCGGAATATATGAAAAACCCCGTTTTTATTATCAATTGCAGTCATCAACCAGAGGCGATTAACTCATCGACAGTGGATGTAAAATTGGAGTTCCAAACGAGAAAGAATAAATTCCCCAAAGACACTAAAGTGTACGCATTAGTTATTCACGACTCATTTTTTAGTTATAATGTATTAAACGGTTCGGTGACCAATAAATCTATATTTTAATGTATCTATTATATGTAACACAAAATAATGTTCTTGAATCAATAAATTTGTAATGAGTGAAGTAGTAGTTTTATATTTATTTGAAACCCAACCAAAAAAAAAAGCTTGCGGAAAAGCCCGCTCTTTAAGAAAAGAGTACGGGAATTTAGAAAATGGTGGTTTATTAAGTGGAAAAAAGAGCTTAAATAACACAAGAAAAAATTTTTAAGGCAAAATATGAAAACAACGATTTAGAAAATTTGTAGGAAAGTAACGGTTAGGAATAGGGAAAAAAGTTATAAGAAAAAATTATAGAGGAAATCGAGTACTATAAGCAAGCATTTTTGTCGATAGTAAAAACGTAAAAAAAAATTTTTTCAAAAAAAATTGAAAAATGGTGAATGCGCGCCAAAGTTGAAGTTTTGGAGCAAAATGATATTAGGAAATTAGAAAGAGAATTTTTTTCTACATATGGTGGTACTTTTCAAAATTCGGAAAGATGAAATTTTAAGAAAAGGGTTATAGTAAGTTAGTAATTTGGATTTTTTAAAGCGCTGTAGCTCGGGAACCGTTCAAGATAGAAAAAAAATAAAAGCACCTCGATAGCCCAAAATTTTGAGGAGAATGCGATGGTGTAAAAAAAATTATAATTTTTTTTTTTTCTGAAAATGCTGAATACGCGCTAAAGTTTTAGAGAAAAACGGTATTGGGAAATTAAAGAGAGAATTTTTTTCTACATATTGTAGTATTTTTGAAAATTCGAAAAAATGAAATTTGAAAAAAAGGGTTATAGAAAGTTAGTAATTTGAATTTTTTAAAGCGCTGTAGCTCGGGAACCGTTCAAGATAGAGAAAAAATAAAAGCACTTTAATTACCTAGAATTTTGAGTAAAATACAATGGTGAAAAAAAAATTTGGAAAATCTTAAAAATGACAAAAAATTTAGACGAAAAAATTGAAATTCTCGAGTTAGGAGGCTAGGGCCGCCGAACGGGAGTATGTGGAAGTTGTAGGGGAGGTTTTTTTTTTTTTTTTTCTAAGTCCACCACTACCTCCCCCACCCCCCACCAGCGGAGGGAAAAAAAATCGATTTTAGATGGTTTCAGAGCGATTGCGCGGCTCCTTCACCATTTTTTCGCAATTTTTGAGGTATTGATTTTTTTATTTGCGGTGACAGAAGTTCGGAAATTTTTTTTTTTTTTGGATTCTAGAGAAAATTTCCCACAATATATGTATTTTTCCAATTTTTTATCGTCAACCGTTACGACGCCAGAGCCCATCCAAAATGAGATGAAAAAATTTTTTTTATATTAGTGAATCGGGAAAAATAGTGTGATATACTTCAACTCTTCCTTATTACGATTCCGTCAAAACATTTTCAAAATTTTCCTTACCTTGCCTGAAAATAATTAAAATATATGCATAATTTGCATTTTTTGTAAATATGTAGCAAAGTAATGGTTAGAAATATCAAAAAAATTTATTTGAAAAAAATGTAGAGAAAGTCTAGTACTATATGCTAGAAAAGTGGAGGGGGGTAGTTTGTGTCCATAACAGAGATACGGTGAGTTATAAAATCATATTATTCTCAAACTTATATAATGCATATATGCACTCCACCTTACCCCCTCCAACTTTTTGAATGTATATAGAGGCCGGTATTAGAATTATTTCATCATTACACATTCGATCGGCAAGATGGAAGATATACCAAAAAGGATCATTGGCATTGTCAGGCCATTCGTGCCTGGCAAAATATGCAAGTGTGAGGAGTGCGGGGGTACCGCACCAGGAGCGGCACCTTCGGCACCGCCTGCAACGCCGACACCACCAGCGACGACGACGGTGCCGCCAATGAGAAGACCAAGGGCTGCACCTAGGTCGGTGTTAATATCGTTGGGTATTACTCCACGGTAGGCACCCCACCCTCCCCCCAGGCCCTTTTAGGGCCACAAAAATGGTCCTTTTCAGGACTACATTATATTTTGATCGTAGTTTAGTAATCGTCACTTATGGGGCGAGATATTCGTTTAACGACGATTTGTCTCGTAGCTTAAGTGCCAAGTTATATGCTTGAGAACCTATGAAAATGTTAACAGTTCAAACAAGGTTTCTATTATTTTTTTTGTAATGTATTCTTCACAAAATATTAAGAATAAGTCTTATTGTCTAAACAAATCTAATTCCTTATTTAAAGTTTTTGAAAAAATCAATAATTCTTAAGCTCTCACCAATACATAACATTTAGAATCCGTTGGTGGGGTGGGGGTAGTTCTATATATATGAGACTGGGCCAGTTACACAGTCATATATTCATCAACCCTCATACGATGAACATGGAGGAAGAAAGACCCGCCAGCCGAGGCTCATCCATCTTTAGTGATGACACCGTAGCCGACAACGTTGGAGACCTGCAAGTCTTCGACGACGACGACGAGGTGGATTTTGAAATTGATGTCCTACGTTGGGACGACTTGGATGAGCCGATTCCGCTAGTATATGACCATGATCCGGGTCTAGTGGAATTAGACGATGCGGGCGATTGGGTCTTACAAAGACTCGAAACTCCGTCGCCGCAGCCAGAGCCGGACTCGACGGAAGATGCGGTGCTGGAAATTCCAGCATCACCAACACCCGACGACCCACAAGGCCCCTGCGATTCCTCAAGCTGGTGGTCGACCAGCGAGGATGGGGCACCATAAGCCCCACACTCTCCCTGGCCCTTTTTTAAGGGCACACAACAACGGTCCTTTTCAGGACCACAAAATACTTTGATCGTAGTTTTAGTACATATTAGTACTTTGTTACTAATATTGTATGTATAGAATATACAATATTAGATACAAAGTATTAAAACTTTAAGTGCTGGTGGAACCCAGCTAAATCGTTCGTTCGTATTTGAGACCGCAAACAACTTTTGGTCTCAATACGTAATACGACATTTGTTTTCACCCCCCACCATTAATTTGTCTCTATATATACGACCACCAATACTTATTACAATCATTTTAGTTCAACATGTCTGCGACTCAACAACAACAACAACAACCCATCCAATGCCCTGTGGTAGATTCTACCACAGAGAATTGTCTGGAGTGGGAGTTGAACGATCCCAGATGGGATGAACTTTGGCGGTTCATCATCGAATATACAGAGGACAGCACCACCACCACCACCCCCGCTGATGATGACGGGCCGTGCGACTCCACAACACAATAAAAGAGTCGCATGTTTTACAACCAAACGGTCCTTTTCAGGACCACAAAATAATTTGATCGTAGTTTTAGTTGGTTATAATACTTTGTAACCAATATTTTATGTTTTTTTCATAAAAATATACAATATTGAGATACAAAGTATTAGAAGTTCTGGCGACAGAACTTTAACTTCATAAACCGAACCATGTTTTAGCATACTTGTAAATATTATCAGAAAATATTTACAACTATTGCTATTGCGTAGTTTTAGTGGATTATTCACTCTTTTTTTTTTATTACCTAATATTATGTGGGACAGGGCCTATATGAAATAACACACAAAAATAAATTTTCAAGTCATTTTTATTCTCATTATAAAATATAAATATTTGATCAAACACTTTTTTTTTTATTAACTACAATATATATATATATATATATATATATATATATATATATATATATATATATATATATATATATATATATATATATATATATATATTTACAAACTTAATACTATAAATTACAAGCTAATATCTACAACTACCTAACACCTACTACATAATTTATTAAAGTCCTCTAATTGTCTTTTTAACCGCGCAGATTTCACCTTTTTTATCTCTAATTGTCTTTCAAGTTCTAAAATGTCACTGTCACACTCGTTCACTTCTTTCATTAAGCGTTTTTTCATTTCATAAATGTCTGTTAATTTGCTCTTCTGAGAGTTGGTGAAGTCTTCGACCCACTCCGGTTGCGATGGCTCGGAATATATTAACGAAGAAGAAGCGGTTTTATTTGGTGAAGACGATGACGATGACGACGACGACGACGAAGCAGCGGAAACTTCATCGCCTTCAAAACACCGCTTAAACCGCTTCTTCATGGGTTTCCGGCACCCCAATATCGGCGACAGTGGCGCTGGGGAAGACTTCACCTCCGACACTATTTCCTTCTCTACGCTGGCTGGTGTTGGTGGCGTTGGTGGTGTTGGTCCATCGGGGCCTTCTATCACTTCCACTTCTACCGACAATGGCTCTTCTGGTGCTGTTTTTAGGAAGTCGGGTAATGGAACAGGGGTGGAGGGACGCTTAAAGTTAAACTTTTTCTTCTTCCCTTGTCCCACACCTTTAATCGCCGAATAAAATGTTTTTTTATCGGCGATTTCCGACTTCCGCATAGTCAAGAGCTTTTTCAATTTCGAAGCTTTCGGAGAAGATTCCCTAGGCCGCGATGCTTTTCGCACAACCACATCACTTATCACATTTATCTTTGGCTCCTTCTCCTCCGTCCAGCATTCGAGGAATTGCGCTGCCGACTGAACTATCTCTTCGTCGCGACCATCATTGAGGGCTGTGTCTTCGGCATCTTCATGCTCCATGCCATTCCAGTTCTCGAATACCCCCGGACTTAACACTTCCAAACCACTCATGTTATCCAGCATGCCTTGCTGCGAACCGCAGCTCACGTCAAGAGCATCTAAAAGAGACCGTACACTCGACATTTTCGATATTAAAACTCACACAATTAACTTTATCTTAGCACTGTACTGTTTGGTGTTCTGACGAACTGTGAAGAGCTCGAGCCAGCAAGTCTGCTTTTATGCCCATTTCTCCCACTACACCACCTTTATTCCTTTTGTTCGATGCATTAAGTATAATATTTAAACTTGTCAGATGCAAGGCCAAGGCCAAGGCCGACGTAACCGGCAATACCAGGGTCATTTTCAAGGTTGTAATTTTCATGGATTTTTTTTTGTCCCTGTCAAGGTTATTTTAAAGAAGCATATAAATATAGTACTAAACTTGTCAGATGCGAGGCCAAGGCCAAGGTCAAAGTACCCGTCAATGTCAGGGTCGTTTTCGAGGTTGTAATTTTCAAGGATTTTTTTTTTGGTCCTGTCAAGGTTATTTTAAAAAGTAATACATAATTAGAGTACCGCGATTGAAAAGTACAACATATTCAAACATCATGTTGCCAACTAATGAACAACCTAGTGAAGCAGCCAAAAGATACAGTCATATACCAAAAGCTTTTTATTTAACTTGTCATCATTGTAAAAGACTAGGTATCTGCTGGCGAAATGATCTTACGTACGACTTCAACTACATTGACCTTTTCAGGGTTAAATTTGTACAATGCGGCTTTTGTGGACTAGTTTACTACCAGTTCAAGGACATTAATGAACGTGCCATCCAGAGAAGAAATTGGGTCATAGAAGAAGCTTACTTGTACAGAAGAAATTAACATGTATTTTATTTCTTAATTTTTAATTTTTTTGTTTGTTATATTTTTTATTTTTTTAATAATAAAAAGTAAACTCAATCTTTTGTTATATTTTAATTTTTTTTTTTCAATAAAACAATAGTAAAATGAATCTGTACGTGTATTTATTAAACATCACCTAAAATACGTTTTGCAATCCATATTTTTCTGCAGAGTCCGTTTATTAATGAAATAGAACCATATATTAGGGTGAAATCTAATGGTTTCAAATCAGTCTCACATAACAATGTCAGAAGTAAACACTATTGATAAGTTCGGTCGCAAAAGAAAATTTAAGGATTTTAACTTTATGCGAGGTCCTTCAGGAATAGGTTTTAAACTTACACCTAATGGAGATTACGACATGGGAAGCAAAAGATTGTGCTATTTAGCAGAACCTCTTGAAGGAGACGATGCGACCACACGAAATTATGTTGATAATAACCTTGCTCAGTGTGTGCAAGATACGCAGAAAGCTTTACATGACTCAACAATTGTTATTAAAGATATATTCAGAAACCAACTTGAAGGTTACGTACGCAAGAAATTAATTGAAACCGGTCAAGAACTTAGAGGATACATTGATGATACTGTTATTGCAATATATGAACTTAGGCAAGACGAACTGCGTGATGAACTTAACTCTAGAATGTTGAAAATTGAAAAGACTATGGAGGATCTTGTCAGCAAACCTGTTTCACATTAAACATTTATTCGTAGACCTGTGCGTTTAATTTACTATTAGACAAATTTTTCAACAATAACTTTTACAGTTTGTTATTTGTCGACACTTCATTATATTTATAATTTTAAAATAAAGGTTCAATAAAAAAGCAATCAAGTAATGAATACATGTTTTTTATTTAAAAAAAAAAAATTACAATACTATCGTTACATATTAATGTTGTATGTTTAATAGAAATAATAAAAACAATACAAATAATGAAATATGGATTTTCCAGATTACGTGCTGTCCTGACTTAGAAATGATTCCAACACGGTGACTAAATTTGCTAAGTTTTCTTCCGGGTCTGTTTTGTAAAAATCTATGTCTGCATGCCCCCAAGGTAGAGTTTTGGTTGAACTGGGAATTACATAACGTTTATCATCGCTATGTGACAATGCTACTTTATTTATTATGTTGGTATAAATGTTATGTAATTCACTTCTAAATGTCTTCATCTTTCTTAATATCAAACCACCCCGTTCAACAATTCTTTGGTAGTCTTCCTGATGAAGGTCTTTCTCGATAACACATTTTTTGATACCTTTGGCTTTTTTTAATTCATTATTAATGGACTTTACATAATAAGCCTTCGCGCCGGTACCATAAAAACTTATTATCGGATCACCATGAAACTCATCTTTCATTCTACCAACTACAGAATTACTTTTAATTATGTTGAAATTATTAATTTCGGGTTAATTTGATGTATCAAATTTTTCGGGGTTTTCTGATATAGTTTGATAAAAGTTTTCCGTATACACTTTTAATATAAGCGAGTCAGTATCGGTGTAAAGTAACGAAGCATCATCGCCAAACTTGGATTTAATAAAATTATAATAAAAATCGTATATTACAGTCTTTGATATATCTAATATGGAAAAACCGATATAAATTGGTTTATTGTACAATATTTTAACTTTATTCATATGTATAGCAACAAAGTTCTCGGTAAATATCGAGCTACTATTGAAATTGGGGCGGGATGTTAGTGCTTTAGCTCCATTTCTGCCTACACTGTTATCCCAATGTGTTACTAATTTTATATCCTTTCGATTTTCCACATTTTCCATAGTTTTACCAAATATCGCGTTATTTTTTAATTTAAAAGTGTCCTTCGCAAATTTTGTGGTGGCCTTGTTACGTAAATTGGTATTAAAATCAATATACGATTTTAGCCATTTTGATTGCTTAAACTGTAATACTCGATGGATTTGCATTACCACTAAGCCGTTGGCGATGGCTTGTTTTAAAGTTCTATAGTGTACAATGTATTTTTTTTTATCTTGTAAATTAGGAATTAATTTCGGTAATTTAGCGTTTTCTGTTGGCGGTATGATATTTTCTACTAGAAATGGAAGATCAGAATATGCATCATGCAACTCAGTCGGATAATGCACATCCACTTCCAAAACGTAGCCATGTAAACTATCATCACCAACACCCATAATATTTAAATCCAGAATTTCGCGCTCGCTTAACCATCGAAAACTACCATATGGTAATGCTTGTGACATACTATGACCATATAGATTTGTAGCATCAAGGTATGTTATAAATGAAGAAGGTTTTGTTGGGTCATAGTTTGGTAAAAAAATATTATTAGCGATGTGCTTCCTTTCTGTACACTGGCTTATGCCGCCGCGTATACCTTTCTTAAAAAAATGTATCATGTCTATATCAGTTAAGAGCTCTAGCTCTACCTTAGTCATACGCAGCATGCAATCAAATGATAAACTTGGAAGGGTATAGTAATGTGCTGGATCAAGTTTATCGAATTTTAAACAATTATTCCGAAATTGCTCAAAAACATCACACAATAGCAACACATCTGATTTTAAATACACGTCCGAATAGTCCCCCAAAGTTTTACACCCAAACAAGCGCCATACTTCTTTTGCTCTTCTATAGCTTTCATCGCTAATATGTTCTTCCCGTAAATTATCATAAAATTCATCTTTACTTGGAAGGCATGTATTTTCCATTTTTTCTATAGAGTCAATAAAGCTATAGGGAAAAACACCCTTTTGACGCATCAAATTAAATTGGTTGATATTTGAAAAATGTTTCCGCGTTTCAATAAAATCGTCGTCGTTTAAACCGCTGCCTAAATTTTCCAAAGACGTTGACAGAAATTTAAAACTATCAATAAATCGCAACTTTAAATATTTCCTCTTGACTTTTCCATATTTACTATCAAAATAATCGTGCACATAAATGCTTTTGGTAAATGATATGTACTTTTCCTTACTTTGAGCCAAAACACCAATTTTATCCCCATATTTACATAACTCTTTTATAAATAAATGGCTGTCGTAGCCGCTTAAGTTATGAAATATGATAGGGATAAAAGAGGGTAATTTATAATTTAAATTACAAACGGAATGTGCAGCACCAAATCTTTTTGCACCAGTTATGTAACAGTGGTCTCGTACTTTAATCTCACCTTCTTCAAAAGGGCCTTCACATATACCACATATTTTAGCATCATTAAACTCCCTTTTTTCTTCAGGCGTTAACGGTTTCATAGGCTTAATGTCTTTTAAATATGTGTTGTATAGAGCCCTTAAATCACACTCGATACGATCCACAAAGACTTGAGCTGCATTATTCCCACGAAATAGCTCAAATTTCGAAAGTGAGTCGTCAAAAGAGCATTTAATTAAATAAGCAAAAGAATATGGTTCATGTTTAAAACTTTTTACAGTGTAAGAATTTTATGGGTTTGGTTGTACCGTTTCAACGGGTTTTAAAACAGATTCGAAATCTGCATAAACCACGAATGGAACGCGCATTTGCTTTTCTATACCCTCGAATTTTAAAATATTTTCCGGCACACTCTTTCCAAATTTATCGATTTTTAAATCCACTGAGGGTGTTTGCGTGAAAATGTGGTTACAATCGTAGCTATGATGTAAAGTTAAAGCTGACGGTGTACTAAAATAAATGAGGCAACCATCACAGAAATATATTTTATGTTGTTGACAACTAATTTGACTTGAAACTAAACGTGATAAATCCCGAATCCAACAATAATGACTCTTTGAACAAGTCGTATCACAAAAATGTTCACCGCCATCTTTACTACTACAGTCTTTTGTAATTAACAATAAATTTACATGTCTATCCAACTTTTTTGACGCATACCTCAGTGGATCAATAACTTCATGTATTACTTCATTATTTTCATATTTAGATTCCAGACCGTATACGTTAATTGATATGTTGTTCATTTCCTCAAATTTTTTAATGTCACGTAATTTTACTGGAAAATCCATACCTGTTACATTTAGCACTCTAGAAAAATGGGGGTAGGATGTCTTCTGTGAAGGCTCTGCTGTTGGAGGAAACAATGCTGATGTTACAGCCCACGCAAAGCAAAATTCGTCCTGGTTAATCAGATTGACGACAGATCCTTTCTTTTCAATAGAACACGGCAACTTGATGTATGATGAGCCGCCCATAGGCATATACTTGTTGATACCAACTTCCAAGTATAAAATTCGCACAAGAGCCCATCCTATAACAAGAAAAATAATATATAAAAATCAGTTTAATATATCGGGTTTTAATTTTTCCATACCTGAATCTTTCTCCTGGAACTCTGTCGCCTGCGTTTTTATTAATTCGGTGAAAGAATGGTAAACGGCATCCAAATCACTTTCTATACTAATTATTTGATTAGCAGTGTTGAAGGATTTTTCACTGAATATTTCTTGTGATGGAAGCATGTACTCGCCAACAGCTGTCATGTTAACTTTTAAAGCATGATGCACACGCAATAAATTATTAACAAGTTCCACCACCTTGGATTTAATGTCTGCAAAGAACATTACGTAATCGGAATGCTCCATATCACTGCTAACCCGATAGGTTGCAATTCTCCTTTTGAAGGCACATTGAACGAGTTGCACACCATGACATACCGGCAAACATGAATTATTTTTATGTTGTTGTGTTCGTTTATGCGCTGACATTTGATTTATTGGAACATCTACATTACATGTAGCGCAATTAATTACCGGAATCGTCGATGTATACTCTTCAATTCGGAGCCGTTTTCCTCCAGGCACTTCATTAAATCTCGCCGCACACGATTCTCTTTGATGACGTCTCATATTATAACTATTAGTAAACTTTCACAAACATATGCCATGATTTGTCAAATATTAACACATGTACTACCTATACAAGTCAGAGCCAACTGATGAATAAAACTGCCCCATACCTTATATAAAACCATTCAAGGTCACCCCAAACCACGCAACATATCTTCAAGGTCACATACCCAAGCTGACCTTCAACAAAGTCAAGGTCGTCTCGCCCAAGGTCAAGGTCAAGGCCACACACAACCTTGAGCACAAGGTCAAGGCCAAAGCACAGGTGCACTTTCAAGGTCAAGAACAAGGACACGTGGGCGGGGCCAAAGAGGGGTGAAACAAGGTCAAGGTCAAGGTCGAGGAGTGGGGGGATAGAGAGGATCGGGTTATGTTCACTACTAGTGTCATATTAAAAAATCTTCTTTATTCGATATTTGTTTTGGATATGGATATGGAAAGTGGGAAGGAGGGGCTAGGCTTCACAACACTTGGACTTTATTAGACCCTTTGTGCATTTTCCTATAGGAGGCTGTCTGACTCAACCTCTTGCCCAGCCTTCAGATTTAAAGTAGATAGGGACGTGGCCAAATAGAATTTTCCTTACGTGGACCAAAGTATGCCAGTACTTGCCTAACATGGAAGCTATTCTTCATAAAAGAGCGGGATAGTCGCGTATAGTTTTGTCTTCCTTTTGACAACCCCGATATATGAAAGAATGTTTCTAGTGGTGATTACTATTCAAGAAAAAAATTTACGATACTGTCGAAAATATTAAAATGGTGGGTTGGAGTAATTAAGGGATACTTCAAATTAGGTGCTTTTATAAATGTGAGAAATAGTTAATATGGGCCGTTAATATAAATTAAAAATAATAATTTTTAGCGCTAAAATCAAAATGATTGAATGATATACTTGGCTAGGATTGAGAAACCCTTACCATGCTAATGATTTATTGTGTTTCCTGCTCTATTTATTTTATGTGAACAAGTTCATTGCCTTAATCAGGTTTAAGTTGTCCTCTGGGTATAAACCTTCCTGATTGAATAATCCTTGAAGTTATCTTCAGTAGGTTAGTGTTATTACATTTTTGTATTTTATTCAAATACTTTCTATAATTTTGTGTAACATAAAATTTCATAATGTATCATAGAAAAAGAAGATTCGATAACTCTTACTCGTATGTTTAATAAACTTTGGCTTTTACTAACTTTGTCTAAATTAATTTCAAACTATGTATTTTTTAGTTTAAAATAAATAAATATATTCACCAGTAATTTTTATTTATTAAATTATTTATTTAAGAATTTCATTGACATAAAAATAATTTTCTCCTAATTTTTTTTTTATATCTCACGGTTTTTTAAAAATTTAACTTAATTTGATTGGTTACGGATTAGTAGAATTAAAAGAACATACGAACTAGTTGACAGCAAAATGCGTAATAAGCCCAAGTTATACAACATAAAATGCTCTACACGGACAGGATATTATTACAATGTTGTTTATTGCTTTCATAGTTATAAATGTAATTCTGAAACTTTTTCCGTTATACTTAAATACTAATTTCAAAAATGATGCGGACTTTATGTGCAGCATTGTCTCTGCATAAAAAAGCCGCTTAAGGATATGAAAAAAGGGAATCAATATATTGCTTCATTATTTTATTAATTAGTTAATGTGGGAAAAATTTAATTCTGACCTTAGTTTTTGCCAATGCCAAAAGACTGTAAACTTTAACGTTTTTTTTTCAAAAGAGCTACGAATAATTGCATTATATATCAAATCTTCAAAAAACGCCTAAGAAAAAAGTTAGATGGACATTAAAATCCATACTTGGACATCTCAAGCCTTCTCGCAATAGTGACCTTTAATTTATATGTAACTTTCTTTATCTTTCAAGAACTTAAGTTAGCTGGGTTTTAATAATGAACCTTGAAAGCTTTGACAATGTTTTCTAGGAGTAACTAGTTTCTACAGGCGTGTTTGTGTCAATTACTTTGAAGCATATAAATTTAAATGCTTGTCTAAGTGGTCAGTTATTATTTTTATAGATTTTCTCTTATATTTAACCACATCTTTACTGCAAATACCCACAAAATCTTACAAAAAGGCCTGACGCTCTTGATGGAGCCACTTCAGTAGTTATAAAAACCCTCAGCCTCTGGTACCTAGGCAAAAATTAATGTAACTTCTTCACATTCCTCTAACATTTTAAAAGTTATATTGTGCAAACTGAGTTATTTTATTGCCATTTGGTTGTCAGATTTTCTTGTGACTAATTCTTCGTTTTTTTATTTCCTTTACCTACAGGATGGCTATAGTCAGCTTGGAACACTGTGGCAAGTCAAACTGTAGGTAACAATATTTTTGTCTATGAGTTTGGGTTGAATATGCTCCTACACTCTCCTAGGTCGTGCCTTTATTAAAATTTTGTGTTCACATACAAATTTTTAACTCTCTAAAGTAATAACCCCGTGAGGTTTGCTAGTCCTCTATCGGCCGCCTCTCCAGGTGACAGATAGGGAAATGTCTCCCAGATATGGGTGGTACCGGGGAAATGAAAACCCTGAGCGGACCAAAACTAGCACGTAGCGTCTGTGTTCCGAGAAGCGGTTGCAAACAGCATTGGTTAGCTAGGTTAGGAACGGCTGAGATTCACATCTTTCAACTCGGGTAGCCAGCGTGGAAGATTATGGCTCAAATGGCGAAATTTAAAACAAACACACTTCTGCGAATTGAGTAGGAGAATTAGAATGACATGGGCAACCACCGGGAGATTCAGCTACGTTCTGAAGAGTTCTGACATACCGATCGACCTTAATACCAAAGTTTTTAACACATGCATTCTCCCTGTAATGACTTTCTGGCTACAAATAGCAATACTAACAGTGAAGATAGCTAATAAGCTTCGAACTACACAGCGAGCAATAGAATGAATTATGCCGGGAGTAACTCTTAAGGAGCACATACGAAATGAGGAAATACGTCTAGGAACCAAGGTAGAGGATGTAATGAGACGTGTGGTAATTTTAAAATAGACTTGGGTAGGACACTTTGCTGGCAGGAAGTGGATGAAAGATGGACAAAACGCATACTACAATGGAGACCGAAACGATATAAGAGAAGTGTGGGATGACCGCCGAAGAGATGGATCGATGGCAACAACAGATTGACAAACACTGGTACTAGATAGTTAAAGACGTAATGGAATGGAAAAGATGTGAGGATGCCCACATCCAGGAGTGGATAGTAAAGGGCAGCTGAAAGAAGAAGAAGTGTAACAACATTCTTTTTATATTTTTTTAATTGATTCATATTAGGGTTACTTGACTTTAGCCAGATATTG
The DNA here is from genome assembly GCA_034092305.1 of Diaprepes abbreviatus. Taxonomy (NCBI): domain Eukaryota; kingdom Metazoa; phylum Arthropoda; class Insecta; order Coleoptera; family Curculionidae; genus Diaprepes; species Diaprepes abbreviatus. The sequence continues at coordinate 2,367,601 of JASJET010000056.1, forward strand.
AAAAAAAAAATAATTTTTTAAATTTAAAGCCACTTTTCGAACGTACTTTTACTATCAAATGTTGTTCTAAATAATCGTTTTTTAGAAAATAAAAAATACTCCAGTAAAACGACATCAAAGTTAATTTAATTCTTACAAATAATTTCCAAACCTAATTTAATTAATTTTTTATGAAGAATCCAGCTACGTGTGAGAGAGTGGTATCGTGCCTTAATCCGAATCTTTAGTATTCATTGTGACTGACGTATGTCAAAGTATGCAGAATGTTTTAGAAATAAAAGTCGCGAATTAATCGTCCATACAGTTTAACGAGTACGTGGCATCCCTCCTAACTAATTATTTTCCAAAGCATTATACTGCCCCTTCCAAAAATAACTTTCTGTATGAGATTGCGGTTGGTGAACCGATTATCGTTTCATATATCTGATTGCTATAATTGAATTCGTCTCATCCATGAAGATATATAAATTAAACTATAAAAAAATAGTGCACTCATGGATCTTATTTTCCTAATTAAATAAAAATAATTTTGATGAATTAAGTACTTTAAATTTTGCTATACAGTATCGTGATAAAAACTAATATAAAACTTTTTTAGACAAAATTTGAATTCCTAGGGTTCCTTACATTTTTTAAATACCGAAAGATTTGAAATGCTCGACAACTCGTCTCTTGAAGTAAGAGATATTTTATATTCATAATTCAAAGGAAGTCGAAGAACATTCCTTAAAAATATTTTGGAGTAAAGTAATTGGACGTAATATGGACACCTAGAAATCCTAATTTGTCCCTATTATATTTTTTCTAGTTGGAATTTTTAAAACAAAAAGGTGGTAAAAAAAACCTTTTTGCGATTTGAACACAGTTATTTCGAGTATGTATTTGAAACGGAAGACCTCAAAGTAAGAAGTTTCAAGAAAAGTAATCACTTGTATTTATTGCGATAAGAGATTCTGTGTAGTTTTCCTAATCCATTGATTAAAAATTATCTAATAGAGGGATATTGAATTCAACAGTTTTCATTGCCTTCTTAAATTTATGTTAGCAGAGCCAATCGTTACTAGAGTAAAGTAACTTCTAAAGAGTGTTTATTAATTTTTTGACTTGCATCCAGTCTGATAAAGTTTTGATTGGAGTATATTTTGTTTTCCTAAAAAAACAATCTGTCAGAACAGCATATGGTACCAAAAATAATTCGTAAGGTGATTAGTATAAAAAATATTTATATATATTTGCTTATGTTTGAATATTCTAGAAGTAAACAAGACTCAATAATTGAAAAAAAAAAAAACAAGAAAGTTGAAATGGAGAGTAAAAAATTTGTATATGTGTAAATTATTCCTCTCATATTTCTTGTAACTTCAAACGAATTTTTTGTCATTTTTTCAAAAAGAATAAAATTGGACTTTTGGAAAATATAACCTGATTATTCATATGAATGTCATTTGGCATCAGTTTTTAAGCAAGTACTAACTGAAAAATATGTGTACGGTTTCATGATATAGATCACAGTATAACCTCAACTTCGGTATATTATTCTTTTAGATATAACGATATTTTAGGAATATTGCATACCTTTCATCTACATATTTACGCAATAAGGTGTTATCTATTGTTATTCTGAACTTGGGTTTGCTATTTACATTTTGAAGGGTTTTTGTAAGAGCGTAGCTATATTAGTTGGTTTAATGCCGCTTTTTTCTGTAACTTGTTTTAAACAAAACACGTTATTCCTGCACAAACTGCCACCTCTAAAACCACTTCATAACTTACTTCTCTTAAGAGCCTAATGATTATTCTATATAACTAATTGAGATTACTACCAAAATGTCTCGATTCCATTGGTTCGGGAGGGGGTGACTCTTGGAACATAGCTAATGGTTATTAAATATTTTAATTTTAGGTTGTGGTTTGTCGGTACTATATTTTATAAGTTCCGTATATATGTTCTCAGAGCCATTCATTTCATTGTTTTTCATTGATATGACGGCTTTTGTACTGATGCCTTTGTAACCACTCCTTCTATTTGTGTATTTATATATCCTTGTGGCATCATCCTATATTCTTCTCTGTTTCCTGACAAAAGATATATTAAACATCATATCATTTCCGGTGTTATTTGAGAAAATATAAGTTTTCATCGACTATGTTTGTTGTCATGTTCAGTAAGACTATTTGTTTAAACCATTTACGTTTGGTATTTTTTATTTAATCTTACGACACCAAATTCATAATACTTTTGTTCAACCATATGTATAATACTCGTAAGAAACAAGAACATATTCAGCGATAATTTATCACCTGGGCGTGACCAGGTACAATTTCATAACTTTATTTAGCATATTTCTTTTGTGTCCACCTTATACAATAACATTAGATAACGCGGCCGGTCTTAAAAAGATAACTGTCGCAAACTTAATGTTCTGTGAAGCACCGTGGGCGAGAGTATTATATATTTTACACTTTCTCTGGTAGCTTTTGTAGTATTATATTTCTAAATTAGAATAGTTGTATAATATAAGTAATGTGATGGCACAAAACATAACTTTCCTTGCATAGTTTTTTGAAGCTTATAAATACCTTTCATCATTTGGTCAAGAATATAGTGTAACAAATAAACAAAAATTATGTATATTATTTGCAACATGTCATAGTTGTGAATTTATATTTTGCACTTTTAAGTGAAATTTTTTGAAGTCTATTTTATTTAAACTTATTTATTTTTTTAAATTCTTAAATAGTTTTTAAAATTGCTAGGTCTAATAATAATATTTCATTTATTTAAACTAGAGAGGAAAGGATAAACAATTTCACTGGGTCTACCTTCCATTTTTTTCAGTTTTTAGTCTCTTAACATAAACTACCATGGAAATATTCTTACGAGACCTGCTTGAAAATTTGCTATACAATAGCTTGTATGCTTTCCTGGAATGTTTTTATTGTCCCTACAAATTAGTGGTTGGCAATCCAATAAAAAATTATTATCTGAATTTTATTAGCATGTTTTTCATCATAGACCTCAAAATCTATTTAACAAACAAAATCACATTCAGTATCTGTATAGGCAACAATATTGGTATCAAGAGAGCATATTAATGAAAGGGATTTCTATTTCAAATATTTTATTTTTAAATTTTCGGAAAATTTACATGAACAAACTAAATATTTTGGAGTTACTTACAAAAGAGATACAAATTTTTTGTTAGGCCTAAAGAGTAACCGTAATTATGCAATTTAGGATCTAAATATATATAATATGCATTCTTTACAGTCTATAACATTCTTTGATATTTCTTTCTATGAAGTCATTCATCCTAGATATATATCTTTGAAAAAAAAAGAACTCCTTTTTTCTACTTCTTCAGAAATGTTGTTACCAAGTGAACCTATAAAGATTTACTGTTAAACTAAAATATATTTATATCAATAACTGTAATAATAGTGTTAAAATAAATTACACATTTCTTATAATAAACTTCTTAAAAGTGAAATTTGTTCATAGGTAAATCATAAGTCCTAAGATAAATATATGAGTGGACTGTATTTTTCATTGGAGTGTGCTAATTTTGTAAAATGACTTCAAATCTTTGGATCCTTTGAGTCAATGAACAGAACATTTTTATCCACCTTTATATAAGAAAATAAAAATTAAATGAAACTAAATTACGAAATTCAACTAACCTTTGCATGATATGTGAAAAAGAGGCTTAAATAATATTACTACGGAGAACCGTATGAACCGGGCCAGTGATTTCGATAACTTTTTTTGGCTTCGACAAAAAGTAAATAAAGTCAGAAGTGGGAAGGAAAATAGGCAGATTGCGAAAATGCACTATTTTAATTATATAATTATATTTACATAGTAAAATTAGAGCATTGAGCATTTTTAAATGCAACAATAAATAAATAAGCCTTAAGTGTATTTCCTGATTTGAAAGTGGTTCATATTTATTTATTTATTTATTGTAGCTTCTGGCAATTCGCCTTATTTTTTGTTCCAATAATATACCACTTCGAGATTCTATGTAAAATTATCTTATCAATTCTATATATTTTGAAGCCCAGGCTACAATTTAGTTTTCGAGAACCCAACTAAACCCACGCCGATGTCAGAAATCGAATACCGATGTCCAGACCCCGTGGTGTATATGTGTTCCATAATATTATATTTTTACTGTGTGTTGTCTTATAAAAATTTATAATTTAATAGGCTGAAACTTCTTGTTCACCTGAAATTCCACATGATAGCTCTTTTATGTCAAATACATTATCAAGTGTTTTTATAAACCATGTCCGGGAAAATGTGGGAAATCTCCCGGATGTGAAAAAAACACGTGAAAGGAATACTACAAGTTCATATAAACTTTTTTCGTATATGCCTCCTCTTCGGAGATCTGGGCTCTTAAAGAGCTGCAATGAGATCAAGTTTTTTTACACATAATTATTGAACCATAATTTATATTTCATTTTTTTTTTTTAATATGATGTGACCCTGAAAATTACTATGCAAGAATATGTTGTGAATTACTCACAGTTGCAGGGACTGACTAGCTGTGACACTCATTTTTTGATGCCCTGTAAGAATTTTGGACAAAGTTTTTTACATACCTTTAACTATTGACTAAAAATTTAAACCAACTGCTTAGTTAAAAACTTAGTAAGAAGGTTCAACATAGGCTCCGTGAAGCTTGATACACTCACGGGCACGACAAATTGAGGACTGCTGTACCCGCCCCATTAGCTCAGCATTTTTCTTTATTTGATCACAATGAAGCGTGATTCTTCGTAGAAGTTTCTCCCTACTATCGACTAGAGTGAAATACACCAAGGTTTTGAGGTGTCCCCCCAGGTAAAAATCCAACGGCGTTAGGTTAGGAGATCGAAGAGGTCAGGCAATAGGTCCTCCTCTACCCTGGCAATGGTTTGGATAGACGCTATTCAGGTGGTTCCGTACAGCAACGCTGAAATGAGGTGGTGCCGCATCGTGCATGTAGTGCATGTTTCGACGAATTTCAAGTGGTAAGTGCTCTACTAAATCGTGAAAACCGTTCTGGAGGAATTCCAAATAAAGTTCTCCATTCAGCCATGTCGGCAATACGAATGGTCTAATCCAAAAATTGCCAATGATTCCTACTTAGACATTAATTGATTGGAAATGATGTTGATGAGGCAAAAAAAAGTTGCATGAGGATTCTCATCAGCCCATACATGTGAGTTGTGTACATTTATGATAGCATTTTTGGTCAACCCTGCTGCATCCATGAAGAGAGAATAATTCTAATGAAGTTTACATTATTTCGTTGCTGATCCAATAGTCAGCTTTTTAATTGCATTCTACGGGGAAAATCTTCAGGAATCAGTTCATGCACTTTTTTCAAATGATATGAATATAATAGCCGTTTTGAAGAACTTCATGTACTATCATTCTCGACGTATTAAACTGCGCTGATAATTTAAAGTGCTCGTTGAAGGAGTGTATATACTTCCCCTTCCCCTCAAAATTTCATAAAATTAGGAGAGAATTTAATAATATTACCTTATTAAATGGAATCGCCTATCATTCTCCCTTAAACGTTGGTCAACTCGTTGAAATGTTTTTTGATCTGGAAGAGTACGATTAAGATATCTGTCGTGACATAACCTCCTGGCTTCCAAAGCATTGCAAGATGCAAGACCATACATCAGATGCATATGTACATATTTAATAAACGTGTATTTTATATTTCGAATTATTTTACAATTAAATCCACCATGAAATTAAAAAATCAGTAATTTAATATCCCTTAGGAACCACATTTTTTCAGCTTTCCAAATGGATCCGGCTACGAATAGATCCAGGATTTCCCTCAACCAATCGTAGGAGGCGATTAAATGGGGAGAAATTTCATATTTTTAAATATGAATATGTCGACTGTAAAACATAAATTACTCCAGGTAGGTAGGACCAATGATCCAGAATCTCACACTTCAGAAGCAGTCTGCCCCATGGATTCTGGGGCGAGGCAATATTTCGACATCTTCAACTTTAAGTGGCAGGGTGTTGACGAGGCAGACCCCTGTCGCACAAGAAGCTACAGCAGAATAACAACATAAGGGTCAAATAACAGCGAAAGCTCCACCCTCTAAAGGTGCTGCGTAGGAACCTTAACCAGCGGGACTTCCAAGACACCGCATGAAATGGACAACATCCATGAATGAACCAACAATGCACATTTTTTATAGGGTAACTTAACTAAAACGAGAAATGATCGGCTATAGACAACAGCTTTATGCCGAATTTTGTAGGGAATATCCAAACCTACAAGTGTCACGACAGAAAATAGCAGACCAGTACAGAGCTATTCTCCGAAATGAACTAACCTCAGAAGCGCGATTTAACATCATCAAAAGGAAATCGAACTAGAGATAAGAAGCATCGACGATATCAATGACGAAATCGCGAAACCTGTGCCACAGCAGGACCTCGAGGTGGAAGAAAAAATAACGGCGTGGGAGAGGACATCGCTGAAGACTGACAGCAATAACAACAACAACTACATCAGCATGAGGGCCAAACAACTCCTAGAGCTCCACCCGCAGAGGATGCTGCGTGGAAACCTTAACCAGAACTTACTCAAGCAGGACGACCAAGACAACGCATGAAAAGAAATGTGCTGATGAATGAGTAAAAAATGTGCATTTTTTGCAGTATAACCAATTTAGGACGAGAGATGATCGGCTACAGGCAACAACGTCACGTCGAATTCTGCAGAGCGTATCCACAGCCTAATTCCTATAACACGGCTATATAACGGAAGCTGAACGTTAGATCAAGAAAACTGACAATAACAAAGATTCGATTGCTGAACCTGAGCCAAAGCCGGAAGCCGAGGTTCAAGAACAGCAAGAGCAGTTGGATAACGATACCCAACAGGATACTCCTTTATCAAAAACTATCAACAGAAATGAGTGCTGCGTTGTTGGAGTATAATGGAAATAATCCATTATGTAGACATGTACTGCCAAAAATTAATTCGTCTAAAAAACTGGGTATCATGTTGGACACCATGAACAATCGGATTTTACCAGCTTATTGTTTATTTAATTTATTGTGCTGCGACTGTGACAACTAAAACTTTAGAAATTAAAATTAGAACAGAGCTCAGATCAGCAAGAACGAACAACAGAGCTCAGATCAGCAAGAACGAAACCCAACACGCCACTATGAGAGAGTCGTCTAAATAACAAAATTGAAATTCTTCGAAAAGATATAGAATAGCTGACGGAGTATACTAGGCGTACGAGAACAAGTAAACTTCAAAGACATGAATGAGCCCGGTACCATTTGCAATAAGATCCAGCGAATAGTATCGCTCAGCAATGCGTCGATACACTGAAACAGAAGATATTTGCTAATGCAGGAGGCATAAAGAGATACAAGACCAGCAATAAGCGAAAACGAGACAATGCGCTGTTCCAACGATCAGAAAAGACTTTCCACCGTATGCCAAACTCTCCACCTAATATAGCAGATAATAGATATCCCAACAGAGAGCAGGTAGAAAAGCTCTGGGGAAACCAACTTTCCACACCAGCTCATTATAACATTGCATAATCAAGGAATTCCATAACTGGAAAACTCCAGGTCTCAACCGAGTCCAGAACTACTGGCTCAATAAGTTCTGGTGTATGCACCATCAACTGGATAATCTTATTTATGACGTTTTTATTAACTCAGCAAACATGCCATTGTTTCTGACAGAAGGTATTACGTATCGCTTGCCAAAGGACCAACATAGCCCACATGACCCAGCTATGTGTAGGCCAATCACCTGCCTTTCCACACTATGTAAGGTAATCACCTCCTACCTGACACAACACATGTATGCACAGTGTGAACACAATGACATCATCGCAACTCAACAGAAAGAATATACCAGGAGAGCAATGGGATGCAAGGAGCAATTAATTATTGTCATATGTAACCAAGCCTGTACCAACCGAAGAAACCTCATTGCTACTTATGTGGATTATAAGAAAGCCTTCCACTCAGTGCCACATGAGTGACTCACAAATATATTGAGAATGTATAGGGTTGATATTCATTTTGTTTTTTTTTTAAATGCATCATGTTAACCTGAAGAACTAGGATCCAATTGCAAGTGCCATCCAATGATACCATCGAAACGAATACAATCCCAATACGAAGGGAAATATTTCAGGGCGATTCACTAAGCCCATTGTGGTTCTGCCTTGCAATGAACTCACTTTTACGCCGTTTGAACTCCACCAGATACGGCTTCAGTATTGAAAATAATAACGAAGAGGTAGTAAAATTGAATCATCTTCTATACACGAATGATCTCAAACTGATGGCTGCTACCAGAAACCAGCTGAAACAAATGCTTATTGTAGAGGAGTTCTCCGAGGATATCGGAATGCAGGTTGGACTTGACAAGTGCCATATTTTGAACATCATTAAAGGAAAGATACAACCAGGAGTATTTGAGATGCAGACCAGTGAAACTATAGCTTCAATGGAAGCACAACAAACATACAAATACTTAGGTGTGAAACAGACTAAACGATTGATCTTCGCATTATGATGGCCGAATTGACAACCGAGTTTGTCAGGAGGGTAAGGCGAGTATTATGAACTAGTTTAAATAGTAGAAATTTGTTCAAGGCGCTCAACACGTACGCATGCTCTGCGCTTAGCTACTTTTTTGGAATTTTAAAATAGACCTGGACGGATATCCAAACCCTGCAAAGAAAAATAAGAACACTCTTAACAAAAGCACACAAACGCCACCCTTGGAGTGCTATTGAACGTACATTGCCTTCCAAGACATCAAGAAGAAAGAGAACTGGTGGATACTGGTAAGCAGCTCGAGCAACAAATAATAAACTTACGTTCTAATTTCCACAGGTTAGCGGGCTCTTCCACTTTACATCGAGCAATATGCGAGTTAGACGATTCAACGCCGCTGTATATATGATATTATTTATTTATAAATTTAACAAACTTCTTTTCCATTTTTAGAAATTATTTTTAATGAATAAGACTTGCGATGTTTACTCTACAACGGATTAATGTGCACTAACCTTAAAAATAATGAATGTTCGGTTTTATAGTTAGGGGTGACGTAGTATAAATTTTTGTTTTAATTTTTTTCTGATTGGTTGGCCATCTGACGTTAACTGGTAACTAGATGGAATTTTAAGCTTTGAAACACGAAACCTAAATGGATTCCTAATTGTCAATTTATGATGAAATTTTGATATTTTATTGATATTATGAACTGAATAGTATATTTGATGAAAATAAATTACAAGTTATGTAAATTTTGGACTTTTCCTGACATTTTGATATATCTACAATTTACGTTTCGTTATTATTTAGCACATAAAAATGAAAAATAAAATTTGATTACATCTAAAAATTTTAGATATACATTTAAATTTTAATTATAACTTGCTGAAATTGTTAATTCTTGTTTTATGAATATTATAATCATATTTAGCATTGTTTTACCTACAATTAGATACTATTTTATTCTAGTTTATTTTTAAAATTAACTTATAATCTACATTTTCTTATACTAGTCTTATAGATTAATAATTATTTACAAAGTTTTTATAAATATTGTTGCTAAAATGAGTTAAAACTAAAATATTATAAATAATTAATTTTAAATAGTGTCTATATTTCACTAAATGATTATTCTTTGAACTTTTCTCACTAATATTATATTTTCCCGCCCTGTTTATAAAACAGGTGTTCAAAATTCTCTTCCTTGTGTATTTTACAATATTGTGTTAAAATATTTTTTGTAGTCACTGTCTCTGGTCAATAACACTTCACACATTATTAAAAATATCTAGCGTTTATTAGTTTATTTGATTTATGTCTTCTTGAGTGAAATGTGTTCATTATTCTTGCTTTGAATGCAAAAACGTCCAACCTTTCATTTTAATTTTTATACATTTTATCATGTCATTACAAAATTATAGGCATTTAATGTCCTTTTAAAACGTGATTTATATACAAATTCTTACATACTATAACTAATATCTATTCTACAATCTACACTTACCACATAAATGCATCAATTAATTATTTATTATATATATATATATATATATATATATATATATATATATACATATATATATATATATATATATATATATATATATATACATATATATATATATATATATATATATATATATATATATATATATATACATATATATATATATATATATATATATATATATATATATATATATATATATATATATATATATATATATGTTTATACGAATTTCACGGATTCCTCCGTGTAAGATGCATTAACAGTGGTTATATCCACATTATGCTGTTGTAGTGCTGAAATCACATTCAGCAAACGTACAACTATATGCAACTCCGTATGTAAGTGAAATAAATGCGAAACAGTAAATGCAAACTTCTCTCCAACATATCCCTTCTGTGTTAGAGGTTGCACAGTTAGAATAAACTGTAATAAAACACAATTCATCCTATTCCACCACCATCGAGATGGTGGCCTACCTGTACCACCATACCGAGAAGAAAGTCAAAGCTTACACTCCCCGCCACAGTGATACGGCAGAGATACATGTTTCGTCTCTCACTAGACTCATCAGGGTACCGACATGCACCTGGCTGTGCAAAGGACAGATCGGAAGGAAGTATGCAACACTGAACGCGGCTTCGCCGACCTCTCGTCGGATGGCTTATATATGTTTATACGAATTTCACGGATTCCTCCGTGTGAGATGCATTAGCAGTGGTTATATCCACATTATGCTGTTGTAGTGCTGAAATCACATTCAGCAAACGTACAACTATATGCAACTCCGTATGTAAGTGAAATAAATGCGAAACAGTAAATGCAAACTTCTCTCCATCATATCCCTTCTGTGTTAGAGGTTGCACAGTTAGAATAAACTGTAATAAAACACAATTCATCCTATTCCACCACCATCGAGATGGTGGCCTACCTGTACCACCATACCGATATATATATATATATATATATATATATATATATATATATATATATATATATAATAAAATAGAATAAAATATTGGCGACAGCGCTGTTTCGTCCTAATATGGGACTCGTCAGGCCACCGCAGTCGGTAAAAACCATCACCTCGCCTTTGCATCGTATAAGCCACATTTATAATCAAAATACGGCAAATAAGACGACAAAGGCGACATCTCGATGGTCCACTTGATAATACAAGAACCATACAGATTAACAAAGTTTGTAAGAGAGCCGTCATATGGTGGCCCGACGGTGAATTAAAACAGAAATATGTAAAATCGAGTACACGAAACGCGCTGCCCAAAAGATAGGGGTCGCATTTTTCGGTACTGGCAAGCAAGCATACCGCTATTTAAGCAGCCAAAGCCACGTGCCGCACCAAACGATCCCACCATGAGAGCATCGTTTAGCGTGTTTCAAAGCCAAACAAGTAAATAAATATGTAGATAAGTTTTAATAGAATAAAATATTGGCGAAGCGGACGTGAAAATTTGTCAATCTACATGATTCTCGTATTAAAAAGTGCGGAGCATTCCAAAATATGGAAAAACTCCGGGTCCGACAGATGGCGACAGCGCTGTTTCGTCCTAATGTGGGACTCGTCAGGCCACCGCAGTCGGTACAAACCATCACCTCGCCTTTGCATCGTATAAGCCACATTTATAATCAAAATACGGCAAATAAGACGACAAAGGCGACATCTCGATGGTCCACTTGATAATACAAGAACCATACAGATTAACAAAGTTTGTAAGAGAGCCGTCATATGGTGGCGCGACGGTGAATTAAAACAGAAATATGTAAAATCGAGTACACGAAACGCGCTGCCCAAAAGATATCTACATATTTATTTACTTGTTTGGCTTTGAAACACGCTAAACGACGCTCTCATGGTGGGATCGTTTGGTGCGGCACGTGGCTTTGGCTGCTTAAATAGCGGTATGCTTGCTTGCCAGTACCGAAAAATGCGACCCCTATCTTTTGGGCAGCGCGTTTCGTGTACTCGATTTTACATATTTCTGTTTTAATTCACCGTCGCGCCACCATATGACGGCTCTCTTACAAACTTTGTTAATCTGTAGGTTCTTGTATTATCAAGTGGACCATCGAGATGTCGCCTTTGTCGTCTTATTTGCCGTATTTTGATTATAAATGTGGCTTATACGATGCAAAGGCGAGGTGATGGTTTGTACCGACTGCGGTGGCCTGACGAGTCCCATATTAGGACGAAACAGCGCTGTCGCCATCTGTCGGACCCGGAGTTTTTCCATATTTTGGAGTGCTCCGCACTTTTTAATACGAGAATCATGTAGATTGACAAATTTTCACGTCCGCTTCGCCAATATTTTATTCTATTTTATTTTAAATTACACGGACAAAAACTTATCTACATATATATATATATATATATATATATATATATATATATATATATATATATATATATATATATATATATATATAATGAAAGGAAATTCTCGGTTGTGAGGACAGACTATTGGTAAAATTTACTTACGTATTAAAAAGTGCGGAGAACTCCAACACAATGGAGCGTTGTTCTGTCCTCATATGGAACTAATCAGGGCATTGCATCCGGTATAATCCATCATCTCGCTCTAAAGATTTTTAAAATCAAAAAACAGCAGACAAGACACGAATAACGACATCTCAACCGATCACTTAATAACTCAAGAGCAACAGAAACCAACAATAAGATACACGAAGCTTGCTGCTCAAAGCACAGAGGTCGCATCATTTGGCATCTGCAACGAAACTGCGTGCTATCGCAGTTTAAGTAGATGACGCACCAGCGATCTCCCTAAGAGAGCTCTGCGTATTTTTATAAGGCAACAAATACATGAAGTGTCGTCTGTGTAATTTTACAATGAAAAAAAAATTCCCGGCTGTAAGAACAGATTATTGGTAAACTTTACTCTCGTATTAAAAAGTGTGGATAACTCTAAAACAATGGAGAAGCTCCGGCTCCGAAAAATGACGAGAGCTCTGTTTCGTCTTCATATGGGAATCACCAAGCCGTTGCACCCTGTACAATCCATCATGTCGCACCCGTGCCCTATCAGCTATTTTTAAAATCAAAAAACATCCGACAATACACAAATATTTTCGTGTCTTGTCTTCCGAATTGGTGACCCAAATTAGCGATCAAGCAGCCAGGTTCTAACGAACTGGTGGCGCTGCCATGATATGGTGGTGAAGTTGTTTGATGATTGTATTAATTCGTTGGTAGAAAGTGTTTAGTTATGGTATTCTGGATGAATGTAATGAAAGTGTCGTATCTGAAGTATCTGTGGATGATAGTGTTTCTAACATAATATGGGGGTCCACAGAAGCCCTAAAGGCCAGTACAGATCTGATAAAAAAAACTTGAAAATTATCAATTTCTTGCTAAGATTTACTATGCTATTTCTATGTAGCAACGAGCACACCACGACGTTATGGCTTTAAGTAAAAGATAATTGGTGTTTAAGAGACTGTTTAGCCTGCTGTCTAGGACTAGACCCAAGTATTTCGCATTGTCCCCCCAGGGAATGCGATTATTTAAAATGGATACTCGATCTTCCCGAAAGATTTTCCAGTAGACCATTTATTTCTCCAACTTATCAATGTGCCTTTGAAGCCTGCTGATAATAAGGTGAAATGGTCTTGAGGACATTGTAAACGCAGCGTCGTCAACGAATAAATGAAGTTTACTGTATACGTCTGTAGGGATGATCGCTGTGTAAAGGTTAAAAAAGTGGGAGACAGAAGCAAATTGGTGGCAGATCGTCTGACGACACTACGAAACTTCTGCCCTCAAGGACATTGAAAATAGTCTTATTAGCTAGCTTGGGACTGCTGGCCTTATGAGCTTGACTATGAGTCCATTACGCTAAACCATATCGAAGGCCTTGCTGGTGTTAAAAAAGATTGCACCGGTATTAAATTTCCGGTTGGAACTCTGAGTAATAAATAAAGCCATCCTGGTGGTCTGCTGAACGCTACAGTGACTGCTTCTGAAACCGAACTGTTTTGGAGGCAAGATGTTTCTCTCAGTTATGAAATCACTTAAGTGATTTAGTATCACACGTTTTATTATTTTGCCCATATTGAAAAGTAGGCTAATAGACCTGTAACTATTAATATTAGTGGCCTTTTCGCCTTTCTTTCGAATCAAAATTATCTTAGCCACCTTCCAATCTGAGAAAAAATGGTCTGATTGCAAAAATATTAGTTATAACTGAGAGGATCTTGTCCAGGAATCTCTTCAGAGCTGCGTTCGGCAGACAATCTAGACCTGGTGCTTTTATGAAAATCAAACCCGAAGCAATTCGTTTGACTTCATCGAAAGGTATAAATCAATGAATTGCATGGACTTGTAGATTTGCACCGTACGATCGATTCTTTGTTCTTGGATATGATAGGCGCTAGGATTAAACTGAAATTGTGGTAAAATTTGTTTGCAAATCTGTTGACCTTGTCTTGAGGAGCGGTCAAGTTGACATTGCCGTTAACAATGTGCAACAAATGTGTTTTCGTCCCTTTTATTAAGCTGCGTATTATCTTGTACAGATTGCCTAATTTGGACTTCCTATACCGTATCTCTTCCTACACCGTATCTCCTCAGATGCTCTATTAGCTTGTTTATTGATGTAAGGTTCACCAGTCTTAAATGCCCTAATTAAAAGACGATTTTTCTCTCTGATTTTCAGCTTTTAATCTGGTGCACTCAAGAGCAACAGAAACCAACCAATCCCCGTATTTTGAGCACTTAAACACCTTTATAACAGATGCCTTCGCTCGCATATCCGTGATTAGAAAAATCAAATGTCTGATAGAGATCTCCAGTGATCTAAAACCCGGAGTTATCTCCGGATAATCAACCTCCTCGAGAAGCTCTTTGTATATAGGCTAATTTACGAAAGTCTTCAAACTAGAACTGTCCTGTTGGTCTTTAGGATCACCGTACTCGATGAATACTGGCAAGTAGTCCGAGTTGAGCGTATGTAGAATTGATGGCGTGGACAACTTGCCAGTATTTATTGCTATAAAGATGTCTAAGATATCACATAAACCAATATAACCTAGATGAGTTGGCTCATCAGGAGCTATTACTTCTAGCAGATTTGCTTGAGAGGTTTTCTCGAACACGATATTCTTGGTATTAGTGATCTTGATAGCCCAGAAGCGGTGTTTTACGTTAAACTCGCCCCCTACTAGGATTGGTTCTACAGTATTAAAGATACTCTCCAAATTTTTCCGAAAAATGACCACTTCAAGATTGGTTTTTCGTTTTAATCTTGACAAGTGTCTCTTTTAGGACATCGTCAGAGTTCGAAATTGAATGAACAAAAATATTCTTTTTGAGCAGTATCATCGTCATTTCAAAAAACATCATAATTTGGTCAAGTAAATCGATCTCTCTTGAGCCAAATTTCCTGAATCAAGAGAGCACCGATCCTGTGACTCTCAACAAAGTTGAAGATTTCCAACTATTTAATTTTAGTACCACTGATATTAAGAGTGATATTCTTTAAGTAAGAGGGATATATATTATAATATAAGTGATCATTTAAGCCTACTACCAGCATGTAACGTAAGCATGCGCATGAACTGCTGTAGTTGCGATGCCATACTTTTATTAAAACTTCCATGGATTGCATGAAAGCCTGTATCTTAAGGTGGTAGCATTGTATGACTTGTAGACCGCTCTAAGCTGTTTAGGATGTCTTAGGCATCCTGTGCAATTTGTGAAATGTTCACCGTCTCAATTAGCACACCGTGGTTTTTGAGCGGGTAAAGGTTTTCAGATATATGCGAGATGAGCCTTGGAGTATTTAAAGCACCTTGTCTCAACCGTATATTTTGATTGCGCGTGTCTAAAAAGCTTACACCAATAACACTGGGTGTTATGACTCATCGACCTATGAGCCTCGACTTTTATTGTAATATTATATAGATATTACAAATTATATATGGATATATGCTCTGTAGGAAGAATAACACACGCCAGAGGCATTGGTGTTTTATTTTGTAATACTTTGGGGTGTCAAGCTTAACGTTTCCAAATCTTGCTATATTTTATCGTTGTTCCGTGATTCAAGAAACTTTCTGATAACTACCTGAAGAAGTTTATCAGCTTGAATGCTATAAGTATTATTCTTCCCAAAAAATTTTGAGATATCCTGGTAGTCATCAGAGGTAGAAGGGTGAAGCTTCAGACCCTCCATGACATGAAGTTGGTATTATGTGCCTTTATTATATGATGGGCGGTTAGGGTAACCTTATTGACACGAAGTTCTGCATGTGTCATCAATAGAGACCTGTGTATTATTCTTATTAGTAATCTGATTACTGAGACCACTAGTGCCAAGGAATGGAGGAGACTTCGACTTCTAATTTTCTAATCTTTTCTTAAGCATTATTGGAGGGTCTAAATTAGTTAGGGTGGTAGCGGCTGCCCGGTATTTTCTGCTTCCATCAAGCAAACGGCAGAAAAACTTGCAAAAATTCGATTCGAAAACTTTGAAAATCGCTTGACAATTAAAAACTATATACATATATAACATATATATATATATATATATATATATATATATATATATATATATATATATATATATATATAATAGCAAAATAGGAAATTATGGGCTATGCGGACAGAGACACAGTGGCGACATCTCGATGGCTTACTTGATAACACACAAACAACACAAACCAACAATGTTCTATAAAACTGTCTTGTGGTGGCGCGAAGGTCAATTCAAAATAGAACGTATCATATATATATACATATATATACAGGTGTGAAAAATCCGAAACAGAACCTCTAAGTAATGGAAATATAACAGAAAGAAACGGACAACCTGTTTAGCTCTGTTGAAGAAGCGAAATAAAGCATACTGTTGTATCGTAGCTTGCTTTCTGGTTTCCAGCAAAGGTGGTTCGGGGATCGTCAAAACACAGTGGGTCGAAAGCACGGATTTAATAATAAAAATAAAAATCGGATCCAGAATAGCAGATTGAATCTTTAAAATAATAAAAATAAATTCGAAAAATGTCTAATGTGGGTCAATAGCTGTTTAATATGCAATTTAAAAACAAAATAAAAAGAATAATTATATTTCGATGAATAAAATATTGCGTTTGAGTTCAAGGTACAGTTTAAAAATAATATTATAATAATAAATACGTAGATAATCGTTAAAAAGGCGAAAGTACTTTTTGCTGTATGCTTATGACCTCTTAACAAATCCCAATGCAAATAATTTGTAACTAATATAATATATATTGATTAACATAAATGAATAAATAATACGACTGTAATCAAAATAACTTTTCAATCATGGCCATTACCCGAATCTTTACGATGTCAAAAACAATATAAGAATTCATCGACATCAAAAGTTTTAGAACACATCCTCCATATTTTTTTCTCGAGAAGATTTTCGAGAAAAGTCTAAGCCATAGTTTCTTATCAACTTGTTCTTTGGTTTTTGTGCATCTTTCGATAGTTTACCTATCGGTAATATTGCAAATGCTATGATGTCCGTGGATAAGTAATTTGTGGATTCCTGTTGGCATGTTGTACCAGGAATATTCTTTGAAGAACAATCTTGCTGTTTGAAGTGTTTATTCCCAAATCTTCTCTATTGCAGCTTAATATCCGCTTCCAATAGTTTGCAAAATGACGGGAAACCGGCGAAGCAGTTTTCGCTTTACTCTTATAATAGCTGACTCATCACTGTTCTTGAAGAAACGTCGAGCTGTGTTACCATCGTTAGTGCTTCCTAATTCTTTCTTTGGTATGTCAACAAGAAGTCCTAATCTCTCTCCTTAAAGGTCTGTTGGATGGTAGCATTTGTCTGTGCCTTTACTTCTCTATCTTTCTGATTACGGGCTTGCCACTTCTGTGTGTCACGTTGATACGACAAATACAAGCAGCATTCGAAGAATTGAATACATGCGTGTAGAATTAACAATGGTAGCTTGAAATACTCTGTATTTACTGGGACACAGTATCAATGTTTTTAAATTGAGATGTTGTTTAGTAGAGCTAACAACGTTGGACCGATTTCGCTCCAGCCAAAGCATTCACCTAGCCGTCTATCATCGTCATAAATAAGTTGTACTGTACTGAAACTGAAGTGGCAAAGAGAACTCTTTTATATTGTGCAAGTTGTTTAGTTCGAGTTCATAATTTTCTATTTTCTTTAAAGACTTTTGTTCGGTTTCCTTAATAAATTCAAATTTCAGAGGCCCGCAATTCATAGTAGAGGAGGGTTTGGAATTATACAACAGAATTTGTTCTTGTTGAGTTTGCTTGTTAACTCCTGCTAATTCAAGTGGAGCAAGAGAGGTGAGGAATAAGTTTGTATCAGAAATATTCGGATCAGTGAATTTGATTTTGTACTGATTCTGACCTGATGTTCCATCGAAGCCCCATTTGCAAATGAAATTCATATTTACTAATCTAATTTATCGATTTCTTCGAGGGCATCAGTAGTGAACATAACCCGATCCTCTCCACCCCCACTCCTCGTCCTTGACCTTGACCTTACCCCACTCCTCTTTGGCCCCGCCCACATGTCCTTGTCATTGACCTTGAAAGTGCACGTGTGCTTTGTCCTTGGCCTTGAACGTGTGTTCAAAGTTGCGTGTGTGACCTTGACCTTGATCTTGGTTGAGGTGACCTTGTATAGGTAGTACATGTGTTAATATTTGACAAATAATGGCATATGTTTGTGAAAATTGCGGTTCTAAGTTTACTAATAGTTATAATAAGAGGCGTCATAAAAGAAAATCGTGTGCGGCGAGATTTAATGAAGTGCCTGGAGGAAAACGGCTCCGAATTGAAGAGTGTCCATCGACGATTCCGGTAATTAATTGCGCTACATGTAATGTAGATGTTCCAATAAATCATATGTCAGCGCATAAACGAACACAACAACATAAAAATAATTCATGTTTGCCGGTATGTCATGGTGTGCAACTCGTTGAATGTGCCTTCAAAATGAGAATTGCAACCTATCGGGTTAGCAGTGATATGGAGCATTTTGACGACTCACTTTCGAAATTTGAGCTATTTCGTGGGAATAATGCAGCTCAAGTCTTTGTGTATCGTATCGAGTGTGATTTAAGGGCTCTATATAACACATATTTAAAAGACATTAAGCCTATGAAACCATTAACGCCTGAAGAAAAAAAGGAGTTTAACGATGCTAAAATATGTGGTATATGTGAAGGCCCTTTTGAAGAGGGTGAGATTAAAGTACGAGACCACTGTCACATAACTGGTGCAAAAAAATTTGGTGCTGCACATTCCGTTTGTAATTTAAATTATAAATTACCCTCTTTTATCCCTATCATATTTCATAACTTAAGCGGCTACGACAGCCATTTATTTATAAAAGAGTTATGTAAATATGGGGATAAAATTGGTATTTTGGCTCAAAGTAAGGAAAAGTACATATCATTTACCAAAAGCATTTATGTGCACGATTATTTTGATAGTAAATGTGTAAAAGTCAAGAGGAAATATTTAAAGTTGCGATTTATTGACAGTTTTAAATTTCTGTCAACGTCTTTGGAAAATTTAGGTAACGGTTTAAACGACGACAATTTTATTGAAACGCGAAAACATTTTTCAAATATCAACCAATTTAATTTGATGCGTCAAAAGGGCGTTTTTCCCTATAGCTTTATTGACTCTATAGAAAAAATGGAAAATACATGTCTTCCAAGTAAAGTTCAATTTTATGATAATTTACGGGAAGAACATATTAGCGATGAAAGCTATAGAAGAGCAAAAGAAGTATGGCGCTTATTTGGGTGTAAAACTTTGGGGGAATATTCGGACGTGTATTTAAAATCAGATGTGTTGCTATTGTGTGATGTTTTTGAGCAATTTCGGAATAATTGTTTAAAATTCGATAAACTTGATCCAGCACATTACTATACCCTTCCAAGTTTATCATTTGATTGTATGCTGCGTATGACTAAGGTAGAGTTAGAGCTCTTAACTGATATAGACATGATACATTTTTTTAAGAAAGGTATACGCGGCGGCATAAGTCAGTGTACAGAAAGGAAGTACATCGCTAATAATATTTTTTTACCAGACTATGACCCAACAAAACCTTCTTGATTTATAACATACCTTGATGCTACAAATCTATATGGTCATAGTATGTCACAAGCGTTACCATATGGTGATTTTCGATGGTTAAGCGAGCGCGAAATTCTGGATTTAAATATTATGGCTGTTGGTGATGATAGTTTACATGGCTACGTTTTGGAAGTGGATGTGCATTATCCGACTGAGTTGCATGATGCACATTCTGATCTTCCATTTTTAGTAGAAAATATCATACCGCCAACAGAAAACGCTAAATTGCCGAAATTAATTCCTAATTTACAAGATAAAAAAAAATACATTGTACACTATAGAACTTTAAAACAAGCCATCGCCAACGGCTTAGTGGTAATGCAAACCCATCGAGTATTACAGTTTAAGCAATCAAAATGGCTAAAATCGTATATTGATTTTAATACCAATTTACGTAACAAGGCCACCACAAAATTTGCTAAGCACACTTTTAAATTAAAAAATAACGCGATATTAGGTAAAACTATGGAAAATGTGGAAAATCGAAATGATATAAAATTAGTAACACATTGGGATAACAGTGTAGGCAGAAATGGAGCTAGAGCACTAATATCCCGCCCCAATTTCAATAATAGCTCGATATTTACCGAGAACTTGGTTGCTATACATATGAATAAAGTTAAAATATTGTACAATAAACCAATTTGTATCTGATTTTCTATATTAGATATATCAAAAACTGTAATATACGATTTTTATTATACTTTTATTAAATCCAAGTTTGGCGATGATGCTTCGTTACTTTACACCGATATTGACTCGCTTATATTAAAAGTGTATACGGAAAACTTTTATCAAACTATATCAGAAAACCCCGAAAAATTTGATACATCAAATTACCCCGAAATTAATAATTTCAACATAATTAAAAGTAATTTTGTAGTTGGTAGAATGAAAGATGAGTTTCCTGGTGATCCGATAATAAGTTTTTATGGTACCGGCGCGAAGGCTTATTATGTAAAGTCCATTAATAATGAATTAAAAAAAGCCAATGGTATCAAAAAATGTGTTATCGAGAAAGACCTTCATCAGGAAGCCTACCAAAGAATTGTTGAACGGGGTGGTTTGATATTAAGAAAGATGAGGACATTTAGAAGTGAATTACATAACATTTATATCAACATAATAAATAAAGTAGCATTATCACATAGCGATGATAAACGTTATGTAATTCCCAATTCAACCAAAACTCTACCTTCGGGGCATGCAGACATAGATTTTTATAAAACAGACCCGGAAGAAAACTTAGCAAATTTAGTCACCGTGTTGGAATCATTTCTAAGTCAGGACAGCACGTAATCTGGCAAATCCATATTTCATTATTTGTATTGTTTTTATTATTTCTATTGAACATACAACATTAATATGTAACGATAGTATTGTATTTTTTTTTTTTAAATAAAAAACATGTATTCATTACTTGATTGCTTTTTATTGAACTTTTATTTTAAAATTATAAATATAATGAAGTGTCGACAAATGACAAACTCTAAAAGTTATTGTTGAAAAATTTGTCTAACAGTAAATTAAACGCACAGATCTACGAGTAAATGTTTAATGTGAAACAGTTTTGCTGACAAGATCCTCCATAGTCTTTTCAATTTCCAACATTCTAGAGTTAAGTTCATCACGCAGTTCGTCTTGCCTAAGTTCATATATTGCAATAACAGTATCATCAATGTATCCTCTAAGTTCTTGACCGGTTTCAATTAATTTTTTGCTTACGTAACCTCCAAGTTGGTCTCTGAATATATCTTTAATAACAATTGTTGAGTAATGTAAAGCTTTCTGCGTATCTTGCACACACTGAGCAAGGTTATTATCAACATAATTTCGTGTGGTCGCATCGTCTCCTTCAAGAGGTTCTGCTAAATAGCACAATCTTTTGCTTCCCATGTCGTAATCTCCATTAGGTGTAAGTTTGAAACCTATTCCTGAAGGACCTTTCATAAAGTTAAAATCCTTAAATTTTCCTTTGCGACAGACCTTGTCAATAGTGTTTACTTCTGACATTGTTACGTGATACTGATTTGAGACCATTAGATTTCACCCTAATATATGGTTCTATTTTATTAATAAACGGACTCTGCAGAAAAATATGGATTGCAAAACGTATTTTAGGTGATGTTTAATAAATACACGTACAGATTCATTTTACTATTGTTTTATTGGAAAAAAAATTAAAATATAACAAAAGATTGACTTTACTTTTTATTATTAAAAAAAAAAATAAAAAAAATAACAAACAAAAAAATTAAAAATTAAGAAATAAAATACATGTTAATTTCTTCTGTACAGGTAAGCTTCTTCTATAACCCAATTTCTTCTCTGGATGGCACGTTCATTAATGTCCTTGAACTGGTAGTAAACTAGTCCACAAAAGCCGCATTGTACAAATTTAACCCTGAATAGGTCAATGTAGTTGAAGTCGTACGTAAGATCATTTCGCCAGCAGATACCTAGTCTTTTACAATGATGACAAGTTAAATAAAAAGCTTTTGGTATATGACTGTATCTTTTGGCTGCTTCACTAGGTTGTTCATCGGTTGGCAACATGATGTTTGAATATGTTGTACTTTTCAATCGCGGTACTCTAATTATGTATTACTTTTTAAAATAACCTTGACAGGACCAAAAAAAAAAAATCTTTGAAAATTACAACCTCGAAAACGACCCTGACATTGACGGGTACTTTGACCTTGGCCTTGGCCTTGCATCTGTCAAGTTTAGTACTATATTTATATATTTCTTTAAAAAACCTTGACAGGGACAAAAAAAAATCCATGAAAATTACAACCTTGAAAACGACCCTGGTATTGCCGGTTACGTCGGCCTTGGTCATGGCCTTGCATCTGACAAGTTTAAATATTATACTTAATGCATCGAACAAAAGGAATAAAGGTGGTGCAGAGGGGGAAATGGGCATAAAAGCAGACTTGCTGGCTCGAGCTCTTCACAGTTCGTCAGAACACCAAACAGTGCAGTAGTAAGATAAAGTTATAGTGTGAGTTGTAGTATCGAAGATGTCATCGAGTGTAAGGTCTCTTTTGGATGCTCTTGACGTGAGCTGCGGTTCGCAACAAGGCATGTTGGAAAACATTAGTGGCTTGGAAGTGTTAAGTCCGGGGGTATTCGAAAATTGGAACGGCAGGGAGCAAGAAGATGCCGAAGACAGAGCCCTGAATGATGGTCGCGACGGAGAGTTGGTGCAGTCGGCTGCGCAATTCCTCGAATGTTGGACGGAGGAGAAGGAGCCGAAAATCAACATAATAAGTGATGTGGTTGTGCGAAAACCATCGCGGCCTAACAGGGAATCTTCTCCGAAAGCTTCAAAATTAAAGAAGCTTTTGACTATGCGGAAGTCGGAAATCGCCGATAAAAAAAATTTTATTCGGCGATTAAAGGTGTGGGACAAGGAAAGAAGATGTTTAACTTTAAGCATCCCTCCACCCCTGTTCCATTACCCGACTTCCTGAAAACAGCACCGCAAGAGCCCTTGTCCATAGAAGTGAAAGTGATCGAAGGCCCCGATGGACCAACACCACCAACGCCACCAACACCGGCCAGCGTAGAGCAGGAAGTAGTGTGGGAGGTAAAGTCTTCCCCAGCGCCACTGTCGCCGATATTGGGGTGCCGGAAACCTATGAAGAAGCGGTTTAAGCAGTTTTTTGAAGGCGATGAAGTTTCCGCTGCTTCGTCGTCGTCGTCTTCACCAAACGAAACCGCTTCTTCTTCTTTAATATGTTCCGAGACACCGCAACCGGTGTGGGTTGAAGACTTCACCAACTCGCAGAAGAGCTAACTATCAGACATTTATCGAATGAAAAAAAACTTAGTGAAAAAAGTGAGTGCGTGTGAGAGTGACATTTTAGAACTGGAAAGACGATTAGAGTTAAAAAAGATAGAATGTGTGCGATATAAAAGACAATTAAAGGACTTTAATAAATTATGTAGTAGGTGTTAGGTAGTTGTAGGTATTAGCTTTTAATTTATAGTATTAAGTTTGTAAATATATATATATATATATATATATATATATATATATATATATATATATATATATATATATATATATATTGTTGTTAATAAAAAAAGTCTTTGATCAGATTTTTATATTTTATAAAGAGAATAAAAATGACTTGAAAATATATTTTTTGTTTGTTATTTCATATAGGACCTTTCCCACATAATATTAGGTAATAAAAAAGAGTGAATAATCCACTAAAACTACGCAATAGCAATAGTTGTAAATATTTTTGGATAATATTTACAAGTATGCTAAAACATGGTTCGGTTTAAGAAGTTAAGGTTCTGTCGCCAGAACTTCTAATACTTTGCATCTCAATATTGTGTGTTTTTATGAAAAAAAAAACATAAAATATTGGTTACAAAGTATTATAACCAACTAAAACTACGATCAAATTATTTTGAGGTCCTGAAAAGGACCGTTTGGTTGTAAAAACATGCCACTCTTTATTGTGTTATGGAGTCGCACGGCCCGTCATTATCAACGGCGGTGGTGGCGGTGCTGTTCTCAGCATATTCGACTATGAACCGCCAAAGTTCATCCCATCTGGGATCGTCCAACTCCTACTCAAGACAATCGTCTGTGGTAGAATCTACCACGGGACATTGGATAGGTTGCTGTTCACTTTAAGACATGTTGAACTGAAATGATTGTAATAAGTATTGGTGGTCGTATATATAGAGACAAATTAATGGTGGGGGGTGAAAACAAATGTCGTATTACGTATTGAGACCAAACGTTATTTGTGGTCTCAAATACGAACGAACGATTTTACTGGGTTCCACCAGCACCTAAACTTTTAATACTTTGTATCTAATATTGTATATTCTATACATACAATATTAGTAACAAAGTAGTAATATGTGCTAAAACTATGATCAAAGTATTTTGTGGTCCTGAAAAGGACCGTTGTTGTGTGCTCTTAAAAAGGGCCAGGGAGAGTGTGGGGCTTATGGTGCCCCATCCTCGCTAGTCGACCACCAGCTTGATGAATCGCAGGGGCCCTGCGGATCGTCGGGTGTCGGTGATGCTAGAATTTCCAGCACCGCATCTTCCGTCGAGTCCGGCTCTGGCTGCGGCGACGGAGTTTCGAGTCTTTGTAAGACCCAATCGCCTGCATCGTTTAATTCCACGAGACCCGAATCGTGGTCATACAGCAGCGGAATCGGCTCATCCAAGTCGTCCCAACGTTGGACGTCAATTTCAAAATCCACCTCTTCGTCGTCGTCGCTAAAGATGGATGAGCCTCTGCTGGCGGGTCTTTCTTCCTCCATGTTCATCGTATGAGAGTTGATGAATATATGACTGTATAACTGGCCCAGTCTCATATATATAGAACTACCCCCACCCCACCAATGGATTCTAAATGTTGTGTGTTGGTGAGAGCGAGGGGGCATAGGCAACCAGGAGAAGGGCGGATTTATAAAAAATCTCGACAACTTTCCAAACCTTCCCCTACAAGTTTCCGATACTCCCATGAGACCGTCGAACTTCCTTTCTATAGATTTTTGGAATTTTTTAGTCTATATTTTCTTTATTTTCAAATTTTTCAAAATTTTTTTTTACCATTGTATTCTCCTCAAAACTCTAGGTAATTAAAGTGCTTTTATTTTTTCTCTATTTTGAACGGTTCCGGAGTTACAGGGCTTTAAAGAATTCGAATTACTAACTTTCTATAACCCTTTTTTTCAAATTTCATTTTTTCGAATTTTCAAAAATACTACAATATGTAGAAAAAAATTTTCTCTTTAATTTCCCAATACCGTTTTTCTCTAAATCTTCAACTTTAGGCGTATTCAGCATTTTCGAAAAAAAAAATAATAATTTTTTTACACTATCCTATTCTCCTCAAAATTTTGGGCTATCAAAGTGCTTTTATTTTTTTTTTCTATCTTGAACGGTTCCCGAGCTACAGCGCTTTAAAAAATCCAAATTACTAACTTACTATAAAAATTTTTTCTTGCGTTATTTAAGTTCTTTTTTCCACTAAATAAACCCGCTTTATCTACCATACTCCTTTCTTAAGAAGCGGGCTTTTCCGTCCGCTTTTTTTTGTTGGGTTTCAAATAAATATAAAACTACTACTTCACTCATTACAAATTTATTGATTCAAGTACCTTATTTTATCATTATTTTGTGTTATATAATAGATACATTAAAATATAGATTTATTGGTCACCGAACCGTTTAATACATTATAACTAAAAAATGAGTCGTGAATAACTAATGCGTACACTTTAGTGTCTTTGGGGAATTTATTCTTTCTCGTTTGGAACTCCAATTTCACATCCACTGTCGATGAGTTAATCGCCTCTGGTTGATGAATGACTGCAGTTGATAATAAAAACGGGGTTTTTCATATATTCCGCGAACGTTATCATTGGATCGTTTATTTCGCGCCCGTAGTAGCTGCTTTGGAAGTTTTCGTAATTGTAATAGGCTGCTGCGTACAGTTTCTTGGCGAAATCTAAATTCCATCTTTCGTATATCCATACGAAAAAAAAAACGGTTGGATTCAGATACAGTCTAATGTCACATACGTCGGCGTGGGTAAACTGGGTTGCGTTTTTTTCTTTCTTGTCACAATTATTGCTGTCTTGAAACCCGACGATTATATAGCGCGGTCTTTCCAGACTTGTACTTGTTCTCAAGGCTCACAAGTCGGAAGATGTTTGCCTTAAAGCTGGTAATTCGTACAGATCCCATTTACGATATGCCATTTGAATACTGGCATTGTTTCCACCTGTATTAATGCGAGACAGTATTTTCAATTTTTGCTTGTCGTCTGGAATAATGTGACGATTTCCCATTCGATTTTGTCGATACTAATTTCTGCCTCTACTTCGCCGACGTAGCAATTGGTAAAAGTGCGAGCTATAATCATAATAAGCTCTTGTTTTACGTTGAAAACACCTTTTGCGTAATCTTCGGCAAATCCCATAAGATATTTTAAGGGTAATTTCCCAGAGAACACGTTACTTGCCGTGTCTACGATATCTTGGTTTGCTTCGTCGAGACCCCATCCGCACGTCATGAGAGATCTTTGTTGCAAACTTCCGAATGAAACCATGGTTTTTAATGTCGTCGTAACTCCAGGTTTACGAACCACGGCGACCTGCTCACCTCCCATCTCGTAGCGAATTTCATCGAACAAAAATGCGAGGGCATTATTTGATAAAAAACATCTTTTCGTTGCGTCTATGGGTTTAAATTTTTCTTTCGATATATATGTAACTTTCGGCGATATCCAGTATAATATCTTGAAAATTAATGGGGATACGAACTTCATCCGAATTGTTGAATGATGGAGATCCGTATGGTTTATACGTATGCTCTTCTAGACTAATAATGGAATTGTCCAAGATGGGTTCGGAGAAAACCTCTATTTTATCGCTGGTGGTGGAAATCATTTTCCCACTTTAAGACCGATTGATTTTAAAAATTTATAGTCTTCGGCAGATAACTGTTGAGATGTTTGTGATCTAACGTCTGGAAGATGACTAACCTTGACGTTAACTCTTCTTTTACTTTTATTATGTTTCGGCGGTTCCCCCATTTTAGTCGAGAGCACACACAATTGACGATTGAAGCAAAAACCCATTTCTATGAAAGTTTCTTCAGTTCCAATTTCACGATTATTTTCTCGCCTTGAAAATTGATTAGATCACCGCTATCGTCCAAGATGCAAAGAGTAATGTTGTCGATAAACTGACGTCCTGCCGGCATTAACGGCATATAAATATTATTTTGTGGTTCTTTACTGATTTTGTAACCGGGCTCCACGTCGATATCGAATTCGAACAAGGTATGACCTTCCACAGAATTCATATATGCTCCGGAAATTATATTACAATCTACGCGTATGATGTGTACTTTCATTATTTCCACCATCTCGGTTGATTCGTGCATTTTGTCTCTTTTTAACACTGTATGATTAAATCCTAACATTTTACCGATACTCGCCTCTCCCCGGGAATCTATAGTATATTGGGATTTCAGTTCACATTTCAGCGTATTATTATTAGCGACCAAGTGAAAGATTTCATCGTTCTTTTCTTCAGTTGAAATCCTCAAAGCCTCCGACATAGCTTTACCTATCTCATCTATTTCATAGGCCCCAGGTGGAATCTGCAATTGTATCGGTTCGGTGGTGTAACCCTCCTTCATGTAGGCAAACTTATTGTTGCTTTCGTCCAAATTAAAAATTGAATTGTATGTGTAAAATCCCAGCAATGCCAGACCATATTTGTTTTCTCTATTTAATTCGACTGGTGGATAAAAATCGGCGCTTAAGACGCTCGAGTGTCCTATTAGTGTGAACGTATAAGACATGACTAACCATTAAAACATCACACACCTCGGTTTTATTCTTAGCGGCAACATTTAGAAAGATTCATCTTCACATCTTTTCTCACTGCATTAGATAGTGATGTTTTTATGGTATTTTCTGCTTTTATGCGCACATCGCTGATTTTGCAATAACAAAAAAATAGCTAGCCGTAAGATCCTCATCAGCCGTAACCCCGTTTAAATTGCTGCTGAAATAATGTTTGCAACCGCACTGATATTTTAATATATCGATATGGCTTTTGAGGTGCTCGGGCAACTTATCCCAAACGAATAGAATTTTATTTGGGGCTAATGCAATCATTACTTCCTTGGGCATGTTTTTTAACTGTTTCACGGTCATTTTCCTTAATCCACTGGCTAGATGAAATGCTTTCAGTGATTGCAACATTTTAGTATAGTTATTGCGATCCATTTGCGGTGTTAATGGTGACGATGATGATGACATCTTTTATGCTGATGATTCGACAAGAAACTTTAAGCACAAATGTCCACACCAGACTGTTCCAAAATCCTGTTTACGATCGTATGTATAGTAAATAATTTTTGATGGTTCCGATCCCGTTTGTAGATATCGTACCAATTCGATCGGTGGGGGTAAATCGCTGAAGCTGTCATAATATGTTACTTTAAAATTATTTTTTCTATAAGCTACCCAATGAGTCCCTGCACCACGCGTACTATCCAAATTCACTATTGCTGCTTCGTAACGTCGAGGACCTTTCTTTATGGCATATTTTTCTATATCGATGTTAGCTAGTGGTCTTCGAGGTAGGGATTCAATTAGTTTTTTGATCTACGATTTAAAATTAATCCCATACCTTTACGAAGTGGCTTTAGAAACAAACCATTTCCTTTCGATTTTAAATACAGGCCGGCACCGGTTTTATCTTCGCTGCTTTTTTTACAGCTTTTATGGCGCGCACAATTCCCGCTGCCCCACCGGCTAATGAACCCAAAGCTGATAACCCGGCAAAAATTGGTATTAATGGTAATATTCCACCAGTTTTAGGAATCGGTATTATTCTCGGTGTACGAACCTTCCTTTTGCCACCTGCCGCTTTTACCGATCTAGGTGCTGCCGACAGAGCTATTTTAGATGCATTCATGATATTTTTTTCCAACACATTTTTACTTCCGGCTTTTAATAATTCCTTTCGAACTGCTTGTCGAATAGCTGTTCCGAAACTGACTTTCCGGACATGTCGATTTTTATTAACACCTTTTCTTTTTGTATGACGTGTGCCTTTACTAGATGTTTTTTTGTTGATAATGATGATGGTACACCCATACCAAAACGTTGTTTTCCTTTCATAATGTTTGTAACTAACCAAGCTGCTGTTTTTACACACCCTCTTGGGCTACGTTTCGAAAATGTCTATATTTACTCGAAATCTCTGTATCAACCAAAATATGAGTATTTAAGGAAAATTTTAGTACCCATCCAAGGTTTAGGCTACTATGCCTGGTGATTCCAGTAATATTGTGGAACCGTCCGATGCAAAACCAAACTCTATATTTATCTTTGATGATGTTATATGTGAAAAACAAGATGTTATAAGATCGTACTTTAGCATGGGACGTCATAAAAATATCGACTCCTTTTACCTAGCGCAAACATATTCGCGAGTGCCTAAACAGCTTGTGCGAGACAATGCCAATTTTATTATTATGTTTAAACAAGATGAGTTGAATATGAAACACATATTTTCCGACCACGTTTCACCGGATCTAACTTTTACTCAATTTCAAGAAATGTGCTCAAAATGTTGGGATAATAAGTATGGATTTCTAGTAATTGATAAAGATAGTGATGTGAAATCGGGAAGATACCGCAAAGGATTTGATAGCGATATATTACTGTAATAATAAGAGAAAACACTCATTTGATTGTTGAAACGTCCTTTGTTAACATCATGAATAATGCGATCGACTTAAAACGTAAACTAGTGGAAGCTAACAATGCCGTCAGAAAAAAATTGAAACGAATTAAAGCGGCTGAATAATTTCATGTTGTGGAATTGGAAAAGTTTTATGAACCCATTTCTAAGCCGTTGACAACTATATCTGATGTGGTCAAGCAACGTCAGCAGCAGCAACAACAACAACAACAATACTACCCAGCTACAAAGTTACATAGTCCTAGTACATCAGTGCAGTCGACTCAAATATCAGGTTTTCCCCAACCTACACATTCCTTTCAAACCTCCACACCTATTCAGCAGCAGCAGCAGCCTCGCATTTCAAAAGAAGATAGTAGCCAATCGTCGTTTGATACACCCTCGACATCAACTAATACATCTCTCGCATCCGCTGACACCACAACTTCCGATACTTTAAACGCACACTTGAAAGGATTACGTTCGAAACCATCTCTATACGATACTGTATATGGTGTACGTTTTGGTTCAAAAACAGATTATAACAAAAATTTTATTGGTAATTTAGAGGTACGTTTTCGAAATGGAAATATTGTCTTATACAAAAAAGGGAAAAATATTGCAGAATATGGTGGATCACCGGCACTTTGTGATTTGTTATTTCTTAAAACACCCCCAAGTGTAGGCAAGCAACAACAATTAAGTGATAATGTACTTTCAACGTACAAGGAAACTTTGTAATCAACGAGTGCTGTCTACAACAATTTTAAAAAAAGTGATGGTTTACGGGAGACCAGATGGAACAAATATTTACGAATTATTAAACCTCTGATAATGGGCACAAAATTAGGCGGTACTATTACAAGAAAAAATCTCTCGGAAAAACTACAGTTACCCACAAAAAGAAATTATCTCCGAAAAAATTTCAATATGTCTACCGAAACAAAGCTAAAGAATTGGTGGATCGTTTACGTTTGTTGTGGAGTTCCAAAATGGCCGGTCACACTGGACACGAAAATGAAATTATGTCAATCATGGAGGAATTACGAGAAGAAGATATAATATATTAAGCTCAATATTTAATGATATTATTCAGTTCTTCCTTCGATCTGAAACCTTTAATATTACTAATAATATGGAGCCCAGTCTAGAAAAAATCAAAATTGTTAATGAACTACACAGAATGGCTAGAAAAAATTTTGTAAGACGGCGCACGATAATAAAAGGATACAGAGATTTGTGGCAAATTGATTTGGCTGAAATGCAACAGTATGCTGATGAAAACGATGGTTATCGTTATATTTTGGTCTGTATAAATTGTTACTTTAAATTTGTCTATACCAAAGCCACAAAAAACAAGACTGGTATAGAAGTTACTAATGCGATGAAAATCATCATTGAAGAGGCATCATATACACCAACAAATCTGCAAAGTGATCAAGGAAAGGAGTTCTATAATACAAACTTTCAAGCCCTGATGAAAAAATATAATATAAATCATTATTCCACTTGCAGCACAAAGAAAGCTGCAATTGTTGAGCGAGTCATAAGGACTTTAAAAAATAATTTATATAAACAATTCTCGACAAGAGGATCTTACAAATGGATACATATATTATCGGCAGTAACAAAAACCTATAACCATTCGAAACATTGGAATGAAGCCTGCAGATGTGCAAGAAAAAATACAAATTAAAGCATACGATTATTTAAAAATTGTACCTAAAAAATTTAAGTTTTCCATGGGTGACATTGTGCGTATTACTAAGTACAAAAGCTTATTCGAGAAAGGATATACGCCCTCTTGGTCAACCGAATTGTTTAAAGTTGTAAAAGTTAATGTTACAAATCCACCTACTTACTTGTTGGAATCGTTAGAAGGTCAGCCTATAAGAGGGTGTTTTTACGAATCAGAACTATAAAAAACAAGCAGTCCTGGCGTTTATCTAGTAGAAAAGGTCCTTAGATAACGCAAGAAAAATCACACCGATCAATTATTTGTCAAATGGCTAGGATTTCCCAACCACTTCAACTCTTGGATAGATAAAGCTAATATTGTTTAAATAACATATTGTATGACTATAATTTTAATTTAAAATGTAAAATAAATAAACAATATATTGTAAAATAAAGTTTTTTTATTTCAGTCTTCATCATTAAAAACAATGACAATAAAACATCATACACATAAATAACATTTCAATATTCTTGGAGGAAAGGTCCAATTCACCGACGACTACGACGTTATCTTCAAGGCTATGCCACTCGGAGTGCGTTCTCCTATTCTTTAACCTGCTTTCCCTTTTTTAGATTTTTTTTTGAAGTCGAGCCGTACGACAGTGCGCTTAATGAGTCATTTAAAGGCTGATGATAGAGTATTTTCTGAATAACTTCAATTTCATCATCTTTAGGTTCGCCTAAGCTGGTTATGATTTTTCCACCCATATCATACTGCCCATCCGCTGTAAGTTTAAAACCAATCCCTTGTGGCCCAGATAATATATGATATTTTTCATTACATTTCTGATGACCAAATTTATCAATTGTGTTGTTTCCTCGACTCATTTTCAATCTTTACTAAACTATTTTATTTTTATTTGCCCTACTTATATTAAATATTTCAGCTGAGAAAAAGAAACACTGACTATGATCTACTGGGTTGGTATGTTTATAAAAGAAATAAAACACTGTGATTGTAAAAGATATTTATTTACAGTTATTTAATTGCACAAATACAAAAATTATAAAAAATTAATTTTCCATGTCTTCATTTTCGTTGCTCAAAATTCTATCCCATCCGACACTATTTCGATCGTCAACATCTTGGGCTGTTGCTGTTGCAGAAACCAATTCATATTTTGCAGCAAGCTCACCTGGTAAATGTGGAATATTTACGAGGTATTCTTTTAATTCTTCTTCAACCATTTCAGCACAAAATGTATCCATGTCTATGGAACCATATAAAAATTTGTCGCACAAGGGTGTCCCAGCCATAAAATTGATTGCATCCCTGATCTCGTTCTTATATTGATCTTTGGTTACATCAATATGCGGCCAATCATTTACGCTATCTAACATATCGTGAGCCCTATTTCTTAATTCTCTCCCCAACCAAAATATGTATCTATCTACACATTCGTTGACGGTTGTCGTCGTCGCATCAGCAGACATCTTTAACAGAAATAATGAACACGCGTAAGTATTCTGACATGTGCAACTATATTTTAAATTAAATTACATCCTTTTTTTCAAACAATTTACATACAATTTACTCCAATGAGCCAAAACGTAATAATGTTCGAGTATTGTTTCCAAAAACTCTAGTGCCCTACCTGAAATAAGTTAGAGTGTATTTACCTTTAGTTTTACTCATAATATCTACAATATCGTCAGATAGCCGGCCACACGTTTTCGCAAAAAAGTCTCAAATGTGCTATTATCACCGTCATCGTGTAAAGCCACTAAAAGAGTTTTACCAAATCGTGTAATCATTGAAACCATCTTTACAATTTTATACACTTTGCCTACAATCATTTCGGTAACCTTTTTTCTCTCTAAAACCTCGAAATCTTTGCTGAACATTTCATTAATTTCATCTAGAGTTTTTTTTGCAATACTCATTATTGAAAAAATGGTATATAAATCCAAAAATTACCGTGAATATAAAAGCACTTTCAGAACGCTACACAAACACAATATTTGATGTTTATGCCACTGATATCTGCGACTGTTTGAAGTCACTTCTTTTTCCACTAACCTTTATTTGCGAGTTTTCAAGGTCGAATTGTAACAATGGTGGGGGTAGCTTAACAGTAGAAATAGTGGGAGGGGTATTCAAGGTCAAATGACGTCACATATTTAAATTGGTGTAAGGATAACTTCAAAGACAAAATATAATGAAACAAATAACTACGTTTTATGTACTTTATTGACTGACTTTTTTCTGCCGTTCTTCTATACGTGTAACTTTATCACCTAAACCTAATTTTCTTAATTTGTTCAATAATATTTGTTCGTTTTTATTTCTTAGAAAATTATTACAAACTATACTCGCTAAAATACATACTTCAGCATGGTCCATATACTTAAAAAATACACTAAAATCCTGAGCCTCCGAATCTTGCATTTTAAATGGGTAAAATTCCAAAGAGGCTGCAGAAATTAGAAATTCTTCGTACATTTCTCGCACTAAACTTTCCATATTAACTACTACTACGTTAAACTTAAGTCCTACACTCTAATTTCATCTAACACAACCGGATCTGCAATGAAACTAATCAGTTTTTCCAAACAGTCACTAAACCCCAACTTTTTTATTTCACGAAGAAAGTCTTGTACATTTATTGTTTTGCTGCAATATTTACGACATGCATTCGCAGCCTTTTCATATTCATAAGCCAAATCACAATAGCGCGACGCCCATTCTGCTCGACTTTTCATTGCATCATTGAAATAATTATTAGCCGTTTCAGTGAACTCATCGCCCAATTTTTTTACTGTCTCTTGCAAAGCACTATTCATATTATTCACTTATTTTTACATTCACGACACTTTTTTATTGCTGGTGGTGGCCCATCTATATAATGACGATATATTTGTTCATAGTGAATCTAACAGGGTAAGCTTAACTGTAGTTCCTTGTCACACCGATATGGCGCTGGCAGCTTATCCCAAATTTGCCGTAAACTCAGCGTATCAACTTAAGTTTTTAAATATTCGAGAGGAAAAAATGCTAGATCCTTCTCTTCAAAATCACACAAACTTTTTAAATTACTCTGATATAAACAAATTACTCTGCCGACTTGCTCTATAATTTTTTCTTTAGATAGTTTCTTATCTGACATTTCACACTGAATGAATGTAAATAGACTCACACAATTTTATAGAACAATTTGCAAGGTCAAAATCATTTCAAGATCATCCCACACTATTACAATGCACAAATAACTACTTCAAGGTCACACACCCAAGACAGCCTCCAACAAAGTCAAGGTCGTCTCGACCAAAGGCAAGGTCAAGGTCGCATACACGGTCTTAAACACAAGGTCAAGGTCAAGGACAAAGCACACGTGTACGTTCAAGGTCAATGACAAGGACATGTGGGCGGGGCCAAAGAGGGACGGGGCAAGGTCAAAGTCGAGGAGTGGGGGGGATGGAGAGGATCGGGTTAAGTTCACTACTGGCATCTAATTGAAGCAATATTATTCGTTCCACTGTGTGATCCAATAAACCTTGGAATTAAACCTTGGCTTTTGATTTAGTAGAGGTTAAATAATCGTCATATGGATAACATGTTTTTTTTTGTATTTTATGCACTAGAGTACGGCGAAAATATATTATGGTTTTCTGTTTAGCCCAATTTCTTAATCGTTGATATTTATCTTTCGACAATTCAATGTCAAATAGAAGAGCGACTCACAAATGTAACTGGGTGTAACGCAACCACAAGACTGTTGCCTTTGACCTGAGATGAAACTTTAGAAAAAGAATACAGGCCGTTTATATTACCGAGATTTAATAGAAACGTTACGACAGCCAACCTTTCAGTTTAAATTTATTAACTAGAAATTATTTTGGCCCATTTTGTCAAATTCTGACCCACTAAGCCCCTCCAACTTCTTTCCGGTTAGTTCGGGACAGAAGATCATAGGGAACGCCTACGCGCAATATTACTTCCATGCGCCATGAAGATGAACAGTACCTTGAAACGAATGAGAGGGAGTATTTACTTTTACTTCTAAACTTATAACGTAATAGACGAAATTTAAAATATTTAATGGCTATTTGAAGCAGTGATTCATTGATAGTTTCAAATGCGTCAAATAGTCGAAATACAAAAAAAAATTTTGTTGGCCCTTGAGCGTACAGAAAATTGATATTTCTGTTAAAAAATAAACATTTATTCTAATAAAAATACTAGTGAAACGAAACTGGAATTTCTAAGTAAATAGGTTAATAAACCACTTTAAAATTAAAAATTATTCTCAAAAATAAACTTTGATTCTGGTAAAAAATAAAAGTAACACGTTCAGTAATTGTAAATAAATAAAAAAATAATTAAATTTAATTTAAATCAACCAAAACACCTAAAAGTCTATAAAAGGTGTTCAAAAAGGCCTCCACTTTGAGCGAGACAATAACCCAGTCTATTGTAAAATATGGTTCGCGTATTTGCCAAAAATTCAGGGGTTATATCCCTATTACCCCTTTCCATCATGTCCTCGCAAAATACCATACGTTTTTCATGTTCTTTCGGAAAAATTTCTTGAGTTGTTCGCAATTTGTAACAGCGATTTTTGTTTCGCTTTAAAATATTCCAAACTGTTCGAGCGTTCATATCAAGTTCTTCGGCAATTGCGGTACTATTGCAAGGAAAATTCATTTCTGCTAAACTACAAACGGCATTCTTCCGATTTGCTTATTCTTCAGTAATTTGAAATCAGTGCATTTTTTTACAAATTTTTAGACAGCCGGTTGTCTCAAATTTTTTAATAATTTCCGAAATTCTAGATTTTGAAGGAACAGAATGATTTTCTCACGTAAATGCAAATCTGCCGATTATCTCATCCATACCTTTACCAGAATTGTACGTACCACTTAATAATCTGCACTTTTTGTTCCGTGGAATAAACCACGATTTTAAATAGAAAAATTTGGCGAGAAACAAGGAAATATCAATACTCGGTACTTATTTTTCAACGGCCTGAATAAATGAATAAAAGCAAATAACTTGGAATCCTCTTGTTGTGTTAGGGCGTGGCGTATGCTGCCGCCATCTCTCACCGTGCCAGCATTTTATTACCCTTCACCCTAGAGCCAAACTGGTAATCTATTAAATTTACGCACTGTGTCGATGCTTACGATGCTTATATTCTGTATCATTCTGATTTGATTAATAATATAGTATATTCTTTATCTTACTTAAGAAACGTCCAGGTTCCGGTTTGGATTTTCCACACCTATATATATATATATATATATATATATATATATATATATATATATATATATATAGAATTCGCAGTTTGACTTAAAGCTTATCCATGCTCGTAAAATTTTACGAGTGAAATCTTCCGAAATCATCTTCAAACTAATTTCATATAACATTATACATGGTAGTTTGGTGGCTCACAAATATATTATGTTAATCTCTTTAATGCTTATATTCTGTATCATTCTGATTTGATTAATAATATAGTATATTCTTTATCTTACTTAAGAAACGTCCAGGTTCCGGTTTGGATTTTCTACACCTGTATATATATATATATATATATATATATATATATATATATACAGGTGTAGAAAATCAAAACAGTAAATGCAAACTTCGTTCCATCATATCCTTTCCGTGTTAGAGGTTGCACAGTTTGAATAGATTGCTACAGAACACAATCTATCCAATTCCACCACCATCGAGATGATGGCCTATCTGTACCACCATATCGAGAAGAAAGTCAAAACTTACCCTCCCCGCTACAGTGATACGGCAGAGGCACATGTTTCGTCTCTACTAGACTCATCAGGGTACCGACATGCACCTGGCTGTGCAAAGGACAGATCGGAAGGAAGCATGCAAATACTGAACGCGGTTTCGCCGACCTCCCGTCGCATGGTGTATATATGTTTATACGGCTTTCACGGATTCCTCCGTGTGAGTTGCAATAGCAGTGGATACATCCACATTATGCCGTTGTAGTGCTAAAATCACATTCAGCAAACGTACAACTATATGCAACTCCGTGTATAAGTGAAGTAAAATGCAAACAGTAAATGCAAACTTCGTTCCATCATATCCTTTCCGTGTTAGAGGTTGCACAGTTTGAATAGATTGCTACAGAACACAATCTATCCAATTCCACCACCATCGAGATGATGGCCTACCTGTACCACCATATCGAGAAGAAAGTCAAAACTTACCCTCCCCGCTACAGTGATACGGCAGAGGCACATGTTTCGTCTCTACTAGACTCATTAGGGTACCGACATGCACCTGGCTGTGCAAAGGACAGATCGGAAGGAAGCATGCAAATACTGAACGCGGTGCTTCCTTCCGATCTGTCCTTTGCACAGCCAGGTGCATGTCGGTACCCTGATGAGTCTAGTAGAGACGAAACATGTGCCTCTGCCGTATCACTGTAGCGGGGAGGGTAAGTTTTGACTTTCTTCTCGATATGGTGGTACAGGTAGGCCATCATCTCGATGGTGGTGGAATTCGATAGATTGTGTTCTGTAGCAATCTATTCAAACTGTGCAACCTCTAACACGGAAAGGATATGATGGAACGGAGTTTGAATTTACTGTTTGCATTTTACTTCACTTATACACGGGTTGCATATAGTTGTACGTTTGCTGAATGTGATTTTAGCACTACAACGGCATAATGTGGATGTATCCACTGCTATTGCAACTCACACGGAGGAATCCGTGAAAGCCGTATAAACATATATATATATATATATATATATATATATATATATATATATATATATATATATATATATATATATATATATATATATATATAAATAATATATATATAATAAATATAATTCGCAATTTGACTTAAAGCTTATCCATGCTCGTAAAATTTTACGAGTGAAATCTTCCGGAATCATCTTCAAACCAATTTCATATAACATTATACATGGTAGTTTGGTGGCTCACAAATATATTATGTTAATCTCTTTAGCGAAAAACCTGAGCTCTACATATACTGGTAATCTTGCTTTAAATAGGAGTCGATAACGGTGATGATATTTTTAGGTAAGACGCGAATTAATGTGTCAGGTTTACGTCTTTAAGATAAACATATGCACCCTTTTGTCAGTTTTATTCTTTAATAAAACAATGTTTTCCAGTTAATGTATAATTTAATTTTATGTATCTTAATTTAATATCAACATTGCTGTATATCAGTCGGTATATGTTATACAGAAAACATTCATTTAATTAATATCATATATGTCCCCCTGTCAGTCTATGATGACCCCGTTCCTAATGCAGCATTCTGATTCGATCGGTCTGATCGAATGCAGCCTTAACCACTTGAATCACGTAATGAATGGTTTCGACTGAAATTTCTATCGAATACAACATTTTAACTGACAGAATAAATGTTGGATTCGATAGAAACTTAAATTTGAGCTGTCTGTTGCATGAATTTCAAGTGGATATCCGATCGAATCGGAATGCTGCGTTAGAAACCAGATCTACGTTCTATAAAAATAATCTTTTAGTGTTTCAAAATGATGGGACTTTTGAACAGTTTATGAGAAAGAAATCTGGAAGTGTATATACCCTTGTTTATCAAAGTTATAATAAAACTAGTAATTTTCCAGATATTCCGGAAGTAGCTAGCAATCTGCCAGTTTAAATAGAACACCTAGTATAATATTTAATTATTGTTTAGTGTTATAAGGTACGGTTATATAATCTTCCTTTTAATCCGATCGAACTGATCCGATGAAATTATATCCAATGGAAATACAAAAAATAAACGGTTTCGACTGAAATTTTCATCAGATGCAATATTTTTTACCACTAGCTGAAATGTTGCATCATATAAAAATTTCAAATCAAACTGTTTATTAAATTTTAAGTGTATAAAACTGCATTGGATCGATCTAAACGGATCAAAACGCTACGTTAGAAACGAGGTGTATAACTAGAACATTTATACAGAGATGGTGGTAAAAGTAGTGGTAAAAAAAAAGAGGAAAACAAATTTGTGATTTACTCCAATCAAAAGCTATAAAGCATGCAATGTAAATGGCCATATTAAAGTAAAGCTTACAAGACAGTAGCAACACTAATGAAATAAATTAAACTGAAAATTCTTCAGGAGGTCCTATATTTAAAGTAATTAAAGGAACGAAGCGTAATTTAGTCCAGTGGACGCTTGAGCAGAAGAGGTCAACGGAATATTTTTTAAAGAACCATTAATTAATTAAGAAGAAAAATTTTTAAAATCAGACGATAATACTCAGTATCCGTCTTTCTATTTTTTGTTCACTTAAAATGATATTTAATGTTTTAATTGAACCTTAATGGTTCCCGCTAAGGATTAACTTTAATTTATTTATAATAACTTTTTGGTGGTTGAATATGAAAAATAATTATGTCTTTAAAGACAATCCATTTATACGGACTTTTGTTTAGTGAATAACACAAAAATGCTACATTTGCACCCATTAAATTATTTTAATCAGGCTAGAATAATACATAATTCAATATAAATAATGTTAGGTAAAAAATCCGATCAAAACTACATACAAAATGCCTTTTGAAATAGAAATTTTTTCGTGTTTAAATTTTGATTTTATAACAAAATTATTTTTGAAAATTTAATTCTTTGAAAATTAATAATAATCTTACTAATGTATTTTACCCATTCTTCGTTTTATATTTAGACGGCTTTTAAAATATATATTAATCCACAATTTGATAGTACTTTCTGTATATCAAGAATTTCATAACAGAGGATCCTATCACTCTAGATCAGCGTTTCCCAAGCGGTGGTTCGCAAACCTTCTGAGTTTCGCAAGCTTTATATCGACGGTGCACGAAAAAAAAATTGGTAATGGCGGAATTTGAAATTAAACATCGCAACAGGCAACAAACTGTAACGCGACGAGTCGCTTCGCCGCTGGCAATGTGAGCACTTTTTTGATCCAGCTGGCAACTTTTACTTCGGCATATCAAGACCTTTTTCGAACGCGTACGAAAGAACGAGAACAACGTCCATAGATATAAAAATGCTGCAGTCACATATAAGGAAGAGTAGAGTTAAACTGAATCGTACGTACGTAAGAATCTCGAGTGATTTAACGAAGATAAATGAGTTACTAGTTAATGTATAGTGTGTACATAAATATTAGTAGTGTAAACCATTTTAATGATTTCTTCTTGTGTAAATAAATTACCAAAAATTTCCGAGCTTTACAAATCGCACGCGCAGATGTCAAACGTGAGAGCAAATAATTATTACTCCATAAATGTATGATTGATCGTTGGTTAAAAATGGGTAGTTTTGTCAAGTCTGACGAAAAACTGGACGAGTACTTAATTGCTTCATCTACTTCAGTCCCTGCTTTGGAAACAACACAGAGGGGCAATTAAAGTGAGCTATCGTCTCGCCAAACTCAAATCAAAGAAAAAATAAGCGAACAGAGTGCGAAAAAAGGAAAGCAACAAAAATATGACAGTAACTATTTACAAATAGGTTTCTATTTTACGGTGGAGAAGTCAAAACCTAAACCGCTTTATATAATCTGTAATGAAATTCTGGCCAATAACAGTTAAAAATCATTTTTCCTTCGTCGACAACTTGGAACAAGACAACTAGATCACAAGGTTGAACTTTAAACGAACATAGTAAAATGACTCTTGAGGCCTGGTTTCAAGTTAGTTACAGAATTGCAAGATGTGGATAAGCAGTGGCAGAAAATTTAACTGTACTACGTGCTGAATACGTCACGAAGTATATGCTTGGAGAAAATGCGGCAAAGAAAATTGACCTTGTTCCCTTATCAAACAACACAGTGTCACAAAGAATTAATAATTTGGCCAATGATGTGGAAAGTGAACTTTTAGAAAGAATATAATTGAATTATTTCGCTATTCAGCTTGACGAGTCGACCGATGTAGTAATTTATATATATATATATATATATATATATATATATATATATATATATATATATATATATATATATATATATATATATATATATATGTGTGCAGGGGCAGATCCAACCTCTCTCGTTGGGGGGGGGGGATAATATCACAGTATGGCAAGCGAAAGCAAGTTGTCGACGGGGGGAGACGCCAGCAATATTCCGATTTCTAATGTAAAAGTCAGGGTCGGGTCTATTTTTCTGAATTCGAAGCCGTTGAGGGGGGTGATCGCAAGAATAAGCAAGTTGTCGACGGAAGGGCGGAAGCCAGCAGTATACACATTACTAGTATAAGAGCCAGAATCGAGTCTATTATCCTAAATTCAAAGGTCTTTGAAGGGGGGGAATCGCAAGAAAAAACAAGTTGTCGACAGGAGACTGGAAACCAACAGCATACATATTCCTAGTATAAGAGTCAGAATCTGGTTTGTTTTCCTACATTCCTACGTCCTTTGCACAGTCAGAATCTGGTTTGTTTTCCTACATTCAGAGGTCTTGGAGAGGGCGATAGCAAGGAAAAACAAGTTGTCGACGGAGGGGTAAAAGCCAACAGGATACGCATTCCTAATCTAAGAGGCACATTCGGGTGTATTTTCCTGAAATCTAAGCTCTTGTGGGGGGCAATCACTCCCACCGCCCCCCCCCTTGGATCCGCTCCTCTGCATATGTCATATAAATCTGCATCTAGCTTTAACTGTCTTCAAAAAACTGAGCTTTCAACAGATTACTAACAAATGTAAGAGTCCTTAAATTCAAATTAGCTCGCCTATGAATCGTTTACTTTTCTTAACACCCGATTGCGTTGTAATTCTGCATGAATTAGAAAAATGAAAACTTTGCCAAATTGACTATTTTTATTAGTATGATCAAAATATAAAATACCAAAGAGTTTTATCACTACTTTAGTCTAGCATAATAAAAACGAGTATCTTGGCTACATAAGCCTCATTCTTTTTGTAGCTTTTTGACGTTAAAACAAAGCCGAATTTATTACAGGAAATAGCATGTGATGAAAACCTCAAAAAAATGGGTCCAGGTGAATATAACAAATATATATCTTTATTGCTTTCCGTGCAAGAAAGTTTGTCTGAACTAACTTGCCGAAGTGGGGAAGAGGGTGCCCTGCGGTTAGAGAAAGCGAAAAACACCAACACTGAAATAGAATCCTAAATTACCAAAACCCATTAGTTGATTGATCTATTTTTTATAGCCAAAGGTAAAAAAAAAATAAAATTAAACCTATGTTTCTATGGTTATAATGCCTCATAAAATAGTTCCGATTTCAATATATAAAAGAAAGATCACATAATCAGAAATTTACTGTTATTGCTGGTATTATCAAAACATATATACAATATAAATAGGGAACATTAAATAGATATTGTTGCTAAAATGTTAAATGCTACAAAAAATCTCAAAATTCAGCATGAAAAGGACTTTTTTTTAAATTATTAAATTGTACATATACATATATATATATATATATATATATATATATATATATATATATATATATATATATATATATATATATATAATCAAAACAATTCTGGGAAAAAGCCTACATACCTCTGAATCGCCATAGGCGACTCTCAAGGCACAATTTTCTCAAGACTTATGAATTTGATCCCTCTGCTTAGGCTGAGATAAAACAGTGTTGTACAGAGTGTTCCGTTTCACTGACGCCGGGCTACAAGCCATCTAATTTCGTTAAAAGGTCGTTACGTTGAAAAGCGATGTCACGATAGCTCTATGTAAAGTCCGTCTAACTGTAACAGTCGAGCTTATTAGATTAAAATACATACTCAGCAGATTGGAGAACAGTTAACGTCCTTTTAAGGATTTTCTTTATACTATAGGTACATTATCTATGCGTGTATGTTTAAATCAGTATGTATGAACAAAATATTAATAAAAATTATGTATCAAAGCTATCTTCGGACCTATCTTCACTTTTAAGTTTTGTTCAAGCTCAAATAATTAACATTATATAAAAAATTATGTATCACATTTAGTTCAGGTTAGTAAGCGAATACTTTTATGATCGCAATATCAAAACAATGGCAAAGGACCCTGCATTTTCCTTGTAAAAAATTGACTTCCGTTAAATTGGCTGAATTTTTGATATGTTATCTATCTTGTCTCACTGATTAAATGACTTCATAGGCACAAAGCCCCGAACATTCAGGATTTCGAGATAAAGCTTGCTAAAATATCAATTATACTGTATTTTTAT
This sequence comes from Diaprepes abbreviatus, assembly GCA_034092305.1. Lineage (NCBI taxonomy): Eukaryota > Metazoa > Arthropoda > Insecta > Coleoptera > Curculionidae > Diaprepes > Diaprepes abbreviatus. Next base: position 2,411,995 of record JASJET010000056.1, read on the forward strand.
TTCTTAATACTGGATTCTTATAGTACCCTTTCTCTACTCCTAGGGATTTAGACAGGTTCTTAAATATCTAATGACTGTCATGATTAATCAATTGAAATACTATATTATGACGTGTAAAGTGACGCCATGTCATAAGACGTCACAACACATAAAACCGTGTCACAAAATGTCAGGATTAAAATGATATTCTTTTCTTTAACTTACAGGGGCTCCAGTGGTTTATTTACCCCTAACAAGCAACAAAGGGCTCGAAATTGCATCTAACTGTAGTCCTGAGACACTTTACATTCTTCATTGAACCAGCTAGCGCTGCCGATTCAGTGGGTGGTTATGGTTAGTTGATGTCTCCAGAATCCTTCTACTTGTTCTTATCTATTCTCTGCCATGTTTAGTTAAGCGTTTAATTTCCGATAAAATGTCCTTTCTGATAGCTGAAAAAGGGCATTGTCTCGTTTCTGGTTGTCGCTCTCTTTATATTTCTTAAAATATCCTGCAATGAAGCAAATATTTTGTTTTAGTGTATGGAAGCGTTTCAATATTTCTTTTATCCGTTTCTGCAGATCTTGAATATACTCTACCAGCTATGTCTACCCGAAAATTTTCGACTTTGTAAGCCATATCCCCTATTGCGGGATTCTAGGTTGTAGGCTTGGGCAATCTTTTTGCTGCCTCGTTGTGATCCAAAACCTTCATTATCTTAGCTGTAGCAGTTGCGGCGTAGTAGATCAGCATATGTAAATGTTCTAGTGTGTAAACCTCAGAGACATAAACTGGCACAAAAACCTGTTTATGCTATCTAACACAATATCGAGTTTTTAAATGAGTTTACTCCTGATTGTCGTGGCTTAGATAACAGGTTGATTCCATCATATTCCAGCACTACCTTATTTATTTATAATTTTTTACTAGTTTCCCTTATGAACTTCAAGTTAAACTTAATATAAGGCATGATTTTTCAAGTATATTAACAAATAAGCCCCTTCTTTCTCTCACATTATCTATCCAACTTATATATGTACCTGATAAAATTTATTGTTTTTTTGAAGGTAAGTTATTCTTCAACAAACTTTTAAATGTTCGATGATAAAACAAACAATTTTTTAAAAGATTTGATTAATTTTCATTAAGAAAATATAGAACTTTCAGACTGAAGAATAAGAAAAATTATAAAGAATGCTTAAAAAAATAACATTGCCGATATAGTCTAGTAACCTATATTTTATTGAAAGATACCATTAGAAAAGTTATCGTTTTAAACTATCGAACGAAATTAAAATTTTAAATTTTTTAAAATAAAAATTAAAAAAAGATACGGACAACAACAATGTTCAGAAGTGTTGTAAATATTATTTTTAACATTTCAACTTTTTATTACACTTTAATTCTGTGTTAGTAAAGTGACTTTCGAAGATAATAGATTTCTGTGCAGTAAAAATAAGTGATCATAACCTTAATAAGAATATCTGCATTGATGTATTATTTCTACTTAATTTCTCAGACTTTGAAATTTATCACTTTTTATTAATGGCTATTATGAGCTTTTCGTTAAACTTATTATAACATATGATTTTTCAATTATGTTCACAAATAAAACCCTTCTTTCTCTCACATTGTCCAGCTTATATATGTACCTGATAAAATTTATTTATTTATTTATTTTAAAAAGTTAAGTTATTCTTCAACAAACTTTTGAGTATTTTATGTCAAAAGAAATAATATTTTGAAAAGTTTTATCAATTTTTATAAAGAAAATATAGAACTTAGAGATTGTAGAATAAGCAAAACTATAATGAGTTCTTAAAAAAATAACATTGGTGATATAGTTTAGTAACTTATATTTTACTGAAAGATATTATTATTTATAACTATATATATATATATATATATATATATATATATATATATATATATATATATATATATATATATATATTTGAAAATAGTTTAGCACAATTAATAATATACAAACATTTTTCTTCATCTGATAATCTTTTTTGATAGATATTTTACCATAATTAATACGACTACTTATTCTATCCGAGCATGCTGCTAGAAATGAGTTCGTACTACTTAATAGTAAACGACAACTATCTATTTCATCGGTTCCCAATTTTTTCTTTTTACGGACCCCTTCTAAAAATCGGAATAAATTGGTGCGCCCCCTGTGGGGTCATTAGCAATAGTAATTGAAAGAGTAAAATTGGATTATTTATTTTCCCTATTGAATAACAGTTCATAACGAAAAACTAAAACATAATCGTAAAACATATAGAGACAAACATTATGAAAACGCCCTGATAGACCCCAGCGGTTTGAAGTGTGTGTCCCTGTTAAACACCTATGTTAACTCATTTTGTCAATATCTCAAAACCTAATGAAGAATTTGTTTTTTACTATTGATAATCGCGACTGGCTGCATGGCTGATCAGCCAATGCCAATACAAAAAAAAAAACTAAAACATAATCGTAAAACATATAGAGACAAACATTATGAAAACGCCCTGATAGACCCCAGCGGTTTGAAGTGTGTGTCCCTGTTAAACACCTATTTTAACTCATTTTGTCAATATCTCAAAACCTAATGAAGAATTTGTTTTTTACTATTGATAATCGTGACTGGCTGCATGGCTGATCAGCCAATGTCAATACAAAAAAAAACATTATGAAAACTAAAGAGATAGCTTAACCTACAAAAAAGAATTAATACAAAATGAATATAATAATATAGAACTTGAAAAATACCATCAATGGGATATTTGTGCCTGTTTGGAATAACAAAAAAATTAAAAATTTGATTCGTTGTTTGAATCTTAGATCATGTTCTGCATTTAACCTATGTTTGTACTTATCTTTCAAGTAAGTGTATGTTGAAAATCCATTCTTACATAGATAAGTAGTACAAAATGACGATAAAACTTTAATGGCTTCTTCTGCTAAAAACAGGATACTCATTTCTTATACTGAGCCAAATATCAAATACAGAGTGATCTTTCAAAACAGTTTTTAGGGATTTGTCAGGAGATAAGTCAGTGAGCTCTTCTTTGCCCAGTAAAGTTAAAGAAGTATCCGAAGTTATATCTCCTTGAAAAAGATTACGTACCTAGTTCTTCTATCCAGATATAAAAGGGTTATTAGGAAAATAGTCCGTGAACGCTAATTGAAGTTATTTGAGATGTTCAGTAATAGCCCTTTCAATATTTTCGTTAAGTTAAATTTAATTTTCTAATAAAATGATGCTGAGAGAACCAAAACATTCGTACTCATTCACCTGCAGACATTGAATCCAAAAGTTGAACTTCTTTAGCATAGCTGCTATTCTATCATGCATATTTAAAATGGTAATTTAGAAAAAATGTCGGCTTTATATTTAAATTCTTGTAGCCAAAAAATATCAGACACACAAGAGGGCAAACGAAATGGCCGGTCAAGAAAAAATGTTTGAACTCCCGACTTTAATTCTAAAAAGCGGGTCAAAACCTTGGCACAAAAGAGCTACATAACTGCTGTATGAAGTAGTAAAGAAACGTGGAGACTTCCAAATGCCTCATAAAGGGTATGGAATAGACGAGAGTTTGTAGCACGCGATTTTATAAAATATCCAATTTTTTACAGCTGCACTTGAACTACTGGATAACTTTTCGCTTACATGCCAGTACTTGTCCATAAATACAGCAACGAGGTCATTCAATATTCTTGTTGATTTTCTTTAATCGCACCATAAGACCAGAAAATGTTAAGGTCATTGATTTTGCACAACCAGTGCACATAGTCAAACAAAAAGATCAATTTATTTAATTTTTTTTTTCAAAATATTCATTCATCATATCGAAAATTGTTGCAACTGTTGGACAGGTTTCTAGTGGTTTTGTAAATAATATATCTTCTTGAATGTAATTCTTAAAAATATATCTAATATAGACAAGCAATACTCCAGCGTCTGCTACGTCCGTGGATTCGCCAAGTTGAATAGCGAAATAATTCAATTTTATTCTTCGAAAAAGTTCACTTTCCACATTATTCATGAAATCATTAATTCTCGGCGACACTGTGTTGCTTGATCAGCAAACAAGATCAATTTTTTTTATCACTTTTTTCTAAACATACACTTCGTAATATCTTTATCGTACGATCCAATCAAATTTTCTGCCACTGTATTTGCTGGTCCGGATCTTGCAATTCTGTAACTAATTCGAAATTATGCCTCGAGTACCATTTTACTATATTCATTTAAATCTGTCAGAAAAGAACAAATACTAGACTATTTATCACCTAACAGTTTTCTTTTAAAATACTCAACAGATTTATCCTTGTGATCCGGACGTCTTATTTCCAGGTGTCTATGAAGAAGAGATGGTTTTAAACTGCTGTTGGTCAGGATTTCATTACAGATTACACAAATCGATTTTGGTTTTTATAGCTTCTAGGTAAAATAAAGACCCATTTGTAAATAGTCATCGTCATATTTTCATTTCTTCCTTTTTTTCTCACTCTGTTAGCTAATTTTTCTTTGCTTTGAGTCTGGCTAGATGGTAGTTCACTACAACTGCCACACTGTGTTGGTTCCACATCAGGGACTAAAGTAGAAGAAGCAACTGGTCGCTCGTCCAACTTTTCGTCAGACTTGACAAAACTACCCGTTTTTAACCAATGGTCCATCATACGTTTACGGAGCGATAATTATTTATTTTCACGGTCGACGTGCACACGTGCGATTTGTAAAGTTTGGGTATTTGTTTAAATTTATTGACACAACAAGAAATAACTACACTGTTAATATTTATGTACGCACTATGTATTAACAACTACTAACATATTTATTTCTTAGTATTCAACAGTTACAAGTGTTAAACTTAAGCTAAATTCTAATCTAAAATAGTGATCTTGGGTGAAGTGCTAGATGCGTTATTACAAGTATTAAAACTAGTTTTGATAGTTTTTTAAATTTAAAAGTATATCTATTTTGTATTATCATGATAAATTTAATAATATCCACAGATTTATTACCTTTATTGGCTGCACTCTTAACATTCACAGCTTAAAATTACCTGGTGTTCAAGATCTATAGCTCCCTCTACCGAATATCCTTTGTTACGGACTTTATATTCAGGTGTTAATTTTGCTTCTAATATGTATATATGAATTTCTTTTTGTACCTGGAGATATCTTTTGCATTGTCACTGTAACATGGCTTCTGTGCGAATAAACAATTAACTAATATTTTTAAATATACTAGCAATTTTAAAAATAGCCATTTCGATTAAGCAATTATCAACTATTTCTAGCACTTAAAAAAATAACTTAAACATCGTATTTCTTTAATTCATTCATTTTGTTTGTGTGGGCAATGTTTTTTAAAGTAAGTTAAAATATTTATATATTAAATGAAAAACTTTTTGGATTCTGCCTTATTAAAACCCATAATCTAACTTAGATATATAAAATTTTCTAATAATAATAGGTCTATAGAAAAAATAGTTCTTCTTCAGCTTTATATTTACAAGGTATTTAAAAATGAACGAATTTTGAAACTTACCTTTTTATTATTACATTTCTAACTTCTGCAGGAAGAAATTGAAGTTAGTGATGAAAAACTGGCTTACCATTTCAGCGTCAAATATGGGAAGATTACCAAAAAACTCTTTCTCAAATCCGTACTTCATTATATATACAAAAGTAAGATAATTTAATCTGTAACGAAAGTACATAAAATCATGAAACAAAAAAGAATATGCGATTCCAAATGTGAACAAAATACAATATTGAAATCTCACATGATTAATAACAGCACAGACATTCAGAAAAAAAGGCGGCAATAGTAACGAATGCTCTTCTGCGCAGTCGTGAACACTGATGTCACAAACCGCCGTGATTTTGAGTATTTAAATTCAATTGGATTTTAACTAGCTTTTATCTACCTACAAAAAATTACAGAATAACATAGAAAGTTTGTTTTTAGTACAAAAAATATAATAATTTTAATTTAAATTTTTGTTCCTAACAAAGTAAAGTTCGGTTATAGTGAAAGGGCCCATTCGCACATTACCAACCAGAAAGCGAATCTATTAGTAGATTTTTGTTCTTCAATATGGTGAGTCGAAGGCGAGTGAAATATTTTATCTGGCAAATTGGTTATTCGTTTTTGTCATAACTTTGCTATCTGTTAATAGGCTTACGCCAACCAGAGTTTTCAAAAAATGCAGATGACATATAACAAATTGTGTCTAGATTATCTGACTGTCGCTGACTAGAGCTGGAGCTCGAACATTTTTAATTTAATTATTCTGAGATCTAAATATTTTAGAATTTTTTCTTAGTATCCGAAGTCTTATAAGAAAAGCCAAATTAATTAACGTGTCACTAGTTTTTATAATCCCCATTTAGTTTACAATATTATAAATCCACACAAAAAGATGCAACATCATATAACAATGTTGCTTGCCCGCTGATTGCTTGGTTACATAAAGAAATCAATGCGAATCTTGATAAAGATCTACACAGAACCACAATCCGGAAGAAAAAAGGTGCTTACTTGCACTTTTTGGAGTCGTTCAACTTATTTAGGGGTTCTTCTCGGTAATTATTAAGGTTTGGGAAACACAATAACAATTATACAGAAAAAATCCTTAGAAGCAAGAATTCTTTCTTGTTTCAAAAATGTTTCTATTACCGTTCTAAAAAAATTGTTTTTAAAACAGTTATAGAAATAATATTTGTGACATTTAACTCAATTTGATGGATTTTTCAAATGTATTTAGATAGTTGTACTAGATTCGTCAACTTTTTACAGAAAACGGATAATAATTTAAAATAGAGATTTTATCACAGTTGGAAAATATAACCATTGTTTTCGGTAAATTTATTTGTTTTAAATTGGGTTTAAAATTTTAGCCTCAAAGTTTCATTAGAAAACATATTCCTAGGCTTTCGTTCAAAGTGGGATTCGTTTTTTTTTTAAATTTATTTCGTTTATTAACCTGACCATTGGCCATTAAAATCAAAAAAAAAAAAACATTTTAACTGGAGTATGTTCACGGATAAAATATTTTTCAGTGTATTTTTTCAAATTAATTCGCCGGTTAATTTTGATATTTTAGATTTAATCTTACAGTTTATGGTTAAAATTAGTTTGGTTAGTTTATTCTTCCAAAGCACTTCCGCCTACATGGTCTTTTGTTTGTAAACCTCACTTCTCACTTTTGTGGTAAATTTTGTGGTACTTTCCTTATGTTCTGGCTAAATTTTGCTATTATTAGGCCCTACTAGAGTAATGATAATTAGATTTTAACGTATGCAGACCTAGACGATTATTTAAGGTGTCCGAAAAATTTGTTTACAACATTTAATGACAGACTTTTGACGTCAAAATAGGTCGATTTAAGCCAACTTAGTTATATCCGATACTGCTTCGTTTAGGAGGTAGGAGACGTCAAAGTCTTAAGAAAATGTTGTTTTTTTTCTAAATTTCTCGGAAACGTGGTAAATTAATTTAATAATTTTGGTCTGTGGCCTAACACTATAATATAACGTTTTCTAGTGGTGTGACTACAGGATATAAAGTAGTGTAAATATTATAAAGGTGACGTCACGAACATCGCTTCTGAACTTTTAGGTCATCCAAGTTGTGACAACCGAGATATTTCAGATAACTGGATTTGGAAGTTTTTTTACCTCTATAAAAATTTTCATGAATGAGTGATCTTGCCTGGAAAAAATATTTTAATAATACAACAATTTTTAAAATAAATTTTGGAGGTACATGTATATATTTTAAAAAGATTGAAAAAACTAACCAAAAAGAAAACATTAATTAAGCAAATGGGCAAAATGGCCACCGTTTTGCTGATTACATTACATACTACTTAATATCTCAGGATTATTAAAAAGGTTGCGAGTGTTTAAAATGCACATCAATAATTCTTCGCAGGTGTTTACCGGAATCTTGTATACTTCTCTTTTAAGAGCTGTCCACAAATATTTAACGCTGGAGAACGTGGTTGCCATTTCACGGATGCCTTATTGCCTCTTCCATTCCGTCGGTTGGGATATGGTGTAAATATTGCCACACATTCCGAAGTAAAGTCAAATTTTCCAAAAGTACTGGTAATGTGTTTTGCAAGAAATTTAAATTAATATTTCCATTTATCCTGTTTGGAATTGCAACATGACTAATAAGGTAGCAATCAATAATACTTGTCCAAACATTTATTTAAAATTTAAACCGATGGTGTTGAACTTTAATGGCATATGAATTTTCATCCGCAGAAACATGTTTGCATTTTTCTAACAAAATTTGGTTCGCGAAGTCTTTTGTTTCGAATAAATTCACAAAATATGCGCATGGGGATCAGTTGATAAAAGTTCCTGAACATTTTGGACGTGATGTGGATGTAACAATTGTTCTTTTGAAATATCATTTACAATAGTTTTAGGGATATCCAACTTACATTCTAAGCGGCGGCTACTCACACTTGTTTCCTCTTCTTTTTCGACTCTTCGAGTTGTTCGAATACGATCCCTATCTACAAATTTTTCTCAAAGCTGCTCGTTTCTCGGATATGATTCTCAATATTGACAAATGTTTGATGGTTTGGTATTCAGCGGTTAGGAATTCTCTCCATGTGAACCCTAACACCGACGTCCATTTGCTTCACAAAACTTATACACCAGAAGCATGTCAATCTTCTCGGAGTGTGTGTAGTTGTCCATGTTTAATAGTAAAATAAGCTTAGAAATTTAAAATATTGATCTTACTTTAGTCGACTTCTTTAACAGTGATGGTAACTTGTCAATAGTCAAATTATTCAATACCATAACAAGGGAGTTACTCGAAAAATTATTGTTACAGATATTTTTTATTATTATATTTACTATAATTGGTGTAATTGAAAATATTTTTTTCCTGGCGAAATCGCTCATCCGACAAAAATTTTTCAAAAGGTAGAGAGAACTTCCAAATACATGCGATTTTCCGATAGAAATATCTAGGTTGTAATAACGCTGATGACATGAATAATCAGAATCGATGTTTACAAGTGATATCACTTTTATACACTACTTTATAGCCGGTCACTATACCCCTAGAAAACGCCATATTACACACCAAAAATTATTTAAGTTAGTTGCCACAATTCCAAGAAATTTGGTAAAAATCAATATATTCTAAAAACTTTGATATCTACTGCTTAAACGAAGCAATATCGGATCTAAGTAAGTTGGCTTAAACTAACCTATTTTGACTTCAAGAGTCTGTCGTCAAACGTTGCACACGTTTTTTCGGACACCCTGTATAGTAATTGTGGTTTTTCTGAGATAACTGTGAACAGAAAAGTATTTGCGTCTCTACGTTAACAATTTGTAGTAGGTATTAATTTAGTAGTAGCTTGATGAATAAAATTTTTGGATATTCACGTTGACTAAGTTCAAATGAGATTTATGATAATTTGGCAAACATTTTTTTATTTTTATACACAACTTTTTCATTTATTTTTCTATAATTTTTCAAGTTGCCCATAGTTGACATATTTTTTAACATTTTTGAATAATCGTCAGTAAACTAGAAGCAGACAGGTGCACGTTTACCTTTATGATAGCCCGCCCGACCCGAAAAGTTGATCGTATGACCGATCCTATCCCATGAATACCTCCTATAAACAATAGCTCAAATCGATGTTACAATGACTAAACAAAAATTGTAACATTATTTAGATTATTTAAAGAGATAATCAGTGGATCTAAGCAGCAAAGAATGGTACTGGCGATTAGAATAAAAAAATATTCCTGAAGCGCATTTATTTGAACGTATGTTGGATCTGTAAAATACCTCTAAAACAACTACGTAAATATCATACCTATTATTGTCAATACACCTGTAGAAAGTTTGCAAAATTATGGTATATCTATAATAGGGGTAAATCTGTCGCAAATGCAACTTAGTACTTTGTAGACACCCGCAATCTAGCAACAAATCGCATAAGACACATAAACAGAGTACGACAGACTATTGAGCATAATATTATCAAAAGACATGAAGCCACTTTTAAGTTTTTTGTTATAAAAATAATAATTCTTAGTTTTAAATGTTTCTTCAATTTTTTAATTATATTAAAATGTCTTACCAGTATTTCAATAAGTTTGGTAAATTATCAGAGATGAAAAGGTAGACAACGTGTTTCAAATTATCAAATAAGAGACTAATGGATAATAACACAAATCACTTAATTTTATTCGTTACCAACATCTGGTAAATTTCTTTCATTAAGAAAAACAATTAAATCAGTATTTGTTATGTTGAATTTGCCATCAAGTTGCTTAATGTTACTGTGGACTTATTGAGGCCCCAATACAAGGTGATATATTTACTTACAGCCAGTCTCATTAAATGACTCAAGTTGTTAACTAGATTAAAATTTTATGCTTCTAGTGCCATTCGATTGAAAAAAAAAAAAAATAATTATGAATTCTATATACTAGAACTGTATACTGGGGCATCTACTCCGAATGATATCTATTATATTATGATACAAATTTTTATATTTTATAAAAAAGATATATTTGTAAAACATGCCAGTTTTTTTTTAAGGTTTGTTTATCTACTCCAGATTAAATTTTGTTTGCACCTGCAAACAAACTTAAGAAATTCAAAAATTCCTGCATGCACATAAAAATATATTTATGTTTCTCTTAACACCTATACTTCCAGGAAAAGTTTCCACTTTAAGGAATGCAAAGACGCACTACTTCATTTAATTTATTTACTCACCAATTAGCAGTGAAACATTCTTAGGCGAATTCTCAGGACTTCTTAATGACATTAATGAGACCGATTACTTTTCTAATTACTTTTATTGGCTTTACGCGTCGCCTCAAAGCGAAATCATTTCCGTATCGTCAAATGGGAATTTCTTTTTTGTTACAGGATTTTTTAATTTGTTACTTAATTAAATTAAAATAGAAGCTAATTATCAAAGAGTATATTTTGCCAGTAATTTTAATTGAATCACTTTGAATAAATGCTAGCTTTTCTTATTCTTAAGGCCATATATATAACATAAGTAAATAGGTAAGTTGAAATACGTTTTACGTTGTTTTACCGGCGTGAACAATTTGCATATCATTGCTTTTTGAATGGAATAACTTACTTACTTATTAGATCATCAGCTTTTAAACAAATAAAAACAAAATTTAATATAAATAAAATTAGGCACAAAACAAAATCATATTATCCACTTATATTTACCACTTCATTATGTCTTAAAAAACATCCAAGCAATTTACTTATTTTACTTACTTCTTTGGTCACTCCCTTCTGCAAAACCAAGAATGATAAAATATGACAGAAATCACAAGAAAATTGCCTTTTCATTGGTTTAGAACATATTATATGCGGTTATCGTTGTGAGTTACTTAGAGAGTGGGATAACTGAAAAAAAAAACGATAACTGTAGTAAAATGATACATATATATATATATATATATATATATATATATATATATATATATATATATATATATATGTATATATATATATATATATATATATATATAAATAAGTAGATAAGTTTTTGTCCGTGTAATTTAAAATAAAATAGAATAAAATATTGGCGAAGCGGACGTGAAAATTTGTCAATCTACATGATTCTCGTGTTAAAAAGTGCGGAACACTCCAAAATATGGCAAAACTCCGGGTCCGACAAATGGCGATAGCGCTGTTTCGTCCTAATATGGGACTCGTCAGGCCACCGCAGTCGGTACAAACCATCATCTCGCCTTTGCATCGTATAAAGTTGAATTTATAATCAAAACACAGGAAATAAGACGACAAAGGCGACATCTCGATGATCCACTTGATAATACAAGAACCACACAGATTAACAAAGTTTGTAAAAGAACCGTCATATAAAATAAATAAATAATTTATTTACTTGTTTGGCTTTGAAACACGCTAAACGATGTTCTCATGGTGGGATCGTTTGGTGCGGCACGTGGCTTTGGCTGCTAAAATAAGCGGTAGGCTTGCTTGCCAGTACCGAAAAATGCGACCCCTATCCTGTGGGCAGCGCGTTTCGTGTACTCGATTTTACATATTTCTGTTTTAATTCACCGTCGTGCCACCATATGACGGTTCTTTTACAAACTTTATTAATCTGTGTGGTTCTTGTATTATCAAGTGGACCATCGAGATGTCGCATTTGTCGTCTTATTTCCTGTGTTTTGATTATAAATTCAGCTTTATACGATGCAAAGGCGAGATGATGGTTTGTACCGACTGCGGTGGCCTGACGAGTCCCATATTAGGACGAAACAGCGCTGTCGCCATCTGTTGGACCCGGAGTTTTTCCATATTTTGGAGTGCTCCGCACTTTTTAACACGAGAATCATGTAGATTGACAAATTTTCACGTCCGCTTCGCCAATATTTTATTTTATATATATATATATATATATATATATATATATATATATATATATATATATACTGGTATTTATCACATCAGTTTGTTTTGATTCCATTCAGTTTACATCACATTTTGTTTTCACTTTTTGAAAAGGGGATTATCAGTAAAACGGGTGTGTGAAATTTTACTTTTAATTTCCCTTTTTTGGATTTGAGGACTCTCCTGGGTATTTGTTTTTCTTTAGCGTATATATCTTTAGGAGGTATTTAATAATAACATAAAATTTGTTCTGTGGGTATAGTGCAGTAATATGAACTGAAATTTGGAAATTTTTCTACAGGGTTAGTTGAAATGATTTACGTGATAAAAATACTGTTGTTGTCCGGATCCTTCCAGTTTTGACTTTATTGGTTTATATGGGATATTCTATATAGTTACGAATTTTTAGATTTTATGATCGATTTTCAAGACATTCTGTACAAGATACCTTAAGCATAAAATTATTAACAAATTTGATTTAGAATTTGAGAGAATAATAATTCACATTTTCGGATTTAATTTCTTGAATTACTTATTTCTCGCGATATCACTTATTTATAGTTCTAAAATTTTTTTTTAAGTTTCTCATCACGATTTAAATGTACCAGAAATTATAATTATTGTTTTTTTTGTATTACGTAGTCTTTAAAAGAAAATACTAAATGCAAAATTTTGCTGTTTCGACACATTATCCGATGCTGTTTGTCAAACGAAAAAATTTAAATTTTGTTTATCAAAAATCTATAAAATTATTTAAAATTCAAAAAATGTATTTTATAAAAATGACATTGTAGAATAAGCGTTATTAATTTAACCAAATAATGACGAGAGGCTAAATAATTTATGATATAAAACAATAAGGGTAAATAGACAAAATATCGTTAAGATAAAATTAACAAATTAGATAGGTAGAAGTATATAAAATAAATTGTAGGGATTGCTCAGTTGTGTATATAGGCCACAACGGAAGAAAGATCAAAACAAGACTAAAATATCAGAAAAATCCTTATTAAATAATAAATAAATAAAACAGAAATGTCAGGTCATTGATAATAATTATTTTGTTGATTTAAGAAATAAAAAGTAAAAAAACTAAACTTACTTGAATAATTAGAAGGTAAAAAATCTCTAAAGTATAATTCTGTTATATACCTACAAAATTCGCATGATACCGTAATTATAGATAAATATTTACACTTACAACTAGATATATATTGTAAAAATAAATTCGTTTAACTTTGGTATGTTTCAATTAGTCTTGAAAAAGTACTAAAAAGGCGAAACATAGATAGAACAATACTCTAATAAAAATTAGATAAAAAAGTGAAAACTGTGTTTTTTCACGTATTTCTTGAATAGGAAAAAATATCGTTCTTATTGATAGCAACTATTAGCCCCTAATATTCTTAACTATTATTATACATTTTATTTTCGCTCCATTCAAGAATTTTTGTTAAGACTATCAGTATAAACAGGCTGTCCAACGACGAAATGCAGCGATCGATTTCTCAAAAAATAGGCCTTGGAAATTTAATACTTTACTAAAATCGATGGGTCCAATTCAACTAAAAGACTACGCAAAATTATAGACATATCTTATGTATAATGTCATGTTTTTGGTATATTTTATTTATTATCAAAATATTTACATAGTCCACTAAAATAGATCCCCTACTAAAAGGAAACTAAACCCAATTAAATAATAAAAGCTTTCTTATGGGAGAAATTGATCGTTATGTTTAGGGATGCAAGCGCTACCTTTGACATAAAATTTAAAATATGTCAAAACAATTAGATTTAGTTATAGGATAATATACATGAAATATGTCTACAATTTTTCGCAGAATATAAAAATGAAATAACACATAGGGTGTCCATTTAAAATAAACAAGAAAGAATCAACTTCCAGTAAAATCGGAAGTGCCACTATCTTGAAAATATTTCAGCCGAATTGCTTTTATCGATTTTAGTAAACTGCAAAACTTTAAAAATTTTCCAAGGTCTGTTTTCCGAGAAATCGGTCGCGGTAGTTCTTCGTCGAACACCCTGTATAATTTTTAAAATTCTGCATCAGTTTAATTCCATTAAGTGTTAAAAACTTGAAATTAATTATAACAAATGCTTTTCCTTTATATTCTGGTTCGATAATTTAAAATGGTGAATCAATACTATTATTAATGTAAATATTCAATTGAGAAACAAATAAATACTAGCCAAACAATACTAGAAAAACCAACCTGTGTATGTAATTTACATTGTTTTGTTGTATGGCTTAAGTTAATTGTAATATAAATTGATGTGAATAATTCAAACAAATAATAATTTTTAAATAATCACCATTAGTTTTTTTAACTGTTTCGCTGCTTAAAAACCAATTAGGGAACACTATTAATCTTTTCCGCGCCTTGTTAGAAATTACAAAAGGGGATATTATAGCTATTATGGTCGTAAGATGTTGTTAAACCGCAATTATTTTAGTAAATTTTACATAGTAAAGTGCTATTGCTACTTGCTATTTATATCTATTATAATATTAATGGTAATATAGAGTTCTAAGAAATAGCGGATAGATGCATTTCTATCACATTAAGTTGGTAATAAGTATCTTTTAGCAGAAGTTGTAATTATATTTTTCACATATTATTTAAATACTACCTGTAAGAGCTTATAAGCTATATTAAGTTCAGGAAATATAATATATATTGCATGAACTAGTGTTTTATACTAATGAATATACCGTTAAATATGTTTTATATATTTAGACCCTTATATCTGTCCCTATAGTTAATTATTTTAAAGAGACTTACAAAAATCTATTAAATAGCTTCAGCCATGAAAACAGTGTTGAGAGAACAGATCTAAACACATATATGAAAAGTATGATCTCAAAAGATACTGAAAAGTTAATAATTATAATCCCAATAGTGTGTATTATTATTGTTAGGAGCAAAATCATGATTTTTTCATTGGCTTTACTACTAAATTTCATATAATTAACGAGCATTGTCTTAGGAAATTAAAATAACTTCTAAGTTATTATTGAAATAGGATCGAAGATCAACATTTTTGAATTAGTTGTATAATCAATTCAATGAAATTCAAACCCTAAGCGTACTGATTTTTAACTCTCGAAATATTCCTATTCTAGAGACTCCTCGATAGAAACGAATTTCGTTGGGCAAGTAATAAAAAGATAACGAAAGAAAAAAAATGTTAATGGAGTAGTGACGAGGAGCTTGAAATGAGCCATAAAAATAACCTACGGGTGACATGAACTTGATTCAGATCCTGTCTCTTTGGAGTTCTCCACATAAATGTATGACGTGATTCTGCCACGAAGCCTCATCCGAGGACAGGATATTATTGCAGTTTTGAACAAGAGTCATTATTCTCTCTGCTCAAAGAAGTCGCATACAGTATGTTCTTGTTCAACTAATATCTGAGGAACATATGGAGGCCTCCTACGATGTAAATTAATTAACTAGTAATTAACAGGTGATATGAGATTGTTTGTCTTGATAGACGAACTTCCACAAGATGAACAAGTTACAAATATTTCTGAATTTCTTTCAACAATTATTGACACCTGAAGACCTTGAGCTGGCACTGTTTTGAGTTTTCTTCTTTGCCTTGGACGATTTTTATATTATTTGTTTCTTGAAAATCCGACAATCCATAAAACATCACTATGATTTCTAATATTTTTACCTGTAATAAAACTAGCTGCTATAAAATTATCACTAGAGTTCTATTAAAACAAGTTGTGAGGTTTCTGAATATTTTGATATAATTTCGAAATGAATATAACCTGAACAAGTTTAAAATTTAACCAATCGCATGACAATAATATTTAAGCTGCCATAAAATCAAAAAAAGAAAAATTTCAAACGATTATTTCACTTTTCGTGTAAAATTTATCACAAATAGATATCAATTAAAATTAACATGTATAATGCAATAATTTTTGACATATGTCTATACACTGCATTTTTTAATGTGAAACATCAGATTTAATATTTAAAGCCCTACTAGGAGATTGTCGTTAAAACAATTTTTATGATTCGTAGAATAGATGTAATCTGTATATATATATATATATATATATATATATATATATATATATATATATATATATATACACATTTCGTAATGGGGATCTTAAGTAGACAGTTGTTTTTTGTGCATCTTGCTTTCTGTCCGTTACAGTTCCACTAATGAGACTATTTTTATTTTTCACCAAGGAATTACTCTGTTTAATTTATTCCCAATCTTTATGTTCCACCCTATATAATTGACCTATCGGTAATTTATTTTACCTTCGTGAGAATTTACAGGATGCTATAGAGCATTTTTTTATATAAGTTAAATTATTTAGAACATATTGTATATTTACTTTGAATAAAAATTCACGAATAACACTGCACACCATGTACACATTACCTAAATTTAATATTATCTTATATCAAGAAATTAGTTTTCGTAAAACAACAGTATAAAGATGACTACGTGGGTCGTCTTGAAGTTAGAGTAGTACTGAAAAAACCATATAAGATATTTTTGTAAGGTAATAAAGATTGTTCTGGCTATTGGAGATTTAAGGATTCTAGTCCGAAAGTGCAATGCGGTTTTGACTTTAAAATTACGTTTTTTAGTAGTTATTTTATAATATTCTTATATATTCTGCTGAATTTCTTGGTGTCTGCATTAGTGTTTCCTGCATGTTTATTTTATTGTGTCACTATAATTTCCGGAATTAGTCTTTTTTGAGTGTGGTTTTCAGTTTTTAAAATTTTGACTCTCAAAATCAAAAGAGCTTCCATTTGCAGTGTAACAGTAAAATTTGTGGCTGTCCTTTCCACAGCCAGGTGTATGTCGGTACCCTGATGAGTCTAGTAAAGACGAAACATGTACTTCTGCCGTATCACTGTGGTGGGGAGGGTAAGTTTTGACTTTCTTCTCGGTATGGTGGTACAGGTAGGCCATCATCTCTATGGTGGTGGAATAGGATAAATTGTTTCCTTAGCAATTTGTTCAAACTGTGCAACCTCTAACACGGAAAGGATATGGTTGGAACGAAGTTCGATTACACTGTTCGCATTCTACTTCATTCATAGACGAAGCTGCATACGCATACGCTTGCTGAATGTGATTTCAGCACTACAACGGCATAATGTGGATATATTCACTGCTATTGCATCTCACACGGAGGTATCCGTGAAATCCGCATAAACAAACATACACTATCCGGCGGGAGGTCAGCGAAGCCGCGTTCAGTATTTGCAAGTTTCCTTCTGATCTGTCCTTTGCACAGCCAGGTGCATGTCGGTACCCTGATGAGTCTAGTAGAGACGAAAGATGTGCTTCTGCCGTATCACTGTGGCGGGGAGGGTAAGTTTTGACTTTCTTCTCGGTATGGTGGTACACGTAGGCCATCATCTCTATGGTGGCGGAATAGGATAAATTGTGTTCCTTAGCAATTTGTTCAAACTGTGCAATGGAACGAAGTTCGCATATACTGTTCGCATTCTACTTCATATATATATATATATATATATATATATATATATATATATATATATATATATATATATATATATATATTTATATCCTAGCGTTTTACGCCTTTTGATGCCCAGTTTCCATTATCTTCGCTCTTCCCAATTTCCTGGAAGTAGGTTTCTTTTGGACATGGCTCGGTTGATGTCGTCCTCAATCCCGGCAGCTGATATTGATCAATTTCATATAGAAATATTCTAGTCATGTCCATAATTTTCCTTATTGTTTCATTCGTTAACCCGGCCAACCTTGATGTTACAGCAGATCTGCGTCAGGGTAAGTAATAACGCTCTACGGTTTTATTTATTTACCACGTTTCGTATCCGTTTTTTTTTCTTTGAAGACATTAGTCGACCATAATAACGAAATAAGGCACCCTAAATCTTTATTCCCTTTTACTATTCGATGTGTTTTCGTCCCTAGGTAAACATAATCCTGGCAAGACCTTACCGCAATATTATTATCTACCTCCGAATTCATTGCTTCTCTACCGATACACATATATTTGGTTTTGCTTCAGTTGACCAAGAGTCTCCATTCTGGATATTAAAGCTTTTCTTTTTCTTGGGCAACTGCTACTTGGTCATCTAAAAAGTGGAGAGTATATACGTGTTTGTCTTTGTTTAACTCTATTTCTATTACGCTGCATGATTTTCCCCATTTTTTTAGGGCCTCATTGAGATAGACTTTGAACAGAGCTGGTGATAGACAACACCCCTGGCGAAGACCCTAGGTCACCCGAAAGCTATCTGGTATATTCTTTCTAATCTTTATTCTAGGAGTGGCTTGGTCGTACACTTGATTAATCGAGGAGATTGCAGTGTTGTTAATGGAAGATTTCTCCAGCACTTGCCACAGTTTTTGGATTGGGACTGTGTCGTATGCTTCTGTGAGGTCCACAAAAAGAAGATAAGCCTCTCTATTCCTTGCACCTTTTTTTTTTATTGAGTTGGAGTAGGCTAAATATATGATTCACGCATGATTGGTCAGCTCTAAACCCTACTTTTTTCTGGATTTTGTGGGGAATATATTCTAATTTTATTATGTTTCTAAGCAGTTTTCTGTATATCCTACTTATTGTGCTGGTTACTGAGATATACCTATAATTTGTACATTCGTCACGTTTAGTTTTTTTGAGGATGGGTGATATTCAGTCTTCTTTCCATATAGTCGGTATGAGGTTGTCATTATTTGTTATGATTCTGTTCAATAGTTCTTTAAGAAAGGAGGCAGGTTTTTCGGTACCGTTTTTAACAGTTCTGCCGGTTTCCAGCCGCCCTCCTGTTTTTCATTGATTTTACAGTTGTCCATATCATGTCTCTCGTTGCATATATCTGGTGTCCTTATACCTTGTATCGTCTTGGTAAGTTTGACATATATTTTTCTCTGTCTTCTATTAGTTCCTTGTAATAATGTGATCTCTATTTGTAGATTGAAATTGGTAGTAAATTGGTAGTAAATTGGTCTTGTTCAGGGTATCTGATCTAAGTGACTTCTGTGCATTTTCTGCTCCAAGTGTTATTTTTATTTCTGTTGATTATATTTTTACATTTAGATTGTTAATTTTTCTAGTTAGTTTTATCTTGCGGGTCCCTGCTATTTAGCTACTTAATAAAAGCTTTTTGTTTCGTTTGTTTTTGTTCCTCCAGTGAATTGTCCGATGTAATATTATTGTTTAGTTTAGTCGACTCTTTCTCTTTTATTCCTAGAGCTTCCCATGCAGCAGAGTGTAACAAGATACTATATGTTCATACCGTTCTTCCGGGTGCTCTGACAGTAATTTGGCTTGAAGTTTATTATCTAACTGAGTCTGAAATAGATTTCTTGTACAAGTTTCGTGGAGTTCCTCTAGGTCATGTGATATTTGTTCTGTTTTTGAAATACATGTAGTGCCAATTTATTTGTTTTAGTCTTGAAAGGAATTTGTATCTTTGCACCTAAGAAAAAGTGATTAGATCCGCATTCTATTTCTCTATATACTCTCGTGTCTTTTACCTTTATATGGGAGTCCTACTTAATAATTACATAATCTATGATTAGTTTTAGTTGTCTTCTTTCTTAGTGCCAAGTATATTTGTGGATATCTTTGTGCTGAAAGAATCCATTAAGAATTTTCAGTCAATGTTGTTGACATAGCTCGATAAGTCTTGTCCGTTCTTATTTATGGTATTTTCTCTGTGTTTTTCAACTATCCCACCCTCAATGTTAGACCCGTATCTAGCATATAGATCACCAAGCAATAAAGTTTCTCTTTGGTTTCCTGGCCTTGAGAATATTTCATTCAGTTAGTCGTAGAATGCCTCCTTATTCATTTGGCCCATATGTGGCGATTATTACAATTCTATGGCTTCTTAGCAATAGGTTCATCGCAGCTAGTCTTTCAATAATTACCTCCCATGACATAATTTTATTTTCCTACTTTTTCTTGATAAGAATTGATACCCCTTTGCTCTCTCGTTTTTTAGAACACCACTGTAAATGTGTATAAAATCTCCATAGAACTCGAGACTGTTGCCTTTCTTTTTTGTTTCCGTAAGAACCGCAACATCCACTCTCATCTTCCCTAATTCTTTCACAACCTTACTAATTAAATATATATATATATATATATATATATATATATATATATATATATATATATATATATATATATATATATATATATATATATATATCTACATATATAAATTTTGGTTAACAATAATTTTGATCCAAATAAATGCCTTTTTCAAAATGACTTTAAAAAAATGGAGGTAATTCAACAATGTTTATTTTTTTAGACATGTTTATTGATTACTTTAGAATAGCCTAATCGATTTGAAAAACTTCTTTCTCGTTATGTTCGGAAGTTCTGTGCCACGGTGGCATGTTCTATCCAGTTCTTCAGATATCAATGACATGTTCCATTCACTCCTTGTATGTCTTCGGTAAAGCAAGACTAGGCCTGGATGACACTTTCCATCTACTTCTTGTATTTCTTAAGCAAGCTTACACCAGGAAGACATTTTCCATCGAGGTCTGAACGACGTGGTTAACCTCTTTGGCTGAAAAAGTAACATACGCATACAAGAGGTGGTCGGCAATGACGTCACATTACCAGTTATTGTTGACTAAAAGGACTTTGTTGTAGAAGAAGGGCGTGGTCCATTTTTTCGGCTGAAGAGTAATATAAGCATGCAAGAAGTGATCGACAATAAATGTCACATTACCAGTGGTTGTGGAAACTTCTTCAGCTAAAGAAGTAACATTAGCCTACAAGTAGTGATCGACAGTGACGTTGTGATTGTTGAAAATTCTTCAGCTGAATAAGTAACATTGGCATAGAAGAAATGATCAACAATAACTTCCTCATTATTATAAGTTTTATATATCAAATTTTCATCAATTTATACCTCCTTAGTAAAATAATTTGCTTTTAAGTACATAAACATTTTTCTACGAAAAGATATTTAAATCATGGCAGCTGAACAACAAACTTGGCTACACAATGAACAGATCATTTTACCATTTTTTTAATAAACAAATAATTTATTTTCGTTATAGACACGATTTAATATTTTTTTATTGTTTAAGTTTATTAAAGAAAAAAAAATGTGATGTGGTAATGGTAAAATAATCTATTTTAAAACATAAAACATATTTGGGTACAGGATATTTGATTTTTAGTTGTAAAAAAATAAACAATTTTATTTCAGTCAGAAATAATCTATTTTAGTAAACATTTTATTTTGGAAATTGAAAATATTAACAATCTATGCAGTTATTTTCGTCAATCTTTACTTACTAAAATAAATATTTTATGCAGTTGCGTCTTTTTTTTTCTGGAGTATAAATAAGAAAATAGTTTTATTTTCGTAAAGTGTTACATAATTCATAGTTCATACTACGACTCGTGTAGCAGTGCAAAATGTGCAAAACAAAAAAAAACTATATAGCCGCAAAATTGTACGTTATGTGTAGTGTTATAATAAAAACTTATCCATACTAGAGTTTCATTAAATAACGCAGAAACCCCTAAATTACAAGCGATACAGGCATAAAATTGAAAATTGACAGAAATTTTAAAGACAACTACAAATGTTTTGTTAGAAAAGAAAAATAGACGATTTCTGGCTCAAGATTTTTATGAAAAAAAAATAGAGTTTTGCGATGAACTTGAAGAAATTTGCAGCATCCCAACAAATAGTCCTGGTAATTGAGTATCCCATTTGCGGCGTGTCATTGGAATGGTGTTATCTTGAACAATTTTAAAATAGAGCTTTAACAGATTGATTAATTGATTGATTGCATGATATAGCAGGCCAGAGTTGAAAAGCCCTTATACTACAGCCTTCAGACTTACTGTTGCCATATTCATTCTAGGCGAGCAGGTTGGTTGCCTGGTTCAGGTTTAACAGCCTGTTTACTAGTTTATCCTCTGGGTATAAGCCTTCCAGATAGATTGATCCCTGAAATTATCTCCAGTAGGCCAAAAACATAGTCGTTTTTCTTTGAAGATACCTGTTGTATGTAGATGTTTTCTCAAACTGCAGTGGCCAGCTATAAGTCCTGTCACCAGCCTGATTTGTCTGATTAGACGCAGAATTTCACGGCTTAGTTTACCGGATGGTCCCCTCAGCAATAGTTTGCTATCCCAGTGGCCCGCAAGGTGGTTTCAGTGAATCTGGTGTTGTTGATTTGTCCATCAGGATAGCTACCCACTAATAGCAGCCTTAGTAATTCCAAATGCTGGCTCTGGTCCCATAAATGGCGTAGCAGACTCTTGTCTTGCAAGCTGGTCCGCTTTTTCATTTCCCGAGACACTCTTGTACCCTGGTACCCACGCAAGGGTGACCCTGTTATGTTTTGCCAGAGCGGAAAGGTTTTGAAGATAGTTTTGATGTTATTTGATAACACGCTAGAACTTTCAGCCCTGCCTGACTATTAAAGAAGATGAGAACGCTACTGCTCCTGTAACCCTTTCTCAAATTCTCCCGAAGATAGACACCAATAGTGTTAATTTCTGCCTAAAATACTGTGGTATGCGACCTCATTGCTACACTCATATTGAGTCTGGGTGTATCCTTGTATATTCTGGCGCCTATACCATGGTCAGTTCTGGACCCGTCCGTGTACCAGATGAGGATTCCTGGCTGACTCACTGTTCGGTCAGACCGCGCCTTCCAGTCAAGCTGAATAGTGTAATGTTTGCCAAAGTTGTAGATTCTTGGCATACTATCATTGCTCATTTCTAGCAATGACAGCAATTTTAAAGACAACTACAAGTGTTTTGCAAGAAAAAAAAATAAACGATATCTGGCTTACGATTTCTATGCAAAATAAAACTTTAATAAAAAAACATGAACCGACTTCTAAAAGTGGGCTAAAAAATTAAAAATGACTATACATTTCTATATGAAATTGAAATTTTTGAAGTCGGCGCCAAACTAATACCTGACCAAATGGGATTTGCATAAACAGATTAACACTTTGTTTGTAATTGCTTTCTTACCATAATTTGTATATATTAGTAGTTATTTGTTTCATTTAGAAAGAACTTGGCACCGACTTCAAAAATTTCAATTTCATAAAGAAATTTATAGTTATTTTTCACTTTTTAGCGCACTTTTAGAAGTTTGTTCAATTTTTTTCATAAAAATTTTATTTTTCGATTTTTAGATTTGAGTTCATTATGATTTCCATAAATTATTTGAACTCAGTACTAATCCAGATTAGTGTACCTGGCAATGACTCCAAGGCGGCAAAAAGTACCCATTTTATCTAGAATTGTGAATCACCCTAAAATGAACCACTAACAATTCTTTGATTCTTAGACTTCTACAAAAACCGATGAAATTGCATCAAACAAATATTTAGTCTGTCATAGTAAATCCACTAACTTAAATTTTAAATTAATTTTAGATCAGTACTATAGGCCCCAAAACTGTACAATATCGATATTTAAAGAACTTAAGATGTAAATTTCTTAGCTCGATATATTTTATAGTGCATATTGAGTTTGTATACGCTCCAAGAACCCCGCAATATCAATTTTAGGCAAAATCGGAAAACTTAAAATTTTCACTCTCTTACTCCCTTGTCAACCTGATATTGGAAAAAATTAACTTCATATTCGTAATACACGACCCCGAAAACACCCTAATACCAAATCTGATAAACTGCGAATAAGGTAAAATTTTCAACTCACTATATTGGATCCGTCATATTGAATTTCAAAAAAATAATTCTAACGTCTTAATGTAATCTAAATCTAAACCCTTCAAAGCCCCCTAGTACCAATTTTAGATGAAATCTAGAAATTCAAAATCTAATATGTCATATTGCCTCTGACATATTAGATTTTCTTAAAATAATTTTATATTCGCTATTTAAATACTTAAAAACGATTCAGTCCCACATTTGAACAAAATGTAAAAATTTTTAGTCCCCCATATTGAATCCTGAAAAAAATACTATTGAATTCGTAACTTACACCCTCAAAAGTCCCTTATATCAGTTTTGGAGAAAGTCGAAAAATGTAAAATTTTTAGGATGCCATGTTGAATCCGCCAGATTGAGTGCTTCAAAAATATTTTAACTTCGTCATTAACGCTAACAAAAATCCCCCAATTCTGATTTTAGACCAAATCGAGAGATGTAGAACCTTTAATCCGCCATCTTGGATCCGCTATATAATTTTTTTTTAAAATAATATCAGATTCATAATGTGCGATTCCAAAAACTCCCCCATATCAATTTTGGAAAAAATCGGACAAAATTTATTTTTTATCACCCATACTGGATACGCCATACTGACTTTTTAAAAAATAATTTCAGATTCCTTATGTACGACTCCGAAAACTCCCCATACCAATTTTGGAGAAAATCGGACAAAATTGATTTTTTTGTCCGCCATATTGGATCCACCATACTGAATTTTTTAAAATAATTTTAGATTCGTCATGTGCGATCCCAAAAACTTCCCTGTACCAATTTTGGAGAAAATCGAACAAAATTGATGTTTTCGTCCGCCATATTGAATTTTTTAAAAATTATTTTAGATTTGTCATGTGCGACCCCGAAATCTCCCTAGTACAAATTTAGGAAAAAATCGGACAAAATTGATTTTTTGTCCGACACATTGGATCCGCCATACTGAATTTTATAAAAATATTTTGGATTCGTTATATGCGATCCCGAAAAATCCCCCACACCAATTTTGGAGAATATCAAACAAAATTAAATTTTCTTGTCCGCCATATTGGATCTGCCATATCCGGAAACATTCCTATTTCTAGTGTAAAAGCTCTTGGGGGGCGGCTATCGCAAGAAAAACAAGTTGTCAACTAGAGGTGGGAGTGCCAGCAGCATACACATTCCTAATAAAAAAGCCATAATCTTACCTTGAGCTATTGGGAGAGGGAGGGGGGCGATCGCAAGCATACACATTCCTATACTCTATTCAAGAACTAAAGAGAGTAATAAAACTGTTACCGAAACCTCCAACTGACCTGTACTAGTGCCGCAGGTAACTGAGGACTGCCGTAAATCTCATTATATTTAATTATATTTGAATATTATAAGCTTTCATAAATTTACTCCAACAATAAAATTTCTGATAGTTCAATTTAATTTTTGTCAGTGAGCAAAGTACACCTTACTGTGTGTCCTTAGTGATTTATCTTGTTTGTGCTGGTTTTATATATTATTAGAGATTAGTAAGATACCCAAAAGATATGGTTTCCACCTCTATATTTACTCCAAAATCGTTAAACCAAGGCATTTTTTCCTCAACGAAAAACTTATTACGATGAATGTTTATGATGCCTTAAGATATCAATATCTAGATAATAATGTTGAGATATGTTCCAACATGACAGGAGCTGGAAAATCTACTATGTACCGAATACTGAAGGAGGAAAAAAATCACTGGAATTGTTAGTACTCCTAAGCCACACTCGATCACAGGTAGAAGAAAAACCTCATTGGAAGAAGTGATGAAAACTGCAATAAAAGAAGTTGTACATACATTTTATTATGAGAAGCAGATCCCAACCGTCGACAAGATTCTAACTAAAATCAATGAAGATCGCGATATACCCGAAATTAAAATAACTGAGCTTCGAAAATTGCTCAGAGAACATAATTTTTGCTAAAAAAAAACCAGATAGGAAATCTGTTCTTATAGATTGTCCGGAAACTGTCCGTTGGAGAAGGAAATATCTCCCTCAAGTAACAGGTAAAGTTGCTAGAACTAACACAACTTACAAAATTAGTAATTTAACTGAACTTTTGAAAGATTTTCTTGAATAAAGTTACTGCGGAAAATTGGTAAAAATCCATATAGTAAAAGAATAAATCAAAATGAAGAAACTCGATCTCATGATCAGTGAAATAGAGGAACCAATTTTAATTAATTTGAGCGAAGATAGCTTCACTGACTTTGATTACAAATTAGAGACGTAATGTTTGCCAGTGTAAACACAATTTATTATTAAAATTTTTGTTTTTGTTGTATTTTATTGTTTAATGTTTTTTTACATATATTTTTATTTTTTTATATATTTTTGTTTGAGTGTGTCCCAATCTTTAATTTTATATATATTTAGTTCCAATTAACCGTAATTTTTTTTTTATTTTATTATTGTATTTGTGTCTTTTTCTTAAGCGTGTAGAATCAACACGTTTATTTTATTTTTTTGGGGCTATCGGATTTCCATATAATAAAGTAAATTAAATTAAGATGTCAGTGCAATAGAAATAAAAATAAGTAGGTCTAATTTTAACTGTAACATATAAAAATTAATTACATTTGAATCCCTTTTTAGTGTTGAATTGTAATTGTGTAGATGGTTTAAAAAATAAATAAACTGAAACGTCAAATGTCCTAAAAATGGTTTTAATTAATAATAAAATGACCGATAGCCCCAAAAAAATTTTAATATTATATGGACCAATTTATTTTTTTATATATGTTTAACTTTTTGTATTTTTGATAATGGGTGTTTTGTAAGTATTTAAATTATAACTTAGAATTTTTTGAGAGAATAAGGTTTTAGTCTCAATGTGCCTAAAACGGTTTTTATGCCAAAATTAAAAATAATAAAAATACAATTGTGATTTGTGTTAAATATGTCAAAATTATCTATATTTTGTAATATATGTGAATTATTAAGAAATCATAAGAAATAAAATAATATTATAAAAAATTTTTATTTGAAGTTTATTACCGAAATAATATTCTATGCCATAAATACTTAGTGATAAAATAAACCTCATTCCGACGCCTATGACAAGGATCCTTTTTAACGCTTTACACTTCCAAATATCTATTGTTATCCAACCCAAATAGTTCATTATTACAGATCGGTATTTTTGATCATAAAATTTCTAATCCATTCCTATGAAAAATATATGTGTGTAACAGATTTTTCCACACCGGACTAAAGAACACAGGTAATTTGCGAAGAAACAATGGGTCACAAATGATTTATTTCTCTCTCTAGTTCTTGAATAAACTATAGTATAAGATGCAAAATCGGATCTATTTTCCTGAACTCAAAGCTCTTGAGGGGGGGGCGATCGCCACCACTGCCCCCCCCCTGGATCCGCGCCTGTATAAAACAATATCAACATTTAAGTGAAGATTATAAAACTCTGAAAATTAAGGTTCTTGGGTTTAGACCGTGTCAAATTGGAATTATTATCCAACGTTTCGCCTACGATTGCACGAAGCATCTTCAGGGATCTTTACTCCACGAGATTAGAACACTGAATGACTATCGAGAAACAACAGCCCGATATTTATACCCGACTGGTACTGATACTAACACCTTACTTTCCTTAAAAGTGTGACCTGAGCAATGCTGGTGTTCAGTAACTGCAGAATATATAATTTGTTTCTTTTTTATACATCTTTCATGTTCTTTAAGTTTAGTGGATATAGACCGTCCTGTTTCACCTACATACACTTTACCACAAGAGCACGGTATCTTGTAAACGCCTTCTTTTTTAAATGGAATTGCGTCCTTTGGAGACTTCAAACATTGTCCAATTTTCTTACATGTGTTCAAAAATTGTCCGTATGTTTGATTTTCGGAGCAATCTGGCAATCTTCGGTGGTTCCGTGTATGTAAGGTAAGAAAACACTGTCCATAGGAGGTTCATTTATGACATTTTGTTGAGGAGTTGGGTTTTTATATTTATTGATAGAACGTCTTATATCTTCAGCGCAATATCCGTTGCCTCTTAGAGCATTAGTCAGTTTTTCTGTTTCTGATTTCAGTAACTGTTCGTGATATATTGAAAGTGCTCTTTGTACCAAAGAGTTTATGATGGATTGTTTTTGAGAAGAATGGTGGTGCGATGCTTCATTGAGATATAGATTTGTATGTGTTGGTTTTCTGTACACAGAATGTACTAATTCTCTTTCCTTTGTACTAGTACATCAAGAAAGGGAAGGGCACCATTTGATTAAGTTTCCATAGTAAATTTTATGCTAGGGTGTTGTTAATTTAGATGATCCAGGAAATTATGGAGTTCATCTGCGCCATGTGGCCAAACTACGAACGTGTCATCTATATATCTGCGCCAAAATTTAGGTTTTAGAGGAGCAGAAGACAAGGCGTTTTCTTCAAAAGCTTCCATGAAGATGTTAACTACCACAGGTGATAGCGGAGATCCCATGGCTGCTCCCGAAGTCTGCTCGTAGAAAGTTCCTTGAAAAGTAAAATAAGTGGAAATCAGACATGCTTTAATTAACTCTAGTAGGGTGGAGTCCATGTTGTTGTTTCGTAATATGTCAGATATTAGCGAAACTGAATCATCTATAGGAACATTTGTGTACAGGGATTCTTGAAGGTGACTAGTGCAATCCTAGGCGAAACGTTGGATAATAATTCCAATTTGACATAGTCTAAACCCAAGAACCATGATTTTCAACTTGACCAAAGCCGTAAAAGCTTCCGTTCCTTATTATAATACTTTTTATATTACCTTTCTTAACTGGAATTTAGAATGTTCAAAGCCACTTACTCTATATACAGACTTATGTGATAATGAAATGGATGTTAAGGATATATGTATGGAAAAATAAAAAGAATTTCAAATTATCAATAAAAATTTTGCGGAATTTCAAAATTATAAACAAAATGTCGAATTACTCAAGGAAAATATTAAATTAGAATAAGAAATCTATATATTGAAGAAGAATTTAACTGAAAACCTAAAGAATGTAGAGAAAAAGTTATACTTGGTCATTTAGTAATAGATGATTATAGAAAAGAAATAAAACAGTTGAGAAACAATTTAACAAGTTTGATAAGAGGGATCTATAATATAGATTCAAACCTAAATCATTATCACAAATATCTTCAGATGCAAACAACAGAGCGAGATAAAATATTCACAAATCTCCATAACTGTATTGAAAGAGAAGAAATAATTCAAGATAAAAAAAAATATGTTCTTAGGCTTAGTAACTGTAAAAATAATAAATGAAAATTAAAAGTATCATGTTAAAATCAAATATTAGATAAG